>CM076733.1:6589651-7214651 GCA_038501795.1 Pseudopleuronectes americanus
GGTTCCTCTCTTGCACTTCACATGCTGTTATGACTTGCCGTATTCATGAGTCATGTAATGGATGAAAACACCATGCTCACAGGTGTAATCATCCCAGGTTTGATGCTAGCTTCCCCCACGTCTATGTGTGTTATCCTCAGGTTCTCTGGCTCCCGCCTCCCACAGTCCAAATATTGGGTTTAGGTTAATTGGAGACTATAAATTGTACGTATGAATGGTTGTTTGTTTCTGCGTATTGACCCTGTGATACGTTGACTCCATCTTCCCACGCCACCCTCAAACGTGAAGAGGAATAGATGATGGATTGATGGATATGAAATACAGCAATTAAAAACACATTATATAACGTTAAATGAGGCAAGCAGTGATTAATGGAAGTGTGTGATATTTCTGTTGTATCTTAGTTAACAAGTTTGACTCCAGATCATGGTTTGAGTATCTCAAGTCAAGTGGGAGATACTGATTCAAAGAACGGTCTCCTTTATAACAGAGACCAGCATCTGTGACTCATCCTGTTTGTTTTGTATTTGGCCTCAAAGAAGCCACGGCAATAAGAGCAGGTACCTCCACAGACACAATATATGATTCCCACTTGTCCCCACGGACATCAGCTGCTTTCAGGTCTGTTCCGAATTCTGCGGTTCCTCCCTATGTTCTGCAGAGAAGGTGCATGTGTGATGCAAATGTCAGGGTGAGACGCTACACAGTCTCAACACAGACTAATGTGTCAAGAGAGTTTGTGGTGATAAGTGTGTTGTCACGTGATCTCTGCAGCAGCGTTAATTCAGCACTTCCTGCCTCTTCCTGCTGCACCTGGCTGCTCCACCTCTCGCCTGAATATTGCGGGAGATCGTTGATGTTGTGAACGTGTCTGTGTTGAAAACCTCTCCCTGTGTTGTGCATGTGTGAAAACAGATTCTGTGTAAACTCCGTGGCCAATTCTCTGGATTTTACCTTCAGCGACTTTACAGTATAAACCAACTACTTATGACATTATAGACCTATACTATGTAATTACATTTGAGTGTATGTATGGAGCGCTGCCAAATTTGGAGATCCATACTCTGTTTTATTAAACATAATAAACATTTGCATTAAGAGCTTGTGTGGATCAGGAACACTTTGGGAAAACACTTTTCTGTGTCTCTTACAGATTGTTTCTTTCGGGTTTTCTTTTTGCTTAGTGATCACATCCGCATGCTAACCATATGGTGCTAACATGCTCAAATTTAGATATGCAGCGTGTTGATGTTTAGCTAATACTCTATTTACCCTATACATATTGTTTTTCTTTTCAAATTAGCATTAAATGTGAGAATATCATTAGTTTTGTACACATTCAAAACCAAAGAAAATATTTGGATGTGACAAGAAAAGTCAGACGATGAAAGTTGTAACTATTAATTCCCACCAACAATAATTATATAACTTCAATGAAGAAAAGGTTATAACATCAATGATGGATAAGAGGAAGAACCGCGGAGTCGGCAAAGTCATTATGCTACATCGTCAGGAGACGATGAATATCTCTGTTTCCTAGAGTAGATATAAAAGCTATGTAAATTTACAAAAATACATAAATAAATATATAAATAACATCCTCTTCCTGCTTCCTTTTTTTGTTACATGCCAAAACTCAAAAACAAAGTAGGAAGTTGAATTCACTGAATACACTGAGGAGTAAGAAAATCAATACACTGCTGCTGCACAGACACTCACACACATTGGCCACCAGCCCATATTACATGCCCAACTCACTTCAGTCAACACATGTGAGGTTCCCACTCACGTCAGCTCACACTGAAATACACACAAACCCTTCATGACGGCCTCTGCACTCACAGGTAGAGACAAACAGCACGAACACACAGGCATCTCCCCCCCGCCCTGTGTGGTCTCCTCCATTCTCTCACACCTCCGCGGTCCACTCTCAGAGGCCTAATTGTGCATTGCGCACTAGAGCTGGAGCCGACAGCAATTAAACCCATTTAATCCTGACGCAGCAGCTCTGAGAGAGTGGTGGTGTTTTCCCACTGAAGTGAATTGTCTTTGCTCGAGGCCCAGAGAGGAAGGCGGTGACGAATAGGGGGAGAGGTGGGCGCCAACTGTGTCTGAGGCTGTGTGCTGTGACACACAGGGAAATAAAGGCATGTTGATTCTGTAGCTCTGTGTGTGTTTATCTGTGTGTGTGGGTGTGTGTGTGTGTGTTTGTGTGTGGTATGCTTGTATTGGTACCTTTGTGAGGACCATTTCAAGAATAGACCCTACATATTCTTGATGGTTAGGGGGCTGGCAAATGCATTATCCTCACAAATATATAATTAAATGTGTGTGTGTGTGTTTGTATGTGTGCATGCGTGTGTGTATGTTCACAACTTTTTGTTTACAGCAATAACTCTAACTGAGACGTGTCTGTGTGTCTGTTTGTCTGTGTGTGTGTGTGTGTGTGTGTGTCTGTGTGTGTGTTGAGAGGTTATAGCTGTCAGTCCTGCACAGTGACTGGTGAGCAGACGGCTCCTCTCCCACCTGCTTACCAGTGTTACTGTCACTGCCTCGGAGGCTTTTCACTGCACTGTCACACCGAGTTTATTCACACTCTCTTGGCGTCATGTTAATCATGAACTGTCTCGGTGCTTTCAGCTACACAGCAACAAGATGTAACTAAAATAACATTGGCCACTTTTGTGTCTCGTTATCAACTTGTGATATTTGCTTTTGGGCTCAGTTGCTTATATTTGACACTTTGCTGAATCTGCCGGAATCGGAAATACAACTTTATATCTTGTTTTGGTAACGTGGTGCAGTGATACTCAGTTTAGCTGCAAACATAGTGTAACATAATTAGACCTATAGCACTGCTAACTAAACATAGGGAATTGAGTATAAAGCCGCCATTGTTGTTGTTGTTTCTGGTGCATCACACAAAACAGTAAGAATGCGTGAAGAAAGCTGTGATGTCATAGTTTTCCAAATGCTCTGTTTATCATGTTCACAAGGATACACAGAAACTGGACTTTTTGAAAAAGTGCACTTTGGAACGTGAAAGGCCCAAATGCAAAATAAATTGTTTATTTTGCTCTAAAAGTTTGGACAGAGCGTAAATCTGAGCTGTGGAGACCAAAGCTTGTTCTAGCTCGTTTAAACCATGCATTACTTGGTTGGATAATGTTTTTCTCTGTAGCATTTGGTAATGCATTTGGAATTCTTGAAAAATAAATGTGCATCCTTGAAAGAAATTGAATTTTCAAGGCATTTAATTGTATCAGTATCTCTGTCTTACTAGAACATTATAATGTACTGTATGGCGGGATAAAGGTTCAGTGCCGTTTCTGATCATAACCCCTGTCTCATGTGCGAGAGCATCACTCACCTCTTTAAAAGTCATTTAAAACACCTCAGAGTGTTTGGTTACTCATCCGAACATCCTAGAATATGAAACACTCTGCCTCTATCCCTCGCTGTTGTCTCTCACTCTGTCCCTCCTGCTCGTCTCTTAACTAATCCTATTTCACAGCAGCTGTCACTTTGCTGCTGTGCAGTGGGATCCCGGGCTTCGCTGCAGCATTTGAGGGCCCTTGTAGCTTCTGCACCCATACCAGCGTGACTCCTGGATGGGTGGGTGGCCCACTGGCTTCAGTCCTAGTCATTAGTTTAGTCATCCCCAGTGTTGCTGTGGCATCAATGGGCAGATATCGACATGGGGCCGTTGTTATTGGTCCTAGCCACAGGCAACGTCGATGCTAATCCGTGTGCAGTCGATGGCTGCATGGCAAACAGCCACATTACAGACGTTGTTAGTTTCTGATTTACATTCTCACCTCTGATTCTCCTTCTGACAGTGGTACGTTGTGATTTCATGTCTACATATACGTTGTGCAGTCGTTAGTTTGTCTGATCCCATTATCACAGATCGTAAGCTATTCATTTACCGAATAACTTATATTTTTTATTTATCGAAATGGTTATATCCAAGAAGACAAAATTCATTAACATGTATTTAAAAGATAAGTCGCTTTGTATTCTTTGTTTTTTCTTCTCAAGTACTATCAAAAAGACCAAAACCAACATCGTGCTACTAAGAAGAATATTCTTTGTATCCACAGTAGTGCGTTCCTCAGAACTAAAGAGCTCCATTGTTTTAAAGAAACCTATTAAAAACCCAATGGGTGTTGGTGTCACAGAGGAATCAGGCTTTGACTACACACTCCATGTTCCTTGGTCTTTTCAGGGGATTTTCTGAGGATAAGAAAAAGACTGAACATCATCAGATTTAAGCCTAGAATACAGTCTATATTCATGATTGACACCAAGCAAAGACACTCCTACAGAATAAATAATCTAACCATGAATAAACTATGATCATATAAACTTAGCAAACTTAGTCATTTTGGGGGGAAAACAGTCAGGTCTAAAAATGATTACTTCTATTTCCCACACTCGCATCTGTGTCAGTGGACCTCTTTCATTAAATACAGCTAATGTTTTGATTCCAGACTCTGACACTTAGACATTTATTTCAAACCACTTGAATTCTCAGTTTTATTTTATCAGCGCAGCCTTTATTCATAGCTTTCCTGAACTCATGCTTCACCTTCTAACTGTCTAACATTAATTAGATACACACACAGAGACACACATTTAGATTTGCACACACTATTCAGCTAAATGAGGAGTCTGAGTTGTACTTGATGAATGTAGCCTGTTAAATAACAAAGATATACTTGATTTTATCAGTTCCAGCCATAGTTGATAAGGTAGAATTCCCCTCTATTCCATTTCTTTAGTCTTTTCTGCCTTCTCTCTTCTTCCACTCTTGATCTCCTTCATTTTTTATCTGTCATTCATTCCTTCCCTCTGACTGTGCACCTCCCTCCCTCTTCACCCCCCCCCACTACTTCCCTCCTCACCCTCTGCCACTTCCTCTCCTGCTCCGCCGCCCACGCCTCCGTGTTCTCCGCCTTCCTGGAGGATCGTGAGTGTGCATTAACAGGCCCACTGATGAGATCAATTATCTATCAGCATTCACAAAACGATTGATTTAATACCCCGACAGACAGACACACACACACACACACACACACACACACACACAGAGACACACATCTCTCCCTGCACTGCAGCGCTCCTTTGTCCTGTGGGCCTTGGGGAAATCGGACGCTCTCTGAGTACGCGGTGAGCCTGATTGTGTTTGTGAGATGTTCAAGTCGTGCCCTAAAGTGGGAGCTGTTTAAGTGTCCCTTGTAAGAGAATTTGTGTGCGTGTGTGTGTTCCGTCTATAAAGCTAACCCCTCGTCCCAGGGGCTTACGCAACGGGGAGAAGGCTATTATTCTTTTATCATTCGGCTTTTTGTTGTCACTACATCGCCCTTTGACTTTTCTCCCTGTTGGCCTCATCCGTCATTCCTTCCCTCTCTCAATACATTTGATGCCCCCTCTCTCTCTCTTTTTTTTTCTCCGCATCATCCTTCCACTTCTCTTCCCCGACAGCGGTGAGACGCTTTATGGGTTGTTTGTTAAAGTGTAGAGGCATAACCGGCTCCCCCCTCTCCCCTGTTTCCTCCCCTCTGCCTCCCCTGCAGGCCCACAGGGAGTCGCTGGGAGTGCAGCTTTTTCCATCTTTGCACCTCTTCTGTTGCATGATTTAGTAGCAGAGGCTGCGTGGTGCATGCATGTGTGCGACCGTGCTGCTAGACACACTCGCACACGTACATGCGCGCACACACACCAACACACACAGACTCCCCAGGGCCCTTAATCTCTCCCCCTCACCCCCTCTCCCCCTTCTCCTTTTTCATTATTTTCCCACCCAGAAAACAGCAGAAAGCTTATTCACAGACAGCAGCACAAACATTTAACTAAACATGCACTTAATACCGAATGTCGTCTTTTTCTCACATGCACACACACACACACTCGCACTAAGGAGGCGGCGCATTGCTCTGTGTGAACACTGCATTGGTTTCCCCTCCATTATCCAGTTGATGTTGCAGGAAGGCAGGAGAGAGAGATGGAGGGAGATGGAGGCCTGTAGCTCCAGCGTTCACTTTCCATTTCCTGCACGCACACGCTCTGATCCTGACAGAAGAGCGGCGCTCATTCGCTCACACGTAAACACATGCAAATGAGAGCACTTACAAGCACATGGGGAAACATGCAGGAAATACATTTGTTTTTCATAATATGCATATGAAAGAGGAGAAGGCAGTATTTTCTGCAGCCTCTCCTAAGACACCAATTACTGCACAGAGACCCTGTCGTTTATCAGAGGCTCCCACCTGCAGTAAGCATGCGTGGCTCTCAACCTATGGATTATTGTATTATCGCTATATACAGCGTCGGGACAAAATGCCGCCCGTTGTTTAGTTGTGTGCATATCAGGGCTGAAATGTCTCATTCATTCATGGGAATATTTTATATTGAGGTTTTTTAGGCCAGGATTGTTAAATAGCATGACCTGTGTTCAGTTATTATGTTTTAAATTAGACTAAACAAATCACGCATGTAAAACGAAAACCTTGAAAACAGATTGTTATTCAAATTTGCTCAAATATATTGATTTGGGCAACAGCGTTTTGTAAAGTCAGAATGCTTACTACCTATTTTTTCACAATAAAGTCAATAATCATCAAATTGAAATGAAATGATAATTTTATCGATCAATTAGTCGATTGACTGAGAAATTATTGGCAACTTTTATGTCAATCAAGCAAAAATCTTAGCTTTATTTTTTCTAGATTCTTAATATGATGATTTGCTCCTTTTCTTTATCATGTGACGGTAAACTGTCTTCAGGTTTTGGAGTCAGTCAGATAAAGACATTTGTAGAAGACGAGGAAATGGTCAATTACTTAAGGAACTAGTCAGTAGATTATTAATTCAATTAAGTCAAAAAATGCTGTTTGACTTTTCCATGTATCTAAACTTCTGATGAGAAATATATATGCATGTGCCATGTTGACTTTTTAAAAATATAAGCAATAAATACAGCATATGATCTATATAAGTTAAGTGTATCAGCCAGTGGTCAGTATCAGACAGGTACTGCAGATAGAGTTTAATGTGAAAACAGTAAAGTGAGTGTGACAGATACTAATGATTTGAGTAGAAAACCTTTGATTCTCAATTACCCACAGGAATGTTTTGAATGGATTTCACCCCACACACACACACACACACCTCTCTCTCTTTCCATAATAAGCGCTCTCTCATCGCTCTCTCATCATCGCACCGTCTCACATGATCTAATGAGCAGTCGATGTAGGCCACGCAGCCACTCTCCAAACTGATACACTCAGCCAATCAAAGAGTCAGTTTAGTTACTGTACTTCCTCACTTAAGCCACGTCAGAATTTATATCTGGGATACTGAGTGTTAACTTACACATTCGTGTCCTGGTTTGTATCATATTTGGGATACATCGTTAACATGATGCAAAACTTATATACAGGCTTATTCAATTCTCTGCTATATTACGGGTTGGCTCAGAACAACAAGAATACTACAAAACCCAATTAGTATGTCCATGGAGTAATGAGTCTATCAGAAGAAATCAAATGAAACTGTTCAATTGCTATTTAATCATTACTTCCCCCAAAGAGGGTTTGTTTTCACTGCTGTCTGGTTGTTCATCGGTTGGTTTTTCTGTTTGTTTGTGAGCAAGATTAGACAAAAACAGTCGGATGGATTTCCATGAAACTTAGTGGAAGGATGAGGTGTTAGTCAGAAAGAAACACACTTTGGTGTGGATCCAGATCAGGTGGCTGATCAAGAGTTGTTTTTTTCCAACATTTTCACCAATTTCCAAGGGAAATAATTCATTGATCTTCATTTTCTTTGTATCTATATTTACGGAAATTATGTTTTTGTGTGTGAAATTGTATGCAGCTTGATATAATGTAACATACACAGATTGTCTCGGTTTTATTTGAATGTAATGTGTTTTGACAGTTATTTATTTAGTCACCTGGGACCCTGACAATATTAGATTTTCTTGATTAAATAATTAATAGTAATAGGTTAATTGATATTGGAATATAAATGACTTAGTTTCATTATACATAAGAAGTCAGTTCCACTTATAGGTGTATTTAGCAGCTTTTCAAGTTTAGTCCTCGTCTACCAGGAACTTCCTTTTTCTGGCTCATCGGGACTGTGTGTGCAGAGATAGAGGCACGCCTCTTTTTATATTTACATATCAACAAAACAGAGACCTCCATCGCTGAGGGGAGCAAAATAAAGCACAATTAAGTCAGGACGGTCAAAGAGCAGAGGGCAAAGACACAGAGAAACAGGCAGAAAAGACAGAGATCAACAAGGGAGGGGAGACTTTGTTTGGTTGCCTGGCAACACAACATCAGTCACTGTGTTGGGTTTGAAAAGGAAATGAGGATGTGAATAGTATTAGTATGAACCTGGTTTTGTCCATTAGGATGAGAGGAAGATCGTAAATCACTCAGAGTCAAATGAGCAGCACTGACTAAACAAACACTTGACTCCTTAAATTGGGTCGAGAAATCAATATGTAACATGTTGGAAGTATACAGACACTAGTTTTACATCAACTTACATCAGATTTCCCTCACAGGGCACAACAATATCCTCTGCTTTATGTAGATGCTTCTCCAGGAAGTAAAGAAGTGCAATAGATGTTGCCTGTGACAGAGCATGTTAACTAGATATTTACAACACTTGGTGACAGCTCTGCGTGGCCACAGCTGCAATCCTGGTGAACCATAATGATACAGCTGTTCTAAAACATGTTCTAAACAATGACATATCAAGATCTCTGCATTATTCCCCGAAAAACTTACAAAGATTTAAAAAAAATGACCTGATACATGTTAAGAAAGTGAACAATAAATCCTGGACTCACCTTTTAATCCACATCTTCAATTCAGTGGCTTCTTCACAAACAAAGGCCCCATCGCTCACCCAAAGTTTTTGCGTAATCCTTCTAACAAATAAACCAACAAACAGACTCAGGAGAAAACTTACCATCCTTGTCTGAGGTAATTATTGTTTTATAGGGAACTCTATGGACACATATAGTAACGAAGAGTGTTGTGGAGCCCACAAATGGAAAGAGCTGGCACCAAGTTCTCATCAAACTTTCAGCAAGGGAGCCAGGAAGAAAAGCCTTTCTTTAGGTTGTATGTTCTTCCACAGTATACATTCTGTTTTCCACCTCCTGTGTTTCCCTCACATCGCTCACTATCATTAGCTGGAACCATTTCACTCCCGTAACGTCTCCTCTCTCAGAAGAAAGAGGTGAGTCAGCAGGAGACAGAAAACTGGAGCGATAAGTAGAGGGGTGGCAGATAAGAAAGAACATGAAAAAGGCGTCTTTCGAGCAGAGGGAGGTTGGAACGATCATCACAGACTTAATTATTGTTGATTAAAGGAGTGTGGAGATATTGATATTCCACAAAGGGGAAGGGATTGTTCGTGGAGAGGACTCGGGGCCACTGTTGTCGCACAGAGGTGATGCGTCCGCCACTGTTCCTCTTCTGCCCACGATGACAGCCATCTCTAATGTATTTATGACCTGCTTATTACTGTCTGCCACAAGTCATGATCTGTCATGATTTTCAACGTGTCTCCGTCTGTGTGTGTGTGTCTCTGTGTCTCTCCTCTCAGCTGATTTCCAGTGACGCAGATGGGGCTATTCAGAGGGCAGGACGCTTCAGGGTGGAGAATGGCTCATCGGATGAGGTACACAATTTGGTATAATACACTTTTGTGCACACATGCCCAATACCCATTCACTTAGCGAGGTAACAGATGAACAACACCAATTTATGCAGTAAATGATGCATGAGGGATTTTTTTGTTCCATTTTTTAAAATTGGTTAAACATATTCAAAACGTAATTGCATCTGGTAAATCGACTTGAGTTTGTGGACAAAAAAAAATTATGCCAATTATAGTTTTTCCTCTTGTATCTGTTTACATCATACAGAGTTTGGATGGTTACATTTATAATGTATTTAACTACAGATTACTGAGTGTTATCTTATTACATGGGACACTTGAGTAACTGAACCAAGGAGTAACTGATGGTGATTTTATTATTTTCTTGACCTTGTATTATTCGTGTCGAATTATTTAAAATTGGAAAAACCCAAATCATGTTAAAAGGACGAGCAATTGTTTGAATATGTAAATCTCCACATCTCCATTTTTTCCTCATTAAATATTTTGCCGTCTCTCGATTTAAATTATTTAAATTTTAAAAAAAAATTGCTGGTTTGAGGCCCATGTTCAGACATCTTCCACCTGTTATTAGAAGTTGTATGTTCTAACAGTTTTGATTCAACAAGTGACAAACGAAAAAGGGTAAAACGCTAAAGACTGTTTTACTGAATGAGCTGCATTCATTTCAAAACTTGTAATCTGGCCAGAGTTCTGATAATGCATGATGCATATACAGTAAATCATTTAAAAATATGGATAGCATACAGCTTATTTTGAAGAAGAACCTCTGATGACTAGTCTGCCACAGACCCCCTAGACCCTCATTATCACTGTCTATAAGACACTTAACCTGTATTTTATATTGATAAATGCATCAATATTTATCGACCTGCTGCTCATCTTATTTAAGAATCTGTTCTTATATAATGTAGATGGTAAGCCTTTACTGTAGCCTCCTCCTATTCAGCATTCAAAGGTCGTATATGAACATTACACGTATATACATAATTAATGACTATAGAATAAAACACAGCTGTACTAATATAAAATGTCTTCACAGGATATAAAAGGTACTTAACATGAACAGTTTTTTCATGAGTTGTAAACAATTTACAGAATATTCTTTATAAATAGGGCTGGGTATAAATAAATACGTTGTCATGAATAGAAATTAAAATGAGAAGCAAAAATTTGTGTTTTAACTTAAAATATAAAACAATCTAGAATGTATTTTGATATTTATCGATACCGACTGATCTAAAGAAATTGTTCTTGATATTTATTTTTAGCCATATTGCCCAGCCAGACTTATAAATGCTGAATATATAGTGTAATGTGTTCCCACTGAGGTCAATTAAGTTCATCTAAATATCTTACCATCAACTACATCTGCTGTCATCATCATCCTCACTCACTGTAGACTGACAACATTTAACAGCTTTGTGACAACATGGCCGACAGCCAGCTTCCTGTCCTATGTCCGTAAAAAGTCATGTTGAATTCTCATAATACCAGCGTCTTACCAACATCATGCTTAAAAAGCTCCGGGGACTAATGTTCTCAGCTATGTTTCATGTTTATTGCAACATCACAATGTATTGCATAATTGAAGTTTCGAGGGTGGCAGATTATAAAAGACAAAAGGTTCATCCACGCTGTAAAAAGTCAGTGTGTCTGTGCTCTGTGTGTGTCTGCTTCCCTGCTCTTTATCATGACTGACCATCCTGATGACAACGTGGTGTGTGTGTTTGTGTCTGTCTGTGTGTGTTTGTGTTTGTCAGACTTCGGACTACACTCCAGGAACCTGGAGGAGAACCGATGTCCATCTGGAGAATCCAGAGTACCACACCAGATGGTTCTTCAAATACTTCCTGGGAAAAGGTCAGTCCTGCTCTACTGTGCTCTGTTGGTGCTCACACACGGCATTAGTGTGAGGTAGAGGGAGAAATTAAGGGGCTGAGGTCGAGCGAGAGCGAGTAAGCCACCCGTCAGTTGCTTCAGAAATACAACATCAGCTAAATGCATTACCCCGTTTCACAGGATGCTTCTTATCTTATGAGGTCAGCCTCGTCCTCATGCCGCACAGCTCTTCATTCAAGGCCACAACTTGTTAGCATCCAGTCATATCCCCACTGAGAGTCTCAACTACACTCTAATCCCACACGCCACCAAGGGAGGACACCCGTGGAGGACACGCAGCCTCAACACAGGGAGCAAAGGCTTGCCTCTAACAGATAACACATGTAAGGTCTGACGGTGAGCTTCTGAAACCATTGAGTGAAGCCAGAGATCATTAAAAACATAGAAATGGTCAGTCCATCATTTCACTGCTGTCATTAACATCTAGCCTGTCCGTGTTGACCTGCTCTGGCTCAAATCAGAAAGCAGACTGGCGGGGATAAAGGACAGAAGCTGAGATCGATGCAGATCACCGCCAGGCAAAGTTTGGCTGCAAAAAGTCGACAAGGGGAAGAATAGAAATGCCCCCTTTTAGCTGGGGTCATGTTGTGATCATGCTGGACGGCATGGGCAGTTCACAATGAGCTGTGTCCCGGCTCTTGGCTCAACCTGTTGGACTGCAGCTGAGCCATCTGTCTCTCGCAGCCTGAGCGGAGCGGCTGCAACTCACTACACAACACGTTATGTGCTCCAGGCCAGTTTTTCTAACACGAGAATATCCTTTCTGATAAAGCACCCAATACAATGGACGGATGACTGGGGATCTTCACAGACACACAATGATTTGACATTGGAACGATAAGGCAAAGATCAGTCACTAAATCCGTATTTTATAGGGATCTACTTCATCAAATTGCATACTCTCATTAATATATTAATAGACCAAAATTCAATCGGTTCTGAGAAAAGCATTTTTTTTTGCATTTCGACTGATTTCCAGGGGAATAGTTCATGGGTCATGATTAAAAGGCACATTTAGGTAAGTGTGTGAAATTAGGTGCAGCTCGATTGAATTTGAGGGGATTGTTTGGCCTACCATGTTGGGATCTACCCCGACCAATGACGCATCCTCCCACCGAGCTTCATGGTGATTCATCCAGTTCTTATTGCGTAATCCTGCTATTTTACTATCAAATTCAGATGAAAACATAGCCCCCTTGTTCATCTGTTTTATTTGCATCAACTTTTGCGATAATTCCTGAGTGTAGACACTGAGAATGAGATTTATCACACAGAGAATAAACTCAAGCCAGCTAAACGAATAAACATATAGTGCAACTCAACCTCGCAAAGTCATTTCTTTCCTGCAGCATTAAAAAAGAGCTAATGGCAAATAAACAGAGCTGGAAACCAAATGGAGAGAAGGAAGTGAGATTGTGGAAACAAGGGAACATTGGAGGAAATAAAAGAATTAGACAAAGGAAGAGGATTTCTGCAGGCAGACGTCCTGCGTCTAATTGGGTTGG
This sequence comes from Pseudopleuronectes americanus, assembly GCA_038501795.1. Taxonomy (NCBI): domain Eukaryota; kingdom Metazoa; phylum Chordata; class Actinopteri; order Pleuronectiformes; family Pleuronectidae; genus Pseudopleuronectes; species Pseudopleuronectes americanus. The sequence goes on from CM076733.1 coordinate 6,602,770, forward strand.
CGGCTCTGTTCAGGCATTGTTTCGGAAGATGTTACCCTGTCAACCAAAGAGGCAGAGGCACGAATGTGTGACTCTGCTGTGGTGTCGTCAGGCGATCTTTCTTTGTGCCAGTGTCACACACACACAGAGAACTGGACATAGGGGGATGAATAAAAGGGAAGACAGGAAATAATGGAAGAGTGGGAAGGAAGACAAAAGAAGAGAACGACAGCAAGGGGATGAAAGGGAGCGTTAAATACCTGGGGGGATATACGTTAGTCATTAGAACATGAACATATAGAAATCATCTACATGTTCAATATCCAGTGTATGTTTGTAATTTTACATAATAATATTGTATTATTTCTTTCTCCTTCAGTCCACCAGAACTATGTGGGAACAGATGCAGACAAGAATCCCTTTCTACCTGTCAGTCGTCCTTTCAGACCAGAACAACCAGCGGGTTCCTCAGTACAGAGCCATCCTCTGGAGAAAGATGGTGAGTGATTCACAGTACTCTGTGCTATTTCATTTCTTAATTGAATAATGGATAATTTTACCTTGTTGTACCTCAAACTGTTCTGATCTCCATCTGAGGAGATAAGAAAGGAAATGTTTGTTTGGTGGAGCTACAGACAAATCGCACATCTGAAACATGACAAGAGGCCTGAAGTGCAGTCGGAGTAGTGGGCAGAATACCGTTTGCTCTGAAATGAATTAGTTTTATCATATTATGTAAAATCGTAATCTGAAAAGAAACTTTTAAAGGAGATGATATAGACATAGTGGCTAGTCTGACACTCAAGTATAGTAAAACTACCATATGATATTAAGTTCAGTAGAAAATATACATCATTACTTTACTTGACTCCCCAACAGGATCTTCCCATATCAGAAAGGCAGGTACTGAAACTTCTTTTTCCTGGGGGCACAGATTAATCTTGAATGTGAGCATCTTCAGCCGCAGCGTAGGTGGTATTTCTTCTGCGATCTAAATATAAGAAATGCACAAAATGTCATCTTGAGGGACTATGCCACTCCAATTTGAGTCACTGCGTGTGTAGGTGTGTTGGTGAGGGAGGAACGTGTGCATTGTTGTGTGTCGGTAGTGCGGTGACTCAGCTTCATAGCTCGGATCTAATTTTGGTCACCAGACTCATCTGGAACCTGATTAGGGTGCTGCACCTCCGCTGCCTGATCACATTGATTTGTCTTGTTTCTGTCAGACTCTGGAACCGGTACAGGATGTTGTTGTCGTTGAACAGAACAACTTTGTTTGGCTTGAACTTCCCTGATTTCATTTGTTTTCGCTAATTGAAAAATACGTTGTGCGCTCTGAATATCCCTCAGGGTATTACTGAGGTCGCAGGGTATTTTTTTTATATTGCGACGCGAATCAGCAGCAGGTTTGTGGCTGGGTAAACCTTTAAGATCCCACGTCCACAGCCCCACAAGTCATTCTTGAGACACATGGTTTGATCATGAGTCACTCCTCCAAGAAAAGGCCATTGAAGCCCTCGGTGCAAACAGTCCATAATCCCTGATCTATGTCATCCTTGTCAGGGGACTCTGAAGATCAGCCTCCCGTACAGCCCGACCAAAACACTATCGGTCAAGTCCATCCTCAGGTGAGTAGTGCAGCCTGGAGCTCCACACTGACACACTTCACTCGACAATATATATATCAGACTTAATCTTGTCATTCATAATATATAAATCTTGGCCCTATCACTCCAAGCGGTGTATATATCTTTTTTTATTTATTGTGAAGAGGGTGGGAATGGCTGAATGGCTTCTAACTCGTCATAGGTCAAAACAATCTCAGATATGTATGTTTTAAAAAGGCCATATTTTCTGGTCAGTCAGACCTTCAACAATAGTTTGACTGTAACCGGATGAAATAAGAAACATGAGATTATACATTCCTCAGGCTGAGCAGCGTCACTGCTCGAGCTCTGAATGAGGACAAGCAGGAGGAGAAATCCCCTGTGTCAGGTGTCATCTCTCTGTGAGAAACCCCTTTGGGCCGTTTGTCTTCCATTAATCCCTAAACACCTGCAATCTGTTTTCATCACTACTTCCCTCACTCCTCCTTCTCCTCCTCTTCCTCCTCCCTCTGTCCCTATTCCCAGTGCAATGAACATGGACAGGTTTGAGAAAGGCCCCAGGGAGATCCTCAACCCTGAGATTCAGAAGGTGAGAGCGTCAACCTGCTCCTGGTGAAATGTTAGCACGGGTCTGGTTCATGCCAAGACTGCTCAGCAGCACTTAGACTACGTGATAACCTCAGGCTGTGTCATCTGTACCTGCAGTGCTAGTCAGTGGAGATTATAACAATAATATAAATGTCTTTTTTCTTCAGGATCTGCTGGTGCTGGAGGAACAGGAGGTATGAAATGACACTGATTAAATGTGTTAGGCTAAATGTTGTTTTTTTAAGTATCATTTTCATTTATTAGGGTTGGAAACTACTTCTTTTGTTAGGTGTTAGGTTCCCAGTCGTCTTCACACGGCTACATAACATAACAGATACCCACATTGTTCTGTTTTTATCTGGGATAAGAATGTTATTGAGGTGGGCACCTTCAGCTGAACCAGAGAATCAGTCAGTGCAGGTGAGAGCTGTTAGCTGATTGATCCTCAGCTTTAAAAGGCAGCTGCTGAGCTGCCTCACGAGAGACCCAGACACACAGGACATGTGGGGAGGCACAGAGAGACACTGAGACACGTTGGAGAGACACTGAGACACTTAGCTCCAAAGACCTTTTGTTTAGTTTGATTTACGTTTGCTGGTGTGTGTGTTAAAGTTGCAGTGTGTAGAATTTATAGATATAAAGTGGGGAAGTTGCATGTGGCAGCTGAAAACCCCTCACCTCATCCTCCCCTTCCAAACATGAAAGAGAACCTGTGGTAACCTTTAGTTTACATAAAAACGGGTTTAGAGGTGTTTAGTTTGTCCAGTCTGGGCTCCTACAAGAAACATGGTGGCCTCCATAGAGAGGACCCCCCCAATGTAAATATATTTCAATATAAAGGGCCCATTCTAGTGTAAATAAAACAACAATTTGTATAATTTAGATGAATCCGACTTGTGAAAACATTTTATATTAAAGTTCTGTCACTAGATCCCTTTCACCCAAGTCTTACACACTGGAACTTTAAAAGAACGTTAAAACCTGAATGGTTTGTCTCTGGCTGCTGTCGTGAGAGCCCAGTGACATGGTCAACTGCCACAAATGCACTCTCAGATTTGTAGGAACTACAGTTTTGTTTTCTAATATTACGCCGCTGATGTAATTGTACAACCAATATATTTAAGTCTATTCAGTCTGTCTTTAATTCGAAATCTATCTTAACCCTTATTTCTAGGGAAATGCTAGTAATTGGAACCTCTGTTTGTGAAAACAAATTTATAAATTGTTGATTAATTTAAAACCAATCAATTTTTTTTTAGGGTTCTGTCAACTTCAAATTTGGTGTCCTGTTTGCCAAAGACGGACAGCTCACAGATGACGAGATGTTCAGCAACGGTAACTGTCCTTATACTCATCTTATTTTCGATTTTCAAACCTATTGCAGGGATATTTTAAAATTTTGGAAAATGCGTTTTTTCTCTTTCTTGCCAAGAGCAACTGTAGATGAGGAGATGCATTCCAATCTTGCATATCCATGTCCAATATGAAGCTTTGGTTTTAAATGCTAGCCTGGCATAGATAAATGTCTTTCCAAAATGGTAAAATATCCCTTTACAATAAAAATAGCTCCACAACAGAAGTTAAAGCCACCTTGTGTGTTTCAGAGACGGGGAGCGAGAGCTTTGATAAGTTTCTCAATCTGCTTGGTGAAAACATTACGCTGCAGGGATGGGCAGGATACCGCGGAGGGCTCGACACCAAGAGTGAGTGAGCGCACATCTGTAGAGTTGCACTAATAATTGTTGTCAGCATTTCAAATAAATACAAAAGGTTATTATTTGTATATGCCGATTTTAACTCTTTGTTGTCTTTTTTCTTTGTACCTGCAGATGACACTACAGGAATTAAGTCCATCTACACAGTGTATCAGGGCCATGAGCTAATGTTCCATGTGTCTACCATGTTACCCTACTCCAAAGAGAACAAACAGCAGGTCAGTGGCTGTGGAGATGTGCCACCTTTTCTATTGGCACATCTATTGTTTTCATTTTATGTTTTCAATTTAAGTCTTTGTTTATTTTTTATTGACACCTATCGTTGACATGATATTTTGTAAATACAATCATGAATCATTATGGATAATTGTTATACTTTTGGCAATTCATTTGACTTTTCATCTCATCTAGCAGTAGCATCAGGTCTGAATTGAAATGTGTTAAATACGTGATAACACAATTCCAGCAAAATTCCCTTTTTTGCTTCGCATTTTGTGCAAATTAGCACAAATCTTGTTCAAATTGTATCATGCGAACATCCTAAACAAAGATGGTAAACTTAATAAATATAATACTTATGCACTAAATGTCAGCATTGACTTAATAAACCTAGTGTTGGTTCTTTACCACTGTGTGTGAGGAGTTGTTTGAACTTTAAATACACATCGGTCACTGGGAAAACTTGGGCAATGTCAGTCAATGTCGTCGCTTCGGGGAGAAAAGAGAAGAAAGGATGAAAGATCACTGCTGTACTGCTGAGCTCTGTTCTGCAATGTCAATATTATTGAGTATGATTTAAAAGGCCTGGTGCTCACCAGATCTGACAAGTGGTAAGTGAGAAGTGGATTTCTCCCTAAGATATAAAAAGACATTCTGGCTGTCAATAATTCCGAACAGCCTGTGCTTGTAGAGCATTTCCAGTGTGGCTGCTGGTCTGTCGCTCGTCTACCGTCCACCTGAGAGACAGGAACTGCAGTCACATGGAAGAAGATGACTGTAGTTCACATCTGAGTTTCTCTGTAGAGTCAATTCAGTTTGCCTTGTGGAGTTCTACTGTTAAAGTCCTCCAGCACGATTCAAAACATTTGGATGTAAGGTGACAGTTTCTATACTTGTACCAGTAGTGGGGCTAAATAAAGTGGAATGGATCTTGGTAAAAGGATTTATCCTCTTTTGAGTATGAATGTCCAGGTGATCTCAGAGCAGTTAGTCTCTTAGATAGTGAAAGCTTGTGTGCAAAGTTGGCATTAAGCTAGGTTGTACCCAGTTGGGCCCTTAAGTGACAGCTCACAGTATCCAAAAAGGAAAGGGTTCATCCTCTTGGAATCAGGAATATGTATATAAAAATGTTAAGAAATTGGTTTTATACATTGTAACAGTCTGTAAGTGGAAATTATGACTGGATGGTTGTGCTACTAAAAGGTCATTGACATATGTGGCAAGGAGAATATATAAAAAAATAAAAAAATAACCGATGTGACAGGATTTATAAAGATGTGCTTGATGTTGCTGCTGCTCTGAAGTTGTGAGATCAAAGAGCTGAAATTATCCCCGCTCCTCAATGTGTTTACTTTCCGAGAGCTCGGAACATGTTTGCTGTTCGAAGGACTCCCTCTTCCAGACTTAAATGTCGTAGCACCACTTGTTTTGTGGTCTAGAACTTAACTGTAGATTTGTTTTCTTCGCTCTCATCTGTGTCAGTCCCACATGCTGCAGGCAGCTTAAAACACCAACTTAAAACTATCGTCCAACGACTAAACAAAGTGACCAACTAGCTGGAGCATTTTGCATTGGTCGGAAGTTTTGAAAGGTGATGAAAACGTCCACATGAGCATGCGAATCTGAGATATTTTAGCTATATCTCTGGATAGTGGGAGGAAGTGGAGACTCATCGTCCATCTTTATTTACAGTCCATGGTTCCGGCCTCAGACTTGTTCCACTTATCAACACAATTATAAGTCGGAGATGCAGCAGTGGTGCTACACACAGTTCATCGAGGTAGTTATGATATTTAAAAGCTGCTTTGAGCCACTGATTGTCACAATTTGTGTGAAACATGTTGAAGTGATAACTCAATTCACAGTTTCCGATGGTATCGTTATATCTGAAAGATGCTCCGTATAACTCCAGCTCTTAATTCATTAGGCGTAAAAAGACATGACTGTGCTAATTAGTTCCCCTTAACAACTTTATAAGGTGAAAATTAATGAATTTTGTGTTTGAGGTTTGTTCCTTTGCCCTTGTGTGATTATAACATCATTAAATCCACGTACACAGACGATCCCTGTCATATGAATCACAGAATACTGAGGTTGAGTTTTGTCCTCATCTGTGCTCTTTCCTCTCTGGCAGGTGGAAAGAAAGAGACACATTGGAAATGACATTGTCACCATCGTATTCCAGGAAGGGGATGACGCATCGTCATCCTTCAAACCATCGATGATCCGATCGCACTTCACCCGTATCCTTCACACGGACAACCGCTGTCAGAGAAATGAAGTGGTGACCATCAGCGTCAGCTAAGAGGATCTTCGCCTAATGAACAGAGACCACGTCAGCCCTGTTATTCTGATGAACTGTGCGGCTGCTGTTGCGTCTCCTGTACGATCAATGTTTCCTTTACTTCTTCCTCCAGATATTTTTGCATTAGTTAGGTATAATAGCCAGAATGACAGTTACAGGTGAGTGGCCTTGATTCATGGTGATGCCTTCGATTCATTCATTCAGACATCTTTTCACCCTTGTGACCTAAAAGCGTCTTTAATTCGGCTCATTAAGTCGTTTTAATTGTTTTCCTTGATATGAAAATGGTGCTGACTTGACTCTACCATACTGTTGGATTTACTACGACATTACTGTCTCTATCACAGGTTGAAGATTTTCTCAGAGGAGAGCGTTCCACTGTTTGGACCCCCTCTCCCAGCTCCATCTGTATTTACTGATCACCAAGAATTCAGGGACTTTTTATTAGTCAAATGTAAGAAAACACGCATCACAATATGTTCAATGAATCTGCGTCTTTTTTCTGAAACTAATGTTTCTTCATCTCTGGCAGTAATCAATGGAGAGAAAGCCACACTGGAGACGCCAACGTTTGCCCAGAAGCGTCAGCGGACCCTCGATATGTTGATCCGCTCGCTCTACCAAGACCTCATGCCTGACCTGCACAAGGTACACCTTTGTTCCTGCCCTCCTTCTTAGATGTATGTACTTTTGTTCTAAAATGTACGTACACTAGCGCACACTGCAGTTCTCCATCTCCAACTTGTCACTTCCCTCACTGGCAACGACTGTAGCCACCGCGGCGCTGCGTTCTGCTGTATTCCACTGCAGCCCTCTGCATACTGCACCATTCCGACTGGATACTACTGCAATGCTGACTTTCTCACCGGGGCTCTCCCTCCTCACGCCAGCCTTGTTCTTACTTATCTTGTTTTTCCCTCCTTCCACTGTCGCTGCTCCTAACACAACTAAATTCTCACTGCGTTTCACTGCTGCTGTTTTAACCCCCTCGCCAGGGTCAGTTTCTAAGACCCCTCTCTTCTTTCTTTTTCTTTGTGTGTCTGTGTGTGTGTGTGTGTGCAACATGTGGGATGTCGATGGTTCCATGTTTAGGTTCCTTTTTCTCCCCAGAACATGTTGAATCGACGGTCATTCAGCGATGTCCTGCCCGAGTCTCCAAAATCAGCACGCAAGAAGGAGGAGGCACGGCAGGCTGAATTTGTCAGGATAGGGCAGGTAAGAAAAATGTATTCAAGCACACACACACACACACACACACAAACTCATGAACACCAAACAACCAGAGCTCTGCAGTAAGCAGCTAGGAACGCTCAGACGAACAGATGCATTAACACCTTGAAACTAGGATACACACTGACAAAGGTTGGTATGGGCCCACACGCACATTAGCACACACAAATGACATACATGGACAAATGCATCCGATCACCTAAGAAACCAAGACACATCCAAAAAGATGTATTGATGACATTCATTCATTGCCCTGTGACATTCCCTATTATACATGAACAGAATGACGTTAATAGAGATAGAATAAATAGAACATAAAGTTAAAAGCGGAACTAGCTAATTAAACTGCTTGTTGTATTTTTATAATAAAGTTCTAACTAATACCAGAGATGCGAGGAAAACCTGTATATTGTAAACTTGTTGTTTTATCTTCCTTTATACATTAATAATATATGTATACATATTCCTTTCACTATATTTGATTATCCCTGGAAGATCCTTTTTCTTGCATCCTTGATACAAGGAGCATGTTTCCATCTTTTTTTTTGCTCATGTTCAGTTCTAGACCTTTGTAGGACAATATTGCCACAAAATACAATGGATAGCCCTGAGTGGTGTCATATCAGGCAGCATATTGACCCAACAACGTCCAGCAATAAGGTGAAGCAGTATGACTCTGAGCCTGTGAGGTAAAACCCAGGGCAAGAAATAAGAAGGATAATGTCTCACTGCTGCTCCTTAAGGCTTTGTTGCTTTGCACACCCAGCAATAACTGAAGGTGACCCCGAGGATTGTATCAAGCCTTTCATCAACTCAGATCATCTCTCACCTGCTTCACAGATCTGAGTAAGGAAATCTACCTGAGAAAGTAAAAGTGAGGCGGACAGAAAGAGGATTCTAAAAATGAAAAGGGATGTGTAGAGCTATGCATAGTTTTAAGTTGGGAACACTAATGTTAAGTAGAATGACAATTCTGGAAAAAAAAACATATCAGGAAAAAGAAAGCCATGTCTGTTTTAATTCTCCACAATATAATATCCACATGAAAATACATTTCTACCTCATTTACGGAATATAAAAGTCAGTTAGCCATTTAGGTTATTTGCATCTGCAGTCCCTGGAAAGGAAAATATAAAAGCAAATACTGATTGTTACCCTAATGAAAACAAGATACAGATACAAAGTGTAAATTATATAGTAATTCCTTTATGGTTCCGATGAATATTTTCTTATGTTAGAACTAGGAAGTAGAAGACTTTGCTCGGTGTAAAATAGAGAAATGTCCACACTGTTTAAGAAGTTATATAATTCCTGCTCAAATAACAGAATGTGGTTTAGATAGATGGTTATTGTGCATTGGAAATGTGATGCAGGTTTTTTGTTGTGGACATGAAGATTTGAACAGGTATCATTCATCATTGTCCCGCCCCTTATTGCTGTTGCCTGGTAAAAGAGCTGAAGTTGGACAAGACAAGATGGTTTTAATGCCCCTTGATTATTTAAGCATGTGTACTGTTCAGTTGAGTTGATGCTTGACACTCGAGCGTTGGACGTCTCACTGTTACCTCTTTGAAAAACAGTTAGTCACGAAATGCAATGGATCCTGGGATAGGTTTGAGCAGGGACGCATTTGAAGAAATCCTTTGAAATGGTACGACCCAGTCTAGCTTAGTCTCCGAAGGATGCAGCCCCTGAATTGAGACACAGCTACATGACATGAAAAGAGCCAATGTTGTCGTCTGTAGTGTTGAACCTAACGTGATCTCTGGCATTTGGGAAATTATTAGTTTCATGGTGTTTGGCAGATAAAACTGTAAATGTCTGTCCCGTCCACACTTACCAAAATGTTGCCCGACAGCGTCCCACACCTCCAGAGAGGACGTCTGTGGCCTGTCATTTTTTCTGTAAATTAACCCAAATTAGGGCTGATGGATGTGGAATGAAAAGTATCTGTGAAAATAACAAGTACACAATTAGAAAATGGCCTTTCTCACCCACACCACCAGGAGTTATAGGATATAGGTCATCAAAGTATGCACCTTTTCAAAAATGAGCTCTAAAGACACATGTTTACACCTCTAAAGAAAATCTGTCTCTTTTTTCATTTGTCTGCCGACTTCATTTACCAGCCCCCTTGTTCTTCTTTGTGTCACCATTTGTGTTTTCTACCTTGTTTCCCTCTTGTTTCCGTCACTCAATGCTCGTAAACACTTTGTGCGGATAACAAAGGAAGGTAGACGTGTCGAGTCATTGATTATCCAGTTTTGTAGAGACAAGGCGTTTGTCCTCAGCTCCTCTGACTGTTCGCTCGCCATGAGACACACATTACACACTGAGATTTCATGTTTCTCGTGGAATGCCTGATAAGTTAGAATATATATTTGTTGTGGTTATGTTCTGAAGGATGGTGAAGGCACACAGCACAGAGAAGCCATTGTGCTGTGGCCTGGTATTGATTTCATTATCTCCAGATTGCCTGTTTATGCGGATTTGTAAATTGAAAGGGCTGAAAGCGTAGCTTGGACTGGAATCTGTCATCTGATCAGATGCTTCCTGATTTGACATTTGTGCAAATTATTTTCTATTTGAATGATTTATTTTTATTCAGTTTTGCATTTTTAGCCTCAGTGAACTGTCGGTCCCAGTCGCCACGGACCTAAATAAGCATGGAAACCAGGAAACATTAATAACAGGCCAGTTAGATATTAGTGATGGAATAAAAAAGGTGCATAATTCAGCGGGCTCATTTCTCTGCCGTCCTCCGAGTGATGCATTTATATGCATGATTCACATGCAGCGCAGACTCATTAATCCTGCACAGGGTCAGAGATTTAAAAGGCTTGTCCAGACATTATTTAATAACTGTGACATTATTTCATTAGAGGGGTTTCATAGGGGAATCTGGAAAATGCATGCAGTCCCAAGTGGTGCATGCTGTGTGAGCCAGCAGCACATTTACTTAAAATATTGTGCTTGCATACAATATTTAACAGCTCAAATAGTCTTTTTTAAATGATTTTTTAAAAGGAGTAAAATGATCGATGAAGAAGAGCAAGCAGAGATAATTAGGGTTCATTTGTGAAGCAGAATTTTGGTTCTTCTTCTACTTTCCTTCCCCATGAATCATCTCATGACCACAGATTTATCTTCTGACCCTAAAAGTCGATGCATTGATATTTACATATGTTGATGTATGCTGTGTGACGCAAAGGTAATTTGTCTTTTGATACTGCACTGGTGGGAATTGAATATAGGGCTTTTCTTTTACTGGACTATTTTTATATTTTTCACACATTATATCTGAGTTTTGTGTTTAACCCGATGCTGTTTGCTCTCTACAGGCCCTGAAGCTGAAGACCATCGTGAGAGGAGATGCCCCGACCAGTCTTGTTACCACAGGCCTGTGCAGAAAAGAGGTGAAAAGTCGTTGTGGCTCTTTGAGACATTTCACTGCAAGATATTTTCAGTTATTAAATTTGTTTATCAGCGAGATTTTGTGGCAACTCCAGGAATTTTGTATCATCTTCTTGAACCTTGCAAAATAGGATGTTTTATTTTGACAATTTAAACTGATTTCCCAGAAAATAGTTCATGGAGCTTGACGGAAATAATCTGGCACATTTAGGGAACAGCTATATCTATGTGTGTGTGCGACTGTATTGAATTTAAGGGGACTGTTGGGCCTTGGTGGATGTATGTGCTTTTCTGAGAGCCATTCTAGTTCTTTGAGAAATAAGTGAAAATGACATTATGCTTGAACCTGCCCCCTGATCCAGATCAACAAAATGTCCTGGATTCTTATTGTTCCCGTAGCTTTAGCATGATCTTGCTTACAAGTTACAACAAACAAATAAACAACCAATAGACAAACACACAGGGGTGAAAACATGATATTTAATATATAATTCATAATTTGTAATCTTGCAGTTTATTATATTGTGTCAGAACAGCTGGATCATGTTTCTAATTGTACACCCACACTCTCCTTGTCTGTCTCCGCCGCAGCCATGGGAGTCCCAGGCGTTCTGCAGCACATTCCCCTATGAGATGGTGTGCGCCGACTCCTGGGGTCAGTCTCTGCTGGGCGCCACCGACACAGCGGGGGTCATGCTGCTGGATGGTGAGGTCATCCTAATCAATATCGCCCCATGTCCTCTAAAACAAAAGCCACCCATCCATATCCATTCGATACTGTGCTGCAGCAGAATGCCACGGCCTACAGCTAACATGATGATGATAATGATGTTGTCCATGTTTCAGGCCCAGATCCGGCTTCATCCAACGCTGGTGAGTTCGCGATCAATACTCCCGTTTCTTTTCCTGCTCAGAGGATTTATTGTATATATATTTCGACCTGTAGTTATCAGATTTTACTTGTTTTTTATGTATGCATTGTGTTTCAGAGACCCAGGCTCTGCCTCCGGTGCAGGTGTTCGACAAAACCATGGTGGTGAAGCAGATGCACGTTCTCGAGCCTCAGGACCTGCTCATCACCAGGGCCGACAAAGGTAGGCCTCAGACGACAGGGAAGCTCAGCACCTCCTCGCTGCATCATCCCAGAATACCCCACGCCATCGTCCTTTGTCATCCGCTCATTCTCCCTCTTCTTGCAGCAGATTAGTTTGTATTTACAGCACATCTTCCTCTCTCGTCATCCCTTCTCCTCCCTCTCATTTCATCTCTGTCATCTCTATCTGTGTTGTCGAGTACCTACTTACCCTTTCCACCTCCGCTAGTCCAGTGAACACATTGATCACCCGCTGTGATCTAAGGAAGCTGACCTATAGAGAACCAATCCCCGTCAAGTGTGTGTGCGCGTATGTGTGTTTCAGAGTTTGTGTATGTGTTTGTGTGTGTGTGTTTATCCTCGGGGAAGGGCTCGACTGTGAGTGCAGCGGGCTTTAACGATAGATAGGCAGACCAACAGACAGATAAAATTAAACCTGCAGACGTGAAAAGGACAGAAAAAGACACAAACTGTACACACAGCAGGTTGCTGTGTAATAACACATCTGTACAATTTGTCACGTGTTTGCTCCGACCAAAAGAGCATGTAATCCATTACCCTGCTGATGATTAGCTAACCCGGCTATTGACAAACAGGATTGACTCGGTTTTGATAGCGATTATGTGATAGAGGCGGAAACATTTGTCACGGCCCTGCGTGTGTGTGTGTGTGTGTGTGGCAGGGATTTACATTTCTGGGAGCACGAGCCCTATGAAGCCATATCGTAATCCGCCTCGTGCAGGGAAGTCACTATTGTCTGGTGTCTCGTGGGTGGAGGCTCAAAGCAATAACAAGTGAACCTCAATGCAGGACAGCAACAATGTGGCTCTGTGTCTGTTTCCAGGGAAGGACGCTCGGGTCTATGTGTTCAGACTCAACTCGCTCAAGAGAGGCCTGGAGGAGAAGCAGCTCGTCAGGAGCAAGTGTGACAGTCGGGAAAATAAACTGGAGAAAACTAAAGGTACAACAGGAGGCGCACGCTGCAAAGGAATCCCTGCAGCAGCAAAGACAAATGTCCTGTATGCTCAAGAATCCTGCTTTAATTCAGGGTTTCAAAATTGGTCCTAAAACAAAAGCCGGGTTCACATTTTATCTTTGAAACAGGTTTTGCTCATTTCTCTTGTTTATATACTGGCCATTAAATACCCCTCCTATCATCTATCTAATTATTCCACAAATCTTCTTCTGTAGTGGCCTCACATTTCAAGAACCGTTCATCTTATCCGCTTCACACGTGGCTCACGTATTGTTAAGGGCCCAAGGAAGTGCAGTGTTGGATTTGGTACGATAGGGACACACGATGTGTTCAATATTAATACATTCTGAATAAGCAGGAAATCAGTGCTCTGCTGCTGCGGGAATGATGAACGAAAGTAGTAGTTGATAACGACAACAGCAAGTTCACAACAAAGGAGACGACAACTGATCTTGTAGCGTTTATTCAGTCGAAAAATTCCACGCTCGCAACTGCTCAACACGACCAGTCAGTTAAACATTTTACTTTATAGGTGGGTCTTTAGGCATATAATGTAATAGGATAAATGTAATTTGTGTTGTTTAATCTTGAAATAAGAAAATCCATTTAGTTTCTAATAAATAGAAATAGATTTTTTAAATCAAATCTGAACAAACTACATAAAAAACCGGCTCCAGTGCAACAAGTTTGATATTCTAATGCAAATGGTGCTTGACAAGTTTATTTATATTTGACAAGACATAAAACACACGTACTCAGCCTGAAGCAGGATATTGTGACCTTACTGAAAGTCGTTTCCACTGCTGGTGGTGTGATGCCAGCTGTTTGTGGAAGCATCGATCTGTGGGAGGATGCCAGGGAACAACACCTACAGCACAACACATGTCCAATATACCTCCCGCTCTCTCTCTCACCCCATCCGCCTCCTCCTCTTTGTCCCAGGCTGTCATTTGTACTCTATCAACACCCACCACGGCTCCGAGCTGAGGATAGTAGCAGCCATCAGGAACAAACTCCTCCTCATCACCAGGAAACAGCCGCGCTTCGAGGGCCTCAGCGCCGTCTCCGCGGGACCGGACTCGCCAGTGGAGGAGTTCCAGTACATACGGGTACAACCAATGACAAAGGAGAACATAATGAAAAGACGTACTAAAGAATTCGATCTCACTTTTAAAGATATTTTCTCACAAAATTTTACATTTCTTTAAAATACATATTTCTATCTGGAGTGAGGTCAAAGGTGACAAACACAATGAGAGAGAATTCAGTTGGTTTTAAAGTATTATATCTGCCACAGTATCTGAAATAAGGAATGGCTAATGGCTGATTCAGCAGACTTTATAATACAACCCCATGGAGAAAACAGGAAAAATAAAAATGTATTTTTATATAAGGAGTAGAATTTTTTTATTATTATTAACTCGCTCTGTTTTTTTTTGTTTATTTTAAGTGCGGCCCTTACTTTAAAGACTCCTGTCCTACAGCTATGAAAACATTATGTACAGACAAACGTACATATGTATATTAAAGTAATTAAACTAACGTGTGTGTGTGTGTGTGTGTGTGTGTACCATCCGCCCATCAGGAGATCTGTCTGTGTGACCCTCCGATGGTGATGGCGCTTGTGGACGGGCCGACGGGGGAAAATGACAACATGATCTGTGTGGCCTACAAACACCAGTTTGACCTGATCAATGAGAGCACTGGAGATGCCTACCGGCTACATCACGTAGACGCCAACAGGGTGAGGCTCACTTGCACACGCAAACAAAACACCGGTGGTTTTTCCTTTTTCTTTTCATCATCCTTTTTATTCATTTGCTTTCTTGTCGATGTGCTCTGCTGAGAAGAATGGAGACCTTCAGTTGACCCATTTAGTCGCTTTATTTACCTCTCTGATGAGCAGGCTGCTTCTGTGAATCAACACGTTGTCATTTACAGAGAGCAGCTGGGAGGAGACGTGAGGGATGAGGCTGCTGGGGGATGAACAGCTGCTCTAATAAACGGTCTTATTCTGCTAGAACCATTTCTCATTCGGCAGAAACAATAATAATAATAATACAACAAACTCAAGCAGAAATATCCACTAATCAGTTACCACATTATTATTTCAGCAAAGGACTTTATGTTTTCTTCTGCGTTTGTTTGTTAGCAGGATAACCTAAACACTAGAAGACATATAGGCTCCCTACTTCCAACCAAACTGAACCAACTCCCCCACCCAAGAAACATTACACACCTCATCATTCAAATTTTTGACCCATTCTTTTTTTTTATTATAAACACAGTGCAAACACATAAGTAATTGAAATGTAGCAAAGTATGGGGTCTCGTAAGGGCCTTTCTGAGCGTGTTGTCGTTGCAGTCGACTTGTCAATAGCCGATCTCAGAATTTAAAGGGGTCTCCTCTCAGCTCTGGGCCCCAGGCAGTCGCCTGCTTTGCCAACCCCTGTTGCAGCGCCCCCTGCCCTGAAGGTTACCCTTTACTTTAATCGTATGTGACCTGACATTACTTGTTAAGAACAGTGTCTCACATCCGACCTTTGAATCCTGCTGAAACGATTCCACTAAACTGACTCCTCTGTGCCTGCAGGTAAATTTTGTAGCAGCCATCGATGTGTATGAAGACGGCGAGGCGGGTCTGCTGTTGTGTTACAACTGTGAGTCTCCCTTTATCTCTGAACAGTTCAGATTTTGTCGGATCCAGGTCTGTTAATGTCAAAGCTTGAACCTTCATGTTTTTTTCTCTGCAGTTGAAAACCCCATCACCCAAAGCTCTAGACTATTTAGGGTCAGAGACATTCTACGTTAGCTTTAGTCTTGATAAACAACAAAGTGGTGCTTTCAGTCATTTTCCAACCTGCAGATGATACAAACAATAGCAAACAGACAGAACTACAATATTTAATTTGAAAGTTGAATTTGTTTCCCATCTGTGTTTTACAGATAGTTGTTATTATAAGAAAGTTTGTCCGTTTAACGGCTCCACGCCCATGATCCAGTCCAACACCTCCGACTTCCACTTCAGCTGGAACCAGATGCCCAACGCTATTGGTAGGTTACCACGGCAACAACTGTTGAACCCCACCCTGTCCATGCTGCTGGCCTGGCCAGAGCTTGCTGTTGCCATGGGAACACCATGTGTAGCCACAAGCATCCAATTGGCTTGTCTGATTAGTGTGTGTGTGTGTGTGCGTGTGTGTGTGCTTTTGTGTTTGGTTTAATTAATGCAGGAGATGATGAAATGATGAAAACACAATTGGTACAAAACATGAAATCCTAAGCCTGCCGAAAACAACATGCTGCTGCTCTAGGCTACCGTGCATCCAATAATGAGCCCTGCTGTGACACATATATTTACAGTAGCTTCTACTTGTCGAGCTCATTATAACAGTTACCTGTTGTACAGAGTCAGAAACTGAAATGCATCAGCTATTGGCTTTTTCATTTTAACTGCATTCATATGAATCTAAAACCCTACAAAAAGTATGTTTGTGTTTTGTGTGGAGAAACATTAGAGTCTTGTGGTAAAAGAAATGAGCCCTGATATCCAATGACTCCACCTGAAGCCCCAACATGTTGGCCCTGCCCCCAGAGTAAAGGGATCAGTGATTGGTTGTAATGTATATTCGTGGCTTGTTGTATCATACGTTTGTGTGCTCTTTGCAGTTTGTGCATTTCCTTACATCCTGGCCTTCACCACGGACTCCATCGAGATCCGACTGGTGGTAAATGGCAACCTGGTGTACACGGCAGTGGTTCCAGAGCTGCAGTTGGCTGCTTCACGGGTCAGTACGGTCGACACTTATCCCATACACTTTCTTTTCAGGTTATTTTAATTTGAATTGTATTTTAAGCACTTGTCAGAGGTCAGTTTATTGTGTAGTAGTAATGTATTAAGTTCACTCTTCCAGGTTGTGAGTGTTTTCAGAGTTTTCAGGCCACACTGCGTTCTAGAAGTAGCTGTCTCAGCTCCCTCATTTCAATCAATCTTTATTACCCCAGTGGGAAATATGGCTGGTGATATGCATGGCTACAAAGCAATAATACACTCGTAATTCATACAGGTAGATAATTTAAAACAGACCACAGTGCACCTGACATCATATAAATACTTTTTCTTTCTCCGCTCTCATCCAATCTCTTTGTTTTTTCATTTGTATTTTTCATCTTTCACCCCCTGCCGCCATCATTTCTGTCCCCATCTGCTTAATATTTCGTGGAAGGATCTCATTTCCTCTCTCTCTCTCTCTCTCTCTCTTTGTCTGTTTTTCGGCCCACAGTCCGACATCTATTTCGTGTCGTCGGCTCCGGTCAGCTCGGCCTCCAACTGCAGCTCAAGAGATACCAGCTCCCAGAGTTCCCCGCAGACGCCCACCGGCTACGAGATGCCCGTGTTCCCCTCGCCGCTCGGTGATGGTAAGCCCTGCAAAGCAACAGCAGCAGAGGGGGATGATATTAGTGCCTCGACGTTCCAGGTCTTTGAAATGTCAGAGTCGCCTGCAGACCTGTTTGACTTTGGAGGTTCTGTTCGCCCAGAGCTCGAGTTCTGTTTACATAAACTTGTCTCAGCAGAAAGGTTTATTTAAGCCACAGCCACTCCCCCCCCCAGAGTTAACATTACTTTCCCTGATATGAATTATTTGTGATATTTAATTTCATTTATATCTCTAATGACTATTTCCTCATCTTTCTTACTGACGTGAGCCTTTGAAAGATTTTAAGTATTTTTATTGCTGGCTACTCGTCGTGGAAACAAGTCCCCGACAGTTTTATCCTAACATGACAAAATTAAATTAAAGCAAAGAAGTGATCGATCAACAAATAGACTTTGATGCAATATTAAAATGACTGGAGGCCTATGGTCGCAGCAAAGCTTGGAACTGATTTGATCTGGAAATTGATTGGCACTTGCGTGAATGTGATTTGCAGTTGGAGGGTTGAAACATTCAGAGGTATCATCTTTTAAATTCTTATTAACCGCAAATTACAGAAAGAGAAACCGACTAATGACCCACCGCCGCCGCCGCCGCCATTCAAGGGACGCGATACATAACCTCAGAGGCAGAGCATGCTTTCATGGATGATTAAGGATCAATACTCCCCCCCCTCCAGTCCACCCTCCAGCCCACATCCACTCCCCCCCTGTCTTTTATTGTAGATTTGACCATACAGGGTCCCCCCTCCCCCTCCCCCACCACTGACCTCTTCAGATCTGAAGCTGAGGTGCATTAGTGATTCTCAGCTGTTGTCAGTGCAGGTTTGTCATTCGGCGAGAGCCACCAGAACGATGGCCGATGGCCGACGGCAAAGTCAGCTTCGTTAGGCTCTGTAGCTGTAACAGGAAGGACACCATGCCTTCCTCCAACACATCCATGTTATTCAGACGGCTGCAGCGAGGGACAAAGCTTGAGGAAAGAAATTATTTAAATGTCCTGCTTGTCTAGCTGCGGCTGCACCATCAAGGCGGTCTTTTCCTGAGGGCGGTGGGAGTGGGTATTTACAGGTCCCATTAAGGCTAACAGGGGGGAAGGTCTGGCTGTCGCGGCTGCAATTAGCTGAGGAAGCGCTTTATGCTTTTAGGCTGGTCCGGGCAATCATTTTCTCTCGGAGGGATTCTCATTTTGCCCTCCTGTTTTCAGCATATGATTGTGCACCACTGGGACCCGATCACCTACTGTGTGCGCCCTAAATTGTATGTACTGTGTGTGGAGGTGTGTGTTTGTGTGTGTGTGTTCAGTTTGTGTAACCCTCTTCTTCATCCCTGGTTCAGATTCAATACGGATCCCCTATGGTACCAAGCTTTCCCTGTACATGTCTAAGGATGCCGAAGGTACTGCAGGATTCTCGTCCTCAGCTCATGAAACCGCTCATACCGCTGCCCCACTCACATGCACGTGCTCGCAGAGTATATCACCCTGTCTGTTCCAAGGCGGCATGTTGACTTAAACGTTGGTTGAATGTTAAGTGAACATTATGTCTTCCCCAATCCCCCCCACCCCTGTGTGTCTTAGAGAATGAGAGGAGGGGGGGAGGAGGGGAAAGTTTAAAAAAATAAATAAAAGTGAGTGCAGGAGATAACGGGGGGGATGTTCTGAATAAGAGGAGGATGCGACGCAGGAAAGGTATGCATGAGTATGAGGGTGGGGGGGGAAGGGAGGGGTTGTGTACAAGCAGGAGGTGGGGAGAGAAGGAGGGAGGGAGGGAGGAAAAAAAGGGAAAGAGGGAAGAAGAAGACACGTCTGCCGCAGCATGATTTACAGATTGCACTGTCGCCATGGAGACTTTTGTCAGCCCCTCGCTTCGATCCAGAGTGCTTGTCCAAACAGCGGTGCCACAATCCGACGGTGAGGCTAGGTGCAGGGTGGGGGTGGTGTAGCAGAAGATGCAGTGGGTGGGGGGGTGGGGGGGGGAGGGAGAGGTGGACTGGGTGCTGACAAAAATCCCCATCCTCCGACTGCCTGTGCACCTGCTGTATCTGCTCTCCTCGGGGAGGGGGGGGTTTCATCTGATGTAGTCGCATCAGTAACGCCAACGAGATGCTGTTACTGATGGGGCTGCAAGATGCTGGCTCAAACATGCTGTCCAGGAGAATTCAACTTCACTCAGTGCCCGAAAACACCACATTTAGATGTATTTTTCGTTTTCTGCCAGTGTGGCGGAGCATGACACCTCCCCTGGTCCAGAAACACACGTGGAATATATATATATCGATCGCTTGTGGTTGTATATTCCAAATAACTGCATGCTCCTCCTGCATTTTTGCTTTTAGTGTTGCCCTGTTTTGCCAGCACGGGGTGCAGGAGGCTGGATGGGTAACAGCACTAACACAGTGTACCTGTCAAACAACAGCACTGACCCTCTGTTTTCCTCCGTGGCTCCTCACTCACCTCCTCACCCGCTGACATTTCAGATGAGACGGTGCTCTTTGTGCAGCGCAGAGCCTCCACATTGACTCGGTCTCATCCATGTTGTCGCCACCAGCAGAGCAGTCTGCGCGCTGCCAAACTGCAATACTGCTCCCGGATGGCACAATTGGGCACTGCAGGTTGGCACGCTGCAGCATCGCGAGCAGTGTGTCCCCTTTGTCAAACTCCAAACATCCATTTAATTTGTCCCAAACAGACTTTAAGCACTTAGCGTCTCTGCGGAATAGATGGTCTGCTCTAACTGGCTAAGAGTGAACAGTTATCTTACGGCTGATTAACTTTAAGATCCCATGCCGTTTCAGTAAATAGGACTATTAATCACATTCGTCCTTATTTCAATATGGGAGTTTGTATTGCATCAGTTTGTCACCTCCCAATCTTGTTAAAACGCAATATGATTGTGAGAGAGATTTTGGATTTCGGACGTTCTGCATATTTTAATTCAGAATCCCATATATTTTATACAATCTACAGTGACTGTTTTGCAAATCACACCACATATTGCCACATGTGGTAAGATCATGCTGTTGCAATCACGTGTGTGTGTTGAAAACCTTCTCCGTTGATGCAGTTAAGGACTTTTTCTTAATTATTGACATGACCACTCCACATTTGACAGAAGATTTTCCTGCCAGTGTCTCTGTAAATTAGAGTTTTTCTGACAATACAGCAACGCTTTATTGAGCCGAATGTGGCAAGGTCCTTAAATGCACCACTGAGAGGAATTGTTCAATGTTCTGGAAACTTAGTTTATTCACTTTGTGGCTGAGATTTAGATGGAAGGACTGATACCACCACTCATGATTGTGAGCTAGTCCGCTCTATGATAAAGTGGTAGGTTGTTAGCTGGAATCCATTTACCTAGTTTAGCTTTTTCCCTTTAAGCTAAACACCAGCTAGCTCCGTTTTATCATGCAGGCATGAGACTGGTATCGATCTAATCTAACTCTGAGCAAGAAGGCAACTAAGCAAATTTTTCCAAAATGTCAAACAATTCAAATTGTTATTGCTCCTAACATCATTTCCATGCCATAGTAATTTTGACCAAAAATTACAAAAATGAAATATGCATCGTTGTGTCTCAAAAGATATAAGAGAAGTTTTAAATGCACATATGCATTTTTGTAGCCAATGGGCTACGACATGCAAAAAACTATTTGGTGCTTCATTCAGGGAGTTTCATCCATTCCTCATTCACTGCCACACAATCCTCTTCATTTTTGTCTCTTCCTACGCCCATCTTTGTTCTGTTTATTTCTGGTTTCATGTCTTTTCTCATGATCTGCCTTGTCCTTGTCCTGTACTTTCCTGACTCTCCTCCCCTGCTTTCTCCTTTTCCCAACCTTCTCCCACTCTCAGGTGAAGCAGCATGTAAGCAAATGTTCAAGATCCCTCTGTGTAACTTGGTCGGCCGCAGCATTGAGAGACCCCTCAAGTCCCCGCTGGTCAACAAGGTTATGACGGCGCCGGCTCCCGCCATGGTGCCGCCCACTCCCCTCATCTCTGCAACACACTCACTGTCCCTCTCACGCATGGAAATCAAAGAGATCGCCAGCCGCACGCGGAAGGAGCTGCTTGGTAAACTGAAAAACTCTATTCTAACTCTACAATACATATATCACCCATTGTCAGTATGCTATATGTATGGCTAAAACCAGCAGCCAGGCTGTCTTAGCTTAGCATATGGAGTCTGAATAGACTCAACTTAGCTCACAAGGTAACAGAAGACCACTGCCAGCACTGCCAAAGGTCAATTATCAGCATGTTGTGCTGTGCTAATCCTTGACCAGGAAGCACAGGAAACTCGTTAAGGTCACTGCACCTGAACAAGCACAATAAATACATTTGTGGTTTTGCCCTTTGCGAATTGTGTTCAGTCTTTACACTCCTACCTGCTGCACACGAGAGGATTAACACAATGCCAAAAAGACAATATATAACTGGTTTATTAACAGTTAACAATTCATATTTTAATTGTGACTATATACTGTTGTCATGATTCCACAAGTTAGTTTTCTACCGTCCAACTGGTAAAAAGTCTTATTTACTCTGTAGAGGGGCTATTATGGGTTTCTGATCAACCGCCCAATCACTGTTCTTCAGTGGTGTCATACAACCACGATACCTGATTATTTCCAATAGTTATATTGACATTTACGTATTGAAATCAGTGAGATTAAGGTTTATGTCTGTGAACCCCTCACACTACAGTATCGTTTGGCCAGATAATATGTTTAGACCAGCCTCATATCAGCAAGGCCCTGCAATTTAGGCCTTATTCTAGCCCGAAATATGTCCGATAGTCCTCTGTTGTACAGCCGGCATAAACCAAGCCAGCTGTCTGTAGCTTTACATTTCCCAAATGTTGTAATATTCCTTCAAGTAGTGTTAATTTTCTGTTACGTGACACCAATGAAGGCTTGACAGAGGAGCCAAGTGGGAAGTCGGACAGTGGAACAGTCAAACAGAGGAGGATGAGCAAGAAGAACACGGAGGAGGAGCCCAAAGCGCGAGCACTGACGTCAACAAACAGCGACAGGTGACAGTGACAGATTCCACAGCAGCCGCCCATTTAATCTGTTATGTGGTATCTGAGCTTGAGTTCTACCTTTCTGTGCACAGCAGGTTAGAGTCCGAGTCTTTTGACGCAGACCTGGACGTCCAGCTGCATGGTTCGTCCAGTTCGGAGGCGGAGCCGGAGAAGGTGCTGCTGCTGGGCGAGAGCCCGCCTCTCGCCAGTGCGTTTGCCCTCTCCACATCCTTTGAGGAAGATATCCTGGACCTAAAGTGAAGACAATCCCATCATGCACTTCTCTGCCCACCCACTCCTGTACTGTCACCATTGTTTTTATTGTTTTGAATCCTTTGTTTGTGTCGTTTTTTCATTGGTTTGTTTGTTTTATATCTACGTTCTCTCCAGTCATTGGACAAGATGGGTCCATTGGGAGTTAGAAGCTGTGTCCGTGAGCCTGTCAGTCTTCGTGAGCTGTCCCTCAGCCGCTGTGTGTTGGGTGTTTGTGTTGCCCTGCACGAAAAATACCCAAAGAGGCGATGAGGTCATGTCAGATGCCGTGGTGGTTTATTCGAAGTTCTGCAATGTTTTTCGAGACAATGTAAACGGTTTGATCCCGAACCTCAAACTGAATGTAAATCTACACATTGAGGCACAGCTAAAGCCCTCGCGTTCACAATGCCCTCAGAAGTTGCTAGAGCTTAATATGTGTTGTATATTATGTGATTATTTCCAATCCACTTTCAAATGTTGTAAGATATGCATATGTGTGTGTGTGTGTACATCTGTTTATACATGGAAATGCATACACAGTGACAGGCATGTGTGCTTGTCATGCCTGTGATGCATATTTATAGATATATTATAAAAATCCATTTTATTCCCACATTTAGTAAAAGTATGATGTTTTATGCTGTCTGCACATGTTATTCCTTATTCTTCTCCGCAGTCACAGCACACAGGTAGACAGGGCTGGAGGCAAAGTCTCCCACAAGTGCCATTTCCCATCATCCTTCACTGAACTACACCTCGAACAGCCACCGCACTCTGGTGTCTGACAGTAGCAGCCATGATTGTAGTCAACGTTAGTTTACTACTGTGACCCACAGCTCCTTTCATTCATGATACCGGATGCTCGCTCGCAAAGTCACATGTGCTATACATTTCACGCCCTCAAAAGAAGGAGGCGACATCAAATCTGCATGAGCCGCCTTTGCTCCGAGTATTCTGAGCCTAACAACTGGCTTCTTTGGAAATCATGACGTCTGCAACATGATACCAAAAATAAGAGCGTGAAGCAAAACACAACCTGAGACGACAAAAAGGCACAGGAAGGGAATAAGCTTTACACAAAAATCTAAAAGATCTGATAATGGTAAAATGGCAATTTTGTTGGAAAATACAAAAATTAGCCAATACTTATCAAGACTAATTATGACGCTTAAGTAGCTAGAATTGGTAACTATGACTGAGAAGCATGTCAAATTGAGAAACCTTTTTAAACAAGTAACCATATTTGGAATTAGCACTCCACAGGACCAGGCATTGAGAATAAATGTTTTCTGTAATTTGAGATCTTAGACCTGCTGTTTTGATTCTAGACGTCCTGTAAATTACCGACTCACAGCTGGAACCACTGGTGTCCAGCCATTGGCCAATTCTGTCGACATCTATGCTTTTTATTTCCCCATTTCAACCATTACATGTCTTTAAACCCAACACAGACACATAGTTAAAGTAATTGATCAATAACCAGAAATTTGATTCATTATACTCGGATGTCTTTGTTCAGATCCTGGTTTGGACTTCCGAACTGGTCATCATTCATTCAAAATCAAAGTCATGAAACAAGTTTAGTGCAAGCATTTAATTTTAATAAAGTTGGATGAGACAGATTAAAGAGATTAAAAGAGCAGCACAGACTGAAATATGACTATTTGTAATAAATGGGTCCCACATTTCCCATAATACCCCTCAGTAGATTTGTTCCCTTGACCTTCTCTGCCTTATCCATGCCACTTCTTTCCCAATTCTTTCTTACCAGTTTGTAACGCAGGCTTTCTGTCAAAAGAAAGTCCTGCGTCCAGCTATCGTCATTATGAATTTCTGACTGGAGATAAAATTCATCCAAATATGACTGGGAAACTAGTCTGAAAAGAGAACAACTAAGGATGACTCACATCAGCTAAAGACCATTGTTGTGTTATAACCCCAAATTTAAAGGACAGAGTAATCTTGTCAATAAACAGTGTTTCAGTCCTTACACAATCACCGGTTTAATCTTAGTACCAAATCTTTCCATGATGTTCCATTCACACGTTGTTGGCAGAGATTAAGAAAACATCTTCTATTCTGACCTGGAAGTGCTCACACCTCATGATTTACATATTATTATATGGTGCTTTTCCCTCCTAACAAATTGTGTAGTGTCACCAGATAAACAGCTTTTGTTGTGCTTCTTATTTGTGGCAGTTTGTTACCAAGTGAAACCAACAAACTTTATGGATCCAATAAAACTACTCTGGATCTTATTTTTATCACTGAATTAGAGATACCAGCTTCAGACTCCTGTTATCTCTGACTGACGTGAACCTTTTCGCCTCCAGGCCGCTGCTCATTACGATTTAAACGATGTGACATCAGCCCGGCACAAGTCTCGAGCCCAAACTCAGATAACCCCTAAGCCCTTTATTACGGTTATTTTCTTTTCTTCAATTAAGAGAAGAAGAAAAAACCTCCATTGGTAACCACAGAAAACATTATCTGACTTTGTTTCCACAGGCAGAGTTGTGCTTGCCATGGCAGTTAAACAGAACCAGTGGAGGGCCCTTTTAAAGTGAAAGGAATTATAAAAACATGCAGTTAAAGAAAACAAAAGCCATTATTACCAGGGTTTTTAGAGGTTTTAACTCTCATGTGGCTCTGTTTGAGCAAACAGCACTGCAGACACACTGGTCACATGTAAACAGTTCCCTGAAATCACCTCAGAAGTGGCTCGGTCTCAGATCACTCATACAAATACACGCTTTCTCCACTGAGAGCGTTGAATCGGTCGTGTGTGTCTGAATCTAAAGCTGAAACTCTATTTTTTGAATAAATAACAGAAAGTCATTAAAACCACACCAGAAAGCTTAGAGGGTAAACAAGCATGGGCGCATTGGTACTGCCTACATGCTACATGTCTGTATGAGAGCGCCTCCATGTGGCTGTTTCACAACACAGCGGCCTTCACATCCTGCATGAGCCTCCTTCCATCCTCCCTTTTCCCTTACCCTTATTGTTTCCAATGTTCTCCTCCTGCTTGTGTCAGTGTGAATCGTCCACCACTTTGACGAACTCAGAAAACTTAAAAGGGAAGATGATGATGAAGGGAGTGTAGTTTTTTTTTGTTTCTTTTAAGGAAATGTACTTTAAGGAAACTGTATTGCTCTGGGTGAGTGATCTCTTATTTCCTTTTTCTCCTCTATTTCTTCCCTTGTTTCTACCTCCCCTTGGCATTTTTCACTTTTTGTTTTGATTGTTTGTTTATTTTTTTGTATTTGAACCTATATTTACTGTTTAGACTGTTGCTGAACCTCTCTGTGATATCAAAATGAAAGAAAATTAACAAAAAAAACACCAAGTGTCTTAAAATATTGTATTGCCATCGTTTTTAATGCCAAGTACTACTTGTAAATGTTTGTGTATCAAATGTGGCCTCAAATGAAACTGAACTATATTATTATTATTATTATTATGATTATTCTTATTAATATTATTTGAGCATTTATTTTAAACAAGTGCTGTAGACCACTGCTGTGAAAGTAGTTGATTATGTTCATTGATATGTAATAAATATTTATGAAATTTAAACTGTTTGATGTTTTCGATTAAAAAAATCTTAAGCTCAAGGTTTTGTACGTTTAAATCCTACAACAAAAAATCTAAAAAAAAGGGTAAAAAACACAACAGCTAAATTTGAAATTAGAACAATAAATCACAGAGCACATGGAGAGTGTGTCCATCCAATCAACGACAAGTCTTGTCGATGGCAAGAACCCATCTTTTCATTTAGAAGTTAATGTTGTTCTGTCCTTCTGTGATTTGCCGTTTTGTTTAGTGTGTGTAATTCCATGAAGCGTGATTGAATTGAAAGGGACTGTTAGGCCTTGGAGTAGGTTTGAGCTCCACTGTGTGCTATTCAGGTTTTACCATCTTAAACTACCTTACATCAGCCCGTGAAGTTTGGTTTACGATCATTACATTTGTCTGACTTCTCTCTTCTTTCTTTATTTCTGAGTCCTGCTTTCTGCTGCATTTGACACAGTGAACCAGCAGATCCTTATTTCCTCCCTTCAGGATCTGGGTGTTTCAGGCTCTGCTTTCTCCCTGCTCGCATCCTACCTCAAAGACCGTACTTACTGAGTTAAATTGAGAGGATCTGGGTCCGAACCTTGTCCTCTCACTACTGGGGTCCCTCAAGGTTTTGTCCTGGGTCCTGTTCTCTTCTCTCTGTACACAAACTCTCTCAGCTCTGACATTCACTCCCATGGATTTGACCTACCACTGCTATGCAGATGACAGCCAACTAATCCTCTCTTTTCCCCAATCTGAAACAGAGGTAGCAGCACGAATCTCTGCCTGTCTGACTGACATCTCTCAGTGGAGGTCTGCACGCCACCTGAAAATCAACACCAAACTACTTTTCCTAAGGGAAAGACTCTCCTACCCACGACCTGACTATTACCTTTGACAACTCCATGTTAGCCCCCACCCAGAATGCTAGGAACCTGGGTGTGACACTTGGGAGTCCACTCTCCCTTACTGCCAACATTACTGCATCAACACGTTCCTGTAGATACATGTTGCACAATATCAGGATAATACGCCCCCGTCTCAGAAGGCGGCGCAGGTTCTGGACCAGGCTCTGGTCATCTCATGCTAAGACTATTGTAACTCCCTCCTGGCAGGTCTATCTGCTATTGCCATCCGACCTCTGTAGCTCATCCAGAATGCAGCAGCTCGACTGGTCTTTAACCTAAATTCACTCACACTACTCTGATGGACTCACAGTACACATCACCTGAATGACATGTACAAATGAGCAAAGAACAGACATGAGAGTTGTGTTTTTATAACCCACAGCCCCCTCCAGTTCGGTATGTAAATGTTTTTATTACCCTCCTGATGTCTTATCAGGATGGGAGCTATATACTACCTTAATGTCTCTGTGGAAGACCCCTCGAGTGAGATCCCAGATTCGAGATCCCAACCATTTGCAAAGAGACACCATAAAGTTAAGGCTTCAAGAGGCCATAAAGTAAAGTCTCTGAGCAATAATCATAAAATAAAGTTTCCCTTTTAGATAAACAATCTGGTCAATCATCCACATACAAGTCTGCTCATGCAACATCACATCCACAAATGCAACATTTCCATTACTGTAGTCTACAGCTTTTTCTCAGGCTGACAGCTTCATTGAATCAGTGTATGACAGAAAGATAATCAATGCCGAGCTCTTGAGGTCAAAGGTGGATTCATATTTGACAGATATTTCAGTGCATCAAAGCTTTTAACACTTTGAGTGCCGTGATTTTTCCATGATAAAGAAACACTGTCTCATTATCTCCAGGCTTTAATACCTCCCAAAGTCAAAGTGTGTCTGAGTCTGAAACACTGTGATATTTACAATAATTACACAAAGTCAAAGGTCTTCTGTGCTCCTGTCCTACCATACAGGTTAATGAGAGGTTCAGATGTGACGACGCACATGATTTTTTCTTTGTAGTTGAAAACTGGAGATAACTGTGTATTGATAAGTACTTTCTGTGTGTGGCCACAAGGTGGGGATAAATAATGATGTAAGTGCAATATGTTTGATGCCTTTTACATCTCTGCTGCTCATGGTTCTCACTGG
Organism: Pseudopleuronectes americanus; assembly: GCA_038501795.1. Taxonomy (NCBI): domain Eukaryota; kingdom Metazoa; phylum Chordata; class Actinopteri; order Pleuronectiformes; family Pleuronectidae; genus Pseudopleuronectes; species Pseudopleuronectes americanus. Next base: position 6,631,233 of record CM076733.1, read on the forward strand.
TTGAAGGAGACAGACAAGGTGACACCCACTTAGAAAACAGCAACACAGCATCCAGTCCAACATAAACTGATTCCCTAACAGGGGGAGGAAAAACATTGTTCCTGTCAGAGTTAGAACTCGCTAGGGCGTAGAGAAAACGTTTTTAATCTAGTCCTAATTTCCAGTCAGCTCATTAAACTAGTTGTGATATGTAATTTATTTTGTTTTCACATTATTGGGACTTGTCTTCCTTATGGGGCAAAAAAATCAAGTCCCCATAATGCAAATTATTAAATATTTAGATGAAGATCTGTTAACTGTTTCGTTATGGTTATGTTAAGGTTAAAATAATGTAAGGTGCAGGTTAAGATTAGGGTTAGGGTAAGGGTTTGGGAATTAGTAACTATGGTTAAGATTGGAGTCAGAAAAATGTGTGTGTGTGTGTGTGTGTGTGTGTGTGTGTGCATGTTTGTACTGGTGAAGGAAATACTTAAGTAGGTAATGTTATATAATATAATTTAATGTAAATAACAAAAAAGTAAAAGTACCACATTAACTTTTCTCCTTGGCTAGAATTCAGTTAATACTTGCTTTTAAATGTAAGTGTGCTATGTAGTGGAGAAAAAGAGAATTCCCCAAAATAAACTTACTTAAGGAAAGTACTGTACAGGTATGTGAAAATGTATCGAAGTCCAGTAAAAGGTAAATGTACTTTGTTACATGCCACCACTGAGTGTGAGTCAGTTCCTGTGGGTGTGAAACGCAGGAGAGGTGGAGTCGTATAGGAGGAAGGACATGTGCCTTGTTGCTTTATAACCCTGGAGGTAGAGGCAGGTTGCTAAGACCACTCCAGTCATGCATATGGACACACCCGTGTTGCTGGCTTGTTATAAGCTTTAGGTGTCACGCAGATCATATGTATTGTTAGAAACAAAACGGCCATCCCACGTTCCCTGGGTCTGTTATATTTCTTTTGTACAGAGAATAAAAACTATAATCACAAAACTTTGCGGCTCTTTAATGCCAGGTTTAGTCATCGTCACTGGAGGGAAAGTCACTGCCTATGAGATTACTGGCAATGCCGATTGGGAAACAAAAAGTGAAAATGTACAAACATCTTGCTCATAAAGCGGGCGGGTGACACACACTAAATGAAGCCACATTGAGCATGAATGCATGAGATCCCAGAGTCCGTGGCTTCCCGGCACCGTCCAGCCCCTTAGGATATGAAAAAAGAGAGCAGCACGGCCAAAAGGTCTTACATAATAAGAGGAGGAATGCTGGAGGCCTGCCTCAGACCTCTGGATCATCTCACACTGCCACAGGGAAAGTGGGGCCCCCCGTCCCCTTAACAATACAGCACACTGTCTCTGCACGGCCAAGCAAAGTAAACAGTGATCCATCTGCTTAAATGATTCAAATACTGGATAAATTGTTTTCGAGTAAAGGATGGGTCAGCTCGGTTTGATTTATTCCCCTTTCAAAATGTACGCTGAATAATAAATTATGATTACAATACTTTTAAAAACAGTTTTCACAGATGAGCTCTTTCACATGACACTTATGTTCTTCTTTCTCTGCAGGTTCTTGTCAGATACATTGCTCAGTACAAACAGTGTTAGTTTACCTTTCCTTCTCCTTTTAAGGCTCTTAAAGAGACCCACAGTTGAAAGCATTCCCTTGAAAACTATTCGACTGAGTGGTATTAAAATCTGTCGGCACCTCATACGTCATCATGCCAGGATCCATTATGTCTTGTTGAATGTAGCAATGCAAACAAATGTTAACCCAACAGATGGAATATCCACACAGGAAACCGATGAGGCCGCTGTGGATAGGAAACCATCTGAATGTTGGTCTGTGTTGTGTGTAAACACACACAAAAAGGGGGTGGGGGATCAACACATTGTGCAATGCAGTGCTGGAAAATATTCTGAGTAATTCGAGCCAAATATCTGCAGCTCTGAGTTTAAAATTCCATCGTCAGTTCAACAAAGCTGGTTTCAGAAAAAACAAGATGAGCAACAACCTTCATTTGCATTTTAAATACACAAGTACACTACAAAATGTCAACTTCACTGAACTTTGAAAACATTCTCACAACAAAAATACTGACAAAATCTCAAAAAACTCGGTATAGGCGTGATCACACACACCTCGCAGTGTATTGCACTCTCGCTGGAATTCTTGTCTTTTTACGATCTCCCTCCCAGGAGTCTGCTCAGTATCCGCCTCCTGCTTTTTTTTCTGACACAGGCCACAGATCTTACGAGCCACAACCTCAAGCCTTCAAGGACGGCTGTTCAAGCATATGCTGCAACCGCCATGAGAATCTGCAGGGCCATGGAGACACAAGGTATCTGGGCGAAGGTGTAGGCTATGGAGCGGGTCGGTGCTTGTAGGGCCAGCAGGTAGGCAACACTGTGCAGCACGCGGCACATGAAGAAGACGAGGAAGTGTAGGCGAGCCATAGCCAGTGAGGGGCCGATCAGGGAGTAGATGGCGCCCAGGAAGAGGAAGGGGAAGATGTTCTCCATGTCGTTAACATGAGCTCTGTAGGAGAGAAAGGATTCGGTCACACATCTGATTTTAACAAAGTACGACAAAAGATTCTTCCTCTACTTCGGTTTCTCAGTATTTGGATTATCTTGGTTTTCTTGGAAATTGGAGTGTCTGAAGGAGGGAAAAGGCCTCAACCAACATGGAATACTGTGATTTATCACTGCGGTGACTCATCAGTTTAGTTCAGACCTGTTCATCTCAATTGAACCGTGTTCTACAGCAGTGTGACTTTCTTTTTTAAGCAGAACTGCCACTCTGTTCTTTCACTTCCTCTCCTCCCATTGGGTTCAAATGTGGAATAATATTTTTCTGGGAAGTGTACATTACAAAAGAAGTGCTTAGGTTGGCTGGGTTTTTTTTAACACGTTGTCACAGAGTAGCCCAAAGGAAAATACATAAAACACCAAAACATGTGTCAATGCCTGCCAATGCCTTTCCCATCACATGTTCCATGAGTGATCCATGACGGACAGATAAGGAAAGCAGAAGGAAAAGTTTATTCAAGCTGAAAAACATCTGCTTTTTTAACAACAAGGATCATGACAAGTTCAAACAAAGCAAGAGCACTAAAGGCTGCCAACTCGTATTGAATATCACTGGAGGAAAACACATTGTCTGACTTAAGCGTTGCATAAGAAATGAACACTGTTCCCCAGAAGAAAGCAAAGTATTACAGTGAGATTTGTACGTCTAATTGTTTTTTTCTAAATTATTTTTAGATTACTTGACACATGCTTGTATGTTTAATAATATAATGTTGCAAGCCAAAAGCTTAAGAAAAACCTTAATGTGCGTAATATTTCAACCCTTCAACATACGGTATTGATAAAATGATGATATAATACACTGCTGCGCAATCCTAATTATCTCAGACTGAGGAATAAATGAGTAATGCTATCACACATATTTAATAATAATCATGATGGCAGCATCCTAATGTAGATACTGAGAGTTGGACAATATTTAGGATGCTTCATGTGGTGAGACGTCAATAACATGAGCAACATTTCAAAGAACTTTAAAGTATTTTCACCTAAAGCCACTTTGTCCTATATTTATTTGAAACGAACTTTTCAAATTAATAATTTTGTCTATATTTATCAGGGTAATAGTTAGTTTTTGGGTCTGAAAGCTCTACAAAGTATGTAAGTTTTTTTGTAAGAAAATAAAAGCATGTCTTTCTTCTCTCACCTCCGGCATCTCTCCACATATGGGTCCTCTCTGTAATACTGTAAACCTCCATGTCTCAGCGAGTCCTCGGGGTTGGCAAAAGCCTTTCAGGAAAGAACGAAAACAAAACTCGATCAGCGAAAAAAAAACACAGAATAAGTTGATGTTAATGCTGCAATGTGACTTTTCCCCGCTGGTTTTTCCTTGTTTCCTTCTGAATCCTGGACTCACCTTTTTACGCAGCCTGACTTGCCCCGTTATAATCGCTAAGATGTACATTTTGACCACCAGCAGCACTCCGTAGAAAACAAAGCAGGAGAAAACCTCGTTTCTTATCATGACTGCCATTGTTGCTGAGATGAGGTGGATCCAAAGTGAGTTGCAGAGGGAGCTGCTCCGGGGCTGGTGCGCTGGTGCGTGCGTAAAAGCTGCAGAAAGTGAGAGTGCCTCTGAGCGCAGGCTTTTCTTGTAGCGTCACTGACGTCAGCAGCCACTCAGCGATGATGGCAGGTCAATCAGAGGAGACGGAAATTTCGTTCTGCATTTTTCGCTGCCACTCCAAACTTGATCCCCTGAGGCTGAGTGGCCTTTGTGAGAAAGTAAAAGAAAAGGAGAGCGGAGGCGGTTGCAACATTTCTCAAACACCATCTCAAGCTACCAGATTTATATATATATAACTTCCATATTTCTGCTAATTACACACATTATTGAAAGATGATGACATGATTTATAATTTTCTATGTTTATTTGCGTGGAAGAAGTCAGGTTTTGACCCCAACTCTGTATTGGACAGATGCAACATTTTAGAAATACAGCACATTTTCCCATATAACTTGTATGTGAGTAGCATTGTATTACTGTGGTTGATATATTTGAAGCAATTTTAAACTACTTAGTATTTTGTCAGATTTTCTGTGTAAATCATCTTAAATGTAATTGTATTTGCCTGCGGAAGCATTTCAAGACATAAAAGGTAGCCCTTTATTGAATAAAAATTGTGTAATCAGCCATTCTTGGGGGGTCCACTCTTAGCGTGGAGCCCTAAGCCCTGCTTTGCCTATAACCTGTAGCAACACCCCTGGTTGCCAGATGAACAGTGGAGTAATAAGTTAGATATATCTCTCTAAAGTGTAGTGGAGTTGAAACATGCTGTATAAAATGGTTCTTGAGTAAAGTTACATTTGGCCTTTGCACGTGAGTCTAATGTTAAATAAATGATTGCCATATTCAAGGATTCTGTTTGATCAGGATATAAATCTTTACGATGTTTCTCAGCCGGAGGGGTCTTCACCCCACCTAGGGGTCAAAAGAGACTGTTGACATTCCTGGTTTTGAAGCCAATAAAATGACCACAGAGACGTTTAAAACAACCTCAAAGAAACACACAAATACTATACAGATGACACAACCATGTCAAAATGCAAAACAAGACTCACAGTGACCACACACAATTATATGAAAACGGGAAAAATAAACACAACAGGATGAAGAAAGTAACACCAAATGAAGCTACGCCACAAAAAGGATGTGTTGTGTCTCATATGTCTATGTGCAGGAGCCCATTTTCTCATAACCAATCCATGCCTGCAGGCTATTTAAAATAATAGAAGCTATTTATTGATGTTATATTATAGTTAAATGTATTTTTGTGAATCATTCATTGAACTGAATAAATAACTATTAATATTACTATCAATACAGTAGACTACAGTAATGTGTTTTAAATTTAGTGTCTTATTACCATAATACACTAAACGGAGCCGTGCCACAGTCTGCCGCACCCTCTGTCTTTTAAGTTGGCTAAGAAATAACTTTCCCTGGCGTGAACCTGTGGTCTGAGTCAGAGACTGACTATTTGACTTCAGGAGTAAGCACATGTTTTACGTAGAGTATGGTGGTCACACTCGGACAATGTCTTCATCCCTGCTGGAAAAACATGGGCCTGGGGGGGGGGTCGTTGCAAAACATGGAACATTTTCCTCTCAGTCATAAGTCTGATGCTGCCATGATTGTGCTCATCAGTGTTTCATCACAACATTATTTTATAGTGAACGATGAGAGAAAAAGATTGTTAGGCCAGCAGAGGTATAATGTCGTTTTTTTTTACCTAAATACTGTATTTAGATACAGTTTACAGTTTTTTAATGCTACTCCACTATATTTCGTGGTTCGTATTCAGTCTATTGTTTTACACAGAAAAAAAACATTTGAGAATCAGGTCGTTCAAGAATAACTACTTTACAGTAAAGACAAAATATATTTACTTTACTGTAAACAAATAAGACATTTACATTGCAGTAAACAAATAATACATTTACATCACAGTAAAAAACATTACTTACTTTGCAATAAACACAGAATATATTTACTTTACAGTAAACAAAGAATGGATTTACAACAGTCGTTGACCAATTTATATGATGCAGATCCAGATTTTACACATAAAACAAATAAGCATATAAATGTTCATGATATCATGTAGTCATAAGTTTATAATATGTCCCATTATTATAGATAGTACTACTTTACTGTATATAAAGTAACCTAAACCCACTACAAAAGTAAAAATGGTACTTCAACATCACTGATCCAATAACATTATATGTAATAATATATGAACTATGTATATCAGCATATATTATATATGCTGATAATGCTTAATAATTTGTACTTAAGTACAGTAGTTGAACAAGTATTTTGAGACACTACCTTTTGTGAAAAGAAGAGAAGTATATATCATGAGTATATATTACTTAATAGATGTATATATTATTGTCTAATATTATAGTTGGTTCAGTAGAGCCATTTTAATTGTAAAACTGAATTGTACAAGCTTATTATGTGTTTTATGCAAAATCTTAATCTGGAGATAAACGTAGTGGAGTACACAGTAGAATTAATACTCAAGTAAAGTATCAATACTGTAAAACTATACTGAAGTATAACTCTTGGATTATCACTTTCCATCTCTGCTTAAGTAAGAAAGACTTTGAATACAGGACTCTAACTTTTAAAAGATGACGTCTTTCTAATGTTGAGAAAAACAACATCCCTCACATCCTGTTCCTCTTCATTTCATTTATTATCAACTGGTGGTAGGAATTAATTAGTGTGGTAGAAAGAACATACAAATGATTTTCTCTATCTTGTCCTATGTTTTATAACGGGACAGTGTTTAGTTATATATAGGTAATGAAGTATGATCTACTGAGCAGCAACATGGCTGCCATGGTGCTGCCATACAAGCCAGTAGCCAGTCAGATTTACCTTCAGCCTCAGCATACCCTCAGGTTCAGCCTGTATTATTGATCACAAGGCCACAACACTTGAGGACGCTAAGGTGCACAACTGAGGTTATGTCCTTCACATCTGCTGGTAGTTGACCTTCAAACGTACAAGGAATATTCACTATCTTGACCTATATTCTAAAATGATTCCACATGCCCATTGTATTTACATCATGTTTATTTACACGTTTATAGTCCAACACCTCTTGTGTCAGGGGTCAGCCGTCGGCCCCTGACTCTGCCAGTCCAAGGTGAGGGAGCTGCCCGAGCTGGTGTCGTCACAGCAGTCCTCAGCGTCAGAGAAGGACGACATGTAGTGGAGGCCGGTCACTCTGTGGTAACCTCCCTTCTGCATGTGTGGGAAGGCGATGAGCTCCGTGGCCCTGTGGCCTGTCTGTCTCACTGTCACAGTCCACATGTCCACCAGCTGGGAACACATGGCGCAGCCCATGGTGTGTGTGTGTCTGCACGGGAGACAGATTACACAGGGATGCAAAGTTTCTCTACACACTCACACAGGCATCAGTGTGGATACTCATCCTCACTAAATCACCAGCTTCATTAGGGCATTTTGCTGGTGAGGACAAGAAGCGATAAACATATTAATACACACGTATATAATAATAGGTGACATGTAATACAGAATTACATTTACTTAAATATAGTATTTTCATACTATATTTAATAATATATTGTGGAATATATCTGCAAGATATCACAGTTCATACCAATTACTGCTGTTTCATACATCGTTAAAACAGGCCCACAAACAGTACGTTCCATAAGTTCACCGGCTATAATCTAAGTATAAGGCAAAAAAGATTATATATAGTCAGAATATTTTGCAAACACGTTAATGTTATGTAGCGGCCTTATTGTACTGGTATTCTGTTCTATAATGGCACTGTGTCTTCACTGTTTTTGTTTTTACTTTGTAAACTTCTGTTTCAAAGTGCATTTAAATAAAAGATACTGTCATTAATCTAAATATTTATGGCAACAACATTTTTTTTGGGTGTTTCAATATATTCTAACATATTTTAAAGAGTGCATACAAACGCTTGAGAGGGTTTCCTGGATTTGTAAACCAGTTTTTTTTCCCCCTATAAAAGTTTTACAATCAGGGGAAAGGGAGGTGCGGCACAAAGTATCATAAAACAAAATAGTAAATCTATGTATCAAGTTCTGTCCTGTGTTTAACACAACCAAAACACAACAACAGTCGGAGCATCCAGCCCTGCCTGTAGGGCCTTACCAGCATGAGTTAAAAATGTCAGGAGTTTTGAGGTCGCCTCCATTTCCAGCTGTCAGACACGGCATGTAAATATTTACAGGAGCATGCTGTTGCAGAGATCGTCAGAGACAAGAGTTCACAGCGAGAGAAGAGCTACGGGTTTTCCAGCGAATCCACTCCCAGTCCAGGTGACGATTCAAATGGTGACTTGCTCCTCTGACTAAACTGAGGAGTCATCAACAGTCTCTTCATGAGGGTCCATATCACTGCGATTAATCAATTTCTTCCTGTGCCATGCTGTTTATCCTCGCTTCAGCTTGTTCAAACACAGGCGTCAGAGTTTTTCTAATAAAAGCCTAAGGAGAGAAATAGATGGGAAGTTAGCTAGTGGCAGATTAATACAGAGATTCCATTGTCACTTATCAGGACAATATGTTATTTTTTTATGATCAATAATAATCAATCAACCTTCATTTGTTTACCATCTTTCATACAGGTCAGTGATATTCAGTTTGCAGAAAACATGGCTGATAATAAGATGATACAAATGTAAATGGTAAAATAATTTGAAAACGGACACAATAAACAAAAAGATGGCAATATGTTAATAAAATCAAAACAACTTTTAATAGAGATCAAATTAAATTATTAATTAAAAGTTATAAGATGGAAAGGAAGAATTTGTTTTGAAACATAAATCTATTGGAAATAAATTATAAAATATAATATATAATAATATCAAACATCAGGCTAAAGATGCGGATTTCAACCTCAAAGCTTCTCTTTGCTCATCGACAAGGATTCCTCACAGCAAGGAAAACATTCTAAAAATAACACAAAAGCTGACAACCTTTTGAAAGGCTTAAAAATAGATGTTCTCTGGCAAACATTTGAGCTTTCTGAACACAGCATGGAACCAGTGCTCCACTGAGGTAAAACAGGGGGGATCCACTCGAGTGTTGGTAATTTGGAAGATTAAAAACGTATATGTAAAACAGACAGAATCCATTTTGTACTTACAGCTGCAGCAGTAAAGCAAAACAACACTGTTATTTCAGGTAATAACGATCCAACTGTGTATATGCTGTGTGCACACTGTGAGTCAACATGTTCAATACAGTAACATTGAAAAGGTTAATTTCTTAATGTGAGGTTGTTCTCATATCGACAGACACATTTCCCTGGATATTTTGTAATTGCTGCAATTAATTAACACAGCTCACAACCGCCCACACTGCTAAATATATCATGGGACCTTCACCATGTAAAGCAAGTGCACAGAGAGACATTAGTAAGAATGACTTTATGATGAGGATGAGGAGGACCAGTGGTCTGCTGCTACTTGCCACACCCATCCCATCCCAGTGCGCACACACACACACACACACACACAGCAGAGGCGACCCTCCTTTACACCAGCCTCAGACCCCTCCTGCTCTCCTGGATTCACAATCTGCTGATTTATTATTCAATGGTGTGAACATCGACCGCGATGAGATATTTCAGTATTGATCAATATCTCTGCTGTCTATTCCAAATCACATCCTGCAGAGCATTAAAGTACGCACCCCCGGCATCAGTGTAACCTTCATGTCAGAAATACATGACAGAGCCCACGCTGTGTGTTTGCATGACACACACGCTGTGCAGGAAACATGCCTCTGTTTTGGGTGGTGTGATGTGGACCGATGCTGCAGATGCATGTGTGTGTGTGTGTGTGTGTGTGTGTGTGTGTGTGTGTGTTAGTGCATGTGAATGTCAATACCCTAACACTGTTTTTATTTAGGGTTTGGGTCTTACCTGAATTGTTGTGCGGTTCTGCTCTCCTGTCTCCTAGGATGCTCAGTATGTGCATCTTCTCCTCCCGGCAGCCCGGTGTGTTTTGCTCTCGGTCTGCTTCTCTGTCTGGGCTGGATACAGCCCAGCATACATAAGGGACTCGAGATGACATCACAGCAGCAGACTTGCTTCCTCTTTCTCAGATTAGAATAGGTCAAGTCTCTCTGTCAGTTGAGATTATCCTGAAATCTGTAATAACTCTGTTATAACTTAATAAATGGTCCAGCATTTTTGTTGTTGCATTGTACTGTATACAAAATGGTACAGTCCATTCCTCTACCAAGGCCCAACAGTCCCCTAAATAGGGCTGGAAGTTCATTAACTACTGTTGAAAAATAAACCATCTTGCTTGGTTAATGAAAGTGATAAAAAAAAAGATTACCTGGACCATCATCTTCCATGATCTATTTTTGATCCTTCCACCAAGTATCGTGGAAATGGTAAATGGTAAATGGCTTTGTATTTATATAGTGCTTTTCTAGTCTTGATGACCACAGTACAGATCTACATTCACCCATTCACGTACACATTCATTCAGTGCATCTATTTGCAGCACTTAGTTATTCTATGGGGGGCCATTTGGGGTTCAGCATCTTGCCCAAGGACACTTCGGCATACAGATGGGTCAGTCTGGGGATCGAACCACCGACCTTCAGGTTGGAGGACGACCACTCTACCCCTCAGCCACAGCCGAAATCTGTTACATTGTTTTTATGTACTCTTGGTTACAAACATACAAACCAGCAAACAAATGGAGAGGGATGAAAATATAACACAAAGTTATAAATAAAGGGACAAATATTATTAGCCCTTGTATGGATTGATTTACCCTCTTGGGGCCACGGGGCAAATATAAGCTACTGAGCAACATAAAGATCTTACATTTCAGTAAATGTTGTACTTTATTGGTGAATATTCACAAACATAACTGCAGCAAATCAAATTACAGGAGATGAATTACATTTAAAAAACAATGATCGTGGGGCTTTTTGGGCCCATGGGAATAAGGCCCTAGCATATGTCCTTAGCCTGGGTGGTGTTCCAAAAAGAGATCTTGAATGGCATGGCAGATATATACCCAATATTTTAAAATGATTAGTAGTCTCTTATAGTTCCCTGCAGATTTAGATCAGAAGATCAGTACTTCTTACACAAGTAGTAGTAAATGTGGATCCAAAGTTGGTTAGCTTAGCATAAATGCTGTAAACAAAGGGAAACAGCTAGCACGACTCTTTCAGAAAGTTTCCACCCTTTGGTTTTTATACAGATCGAAACAAAAATAGGTCTGTCAGTTTTGGACAGAACCAGGTTTACAGTTTCCCTGTTTACACTCGCCATGCTATGTTAACTGGTTCCCAGCTCCAGCATCAGATTTACCAAACATGATACCAGCATTGAGTATCTTATCTGATTATTTGTGCGACAGCGTATAAACATCTAAAGACGACAGGAGTGCCCCTAAAAAAAAGTTTATTTTCTTTATTCCTCCATTTTCACTTTGTGTATCTAGTTCTTTTTAAACATATTTCAGAAAATAAACGTCCAAGTCAAAGATCAGGCAATTTTAATCATTTAACCAGTCATGATTAATAACATCAGTTACACAGACATTAAGACATCCCATTTAATTGAGGTCAATCACTTAAATCCCATGTTGTTTCAAAGCCTCACCGATATCATGACCACAACTACCACACACACTGTGAGGAAGACAACATGAGCCATTGAAACCCTGCTGTGCTGTGTGCACGCCTGATTCTACCCTGTCAAATCACAGAAATGTCTGTACCTTCCAGCGAAATGGAAATCCCACACGCATAGCAACACAGGTAAACACACTCACAGGTGGGAGAAGTAATTACCACTCGACACTTCGTAACACTGCAACATAATAAGCTGCGTCGCCCCAGGTTTTACTGCCAGCTCTGTTGATAGCTGTCCAGTATCTCTGATGACAGGGCGAAGATTGCACAAAAATTTGTATTTTCTTTATCATTGCACATATTCTTACAGAAGGTGTTTATCCATCGCACACATATACCCAGTTTTCATATTATCATTGTCAAATAATAGACAAATAAATATTTTCTGTTATTAATATTGATTGACAAACACAATTTGGACAGATGTTTGATACGTCACAGCTGGACCTTTTTAGGAGAAATAAACAATATTAATCAAGCGCCTTTCCAATCATCTTTTCAAGTATTTAGGCTCAATCACAGACTTTTGGTTGTTTAGTGACATCTGTGTATTCAAAGTCCCCACCTGAGATGTCTGGGAGATGATCCGAACGTTCGCTCTCCTGGCCAGATTAACGCTAGCTGGGCTGCAAAACAGCCGTCAGCTTAAACTCAAAGCGGGACTGATCAATGTTCAATAGGTGAAAAGAACGTATAATCTGAAAGGGTTCGCTTCGAGGGATGAACACAATTGTCACATGAATATAAATTTACCCGCAGCTTCAATGAGCTTCATTCTCATCACTCTCATAGCATTATATTTCTCTAAGAACTTGGTGGAGACCAAAAACAGAGCTAAAAGACTGGTATTGTTGCACCAGCATTTGCCATTGGGCCACGACTCTGGTTTGAGAGCCCAGCTGAACAATTTTAGTTCAGCTGACAGTTAAATTTATTATATGGATTGTTACCAGTGTTTGCCAGCCCCTATCCTGTATGACAAGTCAAAATATCTGCAGTGGAAAGTCTATTAAAAGACCTCAAATATTTTGGTTCACACCTGTTTGGATATATTGCCACAGGGATGTTCTTTTAATTAGCTTCTGATAATGATCCTTATCTGCTGAGCTTGTGGAGATTTCATCAGATTCAACATGTTTCACAAGTCTGTTCTGTCCCCTGAATTAAGTAGTTTTATGCAATAATACATTTTATGGTTATAGACATGAGGATCATCAAACCAAAACAAGTGAATAAGCATATCATTTCAAAAATATCAAGCTATTTCCTGACAACTTCCACATAATTTTACACCTCTGAGCTCATGTCTACAGTGTTCACATTGAATGTTCGTGATCAATTTCGCCACATTTGAATATGAGATTAATGGCACAGAGTGAAATAGCTGTCTTTCTTACAGAAGTGAATTGCATTCACTTAAGAAAAACATGTTGGTGCTGTTTCATGTCACTATGGCTACTGTTTATCGTAAATACGATTTACTATCTGATAATTACATTATAAGATTCCATGATTACAAGAAGCTGGTCTCGTAATTAAAGGAAATTACTCAAAGGGAATAAATCATGTTTTTTAAAGAGAAAACAAGATTGAATAGCAATTTGCTTCCTGGATGTACTGACAGCTTCCTGTGAATTTATCTGATACTGAAGATTTCATAAAACCAGATGATTCACAAGTCCTGAGGCAAGCTCTTGCCAACTGATTTCTTAAAATGACGAGTTTGGAAAAGTATGACATCTTTCCTAATAATTACGAGACAGTTTAGTCATAACTTGACTTACTAACCCATATTATGAGACTGAATGAAGATTTACTGAGGCCATAAACACAAATATAAAGTTATAAATTAAGGGACAAACATGTATTCAAGGGAGAACATTTAGCTTTTTGGTATAGATGGATTTACCCTCTTGGTGCCACGGGGGAAATGTAAGCCACTGAGCAACAAATGGATGTTACATGTCAAAAAATATTGTGCTTTATTGGTGAATATTCCCAAACAAAATTGCAGAAAATCGAATTACTACAGGTGATAAATTACATTTAAACAACATTGATTCTTTGGGCTTTTAAGGCCCATGGGAATAAGGTCTTTTTTGTCCAATTTGTGACAAAGTTTTGGTCCCTAGCATAGGTGGGGCTCAAAAGAGAACTTGATTGGCAATGACAGATATGACCCAATATTTTAGAAAGATTAGTAGTCTCTTCTATAGTTTCCTCCAGAGTTAGATGAGAGGATCAGCACTTCTTTCATATGTAGTAGTAAATGTGGAGCTAACGTTGGTTAGCTTAGCATATATGCTGTAAACAAAGGGAAACAGCTAGCACGACTCTTTCAAATAGTTTCCACACTTTGGAAACTATTTGACAGAAACAAAAATAGCTCTCTCAGTTTTGGAGAGAACCAGGTTTACAGTTTCCCTGTTTACAATATGCTCGGTTAAATGGTTCCTGGCTCCAGCTTCAGATTTACCAAACATGATACCGGCATTAAGTATCTTATCTGATTCTTTGTGCGACAGGGTATAAACATCTTAAGATGACAGGAGTGCCCCCCCAAAATTACAAGAAAAGATTCAAAAATTCCAGGAAACTGGTCTCATAATTAAATCAAATGTGTTTTTTTGACGAAAAGCAGATAAATAGAAATTCACTTCCTGAAGCCAACTCCTGCCAACTGATGAACAGAAATTACGTGTTTGGAAATGTATGACATCTTAACTGGACCTACTAACCCACAATTATGAGAAAACTTTTTATTTCTTTTGTGAATGCAATGCACGTCTGTACTTTCTTTTGCGACGGTGGATTAAGATTTACTGAGGCCTCCGAACGCAAACAGATGTTTTCACTTCATGTGGCTGAGCCATGCGCAGGCTGAAGCCGAGCAGAGCTATGCAGGGAATTCATATGAAGTCATCAAGAACTGTGCAGGTGCATTGTGGGTATGGAAGCACTTGAAGGTAATGCAGATCATCAGTTCTAAATTCATCATATTCTTTATCTTTCAGGTTAATTTTCAGATTTAATTCTTCTTATTCTGCAACAAAATCAGTAGATAAAAAGTGAAATGTATTTACCACTGCATCACGTGAATACTGCATTGCAGCTAAAGTACTGTTCTGTACAATGTGAATTCTCATATTTAGTTATTTCGTATTGAAAACTGCAGGTTCTTACCCATCTTTCCCTTGTGTATATCAAATAGTCTTGTGTTAATTTTGACTGGTAATATCTGAAAAGCAGCATTTGTCCAAGTGGATCTCTGACTTCTAGAGATTTTTATTTTAGTTTAAGCTTTCAAAATTGGTACTTATTCATAAGTACATATTGAACATTGGAAAGGCAAAGTTTTATCTGACTACATGATTGATGTTTTTTATTGTCCATGGGTCACAAGGCAAGTATGTGATTTATCGGGAAACATGGAGGACCAGGTTTATTTAATCTACTCAATGTGTATTGAATGAAGAGTTCAGATTAAAACATAGTTGCTGCTAGTAACTGTTGGGAGATGCTAGAACTGTCATAAATTATGTCAAAATGTACAACACATAACATAATAAACATTTAAGGTATAAGGTTTCCTCGAAACTGAGCTCTGTGATTTGGGGAACCTCGTGTTTCTTCACTTGCTCTTTGGATGAATGTGTCTTTACAACAGAATCTTGAATAAGGAAACCATGGTGCGTTACACAGTGAAAACAGGTGTATTTTTAAATGGAATAGTCAAATGCAGAATCAGCAGTGATAAATTGGAGACGCATAAATATTTTACAAAGCAAATATCTTCTAGTAAACAACCCCCTTCCACAGGAAACAGCTTCATTCGTCTGATGAAGAGGAAACAATATATTTTCAACAATAAATAAATATATTTGACAAAAAAAATAATAGTACCATAAATGACCTCACCGCTTTTACAGGTATGAGTTTGTGCATGTTGTGCTAATTATTTTGTGAGATTATTTCTCTCATCTCATTTAATACTGCCCCCTCTTGGTTTGAATGGACACTGCATTCCTTGTCAATTTGGATTTATATCGTCTAATAATGTTATTCACGCCGCAATAAATCCTACAACCTCATTGTGTAAACTCATTATCAGAGAAGCCTGTTATAGACGTTCTCTTTTAACGCCTTCGTTATTGCACCAGATACATCATTTTCTTTCTGCAATCTCTCCGTCTTAAATCAGTCTTTCAATAAATTTGGTATTTCTCCACTGTAGTGGTTAAAACGATATCTACATGTTGCTAAGTTTGGTTTCTGGATAGTACTGCTATAAACTGAATAGAAATAGTCAATATTTCCATACTTTTGAACGATTCAATTTGTTATTGTCCCGCCAAACCACTGGTGTCAGTGAAATATCCTTACTGGTCCAAAAAGTAGAGTTTTCAGTTGCAGGTATTTGGAAGCTGTTCAAATATAAATGACCCTCAATATGTGTTTTTAGACTCCATTCATTCAAACAAACCCACTGTGGTATTTTACCTTTAAGACTCCATTAATCTGGTCATTTTCACTGGCTGAAACAAACAGAAGTCTTTCATTCCTGAGGGCTCAGTGTTTGTCTACTTAAGGTTGGAGGTGCAAGAGTAGGATTTATGCAATAGCTCTCACGTTCCTATGCAACTAGTTAACAGGCGAACAACATAAAGCTTGTTAACGTCTACTGGTTGTTGCTGCTTCCGACGACTAGAGGAGGAGTCATGAAAACCAAACACCCCGCTGCAGCTCTGTCCTCCTCGTCGTTCTGGCTCACGACGCCAGCGGCTGTCGGCCCACCACCGCCAGCTGAGCAGTATATGACGCCTATAGTCGCTATACAGCAGCCACTGAAACACCATAGCTACCACACACAGCCAGGGATGCTGATACGATTATTACTACACCTTTTTAACATCGAGGATCAGAGTTGTCCAATAAATAAACTATGTGATAGTTAAGTGCCTTTATCACCTCCCTGCGACACACAGACTCGGCGTAATATGTTGCTACATTTACAAAGTGCTCACAGCAAGGCTTCTTCACCCGGGTGCAAATTCCTCAGCGTCTTGTGAGGGCAGGAGTGAAACGTGGAATCAGAAGACCTGGGGATAAGGGGAAGTTGAGAAACAGGTTGAGAACAAAACAGACCTTTCATGTGCCCTCAGCTCGAACAGTCGAGATTGAATTTACAGCTGTTTATTAACTGGATATTGGATATACTCTATTATTCTTGGCCAGATCGTGTAGATACCGCGCTCTCTGCACGCCAGAGAGGAATCTCTGAGCTCATGCAGCTGACTTTAGCAAAGTGGGTGGAAATGATGCAGGTTCCAGGACCGTCTGCACGCTCCAGGACCACTGCTTCCAGTAAAATGTTACACAATACCCATAGTACATTAAAACATGTGATTGTGTGCACGTCTGTGTGCATGCAGGGGGGGAAAACTGATTGCAGTGTTTCCCATTTAAGAAAAGGTTCCAACCTCTTTTTATATCTCAAAGTGCTCTGGTCTCTGCCTCGATTTTCCTCTCGCCATGGAGGCTCTCGGGGTCGGCAGGGGCCACCGTCTGTCTCACTGCGATCTCAGGGCCGCCGCCGTAAATACCCAACAGGTACTGCCACGTCCCCTCTGAGATCTGACCATAGTCCGCACCTGAGGAGAGAAACATGTTCAAAACATTTCAAGAACTACCTAATTTGCGACGCTTCCGCCTCTACAGCCTCCGTGACCGATGCTAAAGTTTACCTTGCTTCAGTTGTATGTGTCCGCTCTTCATAATGCCGATTTTACTGTTGTCGATGGGACCAGGCGGCTCTAAAAAAAAATAATAAAATCATGTCAAATGTGTTGTACCGACAAAAGACAAACAACCTAAATGTGTGTAGCTGCAGCATCATACCATTGTCTTTGCCCTTCACAAAGCCCTCCCACTCTCGAAACCACTGCATGCTGATACACAGGATCACTGTCGGAGCCTCTTCGGCCTGGAACTCTTTGTTCAGCTGCAGGCAAACAGTGAAAACTGCTCATTCAACACCCAAAACAAATGTATACTGATATATTTGCGCATAGGTTAAAAAAAAAGAATACAAGCCGTCACCTTGATGAAGGTGTCGATTTCCATTTTTCTGCGTTTGGCCAGAGCTTCGATCTCCACTTGGCAGATGGCACACATGTACAGGTGGTTGACTGCAGGGCCGCCTCCAAAACTGCACACACACAAACACACACAAACATTTAGCAGAAAGCCACGACAACAGACAGCTTGACTCAAATGAATAAAGCGTGAGAGTAAGCACCCGATGAAAACGCACAACTGAATATCTGGCCCTGTTCGAGCCTTTGTATTAACATCTGTCCTGAGAGATTCGATCGCAAATCGACAGTGTTAAGTTCGTCTGTTCAGAGTAGACCTGGTATTAGAATGCCTCCTGAATGTGTCTCCTGTGACCACTTGTAATGGGATCTCCCTTCCTCGCTCTATATGCAAATAATCGCATATTTCATTGGTGTTCGCCAACAGCAAATTATTACTGAGTTTATCCGATGACAATGTGTCGGTGTGTGTGTGTGTGTGTGTGTGTCTGCACGAGCAGGAGATAGAAAGAGGATGAGAAAAAGAGCGAGCTGAGACAGGAGGGGCTGAATGAATCAATGGGCTGCAGATCTACAATGAAGCAAGATTTTACAACTGTTAGAAAATTGTGAGTCATTATTAGTTGGTCAGTGTTGTTATTGTGACTAGAGATAAATCAACGTACGGACACTTAGAATGTGTTTAAAATGTGGCAGGTCAGAGGACGTCATTTGAGTGGGTGGTTTTTCATATGTGGCCCAGGAAACATTTGCCTTCAGACAGGAAAGAATGTGGCTGAGTTAAACCCAGACAGCCTCAGAATATGGTCTGAGTGATCAGATCTCGGGACACATTCAGGTGTGTTCAGACCTGAACTTGGCACTGACAACTTGTAATCTGATCCCTCAGGATGGATCTTAAAACCAGATCTGAACAGGGTCAGTGTTTTACAGGTTTTCTCTTCATTTGGACGTTTTCTAATCAATGTTTCATCAGTAACTTTGAGGTAAAGATACATTAGCTCAGTTTGCAGAGTGTTCTTTAAAGAAAAAAATTTAAACATATATTACTGTTACATGTTTCTGCAGCTGTGATAAAACGATTATCATATTAATCAAATTGAAATAGACCATCTCATCATTTTGAGATTTTGTACGCTCCAACTTGGTTGTTTTCCAGCTGACAAATCTTACTGGTCTTCATGACATATTGTAACAAAGAAGAGGAGTCCGATTTATAAGCTTCAATTTAAAAGTTTGGAATGATATATATATATATATGTCATCTATAAATTCCCAAAAGAATTTTGAAGTAAAACCATTTTCACACAAAGCATTTCGGAGTATTAAAGTACTTGACCAACGGGAACTTGTGTACAAGTGGGTTAAACCAATTCAAAACAACTTTAAAGCATTAAACAAATGCAATCATGTCAAATATTTAATTATGAATCTCATATACAAATATCACTAGTTTAAGGAAAAATTACATTTTAGCATAAGAGAATGGTAAATAACAGCTGAAGTTTAAACATTATTTAGCTGACAAATAGATATAGTTTGCTCTTTAGTTTCACTTTATGGAAATGTATGTATAACTCTCAAACAAATTTCTTCGTGCATTTTGTCGTTCTCTAAAATGGTAGCATGCTGCAAGGTTTACCTGTTGTAAAGGTACTCCCACACATTCTGCGGAACTATAACAACCAGGTCGTCGATGTAGTTGTATTTATTAGGAGGGATCCCTGGACAGAGAAAAAATATGTTCAGAGTTAAAGGATGAATCTATGACTTTTTCGTGGTCTGTAAATGGAGACCAGAGAGAACACTCACGCCAACAGTGCATTTTTATTCCTCCTACAAAAAATCCCCTCCCTTGCCCCGGCTATCTTGTTAAACAGTGATGTCTGTAACTTACAAAACTAATAAAGCAATGAGGTACTTTTTTCCAGTCAAGACATAAATACAAGCCAATAATCGTAAAACTCCAAAAGAAACACCCAGTGAGGTAGTTTGGTTTAGATTATTGAGGGAATAACACAGATGAGTGCTTTGTTTTTTGGGTTGAGAATAAGAATTAACTTTCCTGGAAACTGAAACATCAAGAGAAGCCAGAAATTTCCCTTCAAAAATTTCCATCTGTGCACAATCTGTGGGACTGAGGGCGACTTACGCTCCTTTTCCACCGGTCGACAAATCCACTTACACCCAATAACACCATTTTTTTGTCCTAAATGGGAATTGACACAATCGGCCTTCACTCATAGGTCAAATGACTCTGCAGAGGACACAGGATTTATCTGGCTTCCTGTGATGGAAACATGAAACTCAGTTGTCCTTCTTTATTTTGGCAGTCTGGACTTTGACACTGTCAGTAATACTGAATAAAAGGAAATATCTGCCAACATCTAAAGTCTGAACTGAGAACTTGTCTGTCATTAATACAGCCCATTAACAAACCCTTCAAAGATGTAAAATCCTACTTTAAACTTTACTTTGTCAAAATAAAATGTGAATAGTAATTTGCGTGGGATATGAAACCAGTTTCCACTCCTAACACACAGGAGACAGACCGCTGCAGGACCTGTTAGCTTAGCACACAGGAGTCAAGTGTGAAGAGGCTGAAAGTAAATGCTTCCTAATCGCAAGTTTTAGCAAGTCTTGTTAAAACAAACAGTGTCTTGTTTTCTTTTCTGTGATGTGTGGATTCACAGTTGGTTCAAGTCACCTTAGACGGAGCCAGAAAGTAGAACGAGTAATGTGACCTATTTCTTTTGCTGCTGGGTAACCTGTCATGTAACATAATTACTGTTATTGTGAGTAACGGATTTATCGTACTTACTTTGTGCTCGTTTGTCATTTCTGTGTGTGTGTTAACATAGAACATGAATGTCAGCTGTTTTCACAGAGCTGAAGTTTATAAATAAAAAGCAGTGGCGTTTAATAAACATGCACTGTAATCCTGTTTTATCAGTGTGTTAAAGCAGGATTAGGATGACAGAAAAGATCTTGAAGAAAAGGACCGAAACAAGCTGCTCACCTCCATGCTGACAGAGAAATGTGTGGTTGCTGATGGGGCCTGGTTCGGCGAAGGTGTTGAACTTGTTGAGCCATTCTCTGGAGATGTAAAACTGCAGCAGGCTGGGCTCCTTCATGTTGGCCAGAGCCACCACCTTCTGCCGCTCTCTCACCGACTCCTCGCTGCTCTTCCTGCACGTGTCGAGAAATTAATTCAGTCAGAGTAGACTCAGGATAAATGTCACAAAGGCCCCGTTCAGACCTGGTTTTAACATCTGTCCTGAGAGATCCGATCACCAGTGGTCTGTTCACCAGGCGGCCCAACCTGCCCCATGATTCATTGTGCTTCAGTGACTGTTTTTCAACAAGGTAATGGTGGTAGTAAGTGAGGTAAACAAGTCTAAAGAATGTATATTTAAATGTCAATCAAATAACTGTCTCATTCATAGCTCTGTTGCTAGGCGATGGCTGTAAGGGCGGGGCAAACTGGTAACCCAACAAGAAGACCGGACCAACTCTTTTCGGTTCAGCCGACGCAGTCTACACTGCCAATCAAGGATGTAGCCGATTGGCAGTGTCAATCGGCTACATCCGATTGACACGAGGTCATGAACGAGTACATGACCTCGTGCAGGTCCTTCAAAGGATGTGTCCCCTGAATTGACAAACAGATAGTGTGCGCATGTGTTGGCACAAAAAAGAGAGAGAGAGAAATAAAGAGAGCAGAATCAGGAGGGACTAAATGAATGAATGCCGTTGCTATGAAGAAAGAAAAAGTATCAGCCAAAAAGTATCAGCCAAACTATAGCAAGTCAGAGGACGTCAGCTGAGTAGGCGGTCTTTTAAATGTGGCCACGTGTCCCAGACCAGATCGGATCTCAGGGGACATTTGGTGCGACAAGTTGTCCTTAGATCACTCAGGAGAGATGTTATTTATTACCAGGTCTCTAATCACAGCGTCTCCCATTGCTCACCTGTAGAACAGCACATAGGCCTCTGCATTCTGCACCACCGTCTCATGGACCTCTGTGACATACTGATCGTCAAACTCATACCACTGTCCATTAATCACATTCTGACAGTAAGCTATGTAGTGTCCACCTGCAGAAAACGGGCAAGAGAGGAGAAGTGTTAAAAAACACCCTGCACAGATAAAACCAAAAGGGATTAAGATCAAGCTAAAGTGAGGCCTATATGCTTTATCTGTGGTAGAGAAAGCTACACATACTTCCTGCCGTGCCGTGGTGACAAATGACTGACAGCAGATCATAAGTGGTGACTTGAGATGGACTCTCTTTAGCCAGGAAGGGTTGCATGTCGAGGCCCTCCAATGGGAACGACACGTGACTGTTTATCTTGAACGAGTACATGACCTCGTGCCGGAAGCGTTTCAGGTGAATGCACAGAATCTACAAACGGAAACAAAGTAATGCGGGGAACAAACACAGTCAGGAATTCTTTGTGACCTCGAACGAGAGATAGATTTGATAAGATGAAGGAGAAGAAAATTCCTACCTCTGGAAGTCGCAGCACTTTGCAATATTTGATACCGTTTCTCAACCTATGGAAAACAATAAACCATGTAAATGATTGTAAATGAAAAGTACCCTTTTTGTTAAGGCCTCAATGTGGGTTTTACTACACACACTCACTTTTTACACCTTTCACAGCTGTACATGTTGTCCCCTGAGAAAAGAATGAATGGTAATGTTAAATCTGACATTTTCCTCAAAATCATACATTATTATAGAATAGTTTATATTGATGTTTACCTTTGAGTTCATCTGCAGCAAAGAAGGCAGCGAGGCAGTCCTCTAGTGTCACCATGGGCCCCCAGAACCAAGTGGGGATACACGAGACTACAAACCTGTTCAAATACAAACACATGTAATGTATATAAATATACGATAAGGCTGATGGGATAACTAGGACCGAACCAGAATGAAGCTGTTGGTTTGAAACCAAAACATCTAGCTCAAGGGCACAAAGAAACAGCCTAACCACCGAGGAGGTTATTTTTCTTGTCTGCATTTGTTTGATTGAAAGCAGGATTACGAAAACAGTACTGAACAGATTTCCATGGAATCGTGGGGAGTGGTGGAGCATGAGGAAGAACACAATACATTTCGGAGCAGAACCTGATCAGAAAGGCGATCCAGGAATTGTTCACTATTGTTCACTAACTTTCACTATCTACTAACATTGTGAGATTGGGCATAAGTAATATTGTTGTTGATTCCTCAGCGAGTAACTCATGGATCTTGATGAAAAGGAGGCTGATATTTATCAGTGTGTGATGTTTGAGGCAGATCCAATAAACAGACAGATCCAGTGAATATAAATGTGGTTTCATAAGGAGATGTTGGGCCACACTCTACTGAGTCCCATTCTAGTTCTCTATTAATTGAATTATTGATATAAAATGTGTGAGTAGAACAGTTTTAATGTTATTATTATTGTTGTTATTATTATTATTATTATTATCTTATTATTATTATTTATACTGTAATCCCATTTTCTTATTTCAGATGTATAATAATAATAGCATTTATTTCAGTTTATTTTCATCTAATATCAATCTGTGATGTCGGGACTGTGGGTTGGATGGTATGGTAGGGGATGTGGGGATATATACAGTGGTTGTTGTAAAGCTTTTTTCTTTCTCCCTCTTTGGAGAAGTAACTACTACAAGAGATCAGACTCAAAAATATAAAGAGTATAAAGAAGAGCAGAAGTAAAGTCCAGGACGGACATTAAACATCATGTTTATTAACTGCCCACATTACCCAGGAGCTGAAGAACTGCAGCACTGACACATCTACTTCCATAACCGGGCGGCCCAGAATACTGCAGTGCCTCAGAAACCACTGCACTCAAAGAGAGAAACACTGTTGTGATGAAGCTTTTCATATTTGATTTCTGGGAACTGCTGGAATATGAGAAAAAAGCTCATGCCAAAGCCAAAGCTTGTCTCTGCGTGCCTCCTGCTATCTATGACGACAAAAGAAGACATTGTCCAGGTATGTGCAAACGAATAGATTTTTTCCGGAGATACCCATCATTTAAGGTATGGTACCTCCACCAGGGCTAACGCACTATCTCTAGATTCCTGGATCCGCTCCAGCATTTTAACTCTTCCAACATCTTTCTTGGGTAATGTCCCACCCCTGCACAAAATTACATGGAAATCAGTGCAGTAGTTTTTGCGTCATCCTGCAAAATGACAAAGAAACACTAAAGATAACATTAACTGCTTGATTTCTACTCTACTTTCAAAACCGTACAGTGTTTGGAAATGCAACGTCATTTCTGTTGGGTCATTTGATGACTCAGCACTCCAATCTTGTCTGGAAGCACTGGATCAATCACTTTCAAAGCCCTGCTCCATCTACTTAATCACTGAGAGCAATCAGTCCTGGCCCGAGTCTCAGACGTCCTGCAGGCTGGTAATGAGGAGCAGGATTGACAATTTATTCTAAGGAAGGTGAAGGGACTAAGCTCGGACAACTCAAGTACAAGTAAGCACCATGCTGCTACAGCACACTACAAAACTCAGAGTCCACGTCAAGTCCCGATCAGATTGAAGGGTGGTTTATTAAAAAAACACATCTGACGTCATAGCTTCATTTGCCAAATCCCGGAGAAGTGCTGCAAGCAAAATCAAGGACAGATCTACAAGCCCTTTGCATGCAGCATGTGTGGAGCATCACACATGGCAGCTCTTGTGCCTTGAAGTGTGTTCTCCACCACCTCACACACGTCTTATTAACACTAAGTCAAGATTCCACTTGTCAGAACCCTGCAGACAAAGTAAGAAAGTATAAATCATACATCGTCAGACTAATGCACAACATCTCCATGTTAATTACCTCCACCAAGGAGGCTGTGTTTGAATCTGTTTCTTTGTTATTGAGCTAGATTAGCAAAACAACCGGACATGAAGGTTTGGTGCGGATCAGTTTTTTTCTTTACATTGCAACATTGTGTGTATTTTGACATTTTCACCACATTTCTCAGGGAACAATTAATTGGATCTGCATGAACAAAACTGATATTTACAGATGTAAATAATTTGTTGCAATATGTAAACAATTTTAATTTAAGGGGACATGCACGACCGCATCGGCTAAACGTGCTCCACTGACCGTCGTATGGAGTCCATGATGTAGGTGACCCAGCCCTGCGAGCCATAGGTGTCGGGACACACCCCCGTCTTGACTGGAAGGTTTTGGTGGATGGACGAGTGGAGTTTGGCCAAGTCCTCTTTACCAGGAATAGGTAGGGACAAGTCTTGGAAGGTTTCCACTGTGTTAGACACCTGTCACACATTCAGAGATGTGGTTTACACAGCATGTCCTAATAGAAACAATACATATATGTAAAAGAAACAATTTAATTTAATTTAACTCATTCTTTTTAACCAGTAAAATCATGTACTAAGGACTGTATAATTACACATGGCGTAGTTTTGTCCCCACCAGATACATAAAAGAAGTAATATACTGTGGTGATGGGAGTAGCCTCCCCTGGTGTTTAAACATGTGAAGCACAGCTCACCCTGTCACAGGTTAAACACTGGACCAGACTGAGGATAGAGCCATCGAAGATGTCGGAGATCACACTGCGATAGTGGGACTGTTTCTTCTTCCTGGCACTGAGCAGCAGCTGAGCTGGAAGACCCGTCACAGCAGGGAGGGGCGGACTTAGTAAGGTTGACATTATTTCACTGGGACCAGCTGACAAAGTGCTTAAAACAAAGGCAAGCAACAAAAAGACTGTGTATATCATTCCTACGTGATAGGAAACCACTGATCTTCTGAATTCCCCTTCAACGTATTAAATCGTAATAATTACTAACTTTTGATCTAAGCTCTAATCTTACTGGCAGATTAAATCACTTTATAATGTTTATATTGTATTTTCACTCTAGTATCATCTCAAAATGTTTTACTCTGTCATTTGTGGTCTAATGTTCTACAAATTGCTTTTTTTCAAATTTTTGGACCAAAATGCTTAATTTTTAACTTCTAAACCACCTTGTGTTGTGAAAGATGCCACATTATAATTATCATACTTATACAGTCTGTTATTTATAAACTCTCATGTGTAATTTGAAGACAATCCATCCGCAGAGTCCTAAACTGCAATGTTGTGGTTCACATTTGGTGCTTTGACTCTCAAAAGTCTCTCAGGGCTGCTAATATATGTATCACAGCAACTCACATAATGGCACTGTGTACATATATCCACGTAGATATCCAAAGCAGAGGTTTGTCTATCTAACCCCAGGACGTTTCCTCACCTTTTTTGAAGGAGTACAGTGGTCCTGCAGAGCGGTGCGGGCTGGAGCGAGGTGGACTGGAGGACAGTTTGGTGTGCAGCTCCTGAAGTGTCCGCACAGGACTGCAGGGAGTGGACTGCGGCTGAGCCATGGATGCTTCATTGTCTGGCTCTACAAAAGGTGTCAGATGAATATAATATATAAAATCCTCAACTCAAATGTGAGCACGGCTTTGTAAAGTTTAGTTTGTACACAATCGTATTCTTATACCTGAGGTGTTGCTGCTCGGGGCTTGCACTTGCGGAGTATTTAATGTCTGGTTGTTCTCCTGGTTTTGAATCTCAGTGTTTGGCGTTGGGGGCGTCGTCTCCTCTTCCTCCCCCGTCTCAGGAACCTCCTCCACAGCCGCCGTATCCACATCAGCGTCCTCGTCCATCTCTTGCGAGCCTCCGCGGAGCGACGAGCCGGACACCCTTCGTTCCTTCAGCCTCTCCTTCTCCGAGATGGACCCGCCGGGGCCGACGCCAGCCACCGGCAACCTGACCCCGTCGCACTCATCCTGCACGAGCAGCTCCCCTTCACAGTTGCCTCCTCCCTCCCCCCGGTCGCTGCTGGAGCCGGAGTCGCAAGACAGGAAGTCGTCCTCCGACGGGGAGCGGTCGCCGTCTCTTCTCTCCTCCCCGTCGCCTTCTTCGCTGCTCATGCTGCACTCCGTCAGAGGCTCCTTCAGCTCCTCGTGCAGCTGGTCCATCAGACAGCGCAGGAACTCCTGAGTGTCCTGCAGCAAGACAAGCACGGGACATTAAGTCAACAGGAGGATGTACAACATGGCTACTGTACATACACAGAGACAGGGAGTTTAGCAGAGAATAGGAATGAGTGACAGATAAATGTCTGTAAACAGGAAGATTGAAAAATAATACTAAAGTGAACATTTTCAAGAGATACACTTTTAAGGGTTTAAATACTGTTAGTACACATTTTAGTTGGTCATGGAAAGAACATGCAAACATTTTGACCTGTAAACCCACAATAACATTGATAACATTTTATTTGTCTGTCAGTGGATATCTTAAAACACCTTTTAATCTATATTTGTCCAATTTCTGAGGCCATTAAGTTTTTCCTATACTATTTATCTATAGAGTCCTCATTTACTATTAACATTTATTTTTTATACCAATGTAAATATCCATAATAGCACTAGCCATTAGTAATTTATGCTATAAGAGGAAATATTCACACAGGGCTCCACACAGCAGATAAACATTTCTATAACCACAAAAGGCTCAAACCCTCTAGAATTCCTGATAATACATTACACGGACCATAGCGCACATTTGTGCACTTAGGACTGATAACATTAAGTGTAGCTCTCTGATGAATTAACAATAAGGACATCCTAACCAACAGCCTTGTTTTATCTTTACAATGACCTCCCTGACTTGTTAATAACATAGAAAGTGAATGAACCAGTTACAGCCTGCACTGACTGCACTCTCTTTAATGGCTGCTATCATTTCTATGAAACACTAGGTGTTACTGTCCGACACCCTCTGTAAGAGGCTTTGCATAGTGTTGTTACGACATTATTACAGAAGAAATAGGACTTTGTCTATCCTTAATTCAACAGAGACAACACCCCTTAAAACATGCAAACAAGTAAACAACGCAAGTCAAACCTTTTGGTGACAAGAACCAACATTTCAGTCATTTCAGGTAAATGTACGAGCAGCAAACAGGTTCACAGTTTAAAAACAAAAGACGAGACAGTGTTAAGATGCTGAGTTTGACCAGGTGTAGTTACCTGCTGGCTGCTTGCCCCT
This sequence comes from Pseudopleuronectes americanus, assembly GCA_038501795.1. Classification (NCBI taxonomy): domain Eukaryota; kingdom Metazoa; phylum Chordata; class Actinopteri; order Pleuronectiformes; family Pleuronectidae; genus Pseudopleuronectes; species Pseudopleuronectes americanus. Next base: position 6,659,206 of record CM076733.1, read on the forward strand.
ACCTGCTGAGCGTAACCACGAAACATGGGGTTTACGAGTTTGATGCCATGAGACAGACTGGTGGGGACTACATAGCTGGGCCTGAGAGCGAAGCAGCCATGAGAGACGGTATATTACAGATCATTTCATGTGAAAGATTGAATGACAGATAATAGTCTCAGTGGATAGCCGTAGTTCCTGCCACTTTAAAAAGAACGTGACTCTTACCGGTTTTTATGCCAGAGCTCTGAGATGAGTTTCTGGTAGCTCTTACAGAGAGCAGGCTTCTTGTCGGTGCGGACAAGTCCACTGCAGTCCAGGAAGAACTGAGTGAGAGGAGGACTGGCGAGGGAACAGAAGGAAAACATGAATGAATAGAAACATAGAAAGGGAGACCTACGTCTGTCGTAATGAGAGGAAGTGACCTCACCAGTTGGACAGGGCCTGGAGGGCTGCATTCATGTAGCAAGAGTTTCCAATATTTTTCATTCCTGTCAAGCCTACGAACAACAGCAATGGCAAAAGTGTTAGGCAGTCAGATATTAACCCCAGATTCTAGGGGGTACACCAAAGTATAAATTTGAGTTGTGGTCTGGATTAAAAGAAACTGATGTGGTGGCTATTCAAATAAATGTATCTGATACATATGGCAGCTATGACCTAAAGAAGTAGAGTAAAGAAACGCTGACAACAGATTTGCTGTACCTCTCGGTTTCAGCTCATCCTCATCTGACTCTGAACCTTCGTCTTCTGCCACAGCGATTGGAACAGCTTTCAGTGGGTGACCTACTGGCTGAGGAGCTGCTTCCTGGGAAAACGATTAAAAAGACACTATAATTAAGAAGGTGAGTAAAAAAAAACAGGTTTTGTGAATATGAAATAGCGCCACTAGAACAGGGACAGAAACCAAATGAGGTGATGTGACATTGTTGGAGTCGTACCTGCTCTGTGGCTTTGCAGTGGTGGGGAGCAGCGGGTACGGGCACCAGGGCGGGCCTGTGCTCCAGAAACACCTCCCTCTCGCAAACGTAACACCAGATTCTGAACGTGGTCAGGTTCACCGTCAGATTGTGCCGTTTAGCCTGTAGGAAACACACACACATACGATCATACAGCCGAATCTTCTGCGATAGTACTTTGCCATATTGACCAGCGGCACAGGTGATCTTTACCTGTGCGTGCAGGGTGCTGTGGTCAGAGTAGGACTCTCCACAACCAACGTAAGGGCAATCATCCTGCAGAGGAAAAACACATTAGAATCTGAATTTCTTGGCTTTTGAATTTTCTCCTCCATCTGAATATCTATCGGAATAGGCACCTTTAAAAAAATATTGAAATGATAAACATTCAAACCATTCAGAAGAGGAAGCAGGACTCGACTTTACCTGCAGACAGGCCCACAGGTTCGGGCCACCCGCTCCACATGACTGGCAGGTTCCCTGCAGCAATATAAAGAGAACAAGAGCAGATAAGAATAGGATATGTTATTAGTGCACACACACAAACCAGAATGCTTAACGCTGTAGATGCACAAACAAAAACAACTTAACATACACTCCAGCTTACATGGTTGCTATTACTTTTATGTGGCTGCTGCATCAGTCATACAGCAGCTTTACCAGGGGCCACCACATACACTCACACACAGGTGATGATCTCCACTGTGCATCTGTGACATTGTGCATTATTGTGTTGTAAATGAATGAAAACACACCTTGGACTTCTGGAGCAGCTCGTCTTTGGTTACCTCCCCTATGGAGTCCAGGTGGGGACAAATGTCTTGCTCAGCCATAGCTATTCACTCGCTGCTAATGTGACAGGGCAGTAATAACAATGCTGTAGTGACTCTGGGAGTCAAGGCGTTGTAGCTAATGCTAACCTCGTGATGTCAACACAAATTAGCGAGACACCTCGTGCCCTTCATCTCTAATTCACAACATGAAGATGGCATGTAGCGTTCATCTTTCCACGGCAGCGGCACAACAGAGTCCCCACACACAGACTGTGACAGCTCTGCAGAGGGAAAGGCCTCACGGTGGGTTCGACCCCAGCAGCAGCCGGGAGCGACTCGTGTTTACCGAAGACGAGCAGCGATCACCGCGAGCTCCTCATTCCGCCGCCACACGAGCCATGCCGGCCGCGGATCGGATGCTAGCGAGGAACCGACGAGCTGAGCCGAGAGGGAACGCGACAGCTCCGGCCCACCATCCCCAAACAACTCCCCCCTCCCATCCACAGTGGCACGGCACGGCACGGCAAGACGCAAGGTTGGAGGAGGAGAAACCAACGTCAGCGTCACAAATCCAGCCCACTGCCAATAACAGAGCCAAGGGAGAAATCCATCTTACTAATTATACATCTGTTTATAATGTACATTTAGATAGATAGATAGATAGATAGATAGATAGATAGATAGATAGATAGATAGATAGATAGATAGATAGATAGATAGATAGATAGATAGATAGATAGATAGATAGATAGATAGATTGATTGATTACAGTGTCATAATGGATGACATGATGGAAAGATGTTTACGGAAGTGACGCTTTATTGTGCATCGTTCAGATCGGTCCCCAGTGCTTTAAGCGTGGCGAACTATATTAAATGCAACACACGTATAACAACAGTTGGAAAGGCTGGTACCATAAGCGACAGGATATATAATGAGAAGCTAATTGAACATTAGATGTTTAAAAAATATTACAATACGAATGTATAAAAGTGTATTAGAATTAATTTACTGTGTAGACGATAATAGGATCATTACAGTATTACAATGTATAACTATAAATGCAGTATGCCAAGAATGTTCAGACCCTCAGATCTTTAATTCAGTAAAAGTACCACATTGGAAAAATACTCCATTACAAGTTAAAGTCATCTGTTTACATTTTTACTGAAGTAAAATTACAAACTTCTTGTTACTTTAAGTGACTATTGTTATTATTTTTGACTCACGTGACATCATAAGACTGTTAATACAGATGTAGTCATTTGTAAAGGGCATTTCACTGTTGAAGCTGTATCTAATTCATGCAGTTTGATAGTTTACCTCCAGGTCAGGAAAGTTGTGAAATGATTAATGATCGAGACGGGAAGAAACACAGACTTTCTGGTGCATACATCTGTTTTCATTTAAGTGTTGGATATTTTAAGTGTTTGGTCTTTGAACAGTTGATGTGTGACAGTCCCAAAAAAATGGGAACCATTTGTTTAACTAAATTATTTATTTTATATTTAATTATGCATTTTTTGCATTGGTATTTGTAAGCATTTCATATATTGAATAGTAACTCCAAATGCCAAATAAATGTAGTGATAGAAATAGACATGTAAAGTGCATTACTGTGTCTAAATACTTTGGTAAATATGCTTTCCATTGATGTCATTGTAATGTCTCCTAAATGCTATATTAATGTGAATAAGAATTGGATGTTATTGCCAAGCAGGTTTACACATACAAGGAATTTGCTGTGGTGTATTTGTGCATGTATGAATATACAAATATACAAAATATCAAAATAGGAAAGAAAATCAATTTATATGATATTCTTTATATTTACAATAGTGACAACTATTTAAAACAGAGTGAAATGACATAAATACAATAGTTTGTTGTAGCTGAATGATAATAATGTACCAAACAATACATCATCTAATAAATTGTTATAGATAATAATACAAATAAAATGAATAATAAAAATAACATAGGTTAAAAAATAAAAAAAACTTAAAGATTCATTTTATTACATAGTGTAAATTTGTAGTGTGACTACAGGGATTCTGAGGACACGTGACCACGCTGCAAGCCTCGCGGTATTTAGCCTACCCAGAATGCCTTGGACTTCCTTTGCACCTGAACCGACATGGTGGGTACACAGCTGCGCTTCTCAGACACATCCTTTCTTTTTCTATCTGTCTTCATCCTCGCTCCCATGCCTGTTCTCACTCTGCGACATGTAGCCACGGATTCTCTGAAGTCTGCTAGTTACTGTCATGTCGATATTTAGCGTGTGGGTTGTGGGGTTTTCGGTTAAAAACTCTGATTGACTGACTCAAGTGGAGCCGGTACGAGAAGCGCTATGGCTGCTAGTGAGATGCTAATGCTAAGGTTTGTGAACACGCTGGATTTGGGCTCTTAAGTTCTCGCTTTGATAATTTACGTTTCTCCCTTGTCTTTAACCTCTAATGGTATTTACATGTAGTTGTATTGACCCGGAGAAAGTCGTGGAGGACCTGTATCGACATATTGTGTTTGTGTGTCCGGTTCAATCACCGGGTGGCGTTGGATGAGGGCCTGAGCGATGCTAATGCTTGTGGATATATTTCACTCGGCAGCCATAGCTCGGACATACTCCACGTTTTAATGGTGTTCGGTATCTGCCTTCATGTCAAAGTAGATTTGTGTGTATACGTGTAATGTAAATTCAATGGTGGCACCTTAGCTTGCTGCTACATCTGAAGTCTCGTTTATATGGCACGTATGCACCATCAATGTGGCTTGACTAGCACGGATATTTTGTTAGCGGCTTTTGCTAACTTATTTAACTGTGCTAATGGATCAGGGTTTCTGCTGCTACAGCACTAACAGGGTTTAATATTAAAATGTTGGCTTTGGAAATAGTTTGAGGGAAGAGTCATCACAGGAGGAAGCTAACTTGCATGTTTAGTCTGGCCATGCTGGAAGTTGGTGCAAGCAGTCGACGTGACATGCACGTTGAAATCACAATGGCCTCGGGAAGCTGCCTTGCTTTAATACGATTAAATAGATGCCTCCATAATGGTATAATAATTTTAGCTGCAGATTTGCTTACCAAGTCAGGGTTTTAAAGTAACAAAGTTGTTGTTTTTAGACTATACTTTGAATTTTTCTTAACACTCTTTTCTCCTCTGCAGCCGAAGGGAAAGAAGGCAAAGGGGAAGAAGGTGGCACCCGCCCCTTCGGTGGCCAAGAAACACGAGGCCAAGAAGGTTGTCAACCCCCTGTTCGAGAAGAGGCCCAAGAACTATGGCATTGGTGAGTAACCCCAAAGATACATGAGTGTTTGCTCTATATGGTGCAGATGATGTCAATAATATTTGCTATCTTAACTACAATGTAGACAACCCACCAAGATCGCTGATGCACATACGATTTTTAAATCAACCTGCTGCGTTTTGATGTCAAATACTAAACAGCGTTTTGCCTTTCATCACAGGCCAGGATATTCAGCCCAAGCGTGATTTGACCCGCTTTGTGAAATGGCCTCGCTACGTTCGCCTCCAGAGGCAGCGCGCCATCCTCTACAAGCGTCTCAAGGTTCCCCCAGCAATCAACCAGTTCACCCAGGCTCTGGACCGTCAGACCGGTAAGAAGTTCCCTCCAATGTTGCTCCTGTAAAATCCAAATAGTATTTCACCACTACTCAAGTACCATTGTAGCTCTGCAACTGATGTAAAGAATATTTGCTATCTGATGTCGTGCTGACCAATCACCAAGATCGCTGATGCAGCTACTTGAATATTTTAACCTTTTTTAGACTGAACTTCAAGGAACATAATGCAGCTTTATTTATTGAAACCTTGGTTCTGTTTCTTCTCAGCCACTCAGCTGTTCAAGCTGGCCCACAAGTACAGGCCAGAGACCAAGCAGGAGAAGAGGCAGAGGCTTCTGGCCCGTGCTGAGCTGAAGGCCGCTGGAAAGGGAGATACCCCCACCAAGAGGCCCCCTGTTGTCCGTGCAGGTGAGATATACAGAGGAGCAGCAGCCTATTGACCTTGTCCTGAATGCAGTGATGACTAGAATTTCTTCACCTGAAACTCATGATGGTTTTGAGCTTTTTAACCCTGAGCATTGGCCAAAATGACAAATATCAGTGTGATTGTCTGGCTAAGTAGATTTAAAAAATGAATTTCCCCCTTTAACAGGTGTGAACACTGTCACCTCCCTGGTTGAGAGCAAGAAGGCCCAGCTGGTCATCATCGCCCACGATGTGGATCCAATTGAGGTAAGTTTGTTGTAACTTATTCAGGCAGCAGTGGAGCCTAGTATTGGCTACATACAAATTTAGAAAGTGGTCGTTAGCAATGATGTCTGAATTTCTTCGACTGAATCCTCTTTGTTGATCAAACTTCGAGCTTTTTAACCCTGAGCAATGACCATGAACAAAACATATTTGAGGGATATTTTGCTTAGACTTTTGTGATCTCTTTGAAAAAGTTAACATTTTCTCTGGTCCCCCTGCTTCTGTAGCTCGTCGTCTTCCTGCCAGCTCTGTGCCGCAAGATGGGAGTCCCATACTGCATTATCAAGGGCAAGGCTAGACTGGGCCGACTGGTGCACAGAAAGACATGCACTTCAGTTGCCTTCACACAAACAAACCCGTAAGTAACCAAGTATTTATATACGAGCGGTGTTGAATTATCCAGTTAGTTTTTAGTGGTCACTTGCAATGATGTCTGAATTTCTTCGACTGAATCCTCTTTGTTGATCAAACTTCGAGCTTTTTAACCCTGAGCAATGACCACAAACAAAACATACAATTGAGGGATATTTTGCCTAGATTTGATAAGAGTGTTCTAATTTTTGTTTTAGTAACCTCAGCCTTGATAATCTTTACACAGTTTTGTGTTAATTGTATCTACCTTGCTGTGCTCTCAGCAAATAAGTGTTGACTGTTTTGTTCTTTCCTAGTGAGGATAAAGGTGCACTTGCCAAGCTTGTGGAAGCCATCAAGACCAACTACAATGACAGATACGAGGAGGTAAGAATCCTTTATTCACTGAAATGTGAAAGCAATAATTCACATCATACCAAATGGATGAAGTATAACGATGCAAACTTTTGTTTCAGATCCGTCGTCACTGGGGAGGTGGCATCATGGGCCCCAAGTCCACCGCCCGTATTGCGAAGCTGGAGAAGGCAAAGGCCAAAGAACTGGCCACCAAGCTTGGTTAAATTGTTTGGAATAAAAAAATATGTATGTCCTAATTAAGTGTCTTGCTTGGTTATTGTACCTGTATATATGGTACTTTGAGAAGTTGAGTCTGTAGATTATTCATGTTCAACCATGACGTTAGAAATCATTTTAACTGAAAGACCAATAAAAACAATGCTAAAATACCAGCAGAGGTGTAAAGTAATGATGGGGGTGTAAGTGAGTGCACTTGAATGACCATCTGGTGATGGGGTAGTCTGATAAATCTGTTTAAAAGAACATGCTCTTTGCTGAATGGATGATAATAAATCTTACTTGGCTCCTGTTGCCCAGGAGGCACAGCGGGCTGTCCTTGCTCTAAGGTCTGCGATTTGATCCCAGCATTCACTAATGCACTGATGTGTCCTTGATCAAAATACTGAACCCCAAACTGCCCCTGCTGGCTGTATTGGTGATGTGTGTAGGGGAAAGTGCTTCACGTTTATTGGATGTGTTGGAGGCAAAGCTGCAGTGTGAAGCACTTTGAGCTGTCAAGAGAAGGAAAGCTGCCATATATTCACAGACCAGTTATATGAAGGCCTAAATGGAGCCTGAGCTGGAAATCAAAGTGACACTGAAATAGGTCAGACAGCTCCGTAAACTGAATAAGGAGAAGATAAGAGTTCTGACTCAACTGTGTAGTTGAGTTTTGCTTGAATTTAATTATCAAATTGTGATGTTTTTCCAGAGCAACGTTTTTTACCTCTTAACCAGAAGCTACTGCCTATGGAACACTAGATGGTGACATGTTATGTAAACAAAGGAGACTAGTAAATGGCTTAATATTAATTTATTTTCATGTTTCAAGAGAGCTATTTACATGTTTGTCAGTTAAGCTGCAACCAACATTCGAATCATGGATTTCACACAGTATCCCTTAGTACTGTCACTGCATTCAATATCACACAATTTTCTTGATGAACTTCGCAAACCACATGTAGGAGGTTGCCGCACACAGGCCATACCTAAAAAAAAAGAGATTATTTATAATCTGCATAACAGCATCAAAGTGTAGTTAATCCATAAGAAAAGCCTCCGCCTACCATGTAATGATGTACTGCATGTGTTCATTCCTCAGTGTGACTCTGGTCTGACCACCGATTGGTCCTCCAGGAATTGTACTCGCTACAAGAAACCAATTTACACTCTCCATTAAAACACATGACATGCATTGATACAGGTAGAGAAGTTCATTGTTTGAATCAAAGAGCATCATGGACATTGCAGTAAATGACACTTTACCATATTCAGCATCGATGAAGATGGGCTCAGCTCCTGTGACTTGGGACATGGCCTCCAGGTCTCGATAGTGCCAGTGGTTTCTCTGGACGTCGTTGTTGGGAACAAAGGGTTTTCGAATCTCGGTCAGGCGGACCACACCGATCACTTCCATCTCCTCCTCCACCTGCGCAGACACATTATCACACTTAGTTAAATAAAACATGTATTCCTCTAGTGTCAGTGTTGAACTGACAGAAACCAAAATCAAATCAGTTGATCCCTGACTCATGGCGAATGTCAATGACGAATGTGAACGGATTCCTTTGCAGCATTAGAGAGATATCGCATATACAGTAAAAAAAAATGTGCCTTGGCTTTTGAACTTTGATCACCACAATCTAATCATTCATGGGTCCAAGTTGAATCAAATTTAAGGAAATTCCCTCCATCTTTTGAGATATCACGTTAAGGACGGACAGACAGACAAACATGAAGCCCCCGGCCACTGGTGGGCCCTGGCGCGGAGGCAAAACAAGTCTGTGATTCAACACTACAGACCATTATCTACCCGTCTGAGACACTCACCTGTCCTTTCATTCTGGTCTCTGGTCTGATCTTCTGTCTCGGCACGTATCCTCTGTTCACCAGGATGGTGATGCTGCCGGTGAGAGTGGCGAAGGTCAGTCACATGTTTGAACATAGTTTGAGATCACCATGCAGTTACTATTAGAACGTCAGGTTCAACCCAGTGATGCTGTTCCCTGCCTCGGCTCTTACCCGAGGTCGGTGCAGCGGAACGGGGTGATGACGTTGGCGCCGGTCTCTGCACTCGACGACAGCCCTCCTGCCTCCCTGGCCTCTTTCTCTGGGTCCACTGGGGAGCGGGGCAGAACATACAGCTCCTGGGAGTGGTCGTACTGTCCTCGCACTTTCACTCTTCTGTACTCGAGTTGATTCAGCTCATCCGGACTGGAATCCAGGGAGTGAAATAAAAAAATGTTCCACACACTAATAGTCAACACTGACAGATATTTGTTGCAAACTCATGTTCCACCTCAGCAGCACAAGAAGGGTTTATTGCTGTGTACAGTAGCTTCTTGGAAGTTGTGTTCATGTAAAACCTTCAAGTGTAGTTCATCAAGGAAAACATACATGGGAACCTTAATCATTTGTGAAACTGTGTACAGCAATGGCTACGGTTGCTTGCTTTACATATGAGACTAAATCTTTTCATATAAATAGGTTCATCCTTAACTGTTTTTATCCCAACTACTTCATCAGATGGCCAGACATCCTAGGAATCATTGCCAAATTTTAGATTATACTGACCAATTCAGGTTCTGTATATAGTTTATACTGACCAATATATCAGTATCATGAATTCTTTGATTCCCTATAAGAGGGTATGGGATTGGACCCCAAAAATCCATATTCATCAGGCTTTGTCATCTACTTTTTATAGATGTTTTTTTGGTAATGTTTGTCTAATGTCAAGCTAGTTAACATATCTCCATTTATTTCCCTAAAATATATTTAAAACATTCGTTGCAGCTCCGGCGTACTTACTTCAGAGGAAGAGGGATGGGTTCTGCAGTAGTGAGTCTCTTCAGCTCGTATATCAGCTGCATTTTCCACTGACGCCGTTTCACCTTCACAGAAACAACAGTATCAGACTCCATCCAACCACAATATTAAGCAAAGCGTCTGAAGTGTTATTATAAATACACAACTGTACCTGCCATGTGCCGAGCCCAAACGCGGAGGCGGGGATGAGCAGCAGGAACCATTTGAGGAACGAGTCCTCTCCTTTTGCTGCTTTCACTGCTGTGGAGCTGGAGTGCCGCACCGAGTCGAGGAACCTGCCTGGAAATTCAGAAAACCACAGGAAAGGAAATGACATGAAACGTAATTTACACTGGAGGGATGCATAGTTATTTGTGGTTGTTACACCTGTAAATTGCTGCTCACAGATATGATCAGATAAGAGTCGTAGGGACAGGACCAGGTACTTTTCAAAAAGCTCAGTCTAGGACACTGCTGGAGATGTACTGATCTACATAGCACTAAGCTGTGTTTCTATTTTTCATCCTCCTTTGTTACATACATGTGGAGACAGAATGGTTTTAAAACATCTCTCAGCATCATGTGGTTCAGGATAAACTCACAACTTACTCAGACTTCAATTCTAAAAGAAAACAATCATATAAAAGCAACATTCATGGCAGAGCAGTTGTATTGGATTGTAATCCACTGCTCAAGTGTTCCTAATAACATTGCCACTAAGTGAATGCACTTATTTCTGATTGCATAACTATGACGTGCTGATTGGTTTCCAAGGTCTTTACGAATCTAAAAGGAAAAACAAACTATTATTTCATTATCAGCAGACTACAATAAACCTTCATTAACGATTGTACGGTACCAAATATCTGTCGAGTTTTTAAGGAATTAAAATTCAACATCATTAAAACTATCAGGGTGTTACACTAATAGATGAGCACTCTACAAGAGCTAAAAACACTTATATGTATAATAAATGTATCTTAAATAAGGGTCACTGCATTTAAGTTTTATAACATATATTTCCTAACGCTTTTGCATTTGATAACATTTTTCCAATCCACGTATTTGGGGGGAACATGTTGAACCAAGCTGTTTACCAGCAGCAGCATTATGAAGATCGAATGTTGAATGATATTTACCGTCTGCACGTTTGAAGAGAGGCAGTCTGGACAGAAGCAACGTCCTCTTGATGTAAATCACAGTGGTCTGCAATAACACACATACATAAACTGATCTGAAACCAGCAGTGTAAACCGGATGACTTTCACACAGCTCTGTCTTTGCGGACAGAAAGAGGCAGAAGTGACGCTCACCTGTTTCCTGCAGATCGATAAGACCCTGGTGGAGTGAGCCAGCACCGACCTCAGGGAAGCCATACTGGAACAGAACATTCAGGACAGTGGTCAAAAGTAATAACAAGACAACCGACGATAGACTCCCACAACATCCCCGTCACACTGGGAGCAGGTTTTTTTGCGCGTTTCTTAGCGCAGTTAAGGGACAGGTACCGGGAGCGGCCAAAAAGGATGTGTACAAACTGAGAAAATAAGGTTAGTAACCGCTATTCAACAGTCAAAAATATAGTTTTCTTAAAATATACATTATGTTTAGTTATTCTGTTACAATTTAAAGTCTGAAGTCTAAACGTATCAACTTCCAGCATCTTTACCGTAAGTACAAACACACAGCGCAAGAGAAAATCCACACAGCGACCCGAGTCAGAAGTTACAAAACCGACTTGTTCATGGGGGACTGTTTCTGGTGTTACTACTTCCGGTTTAACGAGGCCCCGCCCCGCAGTTCTGAACCCACGTGTGTAGAGCAATGTGTTGATATTCCCTCTCAGTGTGTTTCTGTCACAGTCAGGTTTGTTTCAGCGGAATTCAAACTCAATTCATCTGCAGACATGGATCTCGCCTCCAGGGACTCGTACATCCAGAAACTGGCCAGTAAGACGTTTACTCAACGAGACCAGGAACCAAAGAAGAGGCCGTTCGGTAAAGTCGATTTATTCACTATCCGTCCCAATGACTGCTGTCGTTTCTCTGCTGTGGTTTCAGGGTATAATAATTTGTTCTTTCTGTTTGATCGGATTCAGCAAAACGTCTCATATCGTCATCTAATGTTATTTATTAATGTTATTCCTGCTGTTGACCAAAGGAGGTGCTACACTCCCTGATAATCTTTATATAGTGTATATGTTGATAATAACATAGTCAAGACAAATGTCAGAAATAAGGCTGATCAATTATTAAATATGTTAAATAGCCCTTCTTCAGAATAAATTTACTAATTTATTTAAGATTTGAGTCCCTTATCTAAGAAAAAGGTTTTAATTACAGCTCTGAAATGTTATACTTTGCAAATTATATTGTTTGTGGTATTTATCCAGGAAAAGTTTTAATTTGCAAAAGTTTGTTATCTTTAGAAACTGACAATCTGTGTATAAGATAAAACAAGAAGACATTAAAGAACATCGCTGACAACAGTCATTTCAATCATATCTAGAATGGCACTTAGCAGAATGCATGCCTCCACATGTAAATTGCCTAATTTTTTGTATCTGCACTGAAATGCACACTAATGAGTATCAGTCCCCTAAACATGCATCCATTCAATGTTTTCTGAGATGTCAAGGTAAATGTTAAAAAAAGACTCATCTTGCAATGTTTAAGAAAGTAATTAAAAAAGTCTTTGTGTCTTCTGATTTTTCATAATTTTGTGCGTGTGTTTTCTTGTGTTTGCGTAGCTCATTTCAAGAGTAAAAGTGACAGTGGTCCTTCAAAGAAGAAAAAGTGCAAAAAGAAGAATTTCAAAGAACGAGGCCCCAACGAGAAGACGTCTCATCCCCAACAGAAACCGTCCCTTTCTCCAGCGGCACAGAAAGGTGCGGCCAAAGGAAAAAACAGTGACTCCAAAGCTGAGGGCGTAAATGGATCCACCGCATTGAAACAGAAAGGTACCGAAACTCAATATTGTGTTTGCCAGTTCAGTACATGCGCCAAAGTAAAAACTGTTAATGTTAACTACAATGACGTTTTATTCTTCTCCTTTTTTTAAGGTGTTAATATCCAGTCCAGCTTCTCGACAGTGGATGTTCTACGCAAGAGGCTGCATGAAAAGATTGAAGAGTCCAGAGGGCAGGTATGTGTATACTATGACAGAAGGCCTCTGGGAACATTATGACGATGTATCCAACGGGATGTTTATTGTACTCTTGCACACAATTTGACCCATTTTTTAAAAAGCAGCAAACACAATAGTGTTAAATCATATATATAGTCATCCTCTTGCAATGTCCAGAACTTTTGTTGTGCAGCTACAGGCCACAGATACAAGAGTTAAATGTCCAACAGCTACATTATAATGAGTTTCGCTTTGTTGGAGAAGATTTGATGAACCAGAAGCGGTCACAAGAAAGTCAGAGAATTGGAACAATGCGCAAATCCATGGGGAAATAATCTGTTAATGGGGGGGGCAGGATCCACAAAACATTTGGAAAAATAGAAAATCCCCACACCTTAAGCTCTCATTAAAGGATTAATTTGCCTGTGTTTACTACTCTAACAAAAAGCTATTTCTTATTTTGTGCCTGTGAACGTTTTCATTCCCATCCATCCAGGTTGGTGTAGTTTATTTCATCATGCCTGATTTCCGAATTTAAGGAGAAAAAGTAGCAACATAACATGTTACAGGGTTTAAATGTGAGACACTAATGAGGTTGCACATGTCTTTTCCCAGGGAACCCCAAAGAATGCATTATCAGACACCGTCCTGGCAAAGCGAGCAAAGCGGAAGCTGGAACGAGAGCGCAAGAAGAGGAAGAGGAAAGAGTTTCGGTTGAAGAAGCTGGCAGAAGATAGCGCCCAGGAGCAAGTGCCTGAGGTTAAACAGGAGGTGCTGCCGAAGCCCGCAGCAATCAAAAGAAGTGAAAGCTCTATTATTTTCAACAAGGTGGAGACGGTGGAGGACGGCTACGTAGACAAAATGCAGAAGAAGAAGAACAAGAAACAGAGCGTCAAGGGCCAGATAACGCCGCTGACGGGGAAGAACTACAAGCAGCTGCTCACTCGCGTTGAGGCTCGCAATGAAAAGCTGGAAAAGCTGAGGGAGAAAGATGAGGGGAAGGCCCAGGAGATGGAGAAGAAGATCAAGTGGACCAACCTGCTGTATAAAGCAGAGGGCATCAAGATAAAAGATGATGAGGGCATGCTGCGCACAGCGCTGAAGAAGAAGGAGAAGAGGCACGAACAGAGGAAAAGGAAATGGGACACACTCAGCGACAACGTGGTAGAAAAGATGCAGCAACGGCAGGACAAGCGAAAGAGGAACATCCAGAAAAGCAAGAAGGTCAAAACGGAGAAGAAGAAGGATAGGGCAAGGAAGAGAGGCAGAGTGTTGCCTGGGGACTTGAAATAAGCTGCAGTGTAATGGAAGGAGTCTATTGTATGATTAGGAAACATGTTAAAAAGTAAAGCAGTTTTTTTATGACAGTATGATTTATGAAATGATATAAAAGTGCTACTGCCGGTGCACATGCTGTACCTTCTGTCCTGTATAGGAGTAATATGATGAACAATAAAATCTTATTCTTCATAGTGATGATCATTAATGGTAATCTTTGTGCTCGAATAGATCAGATATCAAACCACAGTTTGTCATTCAAACTGGAAATATGTGTTTTTGCCTTCAGTCAGATAAGATGATAGATGTCACTGTTATGTCTCAGTGCTATGGAGGTAATGTACAGCAAAGCCACTGATAAAAACCACCGGAGACAAAACAAGAAACAATTAGACTCAAAATAACCCCTAAGGTGATAAAACACAACTAAGAAGAATACAAAATGCCCCTAAAGACATACAAATCAACATAAATACTCAAAATTGCTCTGAAGAGATATACAACTACAAGATGACCACAAAGATACAAAACAACTTCAAAAGGACCACAAAGGGGTATAAAACAACTATAAAAATGGAAAATGCCCCTACAGATATACAAAATAACCACAAATTACCTTAAAGACATAAAAAACAACTACATAAAGACTCAAAATGACCCGATGGCGATGCAATACAGCTACACATGTCCACAAAGATACAAAACAACTACAGAAGGAATCAAACTGACCCTTAATATAAACAAAACAACCACAATGAGGCACAAAATAAGCACAAATCACCTTAAACTGATTAAAAACTATTTAAAAATGACATTATGGAGACACAAAATGAGACGCAGATGGTCGCATTGAGTCTAAAAGGACTACAAAGAAAATGGAAAACCAAAGCTTTATCTCCAAACATGAGTTAAACATGTGGTGTGAAGTGATCTTAATCATTTGTTATCTCCCACCTTGTAGTTAATATTTGACTCTTCTGTACAGCCCCTGTGTAATGTCCCTCATTGACAGAGGGTGTCGCTGTTTGCCATTTGAATGTCTCGCTCCGCCCAGAAAGGAAGAAGAAATGAATGTAAACACAAGACGCCAGCTGCTGTGTCTTTAGTTCAAAGTGAAGATCTGCAGGAGTTCACGTGCAGAGTCGAACCACACTTTGGAAACGTCCCGTGCACGGTTGTGTTGTGAGCGGGGGAATTAGCGCGAGGAGATGATCGTCCATCGATGAGAACAATCAACAGAAATCTGTGCCTTGCTGCTGCTGCTATTGTACGTAAGAGTGTCATTAGAAACCATCATCAGGTGAGTTCATCTTCATCCCACACAAAGACACGCTCCTGTGATACATGCACATGCAACACATGCTAACAACATGCTCTCCAGGTCACCATGTCCAGACGACTGAACGCTCGCAGGACAGACGGTGTGGATAAAAACGTGTGGTGAGTGATCGGGTCCGTGTCTCTGGTTTCATTTGCAAAGTTCAGTTTTGCACGGGAACTCATGGGGCTCGGATTTTTTATTGCAGTCAAAGTCGAGCGTGTCCGTCAGCTCCATGTAAAGTGATACCGTTTAAAGTGTATCTGTCACATGACATGAGTATAATCTGATTGGTGGATCGTGGGGGTGTCCCACTTCCACTGCCCCTGTCCTTTCATTCGCTTTCGATCACTCACTGGATCACATTTCTACTCGTAGGAATCGTTACTGTCACCAATGACTGAGTAACATGAGAAATGTTTTTAGAATATCTAATAATCGTATTATGAATCAAACGTACAAAAAAAGCTTGTTTCATTTTTTTATTCTGCTATTTTCCCCCTCTTACAAAACTGTAAATCTTGAATATTTCAGATAATATATGTAGTCAAGTCAAATGTATTAATATAACACAATTCATCATCGAGCATAAGCTCAGTGTGCGTCAGGATAGACAGCAAAGAGAAATACATGACTTGACTGAGCATGATTCGAAAGATTATATAAAAAACTGAATATTTCAAATGATTGTTTTGTACAATGTATTATATAACTTTTTTATTTTTATTCCAATAAATTACCTTTAAGTATATGAGTGACATTTTTATAATTTATATAATTTTGTATCTATTTATTTCTTGGAGCTGTTCAACTTTGTTTCACTTATTTATTATGTAGAATTGTTATAATATATAATAAGAATACTAGGCTTCCACCGTTATATATGTGCTGAATACCGAATGCAAACGGGGAACAGCATCTTTTGTACTTCTCGTTCTCTAAGGAGAAATGTAAAAAAAAATAGGCTGTCTAAGAATTTTGGGACATACATGAGAAGGGTCCTTGGAATATTGTTATCTTGTTAGGGGTCTTCGGCTGTGGCTCAGGAGACACGATCAAACTATTACAGAACACGATTGATTCTAACTGAAGACTGTGGTTCGACCACTGCAGTGTGTGAACAGCTGTTTTGCACCAACAGGGTTGAATTTACACAACTGGCTGCAGACTACAAAGTGGTGAACCTTGGACAGGGGTTTCCTGACTTCTCCCCGCCTCCGTTCATCAAGGAGGCTTTTTGCAAAGCGCTGAGCGGAGGACCCTCCATGCACCAGTACACCAGAGCCTTTGTAAGTGTGATAAACTACATGGGGAGATTTGTGTATAAGTTATAACTCTGACCCTTCTTAACAAACATTGAGTTACCTTATGTTTTGCTGTTCTCTATTTCCTCAGGGCCACCCCCCCTCTTGTAAAAGTTCTGGCTAAATTCTTCAGTAGGATCGTGGGACATGAGATCGACCCGTTTGAAGACATCCTGGTCACAGTTGGAGCTTATCAGGCGCTTTTCTGTGCATTTCAGGCTCTGATAGATGAAGGGGATGAGGTAGGAGAATCAGCCTGCATGTCTCTGTGTGTCATTAACAAAACAGGGTGCTCGGTGCTGGTTAAAAAATACCGTGAGAGTTGAAGAAAGACAAGATGAAACTTTGTTGATCCTATGCCAGGGAAAGTCACTTATTACAGCAGCAGATATTCAGAATGCCGTAGACAAGGAAACCCAAAATAGAAAATTTTATAAAAATAGACTGAAAATGTACATAATATACACCATGGAAATATTGTTTGTTAAGAAATGTACTTGAGTAAAGTGCAGTGATCCTAGATGATTGGACAAGGATGTATAATAACCAGAATACAAAAACACAGAAAAGAGGTCAGAGTTGCTGCAACTAGCTGCCACTCGTGCTGCGCCATCTTGGTGTTGGACTCGGGTTTAATCTTTGACTTCAGCACAGTAGTGTGTATATTTGTAATAAGGGCAGCTGTAGAGGCAGAGAGGGTTGTCCACTTACCAGAAGGTTGGTGGTTTAAATCCCTGACTCCTACAGTCTGCATTCCAAAGTGTCCTTGGGCTATATATATATAAACATATATAGTTAATTTACCATACATTAGCATGTGGTTGATTATTCAAAATGTGTCTTTCAGGTAATAATCATTGAGCCGTTCTTCGACTGCTACCATCCGATGGTGGTGATGGCTGGAGGAAAGGCAGAGTATGTTCCTCTGAGGCCAGTGAGTGGTTTAGACATTAATACAAAATATATGTTCATAAGAGTCGTGACGCATCTTTTTACGATGTAACCTTTGTGTCGACTATAATTTGTACATTTACCTCAAAGTTTTTTTTGTCTTTTCGTTTAAAGAAAGGTGAGGGCGGTGCCGCCCTGTCCAGTGGGGACTGGGTTCTCTCTGCTGAGGAGCTGGCCAGTAAAATCACTCCACGTACGAAAGCCATCGTTTTCAACACGCCCAACAACCCACTAGGAAAGGTGAGCTGAAAGAAGAGCTCTGTTGTGCTCACGGTTTGCAACATCCATACGAACGGTGAAATGAAAGCCATATCTCTGCACAGTGCACATAAAGCTGCTGTCCTGTGGGAAACCTTCAACAGAGAATCATTTCAAATTTGGCCCAAATGACCACAGACTAACGGATTAGATAAGGGTCAAAGGTCAAAGTCATGGTGGCCTCACAAAAGGTTGAGTTGTCTTGAAGACGATATCTCAAGTCTGTCATGTCCGAAACGGCACCCTTTGGCAGAGGCATACAACCACAGGGCAATAGTTAATTGTGTCATTTCAATACCTATAACGTGGTCCCTGACATAAGCACACATCTGTGTCCTCTACAGGTTTACAAGAGGGAAGAGCTCCAAGTGATCGCTGACATCTGCATCAAACACGATCTGCTGTGCATCAGTGACGAGGTGTACGAGTGGCTGACGTATGACGGAGCCAAACACGTAAAGATCGGTGAGAAGCTGTTAAGAGAGTTCAGCAAAGTGCTTCAACTCATAGAGACATATTAATATTAAGATAAACTGCCTGTTTTTCTGGTGGGTTACTGACAGCCAGCCTTCCTGGCATGTGGGAGCGAACCATAACCATCAGCAGCGGTGGAAAGACTTTCAGTGCGACCGGATGGAAGGTAACGCACTGAAGCATTTTGTGTGGAGTTGTGTGATCTGCTTCACATCATTGTTGAACTGGCTCATGTTGTCTTCTCAGGTCGGCTGGGCCATCAGCTCTGCACATATCATCAAACACATGAAAACCATCCATCAGAACAGTGTTTATCACTGTGCAACAGCTGCTCAGGTAAACGCTCAACTCCAGGAACATTTGAGATATTGTTGTTGCAATGAAATGTGGCTGAATGTTAATGATTCATATAATTCAGCCAGTGCCACTGACATTATCAGAAAAGAAGATGATTCTCTCACCTTTGAATGTTACACCACCCAGACTGTCACAGGAGAAGTTCCCACTATTTAAAGTTGCCTAAGAGGTTGGAAATATGTTAATAAGAGGTTATTATATAGAAAAATTAAATATTAGTTGGACTGTTCAACTTAAGTAATTGATTCCTGCAACACAATCGATTTATGGGTTAGCTGATAAAAATCCGCCAATGGGAGCTTTTCTACAGAGATATATAGTTAACATAAAGTTTCAGCGTTTATGTTTGCCAATATGCTCTGATATGAAAACCTTTATTCAAAAGAATAAACTAAGCTCTTGTTTGTCCCTTTTCCTCTATCATGTAACCTTCCTGCTCTAGGAGGCTGTGGCTCAAGGATTTGAGAGAGAGAACGAGCTGCTGGGGACTCCAGAGAGCTACTTGCAGCAGTTGCCTGCAGCTCTGCAGCTCAAGAGGAGGAAGCTGGCCTCATGTCTGGAGAGTGTAGGTTTGCAGCCCATCGTACCAGAGGGAGGATACTTTATGATCGCAGACATCTCCTCTGTCCGTGAGTGACGAACAAACACAAGCTTGTTGTTTCATCATGACTTAAAACAAGAAATACCAAAGTAATTGCTGTATATTTCTTTAATTGTGGCATCGTAATCATTATTCACCTAGTTTTTTTCTTTTTAAATAGAGGTGGATCTGAATGACCAGAGTCCGGATGAAGCCTATGATTTCAGATTTGTGAAATGGCTAATTAAAGAGAAGGTAAGGAGGAAATATTAAACAAGAATGACAATGTCCTTCTTTTTGTCTAGATTTAATTTGTCCTTTGTCCAAACTTTAATTTATTCTTTCTTGATCCATATCCCATCCTTCCACCGAGTTTAATGGAAGTCTGTTCACTAGTTTTTGCGATGTCCTGCTGTCAAGCTAACCAATCAACAAACGGACAGAGGCGACAACATAGGCACCTTGGCGGAGGAAATAAAATCTTGAAATTGTTATTATATCAATGTATTTATGCCACCTTTATTTTCTTGGAGTGTGGTGATGTACTTAAAATATTATTTGTATTCGTCTTCCTCCTCTGCAGGGTTTAGCAACAATCCCTGTCTCTGCATTCTACAGTCCAGAGCACAGCAAGCAGTTCGACAAGTACATCCGATTCTGTTTCGTCAAGGTAAATTCAGGTTCAGATTCATTGACATATAACGATCCAAACCTTCTCCTGTTGCTCTGCTCCCCTCTCAAACACACTCCCTGTCTTTGTCGAACAGGAGGACTCCACCCTGGACGCAGCTGAGGACATCTTGAGGAAATGGCATCAGGGGCAATAAATTTGTCTATGATATGAAGTGTTACCCGTCCATCCAGTTCAAGCTTCTTAAACTGGGTTAGTCTCACTGCTGAGTTCAAATGAGCCATAATCAGTGTTTTTCCGAGCCTGATCCCACTTTGAAAACACTCCTGCACAGGGATTTTAGAAAACTACCACTTAAAATGTTTAGCAAATATTCAGGTGATTTTTGTTTCATTTATTTAAATGATGTACGTCCACTGTGTCTCACGTTTTAACTGCAGTGATATCCGTCCCTGAATGGAACTGAGCAAGACGATTTAAATTAAACTAATGAATCCACATGTTCTGTTGTTTTATTGTTTTGTTTATTAGCACAATGTTTTCCATGTCAAGAAATGTGGATATTACAATCATTGGGGTCAATGGAAAAATTGGTGGTCTATGTGAAACAAAAAGAACGTCCAGCAACCTAACTGCAGTTTAAACAAGTAGTGGTTTAAGATACAATTTAAAATTCTTAACAATGCATTAACCTTTGCTGAGGGTTAATCAGTGTAAATGAATCCTTTTTCATTGTATTGACAAGCAACTCCAGTGCTTAAGAAATTGTTTAATTCCTGATATATCTACTATGACTATAAATATTTAATCCACTGTAAATTTGCCTTAGATGTTTGCAAAACATTTAATAACTTTATTATCAGTGTATTATTGTTATATAATTATAATTAATTTCTTTCTAAAATCAATATTTTAGAAAGAAATTCAGTCATAGAGATGTTAAATTGAGATTTTTTTTTATATTTAGGCTCCTGTGTTTCATTTGAGATTGTGTTGTTGAGCTAAAGGTTAAGTAAATAAGGATACAAATTATTTATAAACACACCTCAATAATGAACTGTTGGGAAAGAGAATGAACTGTTAAGTAAAAAAGAGAGAACCCCTTGGGCCTTTTTCCTCATTCTGAGAGGCTTTTATTTTGAAAACGGAATATGACCTGGAAGTAAATAAACATCACGTGTTGGTGCGTTTAAAAATGTCGACCGACGGAGCAGCTAAAAGAACCAACCCTGTGTCTTCTCAGGTAATTTAAAGCAGTTGTTAGTGTCAACATGAAACTGTCTCCATCTTTATAATCTTCAACGTGTGTGTATGTTGTGTGTTTGCAGTCTGAGGAGCGCGTGGACTGGAAGAAAAGAAAAACAGAAGGTGAGTGAAGCAGCGACGTGTGGCTGTTAGCTTCCAGTGGCGTGCATGCTAACAGGTGGATGGAAGCATTAGGTTTTGTTTTCTTCCAGATATTAAATTCAATGGATTATTAACTGCCTTAAAAATGGGTGAATATGTTGATTTAGTGTGTTTAAATGTAGTTTTCTTAAGCCACAAAATTAATCCATGATTTCTTGTAATGTGTTTCTCAACTTTAGGAGAGCATGTTTTATATTTAGTAATTATAAGGTTCCCCTGGAGAGTCAAAGTATTTTATTTATACATTTTACAAATCACATATTTGGTGAGGTGAGCCTGATGTCGAACATAACCTGTATATTTTAAGCACTTTAATTTTGAAGGCTCGGGGGTAAGTGCTCTCGCCTATTTATAGATATGATTAATATAAATGATTAAGTTATTATTGAAATAGCTATGGATTAATGTTCAGCCCGCCATCTATTGATTAAGCCGTTAACCCTTGCATCGTGAAAATGCAATCATATCTGAGTAGGAAAATACACAACACATCTTTAATAGATACAGTATTGCCTGATTGTAATAAGATACAAGCCCAAAAAGGTTGTGCCCTTACATTGTAGATATTAACAGTCTGGTGAATTATATTTTCTCATCCATGATTCTTCCTCATTAACAGTAAAAGATGCCAAGAAGCAAAGGAAAGCGGACAAGCTGATCAAACAGTTGGACAAGCAGAAGGAGCAAGAGGCCGAAGACAGAGCCGAACTAGAAAGAAGCCAAAACAAAACAGGTAGCTATCATCATTTCATGGTCATGTATTGTTGTCTGCCTGTATTACTGAGAACATGGGGCTGTAAGATGTCCTCTTCTAGTGCTAGGTCGGCCGTACACAGTGAGTGTTGCCCTGCCAGGATCTGTCCTGGACAACGCTCAGTCCACCGAGCTTCGTACATACCTGGCCGGACAGATCGCCCGAGCCTGCGTCGTGTTCTGTGTCGATGAGATCATTGTGTTTGATGAGGAAGGGGACGATGTCAAGTAAGTTATTGATGTGGAGGCGCAACTTACTTGTGGACACCCTTAGGTTATCAGGAAAGTTCACTTTTTGGGTTCATCCCACAGGAGCACTGAAGGAGAATTCACCGGCATTGGGAAGAAAGGGCAGGCTTGTGTTCAGCTCGCCAGAATACTTCAGTATCTCGAGTGTCCTCAGTGAGTAGGAACATTTTAAGTAGATCAGTGGTATCGGCCAGTTTGATCAAGTTGTGCTCACATTGTTTTCTTCCCCATCAGGTACCTGCGCAAGTGGTTTTTCCCCAAACATCAAGATTTACAGTATGCAGGTGAATAGAAATAATTCAAATTTCCTTGTATAAACATGCTTTGACAGTTGTGGGGCCCCTCGGACATTACTGGACTCTCCAATAGAACTGTTAACACTTGTTGTTTGCACTGAAAATATGTGCATCATATCTGTGCATTCAGGTTTAACTGAGATAGGAGAATTGACAAAAAGGAGCCTCACCTCTGATTTATAGAACCTATATTTACTTTGAAGTAAAATTACAGTAAAAGTTACTTTTTTAACAGCAGGTATAAACAATGTCCAATTTTCACGTGTCACCTGTCTTTGTCTCTCGCAGGTTTGCTAAACCCTTTAGACAGTCCTCACCACATGAGGATAGATGAGGAGTCAGAATACCGAGAAGGAATTGTCCTCGACCGGCCGACCAAACCAGGTCAAGGTTCACTAGTCAACTGTGGCATGAGAAAGGTGAGCAAGTGTTTCAACGAGGTCACTGCCATAGACAAGCGTGGACTAAATTGTGTTTTTTTCTATTTGAATATAATGTAGAGTAAAAACTAATGATAATTTTCTATATCAGTTCATATTTTGTGTAGTCTCTGGATTCAGTGATATATTGACCGATCTATACAATGTCAGAAAAGTTATTTAAAATATAAATTGAATATAATTTAAATATCTTTTTTTGTCCAACCAACAACAGTCCAAAACACAAATATATTAAATTTACTAACCTTATCATCGAAGACCAAGGAAACCAACAAATTAAAAAAACAACACGCTGACCCCGTGACATTTTTTGTGTATAAAAATCCCTTCTTCGGCTCCATCGGCTCAATCCCTCCGATCACTGCTGTACCGACTCTGGATCCATTTGCTTAAAAACGCGGCGTCCAGGATGTTTTGGAAGATGCGACGTCAATCTTTATTTACAGTCCATAATTTGCTCCCTCAGGAAGTTCGTATCGATAAACAGCTGCAATCTGGACTTCGAGTCACAGTCCAGCTCAACGAGGCGCAAAATCAAGGTAATCCTGTCCATCAGCCTGAAACCCTTTTGACATTGATGTTTTCTGCTGGTTCAGTACTGACTGTCTGTGTCCACATCTCGTCCCATTATCCTCAGAAAGTAAAATCTCTAAAGGTGTGGTAGTGGCTCCACATGTGCCCAGATCTGAAGGAGGCCTCTACTGGGGATACACTGTCCGCCTGGCGTCTTGTCTCAGTAGGTTTACCATGCTCTGAGTAACCTTCTTTTTTCTCATACATATACTGCAAATTAATTTCCTGTGTTTTGGGATAAGGGCTGAATCCAGCTTGAGCTCCCCTGTGTTGACTGACGTGTCGTTCCTGTCTTTGTTAATACAGGTGCAGTTTTCACAGAGAGTCCGTATAAAGAAGGATATGATCTGACTATTGGCACATCAGAGAAAGGCAGTGACATGGACCAAACCACACTGTCGCAATTCAAGTAGGTTCAGAGATGACTAAACAAGAAATATGAGAAGATTTTGATCATGCCAGGTTCAGACTACACAACTGATCATTGAGAAGTTCACACATCAAGTCTTAATGTATTGTGTTTGGGTGTCTAGCAGTTATACACGATCTTGTCCTGTCTGGTCTCTTTGTGCGGCTCATACCCAAATTGAGCTTACTACTAATTTCATTTCTGTTGTACTTTATATTAAAAGCAATTTGCATAAGACAGGGGACATCTCACCACTACATGTACCTTCACCACATCCTCCACTCAGATTGGCTGTAGTTGTTGCCATTTTCTGTAGAAACGTCTGTCTTAACAACCATGAAACATCACCATGACCTCTGATCAACGCATTAAAGCCCTCCAGGGTTAATTGTAATCACTCTGCTGATCCTTTAACTTTTTATATTCACTATTGGGTCAAATGCTTCAACACTTTGTTTTATGACTGACGGCAGATTTGCTAGCATGTTTATGATTTGTGTAATTATTAATAGTTTTTAATTTTGTTTTAGTCATTAACCTTTGGACTGCTCTCTTCCTTGCAGTCATCTTTTGGTGGTGTTTGGGGGTCTCCAGGGATTGGAGGCCAGTCTAGATTCAGACCAGAACCTGGAAGTGACTGACCCCAGTGTTCTATTTGACATTTACCTGAACACATGTCCAGGTCAGGGCAGCAGGACCATCCGCACAGAGGTGAGGATGGAGACATTTGTTAAATCAACCTTTGCAGATATACGCACACTTTTTCTATGTAAATATTTTATGATTTGTACTTGAGCTTCAAATGTCCTGTTCTTCTCATCATTGTTTGACAGTGTATTCATGTGGCTATTTCTTGTGTTCTTTTTTTTAAACAGGAAGCCATCTTAATTTCCATGTCCGGCCTGAGACACAAGATCACAGCTGCTTTTTCAGATGTTTCCACTGGCTGATTTAATAATGAGTGATGGAGGAACATAAATACATGTTTGTAGATGTTTTATCATCTTAATGGTATCATAGAGTTGTTAAATCTAAATTACAGCAGAGTCTACTGTGAAACAGCCATAATCTAAAATCCACAGATCACTGCACCGGGGGCTGTCATTGCTATACACCAGATCCGATTCCTCCTTGTGTTGCTATTGAATTACCATTCTGTATTTTTCTAAATGATTCAACAGATTGTACAGATACAGCTACTTTCTCTGAGTTTGAACTGACTTGTATTTGTTTCAAAGCAGATACTTGGTTTTATACAGTACAGAACATTTAATGAAAAACTGTTGAGGCCAGCACAACATGTCAACATCATCAATAAACACCAGTCTTCTTTAGGTTTCTGAGCAAACAGGCCAAACATCTTTGAAATGAATTGGAGATTGTGATTGGTCCATCTGCTTTTAGTCACATCTGACAATTCTACCTTTTAGTCTTTAGACGATAGATGTTAGAGACCATTTTAGAAACGTGTGGATTCAACACAGTTGTCCAAGACTTGGATTACTCTTAATTTAAATAAATTGGGTGGACAAAATATTAGAAACCAAGCTTTTGCGTCATCCAGAAACCTTGGGAGTTTAAGTTGCAATCTTCTGTGTTGTAGATATTAACTTTTTTAAATGAATTATTGATACAGGAGCACAACAGATCATGTATATGTTTTCTGTTTATTGCTGACCAATAGATTCACAGGTTCAAAGCTTCTGATCAAAACCAGTCAAGCGTTGTGATACAAGCCTCACCAGCAGATACAGTTTATCTGAGAGAACGGTTGAATCACTTTCAAAAGGCCACACTGTTTAAGAAATCCCAGCCTTCTCTACAATATGTTTCTACATACAAATTGTAACTTAACTTTCAGTTTAATCGTGCAGATCTAAGAGCAACATTACCAACACATAACAAGGCCATGATATATTTGAAATTAAGTCGCATGCGCTGGAATGCCATTGAGGTTTAAACAAATAAAAAAAAACATTTAAAACATGAGGCTGGTGTTTTATGTGTTTGTGAAACGTTAAAATCAACATCTAAGGCAACAAAAAAGTGCTAATTTGTAATTGAATGTTTATCAACATGAAACAAAAGTAACATTTGTATCTGTAAAAATTGATTCCTGAATTTCCTTTCTGGAATATAAATATGTCAGAATATTACACGCGCTAACAGTTTTGTAATTGTTTGTCACTGTTGAATCAATCTAAAAACTTCTTTGTATTCACCTGATATTTACATCTGTTCCGTTGTGTGTGTTTCCATAGCAACAAGATTAAAAAAGTGAACTATTATTAATTAGACCCTTGTTCAGTAGATTTAATATATTTTATTCCCCTATATAAAGAAAATGTTATGCCAATTATAAACTGTAATTTTAACATTATACAGATGCAATTTTTTAAACCATTTAAGAACATTTGGCTCATAATTCAAATGAGATTATGTAGATGTTTTTTGGTACTGATTCAGGAAATGTTATTAAAAAAATTGTATCACTGCAGTTACTTTAGTATATATATATTCTCTGTATAATGGACAAATAAGGGCTATATATAGAGTATTTTGTCGGCCACTTATTTACATATCTAATGAGAATACTTAAATACACTCCCACTTCAACACGGGAAACAGTGTATTTCCGATACATGACAAAAATATTATAAACATGTAAAAATCAATCTTTAAAATCCGTTTCTGTTCCATCTACAAAAACACGACTGCCACGTGTCAATGCGGACGATACACACAGTGTTTCAGAAACCTCTCAAAAGTGAGTTTTGGCGACAGAGCACATGTCCAATTATCTCGGCAATCATTTTGTTTTTTCCCCCCAAAAGCAGTCGTCCATCACGTAGCGAATTGAAGGCCCAATCGGGGAAGTTAACAACCATCATCCACCCCTCGGTACTCGTTCACTCCTCCGTGAGTGCAGAGTGACCTCTGAAAGGGTTTTCTATGTGTTCACCAGTCGGGGTGAGTGAAGGAGATGTTGTACTGCTTTGCCCAGCGTGCAAACACGTGTTTCTCTGTTATGAAGCGGTGGTGGTTTCCTCTCCGGCTTTTCTCGCTCTGTATGTAAGTGACACATTCATCAGGCCCCCTGGGTTTGTAGTAGTGATAGGGAATCTTCTTGGATCCAGGTTTTTTTCTGGAAAACAAAATATTTCATCATATATTGGTTTTGGTGCCACTTTCCTTTGTGATCTATAATAATGTGGCAAACATCTTGCAGGTTGGTAAGCGCGGAAGTTCTACTCACCCACAGTGATTGGGTGGAACCATCCCATATACTGTGATGTTATCGCATATCTCAATGGCGATTACCATTGTGAACCAGCCTGTGCTCAACCACGAGTGAGATTTTTGTCTGAGAAGGAAAAAAGAAAAGAGAGAACTGAGTTAACCCAATACTGAGGTAACTATATATACTAGAGCCTGTACGATTTATTGTTTGGTTGATTAAAAAAATGGGTCAATATGAAAAATATTATATTATTATTGATATATATATATATGCCCATCCAAGATATATCAATATTGGAAATGAATGTTTGCTGCTAACTGCTAATATGAAAACAAATATTTTACAGAAATAAAAAACGGTTTTGTGCAGAAAAACACTTAATTGATTGATGTTAACAATGATCAATATAATGTTTACAAAGCTAGAAACGTTTATAATGCAAAACTTTTTTACATTTATGTTTATATTTTATTTATCATGCTTTCAGTTAAATTGTAAATTAGAATGCCTCCTTTTTCTTCTGTTCGTGATTTGATAAAACTATCTTAGGAATCATTGACAGATTTAGAAACATATGCATCGGCCATATAAGGTTATTGAAAATGTTTACTACCGAAAAATCCCAAATCTGTCAAAAATCGGTTAGGCTCGATTATAGACCATAAGATTCAATTACCAGTAGTTTACTCCCTCCCTGAACACTCACCTGTCTCGTCCTGTCTCCTTATGAAAGAGACTGTCGAATCTGCGCATCTTGCTGGGTATGATACTGAAACACGACAAGTTACTGTAGGTCATGCTGACTCTCTGGATCAGTCTGTACAAAGTCCCTTTGCCCTCCTTCCCAATCTTGCTCGGGGGTCCCCAGAATATGATCACCGGGTTGTTGTCCATGCGATGCAAGAACTCGTTGGGCCTCCGGACCACCCGGAACACGCTGGAGTGGGCCACGACCCTCAGGGAAGTCCGACTGCCCACATCCGCCTCGAACCCCAGCGTGGGAGCGTCGTTCATACGAATCACACACTCCGCACGGTCGATCTCTTCTCCCGCTCGACTCCCCAAGACATGGCTGGAACTGGTCACCAGCGCGCAGGTATTACAGTGCAGGTTCATATTCTGAAAAAGACACAACATTAAAGAGATGCTGATCACTTCAATGTGTTTTTCGAGACGTAAACAAATGTGTATGGTGAAATACATTAATGCTGGTTTTAATATTACAATTATGAACAAACATTTATTTATAAATTCATACGTGAAAAGTCAAAGCCCTCAAATCAAGTGATTGCTCGTGAGTGGGAATCTGTGCTGAAACTAAACCTCTAAACAACAACACATTGTCCACCATTCAGATACGTCCCCATCCTGTCCTTTCCCAGGGGTCATAATTGTGATTTGATCTCTCTCTCCACACATCAGAGTCAGAGCGAGTGTGTTTGTGCTGATGAGTTGAGTCATCTTCAACCATGACTGACAGCGATCTCTCTCTCTCTCTCTTCATTTCTCCCCACTCTCAACAAAGAGCCAGCATGTCGTTTTTCTGTGTTTAGCATCACTGTTTACAGATTTGTGTCTTGTTAGATTAAGTGAGGACCACTGGAGATTATGTGAATTTACATTGAGTTCTGTGAGCTTGCTTTTTGATTATTTGACACAACTTGTGTCCCTAACAACTGACCCTGCTTTTAATAGCAGTGAGTAGGAGGGAGAAGCTCTTTTGCCTTTTCTATCTTTTTTCCCATGTTTATGGAAAGGAGATGGTTATCATTTGTTCATTTCTTAATAATTCATATTGCCAGAGAGGTTTAGAGCTTGCCAGTGAATTTATGTGTGTTGTTTTGAGCATTGCTCCTCTCTGATGTTTACAAACTGCTACACGGATTTTTCTTAACTGGCTCTGTGCTGCTGGCCTTTTCTTGCGGATGAGTAGAGTGGGAAGCCACACCACATGTTGATGTGTAGGTTTCCCCTCAACCGGGGGCATAACAGCACTTTCAGTTTTTTTTTCAATTTAAACCATTTAAACCATAATTAAAAGTTAAATGGAATTGAATTCCATTATTGAGTGAGTGGGGTTAAATGGTTAACCCAGAACCTACGCTTATTCTGTAGTCATTTTCTAACAGCTATAGTCAGACTTGTGCAACCCACTGTAAGATCTTCATTGAGGGTGTAGTTATGTATGGGTGGCAACTTCCAACATCAGACTGGGATTTAAAGTTAAGCTAGTTTCAGATAATTTAATCTTTTCAGTTTGGGATCATGCATTATTATGATTATGATAAAGACAAGCTGAGAACACGCAAACAGGAAGACTGCTGCTGCTCAGGACAGATTCAGCTCCTGATGGTTCACCACATCTTTGTGGTGTCTTCTTTCTACAGTGTTTGTGCATTTATCTGCAGAACAAGTTCCAGTTGGTCCACTTCTGTGTTTGTGTGCAAACTTTAAAGTACCTTGTTCCCATGAAATGGCACGTAGCCTTCTTTCCCAGCCCACTTCTTCAGGTCTGAGTTCTTGAGGAGGTTATTAACGGCCACGTGCATGGGGGTAAAGACATCAGTGCTGCCATTGTTGGAGCCGTACAGGAAGAGAATTGTCATCAGGACGAGGATGGAAACAAAGATCACCATCCTGTGGCTCTGTTGTCCCTGCGATGTAAATAAACAATAACAGTTCTTATAGTTACTACTGTTGAATTTAGGACTTATTGAGACAAAATAAATGAAATTTCAAGATGTATGTAATGTACACCAGATCAAGTATACAGTATAGATGTGAAGATGAAGATGAAGGGTTAGAGGTCTCTATAAGTGCCACACCCTCCTGGTGTTGTGGGTGTTCTGGTCTTACCTTTCCACTGAGCCCCATGCTTTCTGATCAGAGTGTGTCTGTCTGTCATCATACCTGCCACAAACACACACACACAAACACACACACTGTCACACGGCCGATCTGACACCGTTACATCTCATGTTACACGCAGTAGTATATTGAAGCTTCACTGCCTTCAGAGCGATGTTTTAAAGCAGATGTTGTTATTTACAATCTAAATACAATACAAACGTTTAATACAGTGTTAGAACGTATGATTTTCTCATAATAACCAAACATCCGCAACAAGGGAAGAACGTGATAAAACAACAACACGCAGCAGCGCCGCGACCGGCTATTCACGTACCTTTAACGCCAGTTCTTTACAAAAACGACACCCCCCGCTGATCTGAGTAACGTGATAGATTGTGATTTTATGTCAAAGTGAGGAGGTGAGAGAGAGCAGCGTTCAGCCCGAGCTTCACCATCTCTGGGCCTCTGCGGTGTCTCCTCCTCCTCCTCTTCCTCCTCCTCTTCCTCCTCCTCCTCCTCACGTCCCCCCGTCTTCTTGCGCCAGTGCCGTGACGTCATCACCGCACTTATCACTGCGACGCGCGTGTGTGACAGAGACAATGATGTGGTTTTATTAATCCAGATTCCTCCAGTGTAAACACAGTGTATATCACGGTTAGGTTTAGGGTTAGGCATAAAATGGTTATGGTTAAGGTTATATAGGAAGGTGAAGGTCCTGTGTCACATGTTGATCTTAAAAAGGTTGATAAATAAATGAAGAAATATAATAATATAAGTGTAAGGCATCCATGTAAATTGTGATTTAGGATCATGAAGGAAGCTTAGTAAGGGTCTATGGTGATGGGTAAAGGGGCTTTTAGTTCAGGCTGTTCTCATTTTTGGTTCCTCTTTAAGATTATTTTCAGTATAAACACTTCCCTTGTCAAGATGTCCGGACCAGTTAAAACCCCATGAGCACCAGAACCTGGTCTCAATGAGGAAGAAGGTTATTTCTGAGTTCCTGGTTAATTGTGAATCCTGGTTAAGTTAAAGTTAGGGTTGGGTTTGAATTGGTCATGGTTAATGTCAGTGGTAAATTGTGAATTGTGATCAGGTTAAGGTTAGGGTTAGGCATTAATTGTCGTGTTAGGGTTAGTGGTAAACTGTTAATTGTGGTTAGGTTAGGGTTAGGCATGAACTGGTCATGGTTAAGATTAGGGACAAGGTTTTGGTTAGGCTGTCCATAGGGACTGCAGTGTGAGCATGGACCTTACATATTGAGGAGGTTGCGGCTGATGTTCACCTTTTCAAAGGGCTGTTAAATTGTTAGGACCTGCTTCTACAGGTACAGTTGTGGTTTTGCTGAGTAACGAATAAAAGTTGTGGCACCTGAGGGTACCTTTGTACAGTTTAATGTTATTGACTGAACAGGAATTGGTTAAATTATTCATTTATGAATTAGTTAGTGGATTGACAAACATTTATTGACACAATGTTAAGTGCTTTATCATTGGAATATTTTTTAAATGACAAAATTTAAGAATTATCTTGTTCTATGCTCCTATTTCAAATCAAGAAATCAGAATATGTTGAGTGGAGCTTCAGATGGACATTTGTCACACCCAATCTGTGGATTACTTAAAGGTTCAGTGTGTAGAATTTAGTGACATCTGGTGGTGAAGTTGCATTTTGCAGCTGAATACCCCTCACCTCACCCTCTCCTTCCAAAGACACAGAAAGAGAACCTGTGGTAGCTTTCAGTTTTCATAAAGTCTCTAAAGGTTTTTAGTTTGTACAGTTTGTACTGTAAAAAACATGGTATCCTCTGTAGAGAGGACCCGCTCCAGATGTAAATATAAAGCATTCATATATAACAGGGCCCTTTCTAGGGAAACAATTAGTATATTTGAGATAAAACACACTAGTGAAAACATCACAAGGATTATTTACTGTAATTACTCAAAACATGTTAAAACTTTGTTATCAATTTGATGAAATACAAGTTTTAAACAAAAAAGCAGTAGATTACCTGAAAATGTAAGGCTCTAACACACACAGGCAGACTGTGTTTGATAGCTAATTTATACAGTTGACACCGATCTCAAACTCTCAGTGGTCGAGTTTACATTCAAGTTTTTACTTTGCACAATTCACTATATATAAGAATGCTTCCTAAAAAGTAAATAATCATAAACTTGAACTCAAACCGTGCATGTTTGAAATGTACAGTTAAACACTGACACAGTAGTTTGAACAGTAGTGCAAATACTATTACAGTCTTTGGAGTTAGTCACAAAATAAAAGCACAATGCAACTGAAAAGGCAACACTCGGGTTTTCATTGTACACAGGCAGCAGAATACTAAGGGTAAAAAACTTTAACGTAGTTGTCGGTGCTGAAAACAAAGTGATGTATTTGTTATTGAAAGGTAACACTACCAATGCCACAGGAAACATCGGCAAACTGAATGATCACACTGTGGGTTAAATGGCACTCATGACATTATGGAAACGTCAACGTTCACATCAACATAACCACATTTGTAGTTAAAAAAAAATGCTTGTTCTGAGGGCAGGTAAAACGCTTCAAGCTCAACAGTAAGTACTCGATTGTGAATAAAGAAACAGCAAGAACCTTGTATCCTGTTTAGTTATATGAGCAACAACAGTTCAGGTCAATGGCCACAGCATTGAAAAAATTGAGGGCAGAAATGTAAAATCAATCATCAAATGAAATGGGTCATATATAACACTTGCTTAAAACTTTGAAAACTTTTTTTCTTTTTTGAAAAGGCTGTGCAAGGGCGTAGGTTTACTTTAGCTGGAGCTGGACTCTGCTCTGAGGTGGGCCGACCAGGCAGAGTATTTGTCAAGTTGTGAGTTGCAGTATGGCCCAGATGTGGAGGGAGGAGAGCAGGAGAAACAATACTGGAGCCGGAACAATTAGACATTAGACAGAAAAATAATCACAATCCTTTTCAGATAATTCATTTATCATTGAAGTATTTTTTGTTTATGCAAAATGACAAATTTCTGGTTAATCAATTAATTATCAATCATCAAATAAGCACCAGACTGAAAACTAATTATTTATCAGCTCCAGCATATGCATAAAGTGCATTTTGTAGTTTTAAACGACAGGGGCTAGATTGCAGACTAAGATGGGGTAGGGTTAGGTTTAGAGATGAGACTGAATGTCAAGGCACAAGCATGAAGAAATTTAAGTATAAGCTTTGGTATAAACTGCTTTTAGTGGCTAATATCAGAATACTGACATATGGCTTTAAATATAGGGATATTCAGTAATACTGCGGGTCGTACGTCAAAATCTTGTCTGGCATAGAAATTAAATGCACTATTTTATATCTATGATTGCAGATTTTCCCACTATAATCCAGTATAAAATGACTCAAGAAAACAGTCTGAGTCCATCTCCAACACTTTCTGTATATGTTCAAGTTCTTTTCCAGCGAATATTCTGAAGAACATCAGCAAAAGTGAATTCCACTGCAGTCGAGACGCATCAGAAACATCTGGGAACTATCGCTTCCTCCTTAAGAGACTCCAGGAAGGGTGTTTGAACTTGATATCATGGCGCGTGGCCCATCGTGCGTAGATGGCCTTCTCAGTGATGAAGCGATGACCCCCGCGTTTCGTGTGCTCGTGCACTTTGTACATCCTGCACTCGTTGACTCGGTTTTGCTCGTAGTAGTGGTAGGGAACAACGCTGTGATTGGCCCGACTGACAGGAGGAAGAAGTAGGTAACGGTTATATAAGAAGTTTAAAAATTGTACAAAAGTTAGAGCTTCAGTGGAGATCACAAACTCACAACTTCATTTGAAATGTCTCACCTGCAGTAGTTATCGTCGATCATCCCGAACACATGGATTCTTTCACACATGTCTATAGCCAGGATCATAGTGAAAAATCCAGTGCTGAGAAAAGCCCCCGTCTTCATTCTGAGGGAGAGACACCCAAATTCTGCTATTATTAAGAAAACCTTTTCGGTTGAGGCAAAACGATTTCTATCTACTGCTGACTTTATAAGATCCATGCGTTACTTTAATTAAACGTTTATTAGTGGCTATTCTTTGTCACTTATCATCGTAACCTCGATATTTTTGGGTGTCTAACACTTAGCAACAGCCATAATAAAAGCCCAGAAAAAGCACAATCCATCATTGCTGTTTATGTAACTATATAATATGCTCATCGTAAGTGACGTCAAGCTGTAGCATGGTCCATAAGTAAAATGTGTAAAGTTTGCATTTGTAATTTTTATGGTGTATTTCCATGTTACATAGAGGTGCCTTATTTTGAAGGGTTCTCAGAAAATGCTGATAATAAGGGAGTTACAGTAAACGTAAACATGAACAGGACATGAAGTTCAACTCCTGGCCTAGGGACAGTTTCTTTGACATAATCAGTTCTTTATTTCTGCTAGGTGTTGGGTTAGCTAATATTATGTCACTATTGGATACTTAATAATTCATTCATATGTTGTTTTACTGAAGAAAAACAATACAATATTTCCCCTTCATGTATTCTACTAGAAAATGAGTATGAAGTTAAAGGCTACCTGTTTTTTCCGGTTTCGTTCTGAAACACACTGTCGCAGTACTGAATCTTCTCTCTGGTCACAGTGTAGATCTTCACATCTGGGTACTTCTTTGCTATTTTCAGGAGTGTGTTGAAGGTGCGTCCTTTCCCGTCCTGCCTCATATTCCTATCAGGACCCCAGAACACGTATGTGGTGTCCGCCGACTGCTGGAAATAGTATTGTTCATTTTTCACCAACAGGGGAACGCTGGTGTGTGACACGACCCGAACACTGGTGCGGCTGCCCACGTCCCTCTCAAACCCATCCGTGGGAGCATTGTTCATCCGGATGACGCAGTCCAACTTGTCAATCTCGTCACCAATGCCAGCTCTGAGCATCTGACCTGAGCTGGAGACCAAGGCACACTGGTTGCAGTGCTTGTGCAGAAACTGTTGACAGAAGGGAGGGATAAAAATAGCCCATAATGACAAAATGGAGACATATTTTTTGGAAATTTCTGCAAATGTATTAAAAGACAAAGACTAAAGTTAGCCAGGTCATGGTCAGGAGTTGTACATGTGTACCTATGCAGCTGGAGAAGCTTGTTCTGCCGCATACATCCAATTGCCTACATGAACATTGAGCCGCTATTGCTCAAGAGTGAGAGAGGGTTTTGGGGGTGGTTTGTTTCACATTCCAAAGTGCCGTTGTGCAAGATACAAACCCCAAATTCCCTTAATGGCTGTGCTGACAGTGTATGAATGGTGTGTGATGGAAAAGGTGCTCCATATAGAGGTCCTATATGAAAGTGTGCATATGTATGCATTACACATTTGTAACTCCTGCAGACATGAATTGATTACACGATAAAATAATAATTTGCAGCTATAATCCTGACTAATATATTCCTCAAAGATATGACACCCCAACAGCATAGCTTTTAAAATATTAAGATCAAATCAGTTTTCAGGGTCAGCTCCTGAGTCCTGACTTGGACCAACACCTCTGGGGGAGGGGGGGACCTACACCCCTACACCCCTGGATCCTGGTTCCCTGCTCCTCACCTGCTCCATCCCGCCGGGGCTGATCCTCACGTAGCCCCTGAGCCCGCTGCTTTGCAGAACAGGCGAAGGACCGTCCCGTGTGATCACATGTGCAAACCAAAACAACAGGGGGAGGCTCAGGCCGAGCAGCAACAGCCATCGCAGCATCTGTGAGACGGAAGGTTTATGGTCAGAGGAAGCACTTCCGTTCATGCACTGAATAGTTCACATACCAGTGCACACTTTGCATTAAATATTCGGGTCGTTCTTACCGGGGACTTCATTCGGAGGCCTTTGGGAGAGACCCCGCTGCAGAGAGCCATGCGGCACTCATGCTCCCAGCAGCCGGCTCACCTGAGGCCGAGGCAGGGACACAGACCAGCCCTGCAGCCTCGAACCATTCATCAGCAACACTATTCACATATTATAACAGTTCAACTCCTCAGTTCTGGCGAGAGCTCACAGATCCAGGATCCTCTTCGTGTCCTTCGATCGTCATGCCTGTGAAGTCTCGTCTGATCTACAACAGGAACATGTGTGAATTCTCTAGTATAGGGCTCGCTTTACTTCTTCATTGTTTCCTCGCCCCCTGTGTTTTCATGTTGTGGTCGGTTCGCGATTTCTAGGCCCTGAATCCACACTGTTCCAGCCAACACAGCTTCCGGTGCGATTTTCACAACAAAAGTGTCATCTGCTTCTGTTAATACAAGGATAGTACATGGTAATAAAAAGGGCACGTTGGAAATTACCCTGTCGGGATCTTATTCTGAAAGGGGAATGGCCATTACCGGAAAGGATGTTTCTTCCTATTCTAGCCTCTTTATATACTTCTTATGATTCTAGCACATATTGTTTCATATAAAAGTTATAATTTTGCCTTGGGACACAAATTAATTTAACAAATGATAAAATGTAATGTTTACATCAGGTGTCACTCTTTCAAAATAGCTAAAACCAAGCGAAGTCAAGTAATTACTATTTAAAAGATAAATAAAAATGCTATTTCTACTTATTAGGACGGTTGTGCTCTGGTATTTTTAATTAAACCATTATTGGAGAAAAAAAAGCATAAATTTGTATCTCGTGTTATTTTAAGGACTACTTTAAAAAATAGCATTACCTTTAATGATCATAATCAATTGCATTTCAACATGGTCCTTGCTCTGTTTGTGCTTGTGCCCTAATAATACTACTTATAATAAAACTAATAGAATTAATACTAATACTAATAGTAGGAATACTGTCAGGAAACTTTCTTTTTTACTTTGTGATCTCTGCTATGTGATCTACAACCTGATTGGATTCTTAAAGCATCCATCCCGCCTACCTTTTAATTGATTGGTCAAGAAAAAATTCATTCCACTGTGCGTCGGACCTGATTGGTCCGTGACCCCGTTAGTTTTCCTACGTCTCCAAAGCACCGCCCCCGCTGAAAACCCTTGTGCGCGGCGCCGTCCTCTGGCGGTGACATCAGGAACGTCCTTCCCCGTCGTGTCGGTTGTCCACGGTATGTACCGGTGTGTGGGGTTATTCGTGTTAGTGGCCGTGTCGGTGGTTCG
The DNA here is from genome assembly GCA_038501795.1 of Pseudopleuronectes americanus. NCBI lineage: Eukaryota > Metazoa > Chordata > Actinopteri > Pleuronectiformes > Pleuronectidae > Pseudopleuronectes > Pseudopleuronectes americanus. The sequence continues at coordinate 6,696,544 of CM076733.1, forward strand.
CTGGGTATAGAGCCGCTGGAGCCTCCGCGGTGTCCGGTTAACCCTCCGCCGCTGCTGGTGTCCGGTTGACCGGGGGATGCTGTGATGTGAAGTGACAGGTCCGACTGCGCTATGCTAACTGGAGCTAAGGTTAGCATACCCTCCTGTTGGGGCTGTTGACTGCTGGTCTGTGCCCATTTCTGCTGGTCATTGACAAAACAGGAGAACCACTGAGCTCAGGGTCTCTCTTCATTATATGTAAACGTTACACAGTGGTGTTAGGGCTGATTCAAGACATCTGACAGACTGGCTAGCATGCTATCCCCCTTCTAGCCCAGTCTCATTTCAACTAGCCCCCTTTTATTCTGTTATCATTTGCACTGGCAGGCTGGGAATGGTGGCTCATTTAGTATATTAGTGAATGATTAATGAATCAGACAGTTTGGCTCCAAATAGAGTGGACGAATCCTGTCACGTTGTAGCCGCACCTTCTTGTGCCATGGACTGTAGGTGTGAGGGAACGCGTGCCAGACAGGGTAGAGGTAAACTGGCATCATGACAAGTTGATCTGCTGCTTAACGGTAAATGAGAACGAGAGCTTAACACACCAACCTCTAACTAGTTAATTATGCAGGGCTAGGCACGGAATCAATATGAGTAACGTTTGTAAACTATTTATATCAACATCAATACAATAAAGGTACAATATAGTCTTTTAGGGAGGTGTAGAACATAATATGGATCTATTGGAGCCAGTATCACTGTAAATTCAACCTTACATAAATCAATCCTCTTAACCTGCCTGTATCAAATCCATGGCTTCTTCATTGGGAAGTAGATCAAGTTAAAATAAACATCCTGGATCCACCATTTGATCTGCACCAAAATGTAATTGGTAAACCATCCAGCAGCATACTCTTGCTAAAAGACAAATGGACAGGGGTGTCTATTGATACCACATGTTGATCATTTGTGAAGCCTGTGCATAGTAATGCAGCTCTTCAGCGAGGAGGCTTGTGCACTCATTCCAATTGCTATTTCCATTTCTCATATCTTATTTATTGCAGGTGATTAAACTGCACTCAGTGTGGAGTACAAGTTCAGAAGTGAATGAGGACAGACGGTTCATCAGCAGGCCCTGAGCTGGCTGATCCCACAGCGGAGAGGAAAACCTTGTTTTGGGTGAATGTGAGGGAGCTTTGGACGACCGTGGCCTTTCGATTTCTCTGAGATGTCACTCAGACAGGCAGGAGGGATGTCCATCGCCCAGGCTTTGGCCATGACCGTGGCGGAGATACCAGTTTTTCTCTATTCCACATTTGGTCAGGTAAAATGAGTTTTGCATGTTTACACAAAAGCATCATCTGAAGACTTAAAAAGAACACAAGTAACAAGGGCTAAAGTGATGTTTAAGATGACCTGGTGATGACATTTCATGTTTGTCTTTCCTGCTTTCAGTCCATCTTTTCTCAGCTAAAACTTACACCAAACTTGAAGAGGGTGCTCTTTGCCACAGCGATAGGCAGTGTTGCTCTGGCTCTCACTGCTCATCAGCTCAAGAGGCGAGGGAGAAAAAAGAACCAGGCAACACAACGGAAGGAGGGCCAGAAGACAGTGGGAATACCTGAAGCACTGAGGAAGACAGGAAGACCCTCTTCATTAAAGAGAGGTGTGCATGTCTTTTTTTGTAAATCTGGAAATATGACTTTGCCTTTGGGTTGTAACATTTGTCTGCATCTTCTAATATATATCCAGGTAACAGAAAGCTTACTGTTTCCTGTGCAGGTCAGTTAACAAGTCGTCAGATGATGAGTCCGAGCACCAGGAGCAATGACACCATGAGTGGAATTTCTTCCCTGGCTCCGAGTAAACACTCAAGCTCCTCACACAGCATTGCATCAGTTAGTTTCAAACTCAGTTTTTCATTTCTGTCACGCTTACTCTTCTTTTCCCTTATTGCCCCTTGACCCATTTTTTCATTCTTCTTTCATGTGAATTTGTTTTGGTACAGATGCGGGTCCTAAGCTCCCCAAACCAGTCCGCCAACCCATCCACGCCCTGGGAGGCAGAACCTGTGGCAGAAGAGTCAGGGGACACTAGAGGATGCGAATGCAGAGAATCTGTATTTAATTGGTAGGTATTTATTATCACTCAGGATTCTTTCTTAAGAAATGTGACGTAAAAAAAATGTGTAAAATATGAAGGAGAAGACATCTAACATTTATTTGCTAGGATATAATGGCAGGGACCAAACATGAGCTCAACTTTTATTAAATGGAAATAACAAAGGATTGTAAAACCCAATTCGTTTTAGTTACAGAAAGTAAATAACAAACTTACTTAATTTACTACATTGGCTGAACAAATAGTTGTTTCCCACATTATATAAAGGCAGGTTAAGAAGTTCTGGATATAATCTGTTGTTGGACTCTTGGACCCAAAATGCTGCTTGGCAGCAATTGCTCCTGCACTAAAAACAATGGCAATTGTTCTGTGCCACCTTTATCTCATAGTTGGGGCTTTCTGTCTGACATAAATAATACATGTAAGCCTCTTTGCTAATGTCCTCCCAGGAATGGAGCTTTTTGAGGAAGCTCTGAGAAAGTGGGAACAGGCCCTGAATATTCGCCACCACACCTCCTCAACCTCCAGCAACAACAGCCTCGCTCTGCAGGGGGCAGCGTGTGGAGACTTTCCCATGGTAACAGTCACACTATCATCATCAGTGCAGACCACAGATTTGACTTGGTCATAGATCACACAGTACCAATGCTGCATTCAATTGATCCTGGACTTTTTATTACATAATATTTAAGTTTATATGACCTGTTAAATATTTTTCTTCTTGATTTTAGGCTGAAGCCCATAGTAAAGGGTTTGCTGACAAGTTAGAGACTCTACTGCACAAGGCGTACCACCTACAGGAGGATTTTGGCAGCAGTATCCCTACAGACAGCGTGCTGGCTGACTTTGGTGAGAGTCATGTTCAACTTATTTATGATCTTCGAAGAGGGTGGAGAATAACCACATATCTGATCTGAAAAAAATGGAAATAACTACAGAGAGGGAACCAGATTTTGAATTTATCAGTGAGGCGTTGGACCGATACTGTATCGTAACGTACAGCTTTGTGATTCATGTTTTTATATCTTTGTTAACACATCTGTGTTTTGATTCCTGTGCTGTGAGCCAGTTTCTCTTTTTCCTTTGATAGAGAGTGAAGGAACTCTTATCTTGCCTCAAGTTGGGAGTTTCCACAGACTGCAGGATGATGATGCGTCTACTGTTACCTCCGACCAGTCCTTCTTCTCGGCCGCAGAGGTGAGTTTCCCATAACCCCATTTAAGTACAAAAGTCCAGAGTGTGAGGTGTACCGGGGGAAGAGCTGGTTGTACAGTCTTACTGCTGTAGGAAGGAACAACCTACGATGCTTCTCCTTTAGATTTAGATTAGTCCTTCACTGAAGGAGCTGCCCTGTGACGGTCCCGAGTGGATGGGACTGGTTGGATACATGTTCACCAAATATTAATTATATAAAGATTAATCGCAAGGAAAAAACAAGCCGTATGTGCAAAGGCCTTTAGTCTCACAGATTTAATCATGTTGTTTTTTCCCCCCCCGGCCAGCTGTTTGATGCCATGTCTCTGGAAGAGCACTACCAGCCTCTGAAGCCTTCAGCTCTTTACGAAGAAGCCTTGTCTCTGGTACGAGAGGGAAAAGTGTCCTATAGATGCCCAAGGTAACTGAAGCTCAACATCTCTACCTTCATAATACCATAAGCTGCGTATATACAATCACTGTTAGTCACAAATGCATAAAGAACCGTCAGTTAACCTCAGCCTGTTGTAAACATCCGTTTTCAGTAATCTGAACACAAGTGGGCAGTGCTAACTTATGGTGGGAATGCACCCAAGATGCATTGAGGACATATTAGAGACCTAATCACTCAGTCAACATGCGGAGGTGGTGTGGGACACATGTAGCCACATTATTTTCTGAATGTGGGGGTGCCAGACTGCAGGACCGCTGACTCAGCTGACGAACTCTGACCCAACTATAGTTTCATAAATACGATGGTTCACACATACACGTCAGATTTTAAACTCCAGAGGAAGCCACACTGCAGATTTGCCTCCCCTGTTATCCATATATTGAATTCTTTCACACTGACACACACAAACACATTGACAACAGACCTATAATCAGACTGTCAGAAAATAACATCCCTCAGTCTTCTCAAACAGAACGACATTATTTGCATATAGAGCGGGGAAGTGAGAACCTATCTAAAGTGTTCCCAAGAGACTCATACACAACTCATTTTAAAGTCAAATGTGAACAGACAAACCGATCGCTCTACACTTGTGGTCGGATCTCTCAGAACAGATGTGAAAACCAGGTCTGAATATGTGCAAATGTGCGACTAGCTGCTAAACAATGTGGAACATTTAGTAGCCAAAAAAGCAGATGTCACCGAGATTAAGTCAGAGTAACTATTATGATTTTGTGTTTGCTTAAAGTTTCAATCCTCTTTTCTTTTTTTTCCAGGACTGAACTACTTGAATGTTATGGTGATCAAGATTTCCTTGCCAAGCTTCACTGTGTGAGACAAGCATTCCAGGTCAGTTTCAGCTCATAAGACTGGCAAATATTTCAACTTCTAATCTGTATTTTTTTGGTTCATAACCCCCCACCTTGTTTTTCAAGACGTTATTTATGTTTTGAAAATTGCTTAAACTGCACTGATATTTTCCTCCTCTCGTCTTTTAATCCGTTTCTCACCTTGTTCTCTATAGTATGTCAGAAATGTACGTCCTTGTGCAAAAATAATATTAGGATGACGAATATAAAAAGGAATTGTAATTAAGGTCTAAGCTGGTCATCATAGAATTCTCTTTCTCTCTGTTTTTTTTTCATTTTGGACCGGCTTCTTATCTCATATGTGAAGAGTTGTACATAAGCTGCAGGGAACAATTACATCTGCTGTGTTTAAAGTAAATGTATTGAACTCTGCTGTGTTTATCTACTTGTGAGCGTAATTTTTCTCAGTCCCTTCCACCTCCTGAGAAAGATAACTCACCTTTACGTTCTTTGTGGAGCTGAATGCGAGTTTGATGCATCTTGAAATGCATCAGCTGCAGCTCTACAACACTATTATATATTATACTATATGCTTAATGTATAAACCAAATTGAATTGTCCCAGAATTGACTATAGAAAAACAACTGATAATGCCTTTATCTTCCAGGTGCTGTTGTCAGATGAAACTCATCGCACGTTTTTCATGGAGACCGGGAAGCAGATGATTACAGGGTTAATGGTGAAGGCAAACAAGGTAAATCACTAAATTTGGATCCTCAGTTGTTAACTTGTACTATTTAGATGAATATATGACAGGTCTGCCTCTGTGGACATGCATAACTTACACTTATTATTTATTTGTTCCTTATCTCAGAGTCCTAAAGGCTTCCTAGAGAGCTACGAGGACATGCTGCTTTACACCCAGAGAGAGGAAACGTGGCCAGTTACGCAGATGGAGCTAGAGGGCCGAGGAGTGAGTAACGTTGTCATTAATGTCATGCAATTGATTCTCCTCTTTATTCCAGCATGTGCCTCTTAACATAACCACATGTAGGCAGACACAGAGTGTGTGTTAACAGAGAGTCGGGCCATTTACATGACTGAGAGCCCTGCGACTAACCTGAATTAAACTTTAACTAAAGTGAGTCTAACAATCAGGTTGCTATCTGAATCTCGCCTGAATGTTCAAGACAGTTTCCTGTTGCTGTGAAACGCATCTGACCTGGACAATATCCTGCTGTGTTCTTCATATGTGAAAGACAAACCCTTTTAGGCTAATGTGCTTGTTCGTTTTGCACTTATTTAACACAATGTATTTCTTTTCTACATGTCGTGATCTGTGCAGGTGGTGTGTATGAACTTTTTTGACATAGTGTTGGACTTTATCCTAATGGACGCCTTCGAAGACCTGGAGAGCCCTCCCTCATCTGTGGTAGCTGTGCTGAGGAATCGCTGGCTTTCGGACAGCTTCAAAGAGACGGTTAATTTACACTCACACTAATGCACTAATGCACAGACACAAATTCCTTGATTATACCACCGATGAGTCATCCTATAAAAAAGTTGTGTTTTTCCTTTAGGCTTTGGCGACTGCTTGCTGGTCTGTCCTAAAAGCGAAAAGGCGTCTGCTCATGGTGAGTTTGAGACTGTCTGAAAATTGTGTTCTTTTTATTGCATTGTGTATTTATTGCATTTTGATTTTGACAGCCTTGTCTCTTCTGTCCATAGGTCCCTGATGGTTTTATCTCCCACTTCTACGCCATATCGGAACATGTGAGCCCAGTTTTAGCTTATGGGTTCTTGGGACCTAGGCAGCACCTAAGTGAAGTCTGCACTATCTTCAAGGTGAGAGCAAAGTGGACGAAAAACATGTCAACTTGTAACTGTTTAAATGGACACATGAGGTTCATTCTACTCATGGGCACCATACACCATGTGACTGGAATAGTTTAACTTTGTCATCAGTGATATTTCAATTGTGGGTCGAGGCATTACACATCACATTACTACAGAAAGTCTGTGTTACAAACTGGGATTATGATGATCTTAAGTGGCATTATGGTAAGGGTGGGATCCAAGGGTTTTAGCATGCAACTTATCCAAAGGGCTAAAATATATTCAGGACACTGCGAATAAGAGAACATGCTAACATGCAAACTAAGATTAATAACATTGTATATATTATACTTGCATTATCAGCATGTTAGCATTAGCATTGTGAGCATGCTGTACAGCCTCATGGAGCTGGCATCACTAGCCAGACTTTCGTCTTTCTGAGAATTTGTTTCTTGCGTCACCAGCTTTTCCCAGTCTTACTCTTGCATAATTTGCTACTTTGGGCAGGCTTACAGCTCAGCCACCCATAACTAGCTTGTTAGCTTCAACACCAGGACGCAAACAATCATAGAGGATAGTTTTGCCCGAGAAGGATCCACTGATTTGGACGAAACGTGACCTGTATGATAACCTTTGTGTGTAAAATCAGTACTCTGTTTAAATTAAATTTACCATACCATGCACTTACTTCCATCACTCATCTCCCTCCTCTTTTCTGCAGCAACAAATCGTGCAGTACCTTAAGGATATGTTTGACCATGACAAGGTCCGCTTCACCTCTGCTAACAGCTTGGCCGAGGACATCCTGAACCTTTCCCACCGCCGCAGCGAGATTTTACTGGGGTACCTGGGGATCGACAGACTTCTGGAGCTCAACGGTTCCCTGCCCAGGGAAACCGACAGCTCTTAGGGGCCCGACTCAAACAGCATGAAGGGTTACTGAGGGCTTCATGGGGCTTGTGAAGGCCAGACGCAGCGGAGTCTCAGCTCAGCACTTGATCTGCACTAAGACTGGATTAAATCATACTCCTGTGATACACTGGGAACCACAGTTAATTATTCATTCATCACCAAACACTGACAGAGGATATATTTTCACTAGCATCACTCGTTCTAATGAGGGAAACTGGTTGGACTCCACCTCTTCCTTGTTATCAGCTGCTGGGCTGCGTATCCGGAGAATGCCTACATGTGATCTGAGACCTGTGAGGATGTGTCTCTTACTTGTTGGGTTTGCAGGCTACTTAAGAACACACGAAACGGAAGCATGGGGAACACGTGAAAACGGTCCCTTCCAAATTATCCTTTCACGTGGAGCAAGTGTCTTCAGATAACTAGTGGTTGCACCTTCCATTCGTCTGACTTGTGAAAACACATGGAATATCATCGTCTTCACTGTGAAAAGAAGTGTGTTGACGTGTTTTGTTTTATATTAAAAGGGCAAAGTTATTTGTTAAATCCATGATAATGTGTGACAGATTTGCAGTGCGTAATGAAGGACGTAAGGAATTTATCTCCTCACTGATGCTACTTAAGTCCCTTAGTTCCTAACCCTAACCCTCTTTAATTTAAAGAAGTATTTATTCCAGTTTGATTTGGTCAAGTAGGCTAAAATATGACATATCAGAGTGACTGTATTAAGAAGTGTAGTGTAATGACAATGAAATAAGGTCATCCTGAAGCTATATGCAGACCCCAGAACATCTCTCATATAGTCTTCTGGACATAGCAGTGATCCCGCGAAGATGCAAGCTCTACTTTCTCCAAGTCGTAGTGAGCCCACGCTTTATCTGGAAATGAATCCCATGGCACAAAACAAACTGCAAATAACAGAAAAATGTGTTTTAATACTATTACATAGGATTGGTGTGGATTAGCAATAAGTACCTTAAATTCACCATTAGGTGAAGCATAAATTCTTACAGTTAATTTGTTACCTTTCTGTAACACAGTGGTAAGCTAGGCAGAGTTTATTAATTGGTTGTGCCATGTGAATCGCTTCCAAATATTTGGGCCTTTCTGTGAAAGTATCCAAACCCAAGTTATATGAACATATAAACCTCCTTTTTCAGTGCAATGTGTGAAACAGCAGTAGATAAGGAGTATGGTTGTTTTTCAACCATTAATTTGTTATTTATGAGTATTCGATGAGTGAAAAAATGCAGTTTTTCTGAGTGGGTCGGATTTTTCACAGCAGACATTTGTCATTATTCTAACAGGAAAGCTCCAGTGTTTGTAATAGCAGTAACAACAGCTCTGTTTTATTCAAGTGGCTCAGTAAACCACAACGGCAGTGGTGGAAAATGTATGGTTGAGAGCTGAGGTTTTGCTGATTAAATGTGGAACAGTGTTTATACAAGTTAGAATTTACTCTGCTTCAGTCAATCATAACAGTGACAGGATCCTTACACAGGAACGTATTAGTAATAATAACCCTATTATATATTGTTATAATCCTGTTACATAATAACATGTACATACAACATAGCCCCATTTAAAACAAACTTTATTCTTCATAATGACAGCTTTTACTTTTGATACTTAAAGGCATTTTACTGTCACTGCTTTTTGTCACCTACTGTGTTGATTGCACTGCATTTGATTATTAATTATTACTATAACTAATAGTGGAGCTTTTATTAAATATTCTGATTGTGCAATCATGGCCCCTTTTGCACACTACCAGCAACCTGAAGCAACTCTATGGCACTGGGCCATCATTGGTTTTATTAACACTTTTGCTTTTCCAAACACATCAAACTAATAAGAATAATGATGATTACATTATCAAAATAGGAAAAATGTCTTCTGTGGAAAAAAGTCAATGCTCATGGCTGTAAAAAAGTGAACACAGCGACTACCATCTAACACCTTTAGAGAGTGAAAGATAAAACTCGGCCTCAAGTGAGATAAGTGATCAAAACACATTTTCCCTTTCATCAAATCCACATACTGTGTGTTGTTGGTTTTCATCTCTGCTCATTTTATAATAGACACGACGAGTAACAGCACCAGTATTGGTCTAAGTTTGTTTTGTGTTTGATCTCATGAAGACTTTTGCTGAAGAAGTGGGCATTGTACAGTCTGACTGTTACCTACACATGTGCACTAATGAAAAACCCTGTGTTCCTCTTGTTTTCCCAATAACTGAGCCTGTCGGAGCACTGAGACACTGAAGGGATGAGGAGATGCCAAGTGAAATGGAGTTTTATTTAGACTGAAGCTCATTTTTGTTAAAGAAAACTATCAAAAACTGAATTAATCGCAATGGAACATGACAATGGAAACTCTCTTTGTGGTTATCTCATTTTGAAATTCACAGAGGAAAAGTTTATCATACAAATGAAGAGAAACAGGCTCATTGTTATGCATTAATCATATAAATTTGTGATTTGAGCTCTTGTTGCAACATGCCTCTGAAGGTAATAGCTCATAAGTCTTTATTTTTAAATGCAATGCAATCCTTTGTCAAGAATCAGCATTGAAGGGATTATTTCTGATGATTATTTCTGTTTCAATCAAACATGAACTTACAGCTGGTGATGGAGCCTTTCCAGAAAAAGATTAAGTTCTATGTTTTGATAGATCTGCAGCTTTGTGTTCTGAGGCATTTTGCACTTTATCAGAAAAGCAGAAAGATACAGGAATGTCCCACAACTCTTATATTTGTAATGATTAGTTTGAGAACAATTATTAAGCAGTTGAAATGACTCCACAACAGAAGTGATGTACTGTTGATAACACAGAGCATATATTAACAAAAAAAAACAACTATATTCCCAGAAACCTATGTTACGCAAGATATTTATTCTGGTTACTATGACAACTTTATGATTTAGTGTCCGTGTTGAATGTTAACATCTTGACTGTGTGTGGTCAAATCTGTTTTCTCCCCAGTTTCAGTCCGTTGTTGTAGATCATCAGCAGTATGTTTCATGCAGGCAAATGCTATTGCTTAGGATGTTAGTCTCCTACAATTGGTCTGCTTCTGCTGTGTCATGAGAGTAGATGATCATTTTGATTCCTCTTGCAGCCTTTGCATGTTTGCAGTGTAGATTCTCTTAAAAATGCATCAATCATATATGTACTGCAACTTCAGAAGAAGGCTCATCCCTATAGTTGCTGTTATTGTTAATACACTGAATGAAATGTTTAGGAACTGAAAGTAAATATTCAGACAATGATTTAGGGGATTATAGTTCTTACGAGGATTTCTGATGGCCAAAATGATTTTACTGCAATACATACAAGTGTCCTATTCATGCCTTTTGTCTTTTCTATTGTTAAACTACAATGCCAGCACAACCTGTCCATTGATTTTGATTCTCCATATTAATTAAATGTGATTTTTTTTGTTAATAAATCGTATATTTATTCGCTTGTTTTTCATCAGTGGAGGACGGCTAATAGTATTTCATATTGCACCGTAAATCAAACCCTAACCCTGTATAATTATACTTACCTTTACTATTATTACTGACACAACTTAACAGGTATTATTCAGACCACACATTATGACATGTCAGAATAGAAAAAGCTTAAAATTGCATCACCGAGTGTGTTTGAAGATGGCAGACACATCTCCACTTCCTCACACTATCCAGAAACAAAGCTAAAACATCCTAAATTAAGAGACTGCCCTGTTGTGATGGGGGGATGGAGTCCTACCGATACATGTGCTCGACCAATCATGAGTCAGTCGCAGATGTCAATCACGTCGTTCACCCAGTTTTTATTGCATCAAATAACTCAATGAGATAGGAAGTACCTACAATTACAAAAACAATGTTTGAGACAACTATATTTAAGGGTACTTTGACTTTTTAGTTTGGACCATGTCCCATTCACTTACAGGACCACAAAAATATAGTTCAATATAAGGTCACTAGAGGGCGCTCAAACTCCTGCTCTAGTTTTTTACTGAACAAGATTATAACCTCATATCTAAATCCTACCTCTACAGTAAGATATTATAAATGCATATTTGTGTTTAATTTAAGCAAATATAACTGCACTCAAAAATGACAGTGATGAAGTAAAACACAACGCAACAGCTTTTCCACTTTATATCCTTTTATGATCTTTTATATGATTTATTATAATATAACTACATTAAATTTTATTCGTTAAAATATTATACTATTATACATATAAATGTATCAATTTAAAGTGTATATTCCATTGTTATTATATTATAACAATTGAATAAAAAACATCACTTTAACGACACATTTCATGAAAAATATGCACCCGTCCTAATTCAGAGAGACTCTTTATCGTATTGTCCTTTTTACACATATTCTTGACCTCTTTCTATCTTGAAAAATCATTTTCTCCTTCACTTTTCAGACTGTACACATCTATTTTTGCTTCAGGGTTTATGGTTAGACTGGGACAGACTCCAACTGGAAAAGAGGTGGATTTGCACTTTATCAGGTTTTTCTCGTTTTCTGTTCATGACTTAATTTAACGTGTAAGAGGCCAGTGAGTTTGATTGCTGTGTGTGTGACTGAGTACACAGAGTAATATCTGTCCATCTATCTGCTACTCGCTCTGTCTGCTAATATTGTATTTATTAATTCAATCTACTTCCAGGTTCTCTATTTCAGACTGTTGTTCTTATATCAGTCGATTAACAATTAATATTGTCCATATTTGAGTCATTTGTCACTCATGTAAATAGAATAGACTGTGTTAAACATGAATAAGTTATCATCAGTATAGTGCTCTACTCCTCTAATTATAGAAGGGAACATCTACTGCACTTCTGTCCATCCTGGGAGAGGGAGACCTCACATGTGTCTCCCTCGCCTGAATAATGATGCAGAGGATTTTTTCCTGTCTCAGAAAACCTCTCGCTGTGTGCTGCAAGTGTGAAATGCAAACTGCAGGTAAACTTATTAATGGCCCAAATTACAGTTAGCCACCAGATGGCGACCATGACACTTTGGCTTCACTTTTGATGAGAAGTCACGTCGTCCATCTTTATATATACTCGATGATTGGAAACATTTGGTATTATCACTCAAAATACAGAGATTTCCACGTGCAGTGAACATTTGGGCAAACAACTGAATTAATTCATAAATCATTAATAACTTTCTGAATGAGAGCATGGTGAGACTTTGTTTTTTGTTCATTCAATAATTCCCCTCTATGAGCAGAGGAGCGGGTTTCCGGTGCGCTGCTGTGATTGGACGGCCGCTCGGCTGCCGGGGCCCGCTTGAACACGCAGCTCGACTCGTTATTGGTCGGACACGTGTGTTGGGCGTGTCGCTGGGACTGCCCGGCTGTGTCCGGGTAAGATGGCGGCGGAGGAGCAGTGCTCGGCACCACCTCGATGGCGGTCCATATCTCTCACTCACGTCGAGTTCGCGGAAGGTACGTCCACTCAGCATCTGTCCCTGAGCACCGCGGCTCCTCGCTCCACCGGCCGCTGGGTATCTGACCGCAGCTTGTGGCTTTTTTTTCTCGCGCCCTGAATGGACGCGGCCGTCTGCGACGCTGCCAAATAGTGAGACTCGCTAAAAGCCCGGTGGCAGCAGGGGAACGCAGCCCGCACTGCTAGATTGTGAGATAGCCACGCATGCGCAGTTGGCAGAAATGTCCACAATAAAGGCTAGCTAGCCTGCTAGCTGCCTTCACATCGACTTTGGTACAATTGACGAGGAGTTCGCGGATGCGTCGTGTCTTGTAAGAAATATTTTACGAACCCATGCGTTAAGAAAAGATAAATAGGATTTTTTAATGTAGTCGAATCACATAGCTGTTCACCTGTGTAGCATTGTAGCTAAGAGTAATACCAACGCAGTAGCTAGCTCTTTGGCCGGACACTGTTTAGTACAGCTAGCATAACCCTCATAACACCAAGCTGTCCTAGCAGACCTAATGCCATATTATGGTCTGTAAGATGAAGGTTAGCTGCTTCCTGTCTGCGGTCACGGCTACATCACTGTTTCAGTCATCCGGGTTCACTGAGTGCCACAGTGTCACTCCCACCACCAGGTGACTGCTCCGGGGTTTCTAACTTCACCACTGTGTCTCTGTGTTGCAGGCGACCTAACGGGGAAAGTGCTGGCCTATATCAGCCTCCTGCCCATAGCAATCCTCGTGGGCTTTGTCACGCTCATAGTGTTCAAACGGGAGCTGCACACGGTGAGTCCTGCACGTGCACCTGGAGTTGGGTTTCCAGAGAGAGCATCATCATGTTTAAAACAAAAGACAATCTGGGAAGTTGTGAACTTACTTGTGCTGTCAGAAAAGCCACAAGTTTATCTGTACTAATGTGTTGCCCTGTGTTGTTGTTGGTGTTGTGTTTTTAAATGCAGATTTCCTTCTTTGGTGGGCTGGTGCTGAATGATGGGGTGAACTGGGTGCTGAAGCACATTCTCAGAGAGCCACGTCCGTGTGCAGGTGAGTGAAGGAGCGAGCTGTTGGGTTTAGTTTGTCGCAGGGTTGGGCAACAGTACAAAAACATCATATCCAGCCGCCAGAATATCTTCCTCTGTTATCAGTGACCCGTTATCGCAACTTCAGTTGTGTGGTTTATCGTCATCTTGTTTGTGTTGGGGTCAGATGCTGACAGTAAGATATATACTACACATTCTATAGAAGCTATCTCTAAAAGCGCGATAAATACAGTGACTGTTTTTCTTAGTCTACAATATATACACTAAATACAATGATTTATTGGTATGTGTAACTACCCAGATAGTAAATAACAAAAAATGAATCTATCAGAATATTATACATTTTTCTTCTTCTCGTAATTCAATATATTTGACATTTTTATGAGGATTTAAAGAGTTTTAATAACAATGAAGTAACAATGAACTCAGAAAATATATTTTTCAGTTTATCCTTTACGAAAGCAGGAAGGTTCCACTGAGCTACAATGTCTTCTGCCAGGAAGTCCTGTTCAAAATATTTGTCAGTCCCAGTCTTTATATATCCATTGTAACTGATTAATCTAAAATAGTTTTCATCATTTTTTGATACACTGTTATGTGTATGTATAGTTTGTTGTCAATAATTAAATGATAATAATAATTTTCTACCACATATGATGTTTCATCAATTCAGCAGGGAAAATGTACTTTACCCTATCATGTAAAAGGCGTTTTTGCATGGCTCTAAAATACACTTTAATTTATCCACATACTTCCTCACAATGATGTCAAAATCATATATCAATCCTAATAACAATGGTATTACCTCAGTATATAGTGGTTAAATTAAGGTCAAAAATGTACAACATTTAAGTTAAGAGGATATCAAAGCAGACCGACAATTTTTTACAACACATTGTATCACGTTTATGAAAACTGTTACATGTAGCTTTAGAAAAAAAAATAAGTATTCATAATTGAATGTATACTGTTTTATCACCCAACCATAGCCGTATATTTGTATGTAGTTCTTTTTTACTCTTAGTTATACATTTAGGTTGAGTTTATAAGTTTGGATTAACAGTAACAATTGAGATGAACTCCATGCAGTAAATAAATGTTTACATGAGATTGTGTTGTCTTTCTGCAGGGGCTCACTCAACCCTGTACTCAGATTATGGGATGCCCTCCGCTCACTCCCAGCTCATCTGGTTCTTTGTTGTTTACTTCTTTCTTTTTCTTTATTTAAGGTGAGTTTTTATCTTCTGGCTTTTGGGGGAGTTTTAAAGGGGGAGATGTTCAGCTGTGAAATTCTTAGATTTTTTTTTGTAATTTATAACATATTCCTGTTTGTTTCAAGTTGGATTTTAAACTATTTAGTGTCACTGGCATGTTTTCATATGAAATGACAAAGCAGAGTAAACATTGACATTATAAATCTGTTATTTCATATTTATTCCAGGGCATGTATTTCATTAATACAGTTATTGCGTATATTTAAATACTCATCAGACGTTTTCATTCCACCTTCGCATGAAGTAGATGCCATGATGTGAGCTCATCCTCATCTCTTCTTTCAGAATGCATCAAACGAACAATGCTCGATGTGTGGACCTGCTGTGGAGACACGTACTGTCCATCATCCTGTTGGGCTTGGCCTTATCGGTCTCATACAGCAGGTAGGTGACTGACTACCAAGTCCTCCTCCAGATCTCCAGATGATTCCCAAAGTCTGACGTTTATATAAAAGTGCAGCATGAGAAGAGAGAGATGATAAAATGTGGTAGTATTATATCTGTAGTTTTATGAGGATCTTAATGTATGGATGAGTGTAAGAGCCTTGGTATACACAGTGACCCTTTTTCCACAGGCAGCCTGTTCGGGTTCAGAACCTCATCTTCCACCAGCGTTTCAATGTCCTTGTTCAAAACTATTAACTTGATCTAAATCACACTGCAACACTAGAAGGCTCAAGTGGGACAAAACAAAGAAAAGATAATTTAATTCAGTTTACTCTATCCAATACCAATCTTTTAATATATGCTGTGACTGACCCCGATATTGATCATTAGTTGTGACTTTGGACATGGATAAGTATAATAGAATGAATAAGTGTTAAAAAGAGTGTTTGTTATTTTTCACTATTTCAAAGTATTCTCAAAAGGAGCATTTACTCCTCAGATTAAGATGGAAGTTATAGAGGGAATATAGGGAATGTAGTACTTTTTCATTCAATGTCAATCAGCTAATTGATTATTCGAGTAGACAGCTTTGAAATAATATGAAGGTCAATAAGCATGAAATTTTTTACCTTTACCGTTTCTGGACGTAATTTAGTTTAACTTTTTAAACATTTTCCTTTCCTTCTCAGAGTGTACCTGTTGTATCACAGCTGGAGCCAGGTCTTCTACGGCGGAGTGGCCGGTTGTACGATCGGAATTATCTGGTTCTTTATCACACAAGAGGTGCTGACACCAATATTCCCTAAAATAGCAGCGTGGTAAGTGGCACTCTCATTTCACTGCCTCCTCCTTATGTCACAGGGGAAGACAATTTTATCCTCAGCCTGAATAAGTGGATCAGACTGCTCCATTATGGTTCCACTTGTATACTGATATTCTCCTCTTTTGTAACTCACAGGCCAATATCAGAGTACTTCCTGGTGCGAGACACAAGCCTGATTCCAAACATCCTGTGGTTTGAGTATACAGTGACCAGATCAGAGGCAAGGTAAGGGACTATGCCACGTCCATCACCACTACAGCCCAGTTACACCAGAAAGTGGCACAATCAAGTCTACCTACACATCCTTTACAGGGACATAGGCTACATTATTAACACCAGGGTGTCACTTAAAACAAAAAAAACGAGTTCAAATAAAGTTATAATAACGTTCTCCAGTATATGTTAAAGGTACTGGCAAAGTTGTGTTTGCCTAACTGTGCATTCATAGGAGGTGGTACACTTGACATTGCTCTTGTCTGTTGTACTTGTGTTGCTTCACACTGGCAAACTAGAAAGGGTATCCCCACATTTGTTGTCATTGTAATCTAAGACCAGAAGCTTTAAGGCCACAACCAGCCTTATCTTTGTTTTTAACTTTGCCACCTACTGTGTAGAACCCAAAATACCCCCACACACTGTTTCTCTGATGCTTCACTGTTGTGACTGTGTGCTGAGGATGGCTTTGCCCGATAGTGTCCTTCACTTCCATAGCAACCATTTCTAGCCTGATATACTGTATGTGGGAACATATGTAGGAACTGTTGGGTTTCTCTATAAACTTATTATGTTATGATTTGGCTCTTAAATTGGAATGAACAGAATATCTACTATTACAATTGATTCTTAATTTTTCCCGTGAACTTTTGTGTGAAGCACTTTGTAACCTCGTTCAGATAAGTGTTATACAAATAAAGTGGCAGATAATTGGAGCTAGTTTGCATGCTGGGAAACTGCTTATCTGTCATTAAAGATACGATAGTCATAATAAGAAAGTTATCATTTTGCAACAGCCGTATTCAGAGTCTCAAGAATAAACTGATTACATTTAAAACACATCTTTTTGCCATAACAGAAGAATCAATATGCTACATGTATATAAACTATTGATTAAGGCATACAACCAGGAGGTGGTTATTCTAGTTTTCTAATTGGACCTTTAAAGTTTATCCCAAACTATTTTTACATCGACCTCAATTCATGGAACGGAGATCTATTCCTTCTGTGACCTCTTCTTTCTCTTATTAAAATGTTAGAAATGAATGTTTGAAAGCTTCTTCTGATTCAGAACTCACTGATAGATCACAGTTTTAAAAGCTTATGTGACGGTGACCTTTAGTCTGTTACATTCATTGCGTGACTCAACTTTTCTTCTTCTCCTTTCTAGGAACAGACAACGAAAGCTTGGAACAAAACTTCAGTGATCTACGCAGTTCTTTTGTGAGACTGAGTTTAGGACCACACACACTTACACACACAAAAACAAATGCTCACTTGACAAAAACACACTGGAGAACCATCTTTTGGACTGACATCACGGTTGCAAGGAGTAAAGGGCAAAAAAAAACAAAACGTTTACAGGTGGCGAAAGAGTGCCTGGACCTGGCTCAGAGCCGACAGCCTGACCACGTCCGTCCACACGCCTCTCCTTCTTGTACAGCTTGCTCAAAAGGCTCTTCAGTGCATGCAAGACTGTGCAAGAGGCATAATATTTAATGATAGATTAATATATAGATTTTAACTATAAACGCACGCTGACAGTAACGGTGTACTGTAAGAGATTCAACGGGGCCAAAAAAGGTGGCTATGGTCAAATTTCCAACCAATCAGTGAGCGTCATTGCAGCATGTATTTAGTGATTCCTTTTCTTTTCTCTTTTTTATATATTCTGATGAATAGCTGGTGGGGGGTGGAGGGGTTATGGCTAGGTTTGAGGGGGGTATGTGGTATTACCCATTTGTCATTGTAATAGAAAAGGAACAATTTCTAAAAATAAAAAAAAATTGGTTAAGATGTAATATACATGAAAATTTGCACTTTGTGAAAAAAAAAGAAAAAAAAGACTAACACTAGTTCATGTTAAGACCCTCTCCCTCTTCTCCCTCATCGGACTTTGCTTTGTGTCTATGACTGTCGGTCGTAATATATTAGACCTCAAAGCTGATTTGCGAGCAATGTAAATTTGATGTACCTTCTGTACTATCGAGCGTCCAGGTGGTTTCTGCTCATATCCACGTTTTTTTAGGCGTAGCGTCGCTGAATCGCTGCGGCGGGTTTCATTTGTTTTTGTTGAACACACTTAGGACTGAGGTGGTGTTTTCTCAGTGCCTCACACACAGTAGCAGCCTGGGAACAGATTTCTGGGAATCCGTTTTTTTAATTCCGTTTCTTGTTTTCTGGTGTTGCAGAGAACACTTTTCTTTTTACATGCATTTCCGAGACAACATTCCATATCATTTAGTGAGATTCATATTGACTGCAGAGGGGAGCGTTTTCTTTTTTGTATTATTTTTAAAGAAAGGTGAAAAAAAAGGCCTCAGGTCAGTCGTAGCATGTGATTATGCTTAATTCCTCACAGCCCACGGCAGCTAATGTTAAAAGCTTCCAAGTGGGGATCTGAAGCTAATTTCAAACTTGTCATATCATTAGCTCAACAAAGGGAAGTAGTTCTCTTAGAATTTGATTTTTTCCCCCCCATGTGTAACCTATATCAGGCTGAATAAAATTGTGTTTATGTACGATGGATGGTTCCAGTGTCATGATTAAAGTGCAATCTTTTTGCGTTTATAATGCTGGTTAATGCGCTGATAACATGATTATTGGGCTTATGAGTAGACAAGGCATTTGATATTCTAACAGCTTTTGTCTACTCACTGCATTTCTACTGGTGTGGATCTGTCACTCTAGTGTCGACCTGTCATCTGATCGATGTGTCACCTCATCATTCTAACTGTAGACAAGAGAAGCTAAAGAATTGCTCTCGCCACCTGCTGGCTGGCTGCAGTATAGGTCATAAATCCAATGTTGTCAAAGGTGTTTTTTGTAATCTTAGGGAGTCCACACATTGTTTATTCAGTTCAGTTAATCTATTTTTTATAAATAATGCTATAAAAATGGGCTGAGACTCAAACGATTGGTTGAGCATGTTTGTGGGCGGGACCTTGTTACCAATGCGCTATCCCCTGTATTTCTGGATGGTAGGAAGAAGTGGATACGAGTCATCATTAATAAATAATTATAATTATTAACATTTTCAGATTTTAGCATGTTGATGCAGTGCTGGATTCAATGATTACCACAGTTGCCATCATAGTTTATCCATTAGCATGCTAACATTTCCTCGCTAGAACTTAACTTAAAATTCAATTGAGTGCGATGGGAAAGGCTTGGGTTTTGGATAAATTGAAACGTTGCCCTGAGGGAGGCGCCAGAGGAGGAAATCAGAGGATTTTCAACTCATCCTGAGGGATGCATTAGTAACTATTAAAATTCATAAAAGTTCATTTAGCAGTCAGGAAGACGTGTTGTGACCTAATTCATTGGTATTGGGTCTTAAATAACCCAATCCAGCACAGCTTTGTTGTATTTCATGGTCCTTCTAACAGTAGCTGAGATATTTTTGTTGGATGGACTAAAACACTGGTATGTAGAAATCCTGTTCGACAGCTTAAACAAACTGTTGGCTATATATATATATATATCTACTCTGTGATGTTCAATTAGGATTATGTGCCCTAAATACAGTTTAAAATGTTATACGTGACCCAGTAGGTTAACGCCCTATCAACAACAAATTAGGTATCTGCTCCAAAACTGTATGCATTCTTCCTCAGGCCATCCCCCTTCCCTCTACAAAATATCACAGTGATCACTTTAGTGTAATTTTTGAGTAATCCTGCTCATAGACAAAGATGATAACATAAAATCATTGGCAGATGAAAAAAAAAGTATTTCCTTGAGACAGAGGTGTCTGAGGACACTGTATGTGACTGTCTGGGCTCATGTAGATGACAAATGGCCTCATGCTCAGTTTAAACAATGTGCAGGCTCCTTGTCTTGTGAAGGGAGCAGCATGTATTTCTCTCCTCGTGCTCTCATCCCAAACGTGCCTGCTGAACATCACTGAAGGTAAAACGTCAGCCTCATCCTCCTGAGTCAAGGAGTGAAAAAGGAACATCTGCCCTATTTAAACAACCCATTCCATTCTTGATTTCCTTTCCAGGTCTCACCTCAGGCTATCCCCACACACCCTCAGGGAATGGGTACAGCCTAGATAGAGATGATGAAGAGCTATTTCTATTCCTCGAAGCCGTTTCCTCTGACCTGCATTGTTTGGATGAGCAGTTCAGTGGAAACCTTCACTGGCTTTTGTGGTCAGATGTTTCATTCTGGTCAGTTGAAGTTATAGAAGGTCACGGCCACAGTCAGCGATGGTCATGTAGACACGTCAGTTCAAACCGATGTTCCAAGAATCAAACAGGATTCACTGACCTAACATTGTCACGACACAGAGCTTAATTCAAAGCAGCATGAAGCCGTAGAATAACATGACGAAAACATGATTTTAAAATGTATGTTCTTCCACAGCCTCACTCTGAGTGTTATTTCTTACAGTGGAGTGAAATATTTAAGCAAAAGATATAAATGTATAACTAGTGGCGATAAATATTGCAAATGTACAGTGTAGTCGATGTCTGTAGAACATGGTATAGGACATTATGTGCTCACTAGATCCTGTTTGGTCTCTATACTCAGTGAGAAAATGGACAATTCCCAGGTTTCTTTTGAACTTTGCATTAGTTAAAGGAGAGTAAGGCTGTCAGGTCAAGTGAGTTTGGATTTTCCAATATAAGGGTCTGGTGACGCAGTGTTTACAAGTGAGTAAGTAAGTAAACTTATAAGAAATAAAACCTGAGATTTAAACTTTGATTGTTTCTTCTTTGCTATGGGTCAAAATACAACAAGATTGGAGGGGCGCCAATGATAGTGTTCTTGGTAGAGCTTAAGAGAGAAACCTGATAGATTGTATGTGGTTCTTAAAACTACAAATATTCTTTTTTATGAAGATTGAAATAAATCATAGGAAAACTGTAATGGATTTTGAAACAACAAGGGACCTTGTCTGTGATTGAAGAGCCACAAACACGTGGAGAATTATAAAAGATCTTACAAATGTTTGAACTTTTCGTGGGACTCTGATATTATAAAAGTACAGAATGACGTCAGCCTATTGTATAGTTCTTTAACACTGCATTGTAGTTGAGATGAATTCTCTTTGCCTAATGATGTTCACTTTAATTTGTTCCCTGCTGACCAAATTAAATCGCTCATCAAGCTGCGGCTCCACTTTAACAAGCTGCTGTTGAACTCCAGCTCCTCCGCTGTGGACTTGTTTACTTGCAGCCTGTGTATCATCTTCTTTTCATATTTGCAATGACAGATTATGTCCGATGAGAATTTGCCACGTTCTGCGTTTAAATCTGAGGTGTAACCTTTAAAAAAAAGAGGGGGAAATTGTTTGTGGCTGTCTGAACCTAATTTAAATATTTGAATCGCAGGGGTTTAATTGGCATTTTGGATGAAAAATATACAAATGGAGTAAAATATCTGGGGATTAATTTATTGAAGTAAACAACTTGTGTTTTTTTTTGTACTTGTTGAGTCTCCCTGGTTCGGCTCTCATGTAAAGCTCGGCCAAATGTGATTTATTTTCAAATCCTCTAAATGTGTTTATGAAGAGAGCTCTCATTTACATAAACACTTATCACAACAAACACTCAGGGTTTCTCTTAAATTTAAGTTTTTCTTTCAGACCGCAAAGCCACTTTTGGTTTGAGCGAAACATCAGCAGCAGCTTTGAATGTGTTCAGTCTTATAGAAATGGAAACTGTTCAATGTCCCGGCTTAAATGAAATAATAACAGGGAGTGAACTGAGTGAAGCTCCAGCCTCAAGGTGTTTAACCCACAAGTGCAGAGTACTAAGACAAAGCTGTGTAGAATGCCAACACCACAATGAAGTCATATAAACATATGTCTCTCTTTCCAGATGTTCACTTGTTGTATGAACTATGCCGCAACTTCACCAGCACAAACAACAACAACAATAACAATAAACAAATGTCCTTTTTAGACAAATCCAAATCCTAGAAATGAAAAACAGACATAAAGGTCCTCTATATCATGTCCATGTCTTATAATAATGATAATAATAATTTGTATTAATACTGCGATTTTTAACAATACGCCTTACCGTTCAAAAACAGAAACCAAAGTAAAAACAAATAACTTAGAATATAAAATAAACATCATTTATAATATGAAATACACATATAATTACCATTAATTATACAATAGACGTCACAATCAAACATTAAATATGAAATGCACATCATAATCAGACATTAGAAACAGAGGGGGAAGATTTGAGTATTGCTTGTTTGGTGAATCTAAGCAGTACTGTTAACCATCGCCACTAGATGGCGTCCTGCTCACATCTGCAGAAAGGACAGTAACGATATGAGCACATATCTGTTGAGGCTCCATCACATTTTAATACAGTCCCAGGCTTACTGTAACTCACACCAGCAAACAAAACATAAACACATCATCAACGTGCACACGAGTGTGTGAGCTTTAACACACTACCCATTATGACACATGACACAATGATATGAATCAATATTTTAATCCTGAAATGTACTGAGCCACAGTAAACCCCCCTCATGCAGTTTTGTAATTTATTTTTATCTCAACAGAAAACTCCATTTAAAGGTTGATGTCAGACGTCATGGGCAAGTCAAATATACATTTACATATTAAATATTTTCAAATAATTCTGCACTAGGGTTGTATGGAAATACTGGGTCCATTTCAGTTCACACTTGTTTTACTTTCCCTTATTTAAAATAGCTCAGTAGAGGAGAATCTCAGCTTTCTACTTGCTGAGGAAAAAATAAACCTGCGAGAGATAACCTTGTATTTATGCTACTGCTGCCTCATCCTTTCTCTGTAGCTTTACTTCCTGTCTTTTTCTATACTCCATAGGTTTTATTTTATTAATGCATTTTGATGATGAAGAGTCATTACTGCAAGCTACTTTGAATTTGTCTTTTCAGGACTGCTATGATATAACTGGTATATGTGACTCTTGGTTTGAAGTAAAAAAAGAAGTTGTGTCACTGTCCTAATGGTGGTTTATAATGTGTGTGTCTAGTTGCGTGATGTAGAGATAGTGTGTAGATGTACAAGTGTTGTATGAGGAGTCTCACCACAACAGTACAAGAAAATGAAGCACTAAAATAAACCTCACACTAAACAGTAACCGAATTCCTTTCTTTCCTCATGTGCCAGTTCATTGCATAAATGGCGCCCTCGTGAGGGAGAAAGATGCATGACCATGCAGTCCCTGAGGTAGCCTATGAATTATACAAGACATTTTTCAGACAGCTGTAATGCAAATTCAAGAAAATTCTATTACCAGAAAGTCATGTCATCCATATTAGTGGAATTAACTATTAGGCATTTTAAAGAACTGTATCCTTTGACTTTTAATTGGTAAATTGACTTTGCCATTATCAATGTTTTTTTCACTCGATGATTGTGGTTTGTAGGATCGATGGAACTGTTTCAAGGCAGTCACTTGGACCTGAAATCGTGTGTAAACGCAGTTCCATAGGACTGAAAGTAACTTTTCACTACCGGTATGTCACCTGATGGAGAGTTTATGAACGTCGTAAACAAATACTGTAGATGTTTTTCATTCGTGCATTGATTTGTTTTCTACTATGTCAAAGTCAAGGGAGAAATTTTAAAACAAGTTGATTTTGTACTTAATGAATAACCTGACATTGATAAGAATAACACTGCAAGAAATCATTAAATGTTTAGTATTTAATAAAAAAGATCCACATAGTAGACAGAAGGTATAAAAGTAACACATCTGAAGGTCTTCAGATGATTCTCACTTCCTGGAGAATTCAAATGGCAGATGATTCAGTCACAGGACCCTTCCTCCTAATCCTCTTCCTCTTTTGGCCCTGTTAGCAAAGACAAACATATCAGACACGTGTGATAACACCTGCAGACACCATGTTGCATCACGAATGTAAAATGATATCAACATGTATGTTAGCATAGTAAACAGTACATACGTAATTGTCACTGGCTGACCACTCGGGGAAGCGCGTAGAGTGGAGCTGCCTCTCCCTGTCTGCATGTCGATAGAAATTCGCCTGCTCCTCTTCGGGCAGTGACCTCCACTGTGGACGCACAACAACACAAGCATAAGTACACACAGATTCACATGAACATGTGTAGGCAGAAAGGTTTTAAATATTTTGTCAAACTGTGGGGAGGTTTGTGTGACTCCAAGAGTTTCAAAAATACAGAGCAAAGACACTTACCCTCTGTCCGATGACTTTGTTGATAGTCGCACAATCCCTGCTTTGCAGCTCTGCCTCAACTGTTGGCCTCTGCTCCGTGCGATATATCATGAAAGCGTTAGGAGGCTTCTTGACGTAAGGCTTGTTCTCCACTGATTCTGTGCAGAGCTTCCTCTTTCTATGGGAAAACAGTAAAACAGGGGGATCATGAATTTTTGCTGTGTAAAACTGAGAGGATAGAAACCATCCCCCCCCAAAAGAGGATTAATGTACATTAATAGATAATAAGAACTTACCGTGGAGTGGGGGCCTTAACTACAGGGACATCAGCAGCGACAGGTGGAGCAGTGTTGTTCGGAAGACCATAAACCCTCTCTCCATTTCTGTATGGACACAATCAGGCAGACACATTAGATGACAGAATAAGTAAGTTTGAAGGACAGAGGCTCACAGTTGTGTGTTCGTTTGCATTTACGTGGGAGATACATACATGTATCCAAGAGGAGTCAGGTTGTTCTCCCAGCCACTAGGGAGGTTCACTGGTGCATTTTGGACCTGGAGACACAAACACAAAGTTTTGTTTACTGCTTGAATGAGCTGCCGTGGTCTAAAAACACAGACTGTACTTATACCTAACCCAGATTAAATAATCCCTGTCCTGATGCTAATAATCTCATCCCAACAGTAACTGCACAAAGATTGATAATGTGTTGTTCAACCAATTCAATAGCTTTCCTTTACTAAAGTGACACAAATATATTAAAATAATAACATATATGCCACTGCAGGTGAATCTATGACCTTTGAACATGAAAAGATTGGATGCTTCGCATTAACTCTAATTTAAATTCAAATAAAAAGCGCACAGCTTCAGGTTGCTAGGCAACCCTGTCAGGATGCATTGTTGTTGTTTGAGCACTCGGTCGCCTCGCTAGCATGCTAACTCCAGCGCGCTAACGCTAGTATGCTAGCGACTTTATTTTAAGTTTGTTTTGAAATAAAAATTACCATAAAACATTGAAAAAATATAAAACTGAGTTTACAATTTGTATCTTAATTTTTAAATCATTATTAATGAAGAAGGAGGGGGGGGGGCGACATGATATTGTGTTGAAATACGGGATAATCAATGCAAAATAAAGATGGCTAGCATGCTATCTCCAGCGCACTAACGCTAGCATGCTAGCGATTTTATTTAAAGTTTGTTTTGAAATAAAAATTACCATAATACATTATAATATCAAAGATATTAAAATTAGTTTCCCGTAAGTGTTTACAAAGTTGTTATGAACCGATCTGTAACGGGTGAAGAGTTTACCTGGCGGCGGTGGCAAGGAGCAGCTGGCTGCATGTAGCTCGGCTGCAGGGCGGTTGGTGGCTGGTACATGGGAGGAGCCGGTCCGGGTGCGGGCAGGACCTGCTGCTGCTGGCCGTACGGCGCTGCTCCGTAAGGCATGGCGCCGTGGGTGTGAGGCTGCTGGTGGTGGTACCCTCCCACAGCCGGGGCATAGTAGGGAGGAGGGAGAGGAAAGTCGATCGGGGCATCCTGAAACCCAGGTGCAGGCAGGACCTGCTGCTGCAGGCCGTACGGCGCTGCTCCGTAAGGCATGCCGCCCTGGGTGTGAGGCTGCTGGTGGTGGTACCCTCCCACAGCCGGGGCATAGTAGGGAGGAGGGAGAGGAAAGTCGATCGGGGCATCCTGAAATCCAGGTGCAGGCAGGACTGGTTGCTGCAGGCCTACCGGTGCTGCTCCGTGGAGCATGTCGCCATCTATCGGGGGCTGCTGGAGGTCAATCCCGGCCTCAGCAGGGATCTCATCGGAAGGAGGAGGGTTGTCAAAGTATGCCTCCAAAATGTCAAATAACAGGCCTAAGTCCTCACTGCTGTAGGCGATGTCCACCTCTTCGTGACCCGGGTTATTCAGTGATTTCAGCTCCATCTTTGCAGGTAATAGTAAAAATACTAGCAAAAAGAAGTTAGAATGCCGAGTTCCTCTGTGAGCGTCTCTCTCTGAGGTGAACTGCCAAGCAATGAGCGAAAATCGCATTTGTGTTCTAAAAATGCGTTTTTCATATCAAGATCAAAGGAGTGTGTCGTCACCTAACTTCCAACTTTGGGAGTTAGCCCTGCAACGCTATATTACATGCGTTTGAATGTAATCACGTGATTCATAAGATGCATCTGTATTCATACAGACAGATAATTAATATCAGCATGTTTAAGGGATTCAAACTAATAACTGTGTGGTTGAGTCGAATGGAAAAACACCAATACAAGTACTTTAAGCACAAATCAAATAATAAAAACATAAACAATAAATGGTCCTGCACGGTCAGTGCTCGGGCCCTAATTAAAGGGCCAGTACGTCATTTATATAGCTACAAAGCCCAGCTTGCTGAAAAGGTTTAAATCGAAGTGGGAGAAAACGTTCTCCTCTCTTGGTGAGAGGATGTTTATAAGAGGCAAAGGACTGTTGGTTACATGTTATTAACTTGTTTGAACAGTAAAGGACTACATTTCAGTAACCATGACGACACAAATGAAGTTCACCTTACCCTTTTCTATTAATATTGTATCCATGAAGTTTTTCTGAGGTTATGTTCTGCCTGGCAACAGTTTATATTGTTATAAACTCCTTTTTTTTTCTTCTTTTGTTTTCATAGCAAGAATTGTCAAAATGCCAAACACTTGTTTCAGATCAAATGATTGAATACTTGAAGGGCAAGCACTTCCTGGGACAAATGGGTTTTTTTTTCTTCTCCTGCCAACATAGTACTGACTGTGCATGTTTTAACAAGAGTGAGGCAAGACAAATTATCTAGCCCCAGAGAGTGAAGTGACTTTATTGAAATCAGTGTTCGATTCTCATTTTATTTGTAACTTTTGACGGTTTCTTTTCTGTAATGGTAGCTGCCTTTTGGGGGTGCAGAATGCATGGGCTCATGTTATTCTGAGCAGTATTGGGGATTATTTATCTTACGGTGGGAGGCCTGAGGGTACCAGTGACCATTGTTTGACAACTACAACCATTCAGCTTTAGTTGTCACATTTGAGGTGAACTTCGGTCTCTAAGAATTGATGGTCATAATCGCTATGAGCCTGATATATATATATATATGTATAAACATATATATGCATATAATTATATATTTGATTTAGCTCAGGGTTCAGTGACAAAACTGAAAATGTAAACTTGTATGATGTCATAATTTTTTATGCTCACTGAGATACATGCATGTTTTTTGTTCTTATGACATCAGTTCTCTTCTGCCCGGTCATTCCTCATCCACATAAACATCCCTGATGTTTTCTGTCAGGGCGGCAGATTCAAGTGTCTTTTTATTTTTTTAAATAACACAATGTGGACCAAAAATGTATTGGGTGTCAGTGGTGTAATGGCTTTAAAGGAAAAGATTCACAACGTGTGACCATTGAAAGCACATTCTGTTGACCGGTTAAGTTTGGTTTTCCAAAGGCAAGGTCATAGCTTTTCCCTTTTCTGCATTACAATGCTTTAACTTCAAGTAAGTCCTCCAATCTTCACAGCATATGATTCCTCAATCTGTTTGAAATCTCCAATGTTCCAGCATATTGTCACTAAACATTTTCCCCTTTGTCACATGTAAATTTATGATATTTCAGATGTGCATCATCTTCACCAACTGACGCTTGTTCTGAAAGTGAAACAAGCACAGTTATGTTACATAGTATGTTATTTTAAGTTGCCATTTTCTATTTAGTAAAGTCGTCTACTGCGTAGATGTTGCCTGCCATGTCATAAGAATTTCACTGCTCCGATGACGCTGTCATTGGTGCATGTGACAATAAACTTTGATTTGATTTGATTTGATTTTATTCGCTGTTTAATCACATTGTAGGGACCAGTCTGGAAATATCCATCTGTGCTAATATTTATGGCTCATTCTTCAAAATTTGTTTTAAGCTTTGTTGTTATTGGCATGAAAACATTTGTCACAAACATAATTTAATGACTTTAATAACTTCTCACTAAACTGACATACATACTCTGGCTATACATGTATTTATAATTATATAACTGGTGGTCCTATGATTTCTGGTTGAAATAACATGAAGGAATATTTAAGATATTCCTAACCTAACCCTAACCCAATTTATTTTTGAATTAGGCACAAACTCATTGAAAGCTTTGACAAATACTTCAATAATACAATACTATCAATCAAAATACATATTGTGATTTATAATGTTCAGGCCAAAGAAAACTCTGCAGACAGAAATCCAGTATACGACTCTCCACAGTAATCCTAGAGATAAACTAAAAGAAAAACTATTAAATACCCCGTCAAACTGTCAAAAATAGAATTACACTGTTAAGATTTCATTAACAAATGTTTAATTCTACTCCTCTCATTGACAAATGCAGAATCTTAAATAAAGTTTAAATAAAAAAATTGATCATTCTCAGACGTTTTGAGTTTCTTCTTTACATTTGTATAAGTTGCAAACTGAACCATGACTGATTTAAACACTAGTTGACACAAAGTCATTACATTACATTACATTTCATTTAGCTGACGCTTTTATCCAAAGCGACTTACAATAAGTGCATAAAACCCCAAGGGTACAGACCCAGGACAACAAGAATCAAGAAAGTTAAATTTCTCCAAAATAAAGCGAAACTACAAATTGCTATAAGTAAGTGCTATTTAAGTGTTGCTAAAGTGTTAGTTTCAAAAGTTGTTAGTGTTTTTTTTTGTTTTTTTTATTCAAGGTATAGTCGGAAGAGGTGTGTTTTTAGTTTTCGGCGGAAGATGTGTAAACTTTCTGATGTCCGGATGTCAATGGGGAGCTCATTCCACCATTTAGGAGCCAGGACAGAAAACAGTCGAGATTTTGATGAGTGTTTAGCTCGCACTGAGGGAGCAAAGAGCTGATTGGCTGAAGCAGAGCGGAGTGAACATGCTGGGCTGTAACGTTTGACCATGTCCTGGATGTAGACTGGACCTGATCCGTTAACAGCATGGTAGGCAAGTACTAATGTTTTGAACCTGATGCGGGCAGCCACTGGTAGCCAGTGAAGGGAGCAGAGGAGCGGAGTAGTGTGAGTGAATTTAGGTTGGTTAAAAACCAGTCGAGCTGCTGCATTCTGGATGAGCTGCAAAGGTCGGAGGGCAGTAGTAGGTAGACCTGCCAGGAGGGAGTTACATTAGTCTAGGCGTGAGATGACAAGAGCCTGGACCAGAACCTGCACCGCCTTCTGAGTGAGAAGTGAGAAGTCATGTTCATACTGCTCATACATCACATGTATATGCTACAAGGTGAACAGAGAGGAACTTTGCTCTTTCAGGAGACGAAACAAAACCTGCTCCTCGTGTCAAATGTCCCATGTTCCATTCTGCACAGTGAACGTCAAACATCCTGTCAAATAATAATAAGAAAAACACGTTTTCCACCGGAGGCGGAATCCTCCACTGAGACTTGGAAACAAAGTGTTTGCACAGATATCTCTGTTGTTTTAACAAATGTAAGAGCAGTGGCATTGGGCCCTGTTCAAGCTGCCACCCACAGGTTTCTTCTTTTTTAGCTCTTGGATGGAACGCACACGTTCCATAAACAATCTGCCTGATCTTGAATTGAACTACAGCAGATTTTCAACAAACGCTATGTCACTGACTCAGATACTTAATCTGATCTATAACCATTACCACCTCACAATCTGTCTAATAAATTATGACTTTATTCATCTCTTGATACCTTTAATATTTTATATTAGTACCCTAAATAAACAGTAGACTGCATTCACTGAGGGTGTTTTATGTTTTGTGATAGGCGTCGCCAGCCTGTCTCTGCATTGGGATGACATGTAGAGACATTACTGCTATTGATCCAGACTTGTTGTCTGTTTCCTCACATATCACATTAAACTAAGATAATACTGCACTTTCATGTGCTACGGGCTTGTTTGCTTAAAATATAAAAAGCTGTAGATTAACATAAAAAAAGTCACGTTGGTTTAGCATTAGCTGATATTATCAACATAGCACTAAATCTTTAAATCAACATAAACTAGAACTAGAACTAGAAATCATTTTATACAATAATATTGTCTTTTGCACACTCTTTCTTCATATTTGTTACACTCATAGTATATTATGTTATCTATTGTATAGTCAAATACTTATATAATTATACCACTATATATCTCAACATATTATATCATACTCTTTGTACATTCTTTGTATATAATATTTATACACGTGTACATGTTATTATTATATGTACCATTATTATTATATATACTGTTGCTGCCATTATTATTACTATATACTGCTATTATACTGGTATAACACTATCATATATATAAATATATATTATGTTATATTATATACTATATATACTGTACTATTTGTATATACTGTCTAACCATAACATTATAACATTATCTTCATGTCATCAGTACTATTACCATTACCATCATCTTGCCACTGCACCTTATCTACCTATTTATCTTGTGTTTCTGTTTTTTTTGTAATCTTTCTACCTCAATATTTTTGATTTTATTCTATTGTATTGTATTTTATTGTATTCAAATATACCTGCTGCTATGACAACTTAATTTCCCTTCGGGGATGAATAAAGTAATCTATCTATCTATCTATCTATCTATCTATAAACAAGTCAGTGTGTTCATTCAACATAAACTAATTATCCTTATAAAAAAAACAAATTTTGATATGTGCAACCGATGTACATAGTTTTTTCATGCACAGACAAAATAATGATGCCTTAAACGTTGACTTTATATATTTCAATTACATAAAGCTTATGTGTTTAATGTATATATTTATGTATAACTTTAATTAATAAATCAAATCACTCAACCCTTTTGATTTATTCTTGTGAATGTGACTTATGTTATAAGATTAATAATATAAGATAGCAATTTCAAATGTTTTCGATGACAACTGAGGCTCATCGTGTTAACTCTTTTATTCACCTCTGTGAAATAGAAATGCAGCCGTCTTTCATTAAACATCTGGGCAGAAGATTTTTCTTCTTAAAAATCTCTGAAAAGAAAACCAAAACTTTTACCTTTTAAAGAAAAGCTTCTTCATATGTGTAGATTACAGTCGTACCCAACAGATTCAGTAACCACGGCTACAACAAAACATTAGTAAAGAGGAATCACCAAAAAGAAGAAAAGGGCAGAAAAGCTAAATAATCCTCTCCATCTGAGTTTGAGCAATACAAGCCAGTTAAATTATATCTAACTACTAAATTCACAAGTGACAATCGCCTGTATGGTCCCAAAAAACATATAAAATATTTCCTGCAGATAAACCAGGTAGGCTGAACACAAAGTTGTCTAACTTCACTCTGCATTATAGACTGAATATAAAAAGCTCTGCACCCAACTCCCAGTACACAAACAAACAGAAAGTGACAGTATTTTCTGTCTGTTTGAGGAGGAATCACTAAGTAGTAGGAATAATTCTGAAGTAGCTCTGGAGCAGAAACGCAGCTGGTTCCACACAGACGGGTTTCATACGGGCACAGACCTCGTCACTTCGGTTTTATTCACAATGACAGTCAGCATAGACTCTTATTACATCATGACAACAACAATTACCAGCCGTTGTAAATGTGTAAAAGACGTTATGGTGATTGTAATGTAGCCAAACAAACATTTGGTGTAATCTGTCCTTCACACCATATGTCTCCCATTCAAATCAGATGAGATGCAACCAACTGGCAATCGCATCACATCCGTGCACAGATTTCCCCTGTCCTGTCCATCACTGCTTTCTATTGTGAAACGTCACATTCCATTTCTGTCCATGTCACCTGAGTGAGCTCAGTCTGCTCAGCCTGACTGCGGCATGTTGTTCATGTGTGGCGTTAGTTCCAATAAGCATGACGGCAGCTGCTTTGTGAACAGAGCTGTTGCAAAATGAATTCCCTGAAAAAAACAGGCATATAAGAACACTGATATCTATGTGTGCATTTTGGTTAAGCTTTATTTAAGGGGACTGTTGGGCCTTGGTGGAGGTTATGGGCTCGAGTGAGTTTTTGAATAATGTATTGAGAAAATTATGTTCCATCCTTGCATTCATCCATTATCTTTGAGGGTCCTGGGGGGAGTTGGAACCAATCCCAGTTTATATTGGGCGAGAGGCGGGTGCAGCCTGGACAAGTCAATATGAAGTTTTAGGACTCATTTATAAAAAAAATGAAAAAGAGTAAAATGTATTATCTTTTTTTGTCAGTAAATATAAATTAGTAAAGTAATAAGTGACAAAAGCTGTGAGATAATAACCATCTTAAACATGGTGGAGTAAAGACATCAACTAAATTATCTGAGTAATTGTTCTAAGTTTAATTTCACTGCTGAGTGCTTCATAATTTTATAATTTATAGATATAATTTAAATCCACTTTAATTGTAAACGTCAAAAACAGTTTGATTTTTTCTGCACTTGTCTTCGTGTCTCTGCTTTGTCACAGTTTCTCCACTTGGGGGCAGCACACACTGAGCTGGAGTGGTAACAGGAGTCAGTTCAAGGACAAAACAGATTCTTGAAGGACAAATATCAAGTCAAGACATGATCTCTCTTTTGTTTCTATGTATCTGTTGTATATAATTAAACATTTAGAGTCTGTGAATACCTGTTTTCATGTTCCTGTTATTTAATTTGACCTGAAAGCCTTGTATCTCCGGAGCAGTATTAAGTCTTACACATTTAACCATGACTGTGTCCATTCAGTTCTTAATATAATAAAGTAGCAGTTACTCTCCAGATCAGGCAAACTATTTGTGGAACCCCCTTAAAACTGCATCATGTTTGAAACACTTTGATCATTTTGTATTCTTTCTTTTTTATTTATTTCAGGCCTCTCACCTCCTCTAGTTTTGGTCTTAAATTAGACACAGAGAGAAACTGCAGAGAGTCTCTGTCAGGTCCTGCTCTCAGGTCAACCAGGAGAATGTGCTTTATCTATTTATAGCACGACATGGAGCTTATGTTGCACTAATTTCAATACTGCAGGAGAATTAAAAACAAATTACACTAATCATATCCCGTATTGGACCAATGAACATCTGCTTCTCTAGAACGTCTTTTTGTGAAATCCATCTCGGGGGCTCCTGCAGCTCCGGAGTGGATCTTACTGCCATGAGTTTTGATTTATCCTTCAGTAATGTCCGTCCAAAGAAGCACCAGTTGAACTCCGGTGCTTCAAATGAGAGGTCATCACTGCAGTACGGCCGAGGGGACAAGGGGGGGACTCTTCTTTGATGCCCTGCAGTGTAACATTGAGCTGAGCGATCATGTGAATCTTTAGCGACAGACTTCTTGTTTATTCTCAGACTGCAGAAAGCATTTTTACCTGGAAAATGGAAAGTTTGTTTCTTTTTTATTTTATAAATAAGCCCACACATATTAAAGTTAATATTGCAAACTTGTGAGAAATCAACTGCATATTTAACCATCCAGCAGATACAGAGCAGCATTAGTATTCATCTGCAGTTATGTCTCTGGCCATCTGATGAATGTAAATCCTGTATTTACTCTGCTTTTAGCTCGGATTCTGGCCTCTAGCAACTCCAGGGGGAAATCTGGATCCTGCTCCATTAAGTCCACTCGTCACTGGCTACAAAAATTGCTGTGTTGTTTGCTGGCTTATTGGTGTTTTACTTAATAACAACCCTTGTACAGTGCAGTCATAGTTTGAACAGTTATACAACGAGTTCAAAAAAGTGTACAAGTTGTTTATTTTTTCAATCACCACAACTTCTCTGTCATAGACAATTTTTATCAGGCGATTCAGAATTCATTTAAATCCAGACAGATGGTTTTTAAAGGAACAATATTCCAATGTTAATCATTTTGTTGTATTTGAAATTAAACATCGAGTGCTCAGTTGTTCCTTTTGAGATTCATTAAGAAACAATTTTGTCTGAGAAACTGATGTTTCTGCTCTTTACAGTTCATCCAATTATTTAGGGGTGAGGAGCCCCTAAATGAAATAGAGGTTAGTAATATGTAATGTTATATTAAATGCCATGTTGATTTATATAAAAACTGTTCATAAGCGTCCACTGGCTCACTGTCATGCAACTGTTTTTCTGCTCTTACTCCACCTCGTGTACATTTTAACATTTTTCCTCCTTGTCCTCTCTCTGTCTCCTCTTTTTCACCACCACACTTTCCTCTACAGGCTCTCACCTTCCTTTACAACCCTTGATTTCTTCACAATCTCTCAGTTTACTCTCTCCTTGTTCCATCGATGCCTTCCCCGTTTCGATACCGGACCCATTACAGCAGACAGTCACTGTGACAGGTAATGGTCGGGCTCAAATAACCCCTGTACTCCTGCTACAGGGGTCACACCGATGAGGTGTTATAAGAACCAAAACAACCCAAATGTCTGATTTAAAATATTACATCACGTCCCTTAATCCTAGATTAGGATTGCAGGGCTCAATAAGGAATAGGCTGCAAATACCATATGACCTATAAATCATCTAATACATGATGTGGCTCAGAATTCAGAGAGAGTCGTCCACTAGCCAGAAGGCCGGTGGTTCGATCCCTGGCTCCTCCGGTCCACAGTCTTGTCCTTGGTCCCTATAACCCCAAATTGCCTCCTGATGGGCTGTGCTGAAAGTGTATGAATTATGTGGGATATATAGAAGAGTTGTGTGAATGTGATTTATAGATAAAAGCATTTTGAGTGGAAAAGTGCTTTTCAAATATAGTTAATTTAGCCTTTTTATATGATCAAAATAATAAGATGACTTACTTTTAAAGGGAAACTGCAAGCTGTTATAAATGCAGAGCACAATGAAAGATGGCCCCTGTTCATGAAAGTGGGTCTGGAGAGGCGGTTTCTCCGACTTTATTTTAAATGTGCTTTCACCTCTTCTCATAATAACACCGACCTCCCTGTATCCTGCATTTTCTGTCAGGTCGAGGGTAACATCTTATGGAATTATTAAAGTCACGCTGCCAAAGAATCTAAATCCCTCAATAAATATAAATATAGAGACTTCAGAACCTTTCTGATAAACAAAGCTGCCTGAAAACTCAGCACACACATACATGTATTTTTCTCAGATAGAAGATTTCTATGTTTGATAAAGTCAGTCCATGCACTTTGGTCCAGGCTAAAATATCTCAACAGCTGTCCAATGGATTAACAGTTTAAACCATAGACTGTAAAGAAATATGAACAAAGCATCTCCCCTACCTACCATCCTGAAATATGGGCATTATATCCTGGATACAAATACTAAAATTTTGTGATGAAGACATGATTCGGAGCCAGAGTCTGCACAGTGTCTAACCCTAACCCACTTGATCATCAGTGGGATAAGAACTACATACAAAGCCAAACTAATGGATCCTAGAAGTTGTTTTGTCGTGTCCACCTTCAATCCTGTTGCTAGGGAACAGCGATGAGGGCGGGACAAGCTGGGGATTCAAATCACACACCTTTGTGGTATATGTGACCCACAAAAGATGAGGCCTTTAGACCACACCCGACAAATTAATTAGGACCTCTGTGATCCACGACTTTTCCTCTAGTGCCACCTTGAGGTAGAAATTGGTAGGTTTTCATGAAAGATGTGAACTATTCAATGAATCATCAGGATATTTGGTACAGACATTCATGTTCCCCTCAGGAGTACTTGTACTAAGTTTGGTCACCTTTGAAACTGGCAGGGAGCAGCTGGAGATGAGACTCAGGATCCCAGCCAGGAGCTGCTGCTCTTCCTGGGCTTCTC
Source organism: Pseudopleuronectes americanus (assembly GCA_038501795.1). Classification (NCBI taxonomy): domain Eukaryota; kingdom Metazoa; phylum Chordata; class Actinopteri; order Pleuronectiformes; family Pleuronectidae; genus Pseudopleuronectes; species Pseudopleuronectes americanus. Next base: position 6,732,981 of record CM076733.1, read on the forward strand.
TCGTCTTCTTCATAATCCTGAATGGAGAGTTTGTAATCCTCCCTCATGTTCATATGTGCCGTCACCTGTTCCTGCTTCTGCTCTGTGGATTTTTCCCACTATAGCTTCTTCTTATTGTACTGGCTTTTGTCAAGTTCTGTTGACGCTGAAGCGATTGTACTTCAGCTTACAAATGTCTGAAATAATTCTCATTCCATTAGGACAGACTAATGTTCTGTCAGAAAAAAATATTCTACATGCAATGAGATTTGGAGCCCTATAATAATGTTAGATTTGAACAAAAATGGCTAATTGCCTGTGCAAATGAAAACACAGCACTTCTGCCAAATCGAATCGTCTTTCTTTTGGAAGCGTGAATGTGTAATTTGATCAGAAACGCACAAATGAATAGACAGACAGCGGCAAATCACATAATCTCAACTCCACGGTGGAGAAATCCCATAGCAGCATGAAAGCAGGGCCGGATTAATCATTTAGGCCGGTGGCTCCCAACCTTTGTGGCAGGAAAAAAGTGTTTCCCACCCGCAGGTATCACTCTGATATGATTTGTTCATTTAAACAGACGAGATTGGTTCAAGATGGACCAGAACAGGGGGATAATGGGTGGATATTATCAGTGAATATGACATGTTACTAATCAAAGATGTGGTTTACTTCATTTTTGATGGTGAAAAGATATAAAGGGACCAAAGTCTGTTTTCCAATCTCAGGAGTATTTTTGGAGATTACCTGACTTGATTTTTAAAATGAGTGTTTATTTTGAAGTGTATGTTAAAGTTGTTCTCATTGATGTGCTTATATGGACATTGGATGAAAGGAAGAATGCACAAAAGACTATAAGTACAATTGTTTTTGCAGATAACCTTTAACCACTGTTAACAGTCTATGTCAATATTTATGGATGTATCGGTCAGATTTTTTATGTTTGTTTTATTCTTATTATTTCATTCTATTTTCATATTTACATATTCATTGATGGCAGGTAGAGACACAGACGTAATAATGCATTGATAACTAGTTATTTCTGCATATGTCAATAAAGCTTTTCATTGATTGATTTGACTGATTGATATGTGCAGCTTTTAATGTCAATTTTTCAAATGTTTAACTTTTATCATTTGCAAACTCTATGTGCATCACTCGCAGACGTCCAACTGCACTTCTCAGTCACTACAGATCTTTTCATGATTAACGTGCACGTTTTACATTATTCACATGCCTGTCACACCTGACACCTTTTCTTCTCTCTTTGTTAACACAATGCAAACACTGGAAAGAGGTGTTTTGCTTGATCACATAACTTGTGTGTGTGTGTGTGTGTGTGTGTGTTTTGTACCAAAAACGATAACAACAAATATTTTCCCTCTCTGAGCCAAGGTTTAAATTTAATTGCTCTAAACACATAAATATAACACATTTTTGTATACAGCATCCATGTTTTTTTCCCACATTCTGACTTTAAAGCACGTGAACATGCTGAAATCTGAATGACTTCACAACTCAGCGAATTGGGACCTTTTGAGGATCACTTGAATGGTTCCTAACATTCTTACGAGTGAGCATTCTAAGTCGTGGCCTCAATATAATGTTTCAATCACAATAAAAAACTATCAGCTCGAATTATGTTTGGAGTTTTCATCGTTCATTTAATCAAACCACAGACTTTTGCGTCATGCACATGCACAAACTCCAGGCTGCCGTGTTCTGCCATCTGGCCACTCTCCCACACAGTCCAGATCTGTGAAGTGCAGCTCTGACTGTCGTCTCTCCAGAAAAGTCTCTGTTTAGGGACGAGGCAGTTCATTGACACGGCTCCTTGGATCTCGGTCACTGATCCAAGGAGGATCCAGTGTTGCATGCTCCCTGTGGTCAGACGTCCACCTCTGGGGAACCTGACCTGCCACTTCCCCGGAAGCTTTTATAGAATGGGAGATTACAATGAAGACGATACAGATGCAGTGTATGTTCTGTGGGGTACGTGAAGATGTCGTGAGTGCAGTGGGACACAGTTAGTTTTCATGAAGTTTTCATTTTGTCATTTAACGCTGTACTCCAGTCAAACAGGGAGTTCTTCCTGCCGAGCTCCTTGTCGTGCTTTGTATCTAACTGATGGGACGTGTCACCAAGTGTGCGGTGATGGACAGCAGTGATCCATGTGAGAGCTGCAGGGAGCTTAGTCCACATGCTTTTCTGAGCCTTCTGACAGAATCATGAATATTTGCCCAGAACTGACACCCTTCACTGCAGCAATAACTTTTTACTTTTTTTTTCTTCTTCATTTTCGATTCTTCCCTGACTCCCACAAAAATAATGTGAAACCTCACATGGTGTGTAGCTTTTTCGAGCAGGATGTCTGACCAACAGCAGGCCAGCAATTAATCCTTTCCAAAGCTGCAATTAATTCTCATAGTCTCGTCTTCATTAAACACCCACTACCAACACTTGTTTATTGAATTCCCTGGTTTGTGTCTGGATACAAAGCTCGATCGGAGGCAGCTAAATGAAGCAGGTATTAACTGGAAATGATTTTCTCAAGCACTAGAAAAACATTAGAATAGTCCAAACTTCATGGTAAACAACTTTCCAACACAAGTGCAACAAATATAATTAACAACAGCCACTGTTCAATTTGGGTGTGTCAGACAGCAGCTAAATGAAATGTAGCCATAACCAATTGTGATTGTTACAACCATAGGCTGTATATAAAACTATCCAGAAATGAAACCTAAGTATTTTGGACATGAACACTGCTATCTTGTGCATTTGGAGCCAGAGTCTGTGTGGCAGTGATCAGGGAATGGAAGTAGGGATGGAATCATGGGTCAGTCTCAGCTGTCAATCATGATCTTCCTTCCCATTTTTAAAGCATCAAATATCAAATTAAACCCGGATTTACGAGATTTTCTTTGTTTGGCCTATATTCCATAAATTAACATGGAGTAAGTGGTGTTTGTGACCTCAGGGCTATGCTGCAGCCACCCACCAGGGGCCGATCAAGGTGCTTTAGCATCTCTTTTGGGCATCCCCTCATCTTTATATACACTCTAGGGTTACGCCTGCCAATATGTCCATATGTCGACTGTGTCAAAGTTGTGTGACAAATAATGTCAGTTCAAACATATAAGGAAAAACACATGAATGCTTGTATGATGTGTGCGTGTCTGTTTGAGCTGAGGAAAAGGCATTCACACAGAAGTGGATCACACCACCTATTTTAAAGCACTTGAGAAACAAAGCTGCAGAATACCAAGGTGCGCCACGCGTCAATGATCCAAAAACAGAACATGTGAAAATGCTCGGAGTCAAAACCAGGAACCGGGAAGTTCCCAATAACAACACCTGGGGGCAGATCATCCACCAGGAAGGAGTATTGAGTTTAGATGAGCCAGCATGGAGGATATCAGGGGCCGGCTCCTCAGGATATCGATTACACTTGTGCTTGACAGATCCCTGATAGATCAGTCGCTGTATCTAGCAAACCTGCGCACAGCCATTAATTAAATATCAACCTCCCTTTTTTTTCAGCTCTTTTAATGTCCAATCATCGATAACACAAATTACAGTTATTCTAGTATTAATACAGGTCTCGTATTTTGCACACTGCATTGCAGATCCAATAACATTTGGCAGCGCTTTAGCTCTGTGCCCTCTGGGAACCTCCGGGCGCTGTCGCATCAATACCTCTGGCCTGGTGGCAAATTAAAAAAAAATTTTCAACAACAACAGCAACAAATGAGGCAGCTTCCATTTGGTTCACAGCTGAGATGATATAGATGAGTTTAGCTGTTTGTGCTGCAGGTGTTATGACACCTTTTGTCAGACTGAGGCATAAAGGATGTGCTAAGAATAGGCAGAGGTCGTCTGTGATGCTGGCACATGCTGAGCTGGTGAACACTTTCTACCATGTCACAAAAAAAATGAATACAGTAAATCTTTTATTATTTTTAGTCAAATACAACCGCTATGCTCGAACTGGGCTGCATTGCACGCAGAGAAAAATATGAATTATTTAAAGGAGATAAATTATTTGTTATCAGACCACGAGATTCAAAGGTAATGATGCATCAAACTAGACAATATTAAATGAATACTCCTATACATATTTTTGGGAAACTTGTTAAAGAGTGTTACACTAGAGGATCAATAGCAATCTGATTTCATCCCATCCAGGCCAGACATGTGTTTATCTGGCTTCGCACAAAGTGTGGTACAAAGAGACAGGATCTACTCGAGTAGCTGCGTCTTTATTTCCTGTTATTATTACACAGAACTGAGCTGACAAAGAAAAACAAGTGACGCTGCTTCCTGTTGGCTTCCGTCCGCCTGTGAAAGCAGGCGTCATGTGCTCCAGCGAGTCCCGATCATCGGGGGCAGAGGCACAGGGTATGATGGCATGCACGGCAGACCTGGTCACAGATGGTACATTTAGGCGCCCCATAGGCTGCCTGCTGTCAGGACACACACGTTACACAAGAAACACCGTTTTTTTCCCCTGCGCTTTCACTTCAGACGTGCTGACACAAACACCTCCTTCAGGTCCTCCACTGTGCAAATATCACTGATACACTCTTTGGGTATCTGACAGATTTCTCCACATACCTAAGCCTGTTTATTTCCTTTTGGCTGTGGCTGAAACACAGTGTATAATAATGTATTAGTTCAGAACAAAAATTAACATCTTGATATTTGAACTGTGCCCATTTTCTGAGGAGTGGGTGTAAATATCCAGATCTGTGGGAAATTTGAGGACGCCTACAACCTTTGACGCCACGGAGTGCAACAGATAATTGCACTCCGTGGCGTCAGTCTCTGAGTTTCTGTTCCAAGGTCTGCAGGGAGCCTCTGAACAGTCTCACTTTTTTCTTGCTCTTTCTAAATTGACCTTATTGACTCCATCTCCATCTCTTTCTTGTGATAAAGTGCTTTTGGCAGATCTCATTAAAGCTAGACGCTACGTCTAAAGGAGGTTTATCGCGGATCTCCCCAAGGCCTGGCATCTCGTTAGCAACATGGAAAAGTTCTTGAATCAATCAGAAATTTGAACCCTCCCCCCCCCGCTGTTCTTTCTCCTGACAGACGTTAGACGTCTTAAATATTGCCAGTTGAGGGGTAAAAAAAAACTGCGAGCTCCTTAAAAACCAAATATATAACTATATGTGTAAATAAAAGTAAGGACTTGTGACAAAGTAACCTAAAACAGGTCCCCTAAGCAAAAATAGATATATATGGACCCTCTGGCCCATCATGGCAGCCTTATTTTATCATCAAAAATAATCAATCAATAATATTGTGTCTCCTTTTTTTGCGTAGAGCTTGAATAAGAATAATTTGAAATATTATAAATTATTTTCATATATTGTTTCTTTACAAGTCTACGAGATTGGATTATTGAGTTCTTCTCTCGTTCGGTATTTGTACTACAGAGTTTCAAAACGTGTTTTAAACATTTCCTCAACGCACGTCTAGTTTGGGTCAAATTAAGTACAGCTAGAATGGCATTCAATGGAGCACATCAAATCTCTCCCAAGGCCCAACCGTCCCCCTTATGAAACCTGGTGTTTTATCTGGATCTTCACATAAATTTTTCTGCCCTCAAAATGTAATTGATTGTTTTCATCAAGCTCCAGGAATTATTCTGTGAGAAATCAATCTCTTTTTCTAAAAAGAAAAGACTACACAAAAATTTAATTGGTTCTTCCCTGAACTCTTATTCATCCTTTAACCAGGTTTTGTAGTAATCCGTCTAGGAGTTTTTTTTTAATCCTGTGAACTAACGATGAAAACGTGACGTCCTTGGCTGGGATGTAACAGCTCATATGAGGTGAATCTGGGGCTCTGTGGTGCCCAACAAACCTGGATTCTTGTAAGTCACATAGTTCTGCTCATGTCTATCAACTTTTTAGGGCACGTTATGACTTTTAATTTCTTATTTAAATGTCAACTCACATTCCCGTCCCGGCAAAGTCATGAGGCTTTTGAAAGCAGAAACCTTTCCGGGGAAAAAAAAACACACAACAATCGTTTCCCTATTTCAGAAAAGAAAAGCTTTCCTTTTTTATCCCATCAGTACACAGTAAATACACAACTGAAGCCTTCACTTGAACGTTCAGACGTGTGACAGTAGCTGACACAGTGCTCCGCCATCCATGAAGAACGTGCTGGAAAGGGATAACTGTGAGGGGAGCGTTGGAGACACACACAAGAGCAGAGACCTCAAAAGAAGTGGAAATATACTTCTTAACCTTTTTACAGAGTAACTGGGGAAAGCTTTTTGAAAACTGGAAGAAAAAGAGAAAATCCCCCCAAAACTTAGAGATATTATACATGAGGGAAATTATAATTGCTTCTTAGAGAATTTGCATCTACTGTGCAGCTGCAGAGTAAAAAATATATAAATAAATTAGAACACAGACACAATCAAATAGCTTGAAACCAACTCGTTATGAGAACATACAGGACACCAGTCAGCGTCAGGATGTGTGACAGGACAGCTCCCTATATTGTCTCGATCTCCCCCTGGTGGCTGCAGTATAGGTCATAAAGCCTGTCTCCTCCATGTGGATGTAAAATGGACCAAATAAAAAAATCAGAGTACATATCAAAATTTTTCTGTCGTTTTTAAGTAGTTCTTATCACACTGATGTTTGTTCGAACATTAATATTTATATTTAGTTATTAGTTGTTTGTTGCTATAGAAACGCATGATTGACAGCTGGGACTGAGTCATGATTGGTCGAGCATGTGTATCGGCGATACCTTGTTGCCATGGCTCCAGCCCCGATTGCTACTATGGAAATTCTGGCTTCAAATGCTCAAGATGGCTGCGTTCACCTCCTGAATAGTTTGGCCACATTTCTGGATTGTGAGAGGAAGTGTAGACGCGTTGGCCATCTTTATTTACAGTCTGATAACAATTAAATGCATAACACCAATCGTTATCCTGACCTAACCCTGTTCTTATCCCAAACTTAAAATCTATTGTTAACTTTCACCTAAAATGTCCTTACTTCATACAGTAAGGTCTATGTTCAAAATTGTATTCATAAATATATGAGTACAAGTGCACACGCACTCACTCACACACACACACACACTATTAATACTGTATATGCAGTGACTATGTGAACTACTTTTCCCCCAAAGGAGGAAGGCAGTGTTTCAGTTCTTTTTGTCGGTTTGTTTTGTCAGACCCTGAGCTGTGCTGCCTTCTAAGCAAAACTCTCAGTCTTCAGGTGACTTCAACTACAAGTATGTCACTGCTGGAGACGATGTTTACTCTGCAGAGTTGTGCGTCTCTTAAATGACAGCACTTCCTTGTCGGTGAACTCAGCCTCCTTCCCTCGTGGTACTTGGTTGCCAAGTATTCTTTTATGCCTGATTTCTTTTTTATAGACTTATTCCTTGCTCCAAATTCTCTTGACCTCCATATTTTGCAGAGTGCCGTGTCTCTCTCAGATCTCGATTTGAATCAGTCTACGTTGGACAGGGTGAAATCAGAGAAGTGGGTTTGTTAATTTCCCCCTGCTGCTTGAAATATATGTCAGTTTACCTCAAAATCCTGCTTGTATGTTCCCGAGTACCAGGGCAAATTTCATTCGAGGGACAAAATTGAATTGAATTTGAATACAGTTTCCCTTCTGGAATACAAACTGTTTTATTCAGTCTCTCGTGGTGACAGGGACTATACTTTATGCCCCAAATTTGTTTTTTTGGACAAAGCCATCTGGAGGTATGTGGACTCTGCTGTTTCCCGTGACTGTGAGGAATGACGGTCAGGTCCCAGGAGTCCTTTAATGGCTAAACTTTCTTCACATGAATAAAAGTCTCCAACTTGCTGATGAACACCCCCTGCACCTGTGTCACCTGTGGTTTTGGCATATCATTGCCAAAAAACACTCACCAGATGTATCACTGATGAATATGCAAACGTATGCATGCACAACCTTCCACACAAACATTGATATTTGAAGTGCCAAATATAACAATACATTTAGTATATATACATTTGTTAATATTATATTCATAAAGTTGGGCTCTCCCAGAATGCTGGCTATGGTACGGCAAATAAAGATTTGTGATGTCCACAATGCTAGTGCACCAATCAGAATTTAGCATTTAACATTGTGCTTTTGAAATGGCCAAGCAGAGGTGGACACATCAGAGTTAAGTTTAAATGTTTGAATGACATACATATTTCATAATGAAAACCACAAACAACTGACTTATATATAAGGAATCCCAGATGGGACATGGACCAAACTAAAAAGTCAAAGTATGATCAAATTTTCTCAAAAATGTTCTCTGTCATTTTACGTAGTTCTTATCACATTACTTATTTCTTATAATAACAGGGTGAAGCATCATGATCAGCTTAGACTGACTCCTGATTGGTCTAATCTTTGTACTGAGGCTCCACCCCCTACTGTGCAAATTTATGATCTTTCACCCTGTTTTTACAATATATAGATTAAATATAATTAACAGATTGAATAAAAAAACTAATCAAAATTTATCAGAAAAAATTGCACCTAGACAAACAGTGTAACAAGAACAACCTTAAATGACTGAAATAATTTCTCCCCAAAAAAATCTATTTGACTTTCTTTTAGTTTGGTCCATTACATCTGGCTCCAAGAGCGGGAGATGACATTCATGGCATCATTTCTGTACATCAATCTTATATACACTTTATGAAAAAACTAAGCTTATGGAAATATTAAATATATCATATTTGTGTACATGTCTTTACAGTACACCAATATTTTGTCCTTCCATTCCCTTTGAAAAACTGTAAATATTTAATATAAAAACTCTAATAGAGTCTGAAACATGAGCCAAAGAAGCCTCTAAAATAAACTTTCTTACTAATTATATTTCCAATTTATCACTGTTCAACTTTGGAGTTTGTTTTTGTGCCCATTACCTCACCAGCGCCAATTTCTTCAAATTAGTGAAACAGCGCCTCTCTGGGTTCTTATATATTTTAACGTCTCCAGGGCTTGTGGTCAAGGGTGGAATTGCACCCTGAAACTCTCAGCAGTACCGTGGAGTCGCACCTGTTGATCCGAAATAATTGACGCGACAGAAGCACAGGACGAAGAAGAAGAAAAGAAGAAGATTGAAACTGTGAAGTTAGTATCACATCGTCTCTCAGGTGCTAACACTTAGCAAGACAGCTAGCTTGTTGCTAAAGCTGCCCATGTTTTTATAGGACCATAGTTCTGTGTGTGAAGAAAAAACAAACTGACCATCACAACAACAACAACAACAACAACATGTGGGAGGCTGCTCTGTGCGTGGACAGCTCCATGAAAGAGGAGAGGAGAAGGTCTTCATCAAACAAGGTGAGTCAATTAAACCCCTCGTCTGCCATTTTATCTGTCTCTTTAGCTTTCTGCTTTGTGTCCAGCTGATAGAGATGAGATTTGTGTATTTGAAACATGCTCTGATGCGTTCTGACACCAGCACAAACTTTTAATCTCTGCCTGATTTTAATATTCTTTTAGTCTCCTTCCATCCGCTTGTGGTTAATTAGTGCGTGAAGAACATACAAGGAATATTCTCCATCTTGTGTTTTGTTTGAAAAGGCATAGAGGCATACTGTACATTGATGTTATCCTACTGCGATAACTTCTGAACACTGAGTCTGAATTATATCAGCTTGAGCTTTGTAAGTGGTTTTACAGTTTCAATCATCTGATCATAACAAACATCATTTTATCTAATAACCCTCTGTTTTAAGTTGTGTGATTACTGTGGATAAAAGTTTTACTTTGAGTTAATTGGGACTTAAGAGGGGTCTTTATAGCTACTAACCTATTCATGTCTGTGAAGCTTTGCTGAAAAATCCAAGCACATTAGATCCTAAAGCCACTACTCCGAAACAAACTGAATTTTCTGCCTGAAAGCATGCTGAGGTCCTTAAAAGCATTGCAAAATTTACAAAAACATCAACTCAGACAGAAAAAACATCCCTTTCAACGCACAAGCTCTGACTGACAGTAATATTAAGAAAATGCAGAGAAATCGACTGAGATATTATCAAAGCGTGTCACGACATATTCCATGAAAATCACTGCAGATGCTTCTACCAGCAAATGTTTAAATGTTGTTAGAAGTCGCATTCATGAGCTTTAAGCCACAAGCATCCACTCCTGACTCTCCATTCAGCCTTATGTCTTCAGGATCAGGCAGAGAGGGCAGACATCTCATCCCTAAGTTTCAGTAACTGGCAACGGGAGCTCTGATGTCAGCCCCACTGCTTCACTGAGCCTGAGAAAGATTTTTTCTTTTGGCCTGAAGCACTGGCGTTTTGAGGGTCACAAACTGCACAGCGGCAGCAGTTGCTCAGACATATGTCAACATGTTTGAAATGTGGCACCCTGATGCTTTAGAAGTGCATGTGCTGGTTCAGGACAATGGGAGAAACAAGGCAAAGGAAATTGGAAGACAGCCAAACTATGGCCCATGGTACTGTAAGCGCTCAGCACTTGTTTATTTAACAAGTGGCCAACAAAGTTTCAACACAAGTGTCGTTTTGAAGGCTCCAGCAGGATAAAACAACAAAGTGGAACAGTGAACATTATATAGTGAAGGAAACAAAGCAACATATAAAGTGTAGCACACTGTTACCAGCCATTCAGGAGGTATTCATAGCTTTATGACCAGAAGGAAATACTGATGACAATAGACTCATGTGGTTCATCTTTAGCAGGTGTTATTCTAGTGAATAGTTGTTAAACAAGGTGAGTAGAGGCTGTCAACACATTTAATGAAATTAAATAGTGTCCTGTACAGCACCTTTACTTGATCCAAGGTAAAATGGTCATTATGAGAGCCTGGATTGTGAGAAGAACATAGTCAATGTCCATAGCAGCGTGAGGTGTTTAAATGGGAACTGAAAACTGTGTCGCTGGTGTGGAGGTTTTTCACACTTTCTCAGAGCGACTGTCGGATTGTAATTTGCAACAAATGTGCAAAGGTTCTGAGACGGGGAAAAACATTTACCAATTTTAATGAATCTATCGCTCTTGATGACCAGCAGTTTTCCGTGTTAAAAGACAATGGTTTTTCGGGGGCTAATGGGACATTTTGAGCCCCAAGCTGTCGCTACTTTTCAGATGTGTCCCTGCATCCCCTATAAGATGTGGTCACATATGGTTTGATCGATGCCAACTTGGCGACATAAGTTTTACCACGGACATATGGACGTCAGACATCAGTCCAGTGAGTGTGCTTGGTATGACGGCTCAGTGGCTGGATGATGGATATGGTTGCATGCAGCAGCCTGTCAGATCTATAGGAGCCTTCCATTTTTAATAAAAGATGCAATTTATATTTTGTTTTAACTAATTGACATTTCTGTTCTTATCAAAATATTTGATAAGATTTATGTTACATGAAGGCCAAAGTATAGAGAAATCCTCCTTACTCTCATACACTAAAAGTACATAAGCATCCTCAACCTTTTCCTTTTCTTTTGTGAGCATAATATCCCATGTGATTTTGTCAGTTTTTATCAGGCTTTCAGGTGGTCTATAATGACCTTTATTTTTCGAATGCACATTATTTTATCTGAATTGCTATTTTAAAACAGTGACATGTCTTATTTTGAATTCTAAAAAAAATTATTTAAAAATTTGCAGGAGAAATGTTCCTCCTCCACCTAAGGTTATTTGATGTTTTATGATGCACTTCACTAAAAAACTTAACAAACTGTTTTTGTTGTGTTAACAATGGAACATTCAATCATCCATATTTGCTTACTATATTTTACAATTTTAACCTCAGTTATATCATGTATCCCTTATTTTCAAGTCATATGGCTAAAAGGTTTTAAAATACTGAGTAAATGCATGTATTGATGGTGAATAAGTGATAATGAACGAAAGTATCATATCCAGCTATTCAGTGTGATTTGGTCTTATTCAGTTTTCAATAGTTTTCAACAATTCAATGTAATACCTGCACTGCAGACTGAGAGTCTCATGGTGGTTGCAGACATGCACAGTGGAATATAATTATTAGACAATTAATGTTAGTGGAGCAGAGATTGCATAATCAGCGTACTCTGGTTACATGGCATTAATTGAAATAATTCTTAGCTTAGGGGACCGACCCATTTCTGCCTCCCTCTACTCAACTAACTCGACTATGAGTTTTTATATATTTTTGACTTATTATTTAAATACAGAGTTCCTTTAATTCAAAGCGCTGTTCACTCTCTCTCAGTCTCTCTATCTCTCTCAGTCTGTCTGATCCTAGTGTTAGTTAAGACTTGTGTCTTTATCTACAGCCGATCCACTGAACCATCCCGGTCCTCTCTGTAGTCACTGTGGGTCTTTGTTGATCTGTCCTGATTTCTACTTTATTTGTGTCAGTGGGGTTTCTGTTTTGACGCTCAGTTTCAGCATTCGTCTGTTTTCTATCTAATAAAGTTTTTATACAGTTGTTAAATCAATGTCATCCCATTTTTTTTCTCCTGAAAGTTATTGGCATTCATGATGAAGATTTGGTCTTATGGATTTAAACCTGTGCTTTAGGGGAGTGTGTGCTGCAGGCTTGTGCTCGGCACTCCTCGCTGTCTGGCAGTACTTCTGGGTGTCTTTACAGATTTCTTTGAACTCAGCCTCAGGCTAGAAGCCTCAGGTAGACACCTCATCAAGATGACTGATAGGAACTTGACCAGTTAACAGGGAAGCGAGTGAGACTACACTCTCTGCTGACTCCAGGCCCAGAGTAGCATACTGTATATTTAATTTCATCCTTTTATAGTTTGAGTTTCCATTTGTAATTAATATTAGTTTATGTCCTTGAGGGGATTACCTCGTATCAGATCTGTTTGTTCATTTCAGCGTTCACGCATAATGAGGACTTGACTAAGGGAAATACCACGTCTGCACTGTGCAACTTTAACGCCAACCAGAGGCTGTTGCAGCCGCATTAGGTCTGTGGCCTGGTAAAGCATAAATTATGCATCTAATTAATTCACTTTTATTCAGTGATTTTCACAGGATCAACACACACTGCTGCCACACCACTCTGGTGATGACAGGTGCAGTTTTAAAGTATAATTTCATACAAACATAGTGACTCCGCTCATCCAGCTCCATATCTCTGCACCTGGCTAACAAACAAGGGGGATAAAGGGGGGTTATTTGAGAGGAATTCATGTTGATTTCTCCTATTCTTCCTTTGTGAAAATGGAAATGCTAACATATGTAGTACGTTTATGAACATAACACAAAACGTGTGTGTTTGTGTGTATGTGTGTGTATCTGCATTTGTATCATGCCATTGATGGGCCTTAATCTTCAAATTATTTTGAGTTTTGTTGCAAATCTGTTTTTAAAAGATTTTTTTATAAGAAATGTATAATTGATCTGATAAAAGCCTTCAGCATTTTTTATTTTAACCATATTTATTGATTTTGTTTGTTGTTTGACTTGAAGCTGAAAATTGTGCTCTGCCCAGAACCAAGTGTTTTGCTCGTCCTTCCTCTTTCCTTGGTTGTTTGGACTTCTCAAAGGGCAGTGAAGTTGAACTACAGTCACATGTCAGTGGCGCAGCTGCACAGGAGTGGCACACAGCCTTTTGACAGCACAGTAGTCAGAGCACTATTGCCACTAACCAGCCCTTGTCAAGTCTGGAAAAGATCCTTGGGCCTCAGCCACAGGAGGTTATTACAGAGACTCAGAAGCACAGATGGTGCAAATATTGACATCATCATTACAGATGGTTTCAATAGTGTAGCAGTGCATTACGGACGTTCTCATAGAGATTGTCTATGTAAAGGTGCGACAGACATTTCTAATATGTCAGTAATCATGTTTATTTTTTCTTGCTATCAAAACGTTGACTCTAGAATGGAAACATGAACTGTAGATGAGATCCAGGGCAGGAGGGCTTTCTGTTTTACTATTTTCTGCTTATTTTGATGCAAAGATCCTCATTTGTTACTTATTTACTCCAGGTACATCCACCTTAATGCATTTTATCCAGAAGGGTTGGGTAGGTGCTTCCCTGAAATTGAAAGTAACATTACATTACCAAAATGTTGAATTTAGTTTTACTAAATATAAAATGTTTGTCCTTTTATCATCCTAAACAAAGCTTGATAAAGGAGGAGTTGCTTGCAAAATCAGAATCTACATTATGCTAATATGATCTTCTACTCTTGGCACAAAGTGGTGCCAAGCCCAAGGCAAATGACTTTGCTAGTTTCAGACTGACGCAGTTGTCCAGCCTCCATGTTTTTCAAATAAGAAGGGGTTTTCACCCATCTGAGCACCAATGGTAGTGTTGGTCTTCAAATGAGGTGTGTTCAGGCAAGATGTTGGCTCACTGCCCATTTGGTCTGAAGTTTATGGGACAGGATTTCAATGTTTTTTTAAGGGCACATTGTCAAGTTATTGATACGCCCCTACACAGATGTTGGACATTGTTGGTCTGCTTTCTATTCAGTGGACGTTTCTCTCATACTACCTGGCAAATTGTCAATTGTTATGGCTATAGAAAGCTCTGTTGATTGGTTTTCACACTTGCATAATAAATTCAGTTACCAAGTACAACCCCAACGCGCAGGTACAGCAACCTTTTTCATTGCTGCGATTCACAAAGGTTTGCTGCTCTGCAAACCTTTTTCACGAAAGATGATGAAACATGGCATCACTTCCAGTGGAGCTCCAGAGAAGCACACAACCCTCGAAGAAATCAGGTCATGTACAGGAGGTGGTAGGGCTGTGCAAAGTATGACTGGCAGAGTCCCGTGGGCACACATGGTGTACGTAACTGGCTTGTGTATCCCCAAAACAAAGGATGTCTGAGAAGGAAATCTTGGGGCAATCAAATGAGGAAGCCTTGAGGACCCATGTGAAATCTACAGCCCAAAATAATCCAAACAGGAGGCAGTGGCACAGCTGGGGAAACAGTACAAAGATGACAGGGACAAATACAGACAGTTTCCACCAAATTCTGACTCACATGCAGGAGGCCAAGGACAAACTTATTCAGCCGATGTTCTACCACATTTCTGATCTCTTTACACAGACACACACGTCAGCGTTGGCAGGTGCTACTGCCCACATTTAAAAGTAAGTCGGAGATCAGATGATAAGTGTTATGTTCATGCTATGGCTGTGACAGTATGTATCAGCAGTACTTTGTGTTGCTCGTCTATTCTTCAATTCCAAAAAGTGCTGTGATGTCTGGAAGTATGTGCCTGAAATTTGCTCAAACCGCCCACTCACTCTCTGCAAAGAGATAAAAAGATACATTCAAAGATGATTTACAGCTTCTTGTACGCTCAATATTCAAGGGGATTTCAAAAAGGGGATTTTTGTGTTGTTCAGAGTTTACTCTCATTCATTTTTTATATATCTACGATCATCTCACAGCACTAATGCACTGTGTTGCTCCATTTTCATTTCATTAGGTCGGTTGATCCGAATATTTGTCTACTACTGCAATATACACTGATGGATGGTCTTGTGATGGATCAGGCCAGTGGCATGTTGACGTTCTGACCCATGATATCTCAGTAACTATGACAATATTACTGTTACATATCGTGCGTCTGAACAATATTACTCAACAACGCATGGACGCAATTTCACAAAACTTTATAGTATTATTACTTGGGAGAGTAGGATGATTGTGTTTTGGAGCAGAGGAGGATGACCGCACACTTACAGAATGTTCTGGGACAGAGCAGGACCAGTGTAAAGCTGAGGCCCGTCTGCCTGCCTGCTGCAGAGTATTCCTTACCTTGACTTTGGCAGCCCATCATCATCTCAATTGTCCCATCAGTTTCATAATGATCCCAAAATCTCCAGCACAATATACACAACATTACATATATTTTCAACATTCTATCTTGTTCTTTGTGGTAACGTTTTTGAAGAACTGTGTGCAGCGCTTTTTGGCCTGCCATCACTCTGTCACTCATTTTCAGTCTCCATCTGTTGCACTCATCATCGGCATCGGCACACAGAAACAGACACACACACACTCACAATTTGTGCGTAATCTAGCTGTTCCAGTCTTACTTGTCAGATTTAATCCATGAAACTTATCTGCATTGTTTTTTAACAATGGGTAATGGAGTGTTTATATTTTGTCAAATGTCAACATAGATTATTTTGTTCCATGAAGCAACTGAACAGAATAAATGTCTCCTGTCATAAATTCACAAACACTTGCATTTAACAGTCTGCATGATATCCTTCTTGGAAAGATCCTGTAGCTTTAATGTTTTTCAAGGAGTCCCCTATACGAATAAATAAAGCAAAACAGAAATGCTGCAAGTTTTGCAGATCACTGAAACTGTGGGAAACACAATGGAGGTTTCCATGGGACACAACAAACTGCAAAGGCTAATGCTAGTATGTTCATAGCATTAGCTCTTTACTGTATTAGATTCACAAAATGAGTTGTTAACAACTAAAATAAACACTGTTAATTCTGTTTTCATTATCATTGAGAGGTGGTTAATTAAACAAGTTATTATGAGTTTTCTGTGTCCACACTGGACATTTCTGTTGTGTTTTATCGATTATAACTCTCCATAACTTAAATGTGACATATTTTATGTTAGATCTTGTTTACTTTCTGTTTTACAGCGATTCTTTTTTAGCAATATATGTGCTGCAAATGTGTTTCTGTTGTTTTTTTCCCTTTGCTTTTGTTCTAAAAGAATATTTCCACATTTTAGGAATAAAAACTGCTCCCATTCCATTGTATGCCAAGAAAATGTTTTGCATGCAATAACCCTATCAAAACCATTTTGAGGTATTCACATTCCCGTGAGGATTAACAAACGAGGTACTCTATGTGTTAATTGCTGAGCTCTAGAGATCCTGATAGGTGGTCAACATTATAGGACTGTTTGAACTGGGAGCCCAGCTAGTCAGTTCCTGCTGTTCCCAGTCTTCATGCAAAGCCAAGTTTGCATTAAATGTCGCCTGGTTGTAGTTTCATATGTACAGGCCTGAAAGTGGTATCAATCTTTTCATCCAACTGTCAGCTAGAAAATATGATATTTTCCCTTTTGATTTAGAGTGTAAACATAAATGTAAACATGTCATAATCTCAGAGTTTCTTTTCTTAGAACGTACAAAATATAAAGGAATGAATTAGCCAATTTTTCTCCTATGTTTATTTCATGTGATGGGTCTCATTTTAAACTGAATGTTGTTTTCCCTTGGTCACAAAGGGTATGTTTGTACTGTGTGATAACGTCATATTAAAGTCATTAGTCATACCTGTTCTCCACAATGGATGTGTTCCTGTTATCGTTTGTCAGGGTTCTGCATTAATAAACTATCCCCTCCCAAGTGTCACTTCTTGACACCATTCAGATGAGCCCTACACACAGAATAGCTAATAGAGAGGAGTAATACCAGAATCCTTGTCTTGTCATTTCTCCGAGGCTTACTCTCCCTTTTATCTTTGATGTAAACTGTATTCTGGTGTAATGCAGCATTCATGTTTCTTTATCCACTGTGTTCCTGTGCACACTCAGCAATGGAACGTTTCTCAGTGAAATATTTTTTTTTAAACGACAAACTCAAAGGACATTTTTGCTAAATTGAATATATCACTGGAACAGCCTTGTAAATATTAGTAATCTTGAGGAGCGTTAAAGTGGAGGAGATTCGGCCCCGGCATCAGTCGCTTAGAGTCGTCTCAAGGGACCATTGAGAATCTGTGGATTTCCACTGTTTATATTGTGGAAAATGTCTAACTAATTAGTCAGTTTCTTGTGGTGCATCGGCAAGTGACATTCTCAGATATAAAAGCTCCTTGCAACTTTTGTCAGAGTAAAATAATTTATATTCTCTGGACAGTAAAGCAGTTCTTTGTGATTGTCACACAGGCCGTTGGATTTCTAGTTGGAATAATCCATTTGTAATAATGAACATTCAACACCATGTCCAAAGTGACTGAAATAGATCAAACACATGACTTGACGTGATGGCACTCTTGTCTCTTCACGTTCGATTTCTCTTTTTTGCACCCCACTGGAAAAATAAACCGTTAACAGCATGTAATCATTGGACACTTGATTGAATGGAAAAAATTACAAGCAAGAAGGCAAATAACAGTCATATTTACTGCAAGGTTTACACTCAGTGTAATAAAATGCTCATTTGGAATAGTTGTAAATGCCATTTTTTATAATTTATTTTTATAACTCCAAACAAAAATAATTTCTACAAAAAATAGTCAAATAATGTCATATAATATTGATACGTGGTTGATATCTTTTCTCTCTTTTTAAACTTCTGATAGGTTAAATTCTCTTAAATTCTGCTTCCTGAATACTGTGTGAAGATAAAATCTCGCTAAGTGTGGCAACAATCACTCATTCCTATAACAACCATAATAGTGACTAAAGTTTTTTTTTAATAATTTGTAACCCCCTGGATATTATATAATATGTATAATCTCAGCGACTGTTGGTGGGCACATTAGATACAATGACTGACGATATAATAAAAAAAAGAAAATGCAGCAGAAGTAGAATAAATGTAAAATCAAGTCTCATCTTTCGAGAAGAAACGAAACCTGGTTAATATACTATGTAGGCCTCAGCAGCAGGATCAAATGCACAGCCCGCCTCCCGACCCGTCCATCGTGTCCTCGTGACCCGTCCGAGTCTGACCACACACACTTTGGCCATCAGTCTAATACATGTGACATTCCTAACTCAACCAAGAAAAACAAGAAATAAAAACAAAAAAAGGTCCTTGTGGTTACAACAGCCATTCCCTTTGTAGTGTAACAGTGGTGATTTAAGTGTTTCGTTTATGCTTTTTGGTTTGATGCACATTGCTCCAGCTCAGGAATAAAGGGAACAGTGGTTGGTATGGATTTTTTCCCCCTTCGTCTGCATCTCTTCTTCTCTGAGGTCGCTCCCCCTTTTTTTTCTGTTTGTCCTTCTTCTCACACCTGAGCACACACTCCATAGCATAACAGTCATGTGAGGTGTGTTTGTGTGTGTGTGTATGTGTGTGTGACTGGAGATATAAAGTGTTGTGTGAGTGTGTGCTCTTTCGCATGTGTGTGTGTTCACCGGGTCCATGACTCAGACGGCCCTACCTACTCTGGGTCTCCGCTCGCCTCACGGACACACACATATAAACACACTGCTTGGTCTGAGGGGTGGGGGGGCTTTTTCGTGGCTCAGTGGGGGGTTAACGTGGCCAGCAGGTGGGCTAGCAGAGTGCAGAGCAGCAGGTTGGCCGTAGAGAGTTGCAGCGAAGAGGCAGCGTTGCAGTCTTTGCCCGCCTCGCAGCGGGGCTGTTGGCACAGGAGCCCCTTAAACTCTGGAGGACAGATGCACTTCTGGTTCTGGTGGCAGGTTCCTCCGTTCTGGCACAGGAGCATCTCGTCATCGCAAATGTTAGCTGTGAGCGGAGATGAAGGAAGGCAGAGAGCAGCAGTGGGGGGGGGGCAGTGCAGAGGTGAGGAGAATGAGCGAGAAGATAGGAAGAAAGAGGGCACAGCAAAGTGACAGGTGGTAAAAGGATATTTGGGGAGTAAAGAGCACAGAGACGAAAGAAAAGTGTGTGGCAAAGTGAAAGACAGATGGGGGAGGATGGGGAGGGGGGGATGTTTGGGGGAAAAAGTCATGATGGGAAGCAGTGATACAGGGGCAGGAGAAGAATCCAGGGCAGAGAGAACAAAGTAGAAAAGAAAGCAGGAGGAAGGAAAGAGGCATGATAAATTCTCCAGTCTTTGCCTCGGGGACAACAACAGGTAACACCTGCCTTTTTTTGTTTTAGCAGCTCTTTTTTGTGGCAGCGAATCCTTGTAATGGGGTTAAGGTGTGACATGGTCACCCATTAAAGGAGCAGGTGATGCTGCTAATGAGCTACATGATCTATTCCCTCGGGAGTAAGGGAAACACAGGTAGACCTGGAAAAGCACAACAATTCTTAAACCTGATGTTTCTCGATACAAAATGTCTGAATCATACTCACAGTGACAGCCTTGTTTCCAGTAGTAGCCCGGCAGACAGTCGTCACACTTGGCCCCTGCGGCGCCGTCTTTACACTGGCAGAAGCCTGTACTGTTACACCGGTCATGGACAGAACCCATCTGGTTGCAGTTACACTCTGAAGGAAAAACAACAGAGGGAGTCATACCTGATACCTGCTCGACTGATTCCCACCTCTTGTAATGTTTTGTGAATTTGATCATAAGAGTTTTTAGGAACTTGATCTTGATAGTTAAACAAAGTTAGCTATTTGTATTCACACTACATGCTTGTCTTTGGTATTGAGGTGCTTCAGAACTACAGTACTGTCCATTTGGAGTTTCTTAAAATAGCAGAAATGTACCATCATGCTGCCGGGATTCAGATTTTTATATATATATATATATATATATATATATAGGACAATTTTCAGCATTTCCGATGAATGTAAAGCTATCAGAATTACCTACTGTCATTCACAGCCATTACCCTTTTTGAATATTTTCACTGCATAACACATATCAAATGTTTTAATCCACCTCCACAAACAGGTCTTGTATGGTTTTCTTGTTAGAACAGTCTCAACAAGTTCACTGACATAGTTTTCAAAACAGAAGAATGAAACTGTCGTTTGTCAGAAAGTATCTCAGATGTTGGTGAATCTATTCCAAAAAAAACCAAGTTATTTTAATTGTCTGATATTTCAGAGGCAGATAATTGTGGTATTTGAACAGCTGATGTTCTTTTTGTTAGAATAAATTATGCTTGAATTAAATTTTGTGAATTTTCTTGTGATTCAAATCAAACGTCACAAAATCACATTTGCCCTGAGAAACGCGCTTAGTCCTCCCTAACAACTGACATCAATAAAATGTTGTTCATCTTTTAGTTGTGCTGAAATGCTAAATTTGTTGTTAGATTCATTTCCTGTCAGTCTGACAGAGATTTTACCCTCAAGTGTTCAACTCTTAAACACGAGCTGATATCGAGCTTCTCTTTGGATTAGGTCGAAAAAACTAAATTCTCTGTGTCTCTCTGATGTTGGCATATTATTGTCATTACAAATACATATATTTATAGAATCATCCTGATATCCAGATCAGTGATAGTTGGTAGCACATCAGAGATGGAAAAAAACTGCAATGCATTTGTCAGTTGACTGGTGATGAACCAACATGTCTCATCACGATGCGATGTACGCTGATAGCTTATCTGTATCCAAGACCACATTAACTTATTTGTTTAAAATTGGTAAAATATTGATTAAATTGAAACGGACTGAGACACCCAGATTACACAATCCCAGCCAGAGGTTATCTGTGTGTTTGTGGGTCACAGGCGTTAATACTGGGTTTGTACGCGAGTGTGTGTGGATGATGTGAAGCTGTGTTTGCAGTGTGTGTATTGGAGAATGATTCATTTCTTGCTTGGAGAGATGATGGTGTGCCATGCTCAGTTTGCCAGTGTGCTGGCAGAAGAGCTAATGGGCCCTTATTTGTGCTGACTCCAAAAATTGGCCCTATGTGCTCCCCAGGCATGGCGAGTTTACCCTCCAACCCCCCGCAGTTCATCTACAGATGGATCCAAATCAACACCAGATTTTCACTCCACAGCTATGCAAACAGATGACCTCTTACTAGGACATGCCCTTAATAAGGTAGTGAGTAAGGAGTGTAAGCAGTGTATCACCAGTAAATACTAAAAGAAGTGTGAACTCTGTGTCTTCGATTTGCTCGGTACTCCATTAGATTGAATTATTACTTTTACTTGTTGTAATTTGTAGCATTAAGTGTGTTTTACAGTGTTTGCATCATTTTAAGATGAACAGGATTGTACTTCTACATATTTTAACACACAGAGTAGTGGACCTTGCACAAAGACAATGGGGAAGTGACCCCTGAGACCCAGAAAGCTGATAAGAAAATGTGAGGGCTTGATGGCATATAAGATTGCTGCATCAGAAGAATTATACAAAATGGTCGTAGGCCTACTTAGTCTGTTGATTAATCATGGGTGTGTTTTAGCTTTAACATGTAATAAACCAATCAAAGTTGTGTTTTCAATTGTCTAGGCTGACACGCCCATCATTATCCTCGACACACTCTCACTGTCTCCCTGTGGACTGACCGATGCAGACGCCCTCATCGTCCAGTTCAGCAGAGGCGTTGCGGAAGTATCCCAGTCTGCAGTGTTGGCAGTTCTGGCCCCTGGTGTTGTGTTTGCAGCTGACGCACGTCACGATGTTCAGGTAGTCGATGTAGCTGCAGCGGTTGGAGTGGCCGTAGCACTCACAGTCTGAAACAAAAGAGACACATTCAAACCCCTTTTCTTTGGGGAGGACAGATCTACATTTTTATGTTAATCTCAAAGTTTTAAATGTTAGAAAACGTGTAGAGGGTTGCATTCCTTGAAGCCGCTGGGTTCTCATAGGAGTTTTCAGTGACGGCAGGAAATGATAAATGACCTGCACTAACAGATACTGTGTGTCTGAAAGGTTTAGTTTTAACTGTCGGTGAACAAATGAATGGCTCTGTGTGTTTTATGACTCGTCTTTCTGACTTTATATTGGTTCAATAAAGGCAAACCACTCCCTCTCCATTACTACACTCACAGGTTTGCTGAGTCTGCTTCACTGTGCTGCACTGATTACTGATGGGAATTCCACTATCCTGTGTGAGTGTGTGTGTGTCTGCGTCTGCACTGGTGTGTGTGTGTATATGCTTGTTTGTGTGCAGGTGCAGTACAGGCATGTTCAATTTGTCTGGGAATGCAATTGCATTACCAGATGAGTAGCTTATTAGATACACAATCATAACTGAGGGAGTCTGAGTTGAGTGATACAGTACAGCTGCACAGTACGTTTTTTTTTCACCCTGCACCTGGCTCCATGAAATCGCTCTTACCCCGATTAACCTGCGAGAAAACCATACCCTCCTCTCTTTTCACTGTTTGTTCTGCATTTACAAAGACTTAAATTCTCTTTCATAACGCGCTGAGCAATCAGAGCGCATAATTAAATTTTCTCTTTGTAATTCATGAATTATCTGCAAAGGATTCGATTGCAAGTTTTTACTGTACATGCTTGAACGCTTGTTAAATTAAGACGTCCTCCCAATTTCACACCCTGAAAGCAAAGCTAAAAAAAAAGAAAAAAAAGAACTAAGACCTTTTGTATAATTTTTCCTCAGAGAGAGAAATTAAACCCCTAATGTCATTTACCAGAGGATCTGCCTTGTGCAGAGGGGTGCAGCGAGAGGTGGAGGGGTTGTTGCTCTACATTCTTGCTTGCGATTATCTTGGCTGAGGCTGGTACCTAATTAAGGTTTTATTAAGCTTTAGAAGTTCGCTGCAGTCGTGTGCTGCAAGGCATCACTGTCCTCTAAAGAGGCGTTTACCAGGCATGTTTATGCAAATACACATTTAAATGCACATTAAAAAGTCGGAGTTTAGCTGTTTAATCAGCCGTCACATTATTATTTTATTATTGTTTGGTTGATGATGCCAGCTGAAATATTAATGAGCTGGTTTAAAGGAAGCCAGCGCGAGGAGCACCATAAAACGCCTCACTCAGCACTGAGGGAACCGGGCGAGCGGTGGGGGAAGAACTGCCTAATTAAATATAAATGGCAAATTACTCCACAGACTAGAGAGGCAATGGCACATTGTTCCACAAATTAATGTTACGAGTCAAGATGCTGCTTTATTGGTATTCATCAATTGTGAATTGTTAACATCAGAGACAGTTAAAGCGGTAGGAAGAGAGAGAAAGAGAGAGAGAGCAGCCTGCACCAGAGTCTGTGAGGTTGAAAGAATAATGGTATAGTTTGCTAACAAGCATCCTGTGTAAAATCAATACACAGAAATGTCAGGGTGGGCTGTTGTTTTATGCTTCAATTTGAACTTCCAGTCTAAATACTCACCTTGATCACGCACATTAAGCCGACACAACCAAGAGGGAGTCACAGATGCATAGAGAAAAATGAGCAAAAGTAAAAAAAAAGACATGAAACATGCAATGAAAGGAATTTTTCCACAGGCTTTATCCATGAAAAACTGCAACAACGCTCCAGTCAAACTAAAGGACTTAACAATCTAGTGATCTGAGGATCTAACCAAGCCCTAGTCTCCCCTCTGGATCTACAGACCACATGCTGCTCATGTTGGTCTCTTACCTTTGAACTCATGGTATATGATCCCCAACAACTGTCTGGCCTGGGGCTCTCCTGAGATCAAGAGTTTCAGAAGCCCTTGAGGGATGAAGGAATCTTTGTGTAAGAGACGTCTGTGCATCATTCACCGTGCCAGTCACATACAGCGCTAAACCTTCACTCAGACGGACCGACTTCATCTGTTGAAAAATATTCATGGACTAGAGAGAATGTTTAAAACCCAAATTGAGAACATTTGGTATGATTTGTCTCAAATTTACCCCTCAAAATCAATTAATACATCAAACCAAATAAAAAATTATGATTAAAATTATAAGATTTTATTCCACGCTGATGATTCGAGGAAAATACAGCAAAGAAAATGACTCAACAGTCGGCTCAAATTATTCAAATCACAAGAAAATATGACTTTAATGATTGATTCCCAGTTAAATGTTCAAATTCTACATCTTATCCTGTTCCTTCTCTCTCTGTCTTCACACTCTCTCTTCCCAGTTTCTAAATGATGAGCTGTACTTCAAAATCTTCTAAATCAATGTAGGATTATATCTCAGACTGTTTTACCAAGCTTAATATTACAAAGACGACTGACAAGATATTCAAATGTTGGGGCGAAACCTTTCCTAATATAGATCCAGTTCACATCTTCTAATATAATCTAAGTGTGTTTACAAAATTATCACCAAAGTGTCATAAAGTGCAATATTTGTATACTATTTATAAACAGCTGATCAGATAAGAGTATTTTAAACTGAAAATTGAAAAATGTTCTAACTGTTCTGAACAGTGTAGATATATATATAGGTATATCTCAATAGCATATTTAATGCCAAATCCATCTTTCTTTTCTAGTGTCCCCATTTCCCCCCGTCATCCTCCTTTCTGCTTTTTATTTCTTGCCCTTCAGTGTCAGTCACTGTCTCAGTTAAAAATACGACACCACTTTTGCAACCAAATAAAGATTTAGCCTCGTAGCTTACGCTGACTGACAGGTTATCATGTAGTTGAAGAAATAGATTTAGAAATAGATGTTATTTCCAGTTTCCATCTTTCACTGTGAAGTGTCAAACATTGAACGCGTGGTGAAAGTTTAT
The DNA here is from genome assembly GCA_038501795.1 of Pseudopleuronectes americanus. NCBI lineage: Eukaryota > Metazoa > Chordata > Actinopteri > Pleuronectiformes > Pleuronectidae > Pseudopleuronectes > Pseudopleuronectes americanus. The sequence goes on from CM076733.1 coordinate 6,758,225, forward strand.
CTCCTGCATATCTATTTCTCTATATCTATGATTTAATATACATTTTACTACCACTACCAGAAGAAGAGATACCTCTTTTATGAGCCTTTCTCTGTGAAAGCTCCTCCTCCTCCCTTTTCTCCCCGTGCTCAGATGAGGTCCTTGTTTTGTGGCCATGTGTTTCATGTGCCCCAAAATTGTGGGAGACTGAAACGGCACAATCATTTGACATAATGAGCAAAAACATGAGGCAGATTTTATGACATGATTACCACGACTCAACTACTTACAGAAGAGATACATAAAATGTTTTCTCCCTGCCCTTGTGAGGTTGTTGCTTTGTGGCCATGAGTCTCATGAATGTCTTGTGAGGGACTGTTACTCATATGAGGATATATTTATATGTCTATTTTGCAACAATCTAAACAATATAATAAAACTAGAGTGGCATTTATTAGAGTGTATACGTCTCACAAGACCCAGTATTCCTGTTAAACTCAATCTAGCTAGCTCCTACTGCACATACTGGTAGATAGCATTACTCTAGGTGTACAGGATTTTTGTCATAAAGATCCACAAATTCTTCCCTGAGAAATCTGGGAAAATGTCAATAATGCTCTATCTTGCAATTTAGGACAATCTTTTTATCACTGACCCATACCACAATCTATCACCATGTTTTATGTTAATCCTTTTACTAGTTTTTCTAATCGTGCTGACAAACAATTTGCAAACAAACGGGTGAAACATAAAATTCTTGGCAGAGGTAAAATATCTATCTTTTTTTGTGTGAACTTAAGATACATTCATGTTTGATTAAAAAAACTATTTTATTCACTACATATTCTTAACAGATACAGTTACCTGAATTTATATGTATTTCTGTAATTTCTTAGAATGTATTTATCTACAGGAAAATGATTCCACCACTATATCTAAAACTGATACCTTTTCTTTCTGTGGGCTTCTCTTCCCTGTGCTCAGATGAGGATGTTTTGTGACCATGTGCATGATCCTCAGACTTGTGGGAGACTGAAACACCACAAATGTCATCAAAATAAAGTTATTTAAATTACATATCTACCTTCTTTTTTTTTATTAGACAGATTTCCTCTGCTCCAACGTGTAAGTTAACGGAGGCTCACTATTTCTCAGTACAGGGAGTTGAACTTTTACATTTACTACCACTATGTTGAAAACAGATACCTTTCTTTTCACTGGGCTCCTCCCCGTGCACATGTGAGGTCGTTTTGTGTCCATGAGTCTGATGCCCATGTTCCTCTGAAACAACATTAATGTTATGAGCAAAAACGTTGATATATTTCTGCTGCTACCACATTTTAGTTTTTGGGGCACATTTTCTCTCAGAACAGTGTACTACATGTTTCCGTCCTTGCTCGTGATCTATTGTCTATAAAATAACAAGAGCATTGCTACCACTACATTTAAACTAGATACCTTTGATTTCTGCTTTTCTTTCTCCATGCTCCTCCCCGTGCACATGTGCTGTTGTTTTGTGGCCGTGAGTCTCTGGTGCATGATCCTCAAACTTGTGCAGGACTGAAACATTCATATAATAAGAGAGACATATTTCTCCGATCCTGTGTTTAATCTTTTTAGGTCCCCTTTCTTTCTCAATACAGTGAGGACAAATTGTAGTAGAAATGTATTCATGTTTACATCTTGGCTAGTAAACTACATTATATATAATCACTCCAACATTGCAAACACTACATATGAAATACCTTTCCTTTCAGCATGTTTGACTCCATGCTCCTCCCCATGCACATGTGATGTTGTTTTGTGGCCTTGAGTCTCATCTACATGATCCTCTGAAACAACAATAATGTAAAGAGCGAACATTATGCTCCCCTCTATTTAGTTTTTGAGGGCAAATTTTTTCTCTTTCTAGTGAGGTGAAATTTTAATTAATTGTCTTCCGCATATTTCCATCCTTGATAGTAACTACAGGATATGACATTACAAGAGCGTTGCTACCACAACATATAAAATAAATACCTTTCCTTTCAGCTTTTCTTTCTCCATTCTCCTCCCCATGCACATGTGCTGTTGTTTTGTGGCCATGAGTCTCATGTACATTCTCCTCAGACTTGTGGGCGACTGAATCGTTCACATTATGTTTTAGTTTTCGAGGACCAAGAGTAGAGGTTCAATTGTAATAAAAATATATCTACTACATATTCCCGTCCTTGCTACGTAAACTACACTACATCAAATTACAAGAAGCACTACACATAATTAGATACCTCTGTGATCCTCCACGTGCACATGTGAGGTTGTGGTTTTGTGGCCATGAGTCTCAAGTATATGCTCCTCAGGCTTGTGGGGGACTGACACGGAAATGATCATCAACATCAAAATCACAATTCAAAAATCTATCTGCTGTGGTTAGTTTCCAGATGGGAATTTGTCACTACGCATGAAAGAGATACCGTTTGTGTCTTCATGTTTCTCTCCATGGTGGGAAAATGTTGTTGTGTGCCCGTAAGTCACATGTGCGTGTCCCTCAGACTTAAGGGAGACTGAAACACCACAATTATCATGAAGACACAATCTGTATGCTGTTCCCTAAGCAAAATAGACAATAATGCTACGACACTACGTTACTATAGGATTTAACTATAACTGTACTGCAGCTTTATTAGATGCCAGATTTTTCTATAAGCTGGGAAGTAAAACTTATGGCAAAAGTTTGGGATTGCATCGCAAACATCAACATCTACATCTGTAGGACATTGTGAAGATAATTTTGTGTTCACCTTCTTTTTCCTCCCCGTGCTCAGATGAAGTTGTTTTGTGGCCATGGGTCTCATGCACGTGCTCCTCAGACTTGTGGTGGACTAACATAATCACAGTTTTCCGTCACATACCAGCACATATTCACATAGTACACTTTGTTTTAAGTTGTCATGAGCACTTTTTAATCAAAACCTGCCAATTGTAGTGCATACTGAAAGTGTATCTACTGCATACTGCTAATACTAGAAGAAATACCCTCCCATTCACCTTGTCTTACTGTATGTGCCTCCTCGTGCTCGGATGAGCTTTTGTGGCCATGAGTCTCATGTCCATGTCCCTCAGACGTGTGGGAGACTGAAACACCACAGAGTTAAAGGGGCCCATTTTTACTTGTGCCAAAATCTAACTCATTCAGGACGTTTCTACAACTACATGTAAAAGCTTTGCTTTCACCTACTTTCTTTATGAGCCTCCTCGTGCCTTGTCTCTCCATGCTCAGATGAACTTTTGTCGCCATGAGACTCATGTACATGTCCATCAGACTTATGGGAAACTGAAACACCACAATTGTCGAGAACTCAACCAGCAGAAACATAAAGTAAATGTATTTAACCTTTTTCTCAGCAATAGAAAATATAAGACAACAATATGTCAACATTTTTGGATGAAGAGACAGGTTCAGATGAATATCTGATGTTTTTAATGTACAGGGACAATTTTTTTTTACTGTAATCTACAAGGTAGTCTAGGATACGGCTGTGTGGCATGTGTTCCTAAATGAATGTTTAAATTAAATTTTGACCACACTATAGGTAAACTCTATTGAATCAATAACTACATTGCTCCACCACTACACGTGAAAGAGATACCTTCAGGTGCCTCTTCATGCCTCTTCTGTCCGTGCTCAGATGAGCTTGTAGTTTTGTGGCCGTGAGTCTCATGCACGTGTCCCTCTGACTTGTGGGAGACGGACACACCATGATTGTCTTAAACATAAAAAAACCTGCTGAGGTACATTGTATTTGTGCTGCTTTGACTTTAAACTGTAAGTTTATCAGCTGCACATTTATTGTAGACATCTCCACTACATAAAAATAATGAAATAAAGATACCTTTCCTTTCAGTCAGTCTTTCATTCTCGTCCTCTGTTTCAGATGAGGGTTTGTGGCCATGAGCCGTGTGCAAGTGTCGCTGACATAACGAGCATAAACACTTTGCTGTTTTCAGGCCCATTTTACATACTGAATTGCTTAACTCTTCCTCGTGGGAACAGTTGATCCGCTGCTTATTTGCTGCAGCACAATTACTGCTATTTACATTATGTAAATCTAGAATATCGCCTCCTCTATTCTAAAAACCAATACCTGTCTTTTCAGCTTTTCTTTCTTTCTCTGCCTCGTGCCTTTCCCCAAGTTCCTTTCATCGAACTAAAAGAGAGCACTACTACTATAAGGCCTATAATACCTTTGTGGTGGTCGTCCTCACCATGCTCAGATGAGACTTTGTGGCCATGACTCTTGTGTCCGTGTTCCTCCGGTTGATGTGGAACTGAAACACCGTGATTGAAATCATTCGCAAACTTTAACTACAGCTCTACTGATTCCATTGTTTGTAGTGGACCACTAATAAACAACAGGTAAACTACAGGTAGCTACAGCCAACACTACAGTATAAACCAACTACCTTTTCCTTCTTCATGCCCCTCCTCTTCCTTTCTCCTCCCTCCATGATCAGATGAGGTTATTTTGTGCCCATGAGTCTCGTGTCCCTCTGACTTGTGGGGGTCTGACACATCATTGACATAACAATGAAAGACATTTAATGAAATACATTTTACTAAGTTATTTTCTAAATATATAACCACGTGACCACTACTACCACTACATACAAAACTGGATACCTGTCGTTTCAGTTTTTCTTTCCGTGTGGTGGGGGTCCTCTCTGTGAGCAGATGAGGTTGTTTTGCGGCCGTGACTCTCGTGTACGTGTTCCTCAGTGTTGTGGGGGTCTGACACCATCAAAAACATTTAGTTAAATATTTTCTACACATAAATAAATTGTTTAAAAAACTTGTTTCTTCTCTATTTTCATCTCCCTCCTCTTCAGTCATTATCGACCACAATTAAAAACTCCAGACCATCTTCCTTTCTAAATATAAAACTACAAGCGTACTACTATAACAGTATACCTGTCCTTTTGGGTTCTCTTTCCTTGTGGTGGTTGTCTTCTTCGTGAACAGACAAGGTTGTTTTGAGGCCATGACCCTCATGTATGTGTTCCTCAGATTTGTGGGGGTCTGACTCCCCAAAATCAGCATTGATATAAAAATCAGAGACATATTATGAAATACATTTACTGTACTGTCTTCGTCTCTCTGAAAAATACCCCCACCCCCCCAAAAAAATACATTTCAAACTTATTTCTCAGCAGCCCTAAACAACTCGGACAAATAGTTTTGTAATGTATTTCTTCTATATTTTCCTATTCCCCCCTTTCTGTCATTCTCGACCATATTAATTACAGCACACCAACTTAACTTTTTTAAACTACAAGAGCACTCTACTACTACTACTACTACATACAAAACAGGATACCTGTGCTTTCCGTGTGTCTTTCTTTGTGCTGGTCGTCCTCCCCGTGTTTAGATGAGGTTGTCATTTTGTAGCCATGTCTCTCGTTTACATGTCCCTCAGACTTGTAGGGGTCTTAATCAGCAAAATTGTCATCGACATACGATTCAACAGCTTATCAAATACGTTTTCTAAGCAACTCAAGAATGTATGCTACAATAGCACTACTGCCACGACAGACAAAACAGAATACCTGTCCTTTCAGCTTCTCTTTCTTTGTGGTGGTCGTCCTGTCTGTGATCAAATGAGGTGGTCGTTTTGTGACCATGAGTCTCGTGGACGTGTCCCTCAGACTTGTGGGAGACTGACTCACCATAACCGTCATTGACTTAACAAACAAAAAGTCAGATTAATTTCAGCTCTTTTACATTTTCAGGCTACTTGGTCCACTACTGGCTAACTACAGTTGGCTACAGGCACAACTACAGAACACAAAGGTACCTTTTCTCTCAGCTTTGCTCTCTGCATGCTCACCCTCCTCCCCCCTTGTCTCTCCATGCTCAGACAAGGTTGTTGTTTTACGGACATGAGTCTGATGCGGGCGTCCTTCAAACATGTGGGGGACTGACACACCACAATCGTTAATAACTTATAACACCGGACATGCTTTTATGCATTTCTTCTGTTCCTGGTTTCCAAATTTGGCTTGTCAGGGAAGTTTATCTATTGTTTATTCCGAGCAGGGGTTCCCAACTTTTTACACCCTCAAAATAACCGTGACAGAGACTGGCGACCCCCATTATCCCCGGAGGTGGTCGACGCATACAAAGGATTTTAATTTGAGCTGGTTTGCAAAAAAAAATCTCCTACGTGCACATGTCGAAATGTCTCCTGTGGTGCTGTAAATTGACCTGCTGGAAGTGATGCTCTCGCTAATCTGTCATAATCACCTTAGGGGTCATGCGAGGACAAAGGAAATGGGAAGACTGATACTATATTGTTTTAATTGCAGTTAGTTTTTTTTTAGCTAAAGGGCTTTTTATGGCAATTTTTCTTATATTTCTACATATCATCAGGGGTTACTACCCCAGGGGGTCCCAACCTACTTGGGAACCACTGATTTAGAGAACTACAGTATACCCTAGTATCGAAATCAAGGAAAACTTTGCCTTGACTACATATAGAGAATATACTTTTCTTTTCAGCTTTTGCTTCTTTCTCCTCTTCCTCCTTTTCCTCCCCATGGTGAGATGAGGTTCTTTTGTGACCATACGTCTCATGAACATGGTCCTCAGACTTATTGGTGACTGAAACACCACAAATATCATTAAATAGCAAATAAGCTTCTTATATGGGCTGTTACTGACACCCATATGAACTTGGTAATTTCTTCTTCTTTGCTTTGGGAGTCTAGATGCTCTCACTGCATCTTTCCCTGCAGGGCATTATGACGTGCATTGAACTCCTGCACTTTGGCACGTTAACAGCCATGAATTGTCTTTTACATCTTGGAATACACAGCTTTTTTTTATTCTTGGTATCATGCAAGATGCCACACTGGAAGAACAGTGGACAAAAGACAGAAAGCAGACCTCCTCTTTTGGCAATGGGAAAGGAGTGAGTTGCCTTTTTAGGGGGTTTACAACATATTTTGTGTGAAAGAGTTATTATGGAGGACCGACGATCTGTTTTTTGTCTTCTGGAACAAATTCTTTGCTTCAAGTCAACAAGTTGAACTAATTCATATATTCCTACAACTACCATTAACTAGTGTTAACTACAACCACCAGTACACTACATACTAAAGAGATACCTTTTCTTTCAGCTTCTTTCACCTCCGCTCTTTTCTCACCGTGCTCAGACGTGTGTGTAGTTCTGTGGCTGTGTACGTGTCCCTCAAATTTGCGGGAGACTGAAAAAACCATAATTGTCTTTGACGTAACAAGCAAATAAATGAGATTAAATTTGATTAAGATAAGAACCTCATGAGATACCTTTGGGCTCAGCTTTTCTTTTCTCCTCCTCCCACTCCTTCAATATTTGCCAGTACACAGATGAGGATGATGTTTTGTGACCGTGTGGTTCATGCACTCGCTCTTCAGACATGTGGGAGACTGAAACACAACCATCATCATTGATGGAGGAAGAGAAAACATCTCATGTGATCATCTTAAATTCTCTTTTCTGACCAATTATGTTTTTTCAATTTAGATTTCTTGCACTTCAGCTTCGCACAATGTCCCAGCGTTCAACTGACAACTTTTAGGGTTTTCACTTCAGGCTGTCAAGCACCATGAGTACACTACAGTCTATAAGTCTACAGGAACTTGATGAAAGGAACACGTCATTCTGTCTAGTTTTCTCCTCCCTCCTGTCTCCGTCTGCAAAGATGACGTTATTCTTATGTGGCCATGAGTCTCGTGAGTATATGACACAGACGTGTTGGACCACTATAAAACCAGAGTCATCATTAACACAACAAGAACAGATATAGTAAGAGACATTATACGTGCTCTTCCCCCAGCAACCTGAACAATAGGCCCCCTAATAGTCAGGCTGATACTGCAGCCGGTGGGTAAAGATTACTGATATCGTCTGCCATTCTTCTCTCCTCCCGTCTTCCCTGAGAACTTGTTTTCCTTTCCTCTTACTTTCTCTCTCTCACTCTCTCTGTCAGATATGTGGATTGCTCCATCAGGGGCATCAGCCCCGGGCTTGGGAAAAAGCTGTGAGAGTAAAAGGAGGCATGAGAAACTCCTTCATCACTTTCCCTCTGGGTGTGAAAGGAATGACATGCACTTCCTTTTATCTGAATGTCATGGAATTTTCGGAATAGACAAAGGGGATCTGTCTGCCACTTCATTGTCGGTGTTCTATTTACCCCAAATTTGAATATTCACTGGATGCTATAGACTTGATGATACAGAATTATGATACAGTGACCTCTGCTCAAGGGTGTATGTCGTCACTTTGAGATTTAACATTTCTCCTGGTGATACACACATAGAAAACATCTCGTATCAGAACCAGGAACAACTGCACGCACATACACTGCTTTTTCTACATTTTTAATTATCTCCTGCTCAACTTTTTCTCCGTCCTTTCCCCTTTTCTTTGTATGCTCCACTTTCCCAGAGGGCTTTATGTCATTCCCATGATCCTTTGCATCGTTTTTAAAGCAACAGTGTGCACAAGTGGAAGAAGAAGAGATGTGAAACTAGTTTAGTTTATGTATTAAGCCTCCTCTACCTTTTACCTTTACTGCAACAAATCGAAATACCACAAGCCTCCTCGCGGGGAGACTCAAGCTACAGATAACCAATCGCACAAAGCGACCACACCATGCACGTCATTGAGGGACGAATGATTACCAGATCGCTAGAGACTACAGTGCTGCATGCTTCCATCTGTGTTTCCCCTTGAGGTATTTTTGCACAGGCGATGTACTTCTACAGTTGCTCATCTTCAGAGAGGGGCATCCTGCAAGCATCCTGATCCCCTGCGGAGCGTCCCCCTTCAGGCTATCTCCCGCCCACTCGCTCCCCTTCATCCCTCCCCCTCCCTGGGGCTCCAGTGAGACGGGATGCCAGCAGCTGTTCTCACAGCACCCTGGACCATTTCACACAACTGGCATCATGCCATCATTATATCTCATCAAAGTAACCCCTACCCACCTCTACTCTCGTCTACCCTCGCCCCCACTAGACCCACACTCACACATCTGTCATGGCTACACACACACACACACACACACACACATCGACACACGTGTATACACACGCTGGCTGAAAGAGCTCTAGTGGGAAAGCAGGATTCTGAATAACAGTTGTTTCAAAGGCTGATGTAGCACAGCAGTGAACATAAATGCATTTAATCTCAGTAATCCATGCTGCCTCGGGGGCAGGAGTGATTCGAACTGTTCTTGGCATTAATCTCAGTCAGCTCAGCCCGAACCGTCTGACATCAGACTCTGGAAACCTGAGCATTTGGGGTTCCCGTGGCTCTACACTGACTGAAGGAAGGGTGTGTGTGTGAGAGTCTGTTGGGCTTAGTAAACCTTGACAGTGATGGAGCTCTTTATCTGCTCCCTCACTGGCAAATTGGCACCGCGCCTCAACCAGCAGAAAATGACCTCAAACAACATGCAATCATTTTATTTATATCCTGACACTTGATATATTAATGCTGCCCCCCCCGACCAACGTAGTCTTGTAATGTGTCGCAGTTTGCATTAGAAGTTAAATTCTGGAGAATGTTTTGGGCTTAGTCCTGATTCTGTCTCTCGTGTTACTTCTTCAAATCTTTTCATCTCTCTGCTGCTACACAATCCCCTCATTGTCTGACTGATGGAAAGTTTATGTCAACTGAGCTCAGACGTTCGCAAACTCTCCATGGCCAGTGCTCACACACCCTCTGGTTTCTCTCTGCAGCCTCAAACTGCCTCTCTCTCTCACTCACCCACATTAACAAGATTGCACAGTCACTATATCAATTGAAAAAGTGTTTCTGACATGCAATATGATGCCGGGCAGCGTAAAATGATTAGAGCTTGTATACAAGAGCATGTTAGCGACTCGAACCTCCTGAAAATTGTCCATTTCAGAGGAGTTCAAGACCATAAAAACCATCACGCTGGCTGGAAATGAAAATGATCTCCTGATTCTAGACGAGATTATTCTATTTTCTGGGGGCTCCACTCTTAATGTACTGTCAGCTAAAGCTGTGGGTGTGCAGTACCACCACTCTCCCCATGCAAGTGTTTTCCCTCAGTTTTGACTCGACTTGTGTGAGTCTGGGGATGGAGGATGAGCTCTGCTGTGATTGGATGATCGCGATAATTAACAAAAAACTGCATGATGTGCAGACTCCTTTGGGAAAGGGTGAGACAGATGTGAGTGTTTGGGGATTGTTTCTGAAGGTATGAACTCTTCTGGTGTCAAGAAAACTCTGTGCTCCTCTGATGGAGTGGCTGCCGAAGGAGGGAGAAAACTCTGTTGCAACAAGAAGTGTGTCAGGTTGTCCCATGGGTGCCAGTGGAGGCTCAGACAAAGGGCTGCTGGGTAACACATTGTCTCTAGCAGGGCTGAGCACCCTGTATCTCTGCTTTCTGCCACCGGTGCTCCGGTGTCTGTTGCATCAGTATGAGGACAGAGAATGTAAATGCAATGAGGAATGAGCGGGCTTAGAAATTAGCATAAGAGATGCTGCCTCAGATTGTTTATCCAAAGAAAGCCTAGTTTCCTTTTATTTTTTTTATCCCCCTTCAAATGTACACGTACACACACAAGTATGCACTTTCCTACACACAGAAGTGAGAACACAAAATGAAAGTGTGATTTCACACTGCTGAGATAGGCTAAACTCAAAAAGCTGTTCCACGACCCTTTCACTGCTGGAAAAATTGTTGGGTGCTTTCTTCTGCAAAACATGGCGACTGTTAAAAGTGTGAGTATTGTTAATATGGTTGTGAGAAGGAATCACACAGTGTTTGTCATTGTGTATTACTGTTTTACACTCACAATATTGTGCATGGATACTTGCACGCACATTTTTACTTGTCTAAATCTGAGAGATGAGATGAACACTGACAAATAATGTTAATGTGCTTCTTGCACCTTCACAACAATTACTCATCTATAAATTTCACAGTGTGCAGTGGTATAATAAATCCAAAACATAATATGAATACATTGAACCAATGTTCCCTGTTTACGCTGTTCTGATGTCCTTACTAATACAGTGTTTTCACTAATATAAATCTAGAAGGCTTTGGTGGCCACATTTTTATTCAACATTTAATTAATGAGAGAAAATTGTAATGCTGCACAGCCTTTTAGCTGCACCCCACAATGTGTTGCACCATGAATAAATGTATGGTGTCCAGTTTATTTTGATATTTCACTGCTGGGAAATGTCTACAGTAAATTACAATTAGGATTTCCAAATCCACAATTCTTACCTATAAAATATGTTGAAAACAAGACAGACTACAAGCTGCATTATCACACCACAGCAGCAACAAAAACACTTTCTGACAGAACGAGTGTCATCAACTCCACATCCAAACAAGTGTCAACAAATAATTCTGCTCCCTAAACAACACTGGGCTTTCCACCTGCTTTGAAAGTTATATATATATTTAAGCAGTGATGGAGAAAGCTATGACCAGACATAGAAAAGTGGGATTTTACTTTAATCTCATGCTATGGAAGGGGTTTGTATAATTATTTTTTAAAGCGCGACATCATCAATATAAGCAGTTAAGTTAACACACTTCTAACAATCAGTGTCCTATGGCTCGCTGTCATTATACCAATTACATTACTGTCCCCTACTACCTAGTTTGTAAGTCTCTAAGTGTTCACTTAGATCAAAATGATGGTGAGGATTTAGAGGTCTGACATGTGAGTGTCCACTAACAGAGCCGCTGAAAGCATTGGACTCAGACTGTAAAATAATAAAATATGCAGAGGGCAAGGTCTTAGTGTCATTTTCAGCCATGCAACAGCGCCATCACTCTCTCACGCAATGCATCATCAGTGTAAGCTCATTACGTAATCCTCTAACATTTGCCTGTCTGTCTGTACAGATGGACTCACTGTCTCATGACACACTCTTTGGCACACACACAGGCACACACACAGGCACACACGCACACACACACACACACACACACACTCACTCACTCAAGCGGGCATACAGTGTCAGTTAATGCACGCTCTCCGCTCAGACCCATTTTAAAATGTCTTCCACCACAATGCATTCGCATATGAGATAATTTTTTGCTTGAATAATATAGCCAGAGACATTATAACAATAATATTTAATTCTACCTGTCAGTCTGGGGCATACTCATCATTTATTATCAGAGCGTGCGACATTGATTTACATCCACACTAATGAAGGCATTGAGATTCGGTACCGGTTAACCAGTTTTCCAGATCAACCTAATGGTGGCCGGCTGAGTGACAGCATGGATGTTATTAATATGTCACATGATTTTCCAGACATGATCCAATCTCTTTCAGTCTAAGGCCAAGTCCAAGCTTCATCAAAATGCAAGCATTTCCACAGACGGGAGTGAGATGAAGGTGGTGCATGGATAAGACTGTGGTCGATGTAGTGCAGTGCATCATTAGTGCATGTGAGTTTGCATACGCTAATCTGTCTCTGTGTGTGTATGTGAGTGTGTGACCATGTGGGTCTTCAGCGCTTCTGCAGCTCTGGGATCTGATTTTGAATTAATAGATGAAGCGGGGTCATGTTGGGTCACGGCGGCTGGATAGGCAGATGATGATCCCTCTCCCCTCCCCCTACTTGCCAAACGCCCATCTGTCCAGTTGACCAATGGGCGACAGACACTGTGGATCAGACTCTCTCGCCAACAGATCGCTAATCCTCATCTGAGCATGCTCACTGACTTAACTGGGGCAGGGACATGACAAAGCATCGCGATTGCTATGACATGAAGTCCAACCTGTACGATGTTGTAATGTTTATCCAGTTGCATCTGCTACAGACCGAATTCAAAAATCGTATCATTGATATTTAGTGTGAAATCACACAGTGAAAAACTATAAACTGAGATTTGCATTTTGTGTTCCTGGAAAAGCTGCTAAAAATTATGATTTTATATAACCAAACCTAATGTGAAAAATCTAATCCCAGGCTGCTTTAACACTCTTCTACACAGTTCATTGATGAAGTCAACACCCTCTTTACATCTGCTGCTGTAATATTTAAAACTTCAAATGCATCTTTGAAAGCAGTTTAAAGAATAAAGTACATCTAATAAAAGTTTATTACAGGGCTCAAGCACGTCTTTAAAACCTATGTTCTCGCAAAAGAGGATGGCTACTTTGAGGATGGCTACTATGGAAACACCTATGGCATTTCTTATTAAAGCGTGGAAACCTGACCCGGCCGTGCTGGTTCAAAGACAAACTTTGAAATGATATTCAGGTTTGAATCACCCTTTCCGTGCCTGCAGTTTGGGAGACAATGGGGCTCGTGGCGCGTGTTTTACACAAAATGCAGAATGCCTGTTGAGTTCAGGTCGAATTCTGTAAGTTTGCTCTTGGGCTCATTCAGGTTTGGACAGAAGACTGCGACTGAGCAGCACTCCATTTGTTATTGCTTTTGCCCCAGTTTGAATTGTTAGCTAGAGTCTACTTAAATGTCATTGGAAGCTGGGTTTGCACTGCACTCACGGAAAAAGTTCCTCACAGACAAAAGGTTCTGTGTGTGTGTTGGGTACATTTGTTTGGTACATATGCATGCCAAACCAAAAGCCCCTTATAGAAAATTCTTGTTACAAACAACGTTTACTGTTACATCCAGTCAAGCAAGAAAACTGATACGGCAGGTATTCCAGATAAATAATTGAATGAACATAATGCAATCCGGTTATTAATGTCCCAGGACCTTCAGTTATGCAAAAAGTGTATCTGTGTAAGTACTTGTACTTATACTTGAGGACCATTTTAAGCATAGACCTTATATTTTGACCGGTTCCCACTTTTTCAATGGACTGTTTAAGGGTTAAGACTTGGTTTGGGTTAGGGTAACTAGGTATAAGAATGTGTGAAGTAGTGGAAGAGGCGGCCACTCTGAGAATGGAACCTAAGAACTCAGATACCCGGGAGGAAAAGAAGGGGATGAGGATGATTTATGGGTTTCACTGACCTGCACCATATGCCGACCACAAATGTACACATACACACGTACACAGATAACAAGGGGTTTGCTCACATCAGGGTCAGGTTCAAGCAAAATACCTTTAACTTGAGATAAAAGAGACACAAATACAGCTACATGAGTATGATCTATGGCATTTCTTTCTTATACTTATACTAGAGCATGGTCTTTCATTTTGAAAGCATTATTTTTTCATTTTGTCTTCAAATTGTGTAATACGTTCCTCAAAACCCTGTCCCTCCTCAAATAGCCGCTGCTATACGCCTGCTCAGAACTGTGTGTCTGCATTCCAATAAGATTTTGTTGCACAAATGTCTTATTTTAAATGTTGACCTATGGGTCTCACATGATTTCTCTGTTTCATCATGTGGAATTTTTAAAATCAAACGATTAAGAACTCAACAGAAAAAATCTGATTGATCCAGCTCTAAAATGGGTGTAAGATCATATTTAAATGATTATATTATATCTGCAAAGAAACATAAATGTAAATATGCTGTTCTTTAACATTTGTGTTCTTCACAACAGACTTAAGGAAGAGATGTTTATACAGCATTAAAGCTTCTTTCAGCCCCTCCTCAATCACCGCTAATCAGTGAATTCTTTGACTTTCCCTACTGATGTCAGCCAAATGACAAAAGTGCTGTGCTGTTCAGCAAACGCCCTTAATGGATTTCCTTCAGGAGTTTGACGACATCACAGCGTTGTCGAAATCCTCCCACGTCTTAAGTGCTTTTGTGGTGGAACACGAGGTTCGCTGCCTACCAAGATGGCAGGTTTAAATTTAGCATTCTGGGGTTTGAGGACCACTTTACTGTACATTCAAGCAGCTGACAGAATCTGTTCACATCCATCCCAGGCTGCATTAAAGTCAGTCAGTCAGAACAAATAAAGTCTGAATGTTCGTATAGTTTGATGCCCACACTCTCAAGACGGGACAGCCCACATCTGACTTTACCATCGGAGACATGTTCGGCCAAGGAAACAGCCCATGTACGTCAGAAGACCTCCAGTAAGTTGCAGGATGAATTATGTACGATGTATACACAGACAAATAAGGCACTGGCTGTCAGTGTCAATGAGCACAGGCTCACTCATTCGAATTTTCAAGTTTACAGTGTCACTGTATCATCCGTTTAGCTGTGGTAAAAACAAGTATTCCACTACTTATTAGGGTGATATACCGGACTGCAAAAACACTTCACCAGAGGGAAAGTCCTGCAATTTACAATATATTCATCACCATAATACTTTGTATTTCTGGAAAATACAGAGCTATAATGGCATCTTTTCATATAGAGTTTTTATACTTTATGATAAATGATTATATATATATTTCTCACACTCACAGAAGGTTATGTCTTGCATTGCACATAAAAACACAAAACAGTCTCAGTCACAGTTAAGTCTAGTTTGATCTTTTCAAACCTATTTAAGCAAACTAGTTTAAATGAATGGATACGAGGACATATGCTTATTGGCTTTCTTGCCAAAATTTGGATGACAGGATTTATACCACTCACATGTCTGTCGATTAAATATAAGGCTCCAGCCAGACGCTGATTAGCTTAGCTTAGTACAGAGATGGGAAGTTGGTCCAACTCTGTCCAATTGTTACAAAACTGCTTAACACACTTGGTTTGTTCTAATCTTTTTTTAACAGCTGCTTGGTCTTCGGCAAAGCTTATATTTAATGGACGTGAGAGTGGTATCAGTTGTCTCTCTAACTCCTCACCAGAAAAATAAACATTTTATTAAACTAGACAAGACTACTAATAGACAAAAATGACTTTGTATTTCTGCAGTGCGTTAAATCTTTATCTACAAAGTAACTACAGTTGTCAAATAGTGCTGGGTGATACAAGAACGATTGTATTACAAAATTGTTCTACATTTTAAATTAATAATTATATTATATCCATTTATATATCAAACAGCCTTAATGAGGAAGGAGTAAAACATAATTTTTAACGAAAACTGCGGGATGTTTTAATTTCAAGGTTGGAGTTATATTCACGTTCATATTGAATCATTAGAAAAAAAATTACGTTTATTAATATGTAATAACTCAATCCACTAAAATATATATTTTGTATCCTATGGGAAGTGTAACTGAAAAGGCAGACAGGTCAACTGCTGCAGGGATTTTAATTAATGCTCATCACCCATAAGAGTCCTGTTCTTGAGCTGGCTGGTTGATCTCTGGCAGAATCTGTCTCTTTTTGTGCTCTGTAAGATGTTGTTACATTTTTAAATAGTGGAAAAAGGTTTGGTTTTGGCAAATGAAGATATCGTGCCGTTGTCTCTCTGCTGTTTATCCAGCTTCCGAAATCGAAACCACTTCCAAATCCTTGATGTCATGAAAACTCAGGATTGACCCGAATACAGAACAGATACATTTATAGAAAATTACTCATCAGTTTATCATCGATGCTCTGGTAATTATCTGTGATCGAGGTCCTTTTATCGCCCAGCCCTACTGGGAATAATTCTACTGCAGTAGGGTAAAAGATCTGGTAGGGGATGAAGCAAATCTAATTTGATGCATTCTACCTCTTGCTAAGCTACTCTCCCTCACCTTCCTGAGGGGCTCCAAAGGGCTCATGGGAAGCAGCTTGGAGCCGTTCACCTTCTGAGATGCTGGTGGTGCTCTCTGGTTCACCTTCAGCCCCATCCTGTGTTTCACCTTCAGCTTCACCCTCTGCCTCATCTTCAGGAACAGTAAATATCTAACATGAAGTTTATATTTAACAACACAGGTAGAATCTGTATCAAAAAACAGACACTAAATCTGTAGTAAACCTGAAACACAACCAACTAAATAATTATCATTCCATTAGCTAAATCCTTCTTGGATAAACCGACCCACTATCTTTTACAGACAATTGCACAATTGTATTTAATTGTGAGAGGAGACCTTTTAAAAGCAGAACTCTGCAGTGCAGTCCAATTGCTGAGTCTGTCCATGCATCAGCCTTTTACTGGTGGGCCATGTGGAGAAAAGCCCAGTGCTGTCAGGGTTGATGTTGCCACTTTGCCGATCGTTTCTGTCTAACAGCTCGGAGGCTGAGAGCCTCTCCACAGAGAGAATCCCTAATCAAATTCCCTTTTATTCCTGCCTCCCCGAGCTCCTCACCCGGAATCACACTGCATTACACCTCACTAACATATGCCCACATCCTTCTCTCTCTCATTCCTCTCTCTTTCTGCATCTTTGCCGCTCCGTCCGCCACCCAACCTTCTCTCATCCGCCTTTTCCTCTAATCCATCAACACCACTGTCCTTAGTCTCAATAAGGAAAAGCACAACTGTGGAAGAATTCCTCCCGCGCAGGTTAGTGTGATGTGCTGTGATGAAAGGACATGGCGACGGAGAGGCCTATTAATAATGAAGAACACAGGGCCCGAGCTGTAGCGCTGCTGCGAGGAGAGGATGAGGGAAAGAAAAATGACTGACTAGAGAGTCAGCTGAACATCACAGCAGAGAGGGGGAGTTCAGGAGACGCACAGGAGGCGCGGGAGGGGTTAAAACGTAAAGTTCAAAAACAAATGCAACAAAGGGGAGAGAGAGACAAGATGGAGAGAGAGAGAGATAGAGAGAGAGAGGAATACCACCTCTTCTGCTTCGCTTTGCATTATTACTTACTAGAACCGGAGGGGGAGCCAGCAATCGTACCTGAAAGAGAATAGGAGAAGGAAGAGGAGATGAGAACTTGTTTATTTATGCATTCAATTTGCCTAAAGACTTGACTCTGTCTCATTCATCAGACTGAGGTGGCAGAGAGAGCTTAAGAGCTGTTCTGCAAAATATTGGCTTGTTGTGGACCACCTGCCAATGTGCTGGAGGAATTACTGGGTGTGCGCCGCCCCTTATTTAACCTGTAACTTCTAACCAAACCCGCACATTCAGAGGTCCTCATCACATATGTATGTTTTAAGAGAGCCCCAGCTACCACTCCGAGGCGCCTGAATCAAAACTTTTTGCCTGTCTTGCATATTTTTTCCCCCCGATTGTATTTATAGTTAGCTTAGCTTGGCATGCATAATGCAATCTGCAGAGACCCAACTGTTTCAGGAGCCATGGCCATTTTGTGGAATATTTCAACCGAGAAAGTTGCAAACATTTTAATTTTTAAATTCCACTAATGGGATTCAGGACTTTAAAAGGGTGGTGATGGGCTCTGAAGGTGTGTGTCAGTGCCATTTGAAGTGGGCTTGAAACAACAGCACGATGGGAAAAAAAGGGCTGACAATAGAGCCATTCTCTGCAGTGCGTGTGCAGGTACAGGTGTGCGTGAGTGTGCATATCTGCCTGTGTGTGTCTGTGAGTGTATGTCTCTCCTTCTTTTCTAAAGGAAAAAAAACTAGGGAGTGGCTGCCCTAGATTATTATTTTATCAGAGCTAGCTACTGTAGCTGGCTACACTCTCAAAGAGGATTTCCCCCCACGCACACTCCCCCGCTGGTACAGAACTGGGATCTGCTCTCTGCACTGGCGAGGTGACGACAACTCAGATGGATCAAAGTCTCCTGTCGTTTCTTCTCTGTCTCTTTCCAGGACCGTTTTACAGACCTCAATGGGATGAGAAATCCCAAACAAAAATATGATGAGCTGAGTTAAAATAAATAAATAAAAGCTATTTTATTGTAGTCACAAGACAGACTCGGTTCGTCAGACTTACAAAAAAACTAGAGTAGAATAAGAGATTAAAGAGAATATGAATTATTAAATGAATAACATTGTCACTGTGAGAATAAGTTGTTCCCATCGCCCCATCATAATGCCACTGCTGCACGGCCATCACAGTTTTTTCTCTTGTCAGAGTCACGTGTCTCCCTCAGACCAGTTTACTGCCCATGCTGGGAGGCTAAAGTATGATTTAGATCAGTCTTTACTCTATAGCTTCCAATCAGCACAGAACTGCGGTACTGGAGCTATTGCTTATCCAACATTGGATGACAAGATAGCGTGATAGAATAATACTAATGGACCGAACTAAAGCCCGACCAATGTATCACTCTGCAGATTTCATCAGCTGATAATGTCCTATCACATTCTTGAGGCTGGACAAATTAATATTTTTATATGAAAGATATATTACGTAAACTCTTTAAAAGATTGATACCACTCCCATGTCAGCAGCTGTTTCGATTAGCTTAGCACAAGGACTGCAAACCAGGGGAAATGGACACTCTCGCTCTAAAGTTTCCATTGGATTTTCTTACAGTGAGATAACCTGCCCACTAGCATCTATAAAGCTCATAAATTAACGCATTATATCACATTAGTTTCATCTGAACAAAAGTGTAGGCGCCACAAATTGCGGTTTTACGTGGGATTATCTACTAGATCGTTTCTCATTTCTTGGCTCTAAGCAGTTGCCAGACGAGCGGCAGCAATCTCAGTAAGAACTGAGATTTGGAAGGGAGACGTAGAAGTGTTCACTGGTAAATTAGATTGTATTGCAACTAAAGCAGGCTCGCTTTTTTCCACTGTCCCCAGTCTTAGTGCTATAAGCTCAGCGACCCAGATGCTTGCTGGAGCTTCCACTGTACAAACATGTGAGTGGTATTATCTATCTTATCTATCTATTTATCAACAAGAAAGCGTTTTTTTCAAAATATCCATTTTCCTTTACAAGTACCGTAGTATAAATCATCATGAAATCTGTAATGTGTTGAGCATATCATTGGTTTGGATTCAGACAAAGACATGTTTTACTTTAAGGTAAAGCAGCCCAAAGTGAATGTGTCGAAAAGGACTTTGAAGTATTTTATCTAAGTGTATGAGTCACATTGAGGAGTTGGATGAACCCATTAGGAGCAGATGAACATATTCTGGGTACGTACAGGTGTTGGGGGTTCCGTTGGGCACCGGCAGGTAGGAACCGGCCTTCCAGGACTTGGCTTTGAAGCCCTTCCTGCAGCGCTGGCAGTCCTGGCCCGTGGTGTTGTGTTCACACTGGCACTGGAGGTTCCCTTCTTGCAGCAGGCACAGGGAGGCATGGAGGTTACACTTACACCTTTAAAACAGAGGAGAAAAGAAAGGTAACAAGTGTGAGTTGACAAAAAACCTGGGTGTGTCCCACATTTCCCACATACAGATACAAAAGCAAAGAGATCAGTGAAGATTCTCTGTCATCCAGAAGGTGTAACTAAGCTTTGTTGAGGCTTTTGAGACATTTCACCTCTCATACAAAAGCCTTCAAGCCGACTGGAGGGAGTCAGAACAAGTATTGACTATTGAAGGTCTGACACTCAGACAGGGCTCATACATCTTGTGAGTAAATTGCATGATGGTAATAGATGTAAAACAAGATTAAGATTATAGATTTTATAATGAAAAAATTGCATTGAACGTCATTTTTAGTTCACTGAGCGGAAACTGTCAATTACACTGTATAACTAAAATAACATGTAGACAGTAGATTGCTTTGTACCTATGTGAGTGTACTTTATCTGCGTTGTATTGCATTAGTGTTATGGATGTATAATGCATGAGAGTTGAAAACACATTTATATTGAGCAAAATATCACATTTACAATGTTAAGTTTACAGTGTTAAGTGTTTGCTTTGGCTCCAATGTATTTCTCTCTGAAGTCCCTGGCAAAGCTTCAGCATCCATTTCTACTGTGATGTGTGGAGTTTGTGTAGTTGCCAGTCCTTCTGATTCCGTGGCATTTGATGATTGAAGCTTCACTCTTTACAGTCTGGCTTAGTAAAGTAACAGCAATGAATCAAACTGTTTCCACTAAAATGTGAAAAAGAGACAACAGAATTGATCGACTACATGTAGATTCAAAGCTGTTGATTACTGGTTCAGTCGTTTAGCAGGAATCATATATGTTAAAAAGCAATTTAAAGATTTTTCAAAGGTGATGTCTTCTGCTTTTCTTCATCATCTATGATAGAAAAGTTGATATATCTGGGTTTTGGATTGTGAGTGAATAAATTGTAGTATTTTCTTTCACCATAATTTTTAATTTATACATTTATAGAAACTATTAATCAGCCAATAAATTGATAACAACACAAATCATAAGTTGCTGCTTGGTTGCTTTATCATTATATTTTCAGGGTTTTATGATCCTTACACAACAAGTCAATTTTTTATCTTTTTGGTTTAATATTTTATTTAGTTTTCGTTCATATGAAAATAAGGGAGATGCAAATTTTGTTATCTGTCTTTTCACTTTCTAAATAATTCTGGTGAGCACTCAGCAGGGTGTTTGCTAAAAACAGATATGAACACGCGTTCTAAAAATATTGTGGGTCCGTGATTCTTGGTAACCCATTTACTCGCTATCTACCCAATGCTACCACTTTAGTTTACAATTACTGCCTGTGAAGATGAAGTGCCTTTCAGTGTGTGTTTATGTATTAGCTCTCTAGCATGCATCTGTGTGCACGGGGACAGGGCCCAGGTGGGCTGCTCCAGAGGTTGGAGTTCTGCCGGGAAGGAAATGAGGATCTTAAGGACACTCGGCAGCTACGACTTTAAATTACAGCCTTTTCCAGATGAGCGACTGGACTCCAATCCAGTTTGTTCCACTGGAGTGAACAGCTATCCGTCTGCATCAAATATTCAAAGAATGGCCCCTGTATTCTGGAGAGATGACTGCTTCAATCTTCCTCCCTCACACTAATCTCTGCTTTCTCATCAGTTTTTCTTTTTAAAATCTTATTTGGGTTTATGCTGTCAGCCTGTCAGCGGCCACCTTAGTTTCACAGCATTACTTTACATACAGAATAACAACGACTGGAAGTAAGAAATACCCGGTAATCTTGGGAACGGTTGATGACGGTGAGTTGTGTGTGATATCACACTGTTGCACTCAGTCCTATAAATTACCCACGTTTCCCTCTGATCACACAGACGAGCTGACAGGACGTGCCAGGGAGAATGCATTCACCGGCAAGGCCTTGTTTCCTGCATTCTTTCCTGAAGGACACGAGCTGTCCACTTAGCAAGGAGGGAAATTGAACATCTCTTTTTCATGGAGAAAAAACTGCGTGCGTATCGCGGGAGCGAGTGTGTGTGAAATGAGACAGGTGTGTGAGCGTGCACAGTTTCCTGCCTCGGTGTGATTGTGATGCATTTCTCTGAGAGGGCCGATGACAGACAACAGATCAGGGAAGCAGAGGCACGGTGACTAATGCCTGCGCTGAGTGACTGACAGCCCTGAACATATCACTGCTTCTCGTCTCCCTGCATCTTCAGTGATAAATCTTATCTGTCTCGTCTTAAAAGTGGAAGCGCCGCTGAGTGCGACTAGAAGTTGTAGTTTAAAATCAATACTGAAGAGCAGAGTGATTGTCTAGGTATACTCCGGTGCAGTTCGCGTCTTGCAGGCCTAATGGCTGCAGCTTAGCAGAGGAAATGGCCTTCCTCTTGTCAATTACCTGAGATACCCTGACATTAAAGCCTGCATGTCTAGAGGCATCTCAATGTCACCACAGTGAAATATCAATGAGCTAATATTAACTAAGTCCTCGGCTACTTTAATCATTAGTTTTAAGTTGCACCGTCTTGCAGGTCGAATCTTTGCAGACACTTTATCCCCTTGACCTGCTTTTCCGACTCCCGCCCTGTAGAACAGCCCATGAAGTCTAGGACCACTCTCTGGCCCTGCACTCCTTCCACATGACTGATGTGACACTGACTTTTCAAGTGCTCTGCCTCTTTTGCTCTCTCTCTCTTTCGGTTGACAGCTTGCACTGGGATTTTCCCCGATCCCTCTCCTCAGTCCCACCACACACAAATAATACATGGGCACAATCATATGTTAATGTGCAAGATGTCTGCATTCACTGCAGAGTCATCAATGTGGGAGTAGCAGCTCTGAGCTGAAGGAAGTTAAGACGGGACAGCTGGATCCATCACAGCCCTGTCTGTTTACTTAGAGGGAGAGAGTGAGAGGGATGAAATGAGAGAAGGTGAGCGAAGAAGGAGACAGAGAAGGGCGAGACAGAGAAGAGCACGAGAGAGAGAGAGAGTCTACGAAAATAAGGGATACAAATACATCACAGTCTGCATCAGAAACCAAACACACATGGTGCTGTTTCATTTAGCTGCTGTAATTATAGATCAATACTTGTGTTTATCAGACTGTTACCGTAAAAGTTTTTTATGAGTGGATGCAAATGACTTGGAACATGTTTCTGTGATGATTTCACAGTGACCCCCTGACAGACAGGTGGCGATAATGTGCCAAGACATGCAGCCATGTGGCAGCAAACACAGTGAGGATTAAGACTGCCGGTTAATTAAGATGGATGTAAACAATGTGTGTTTCAACAATAAAGGAAAAGATGACTGATGAGGAAGGATATGCCTTCAGCACATTTGTCATTCCTGAGAGAAACACAGAATCTGCTAACGTGAAAAACACTGAATGTAAACATAATTATAGATTTACAAGAAAACTAATTTTAATCGAGAAAGGACTGTTAAACTGACTGGAGCCAATCACATCAAATGTTGGACGACCAACCCAGTTCCAATATATAGAGACTAACAACCGTTCACAACTACGGACAATGTAAAGTCTCTAATAACCTAATACCAAAACTCCTGCAGTCACAGGGAGAACATGCAAACTCCACACAGAAAGGCCCTGACCCAACCGGGAATCAAACCAAGAACCATCTTGCTTTGAGGTGTTAGCTCTAACCCTTGCCCCTGCCATAACCTTTACTTTGATCTCTGTCACTTATGATGAATTCTCTTTACTAATCATTTATTAATGAATCATTACTGATCAGATGTGACTATCACCAGCTAAATTGCAAAAGTTCAATTAGTGTTTATCATTTTTCTCTCAAATCGAAACATTACTGCATTAATGATTTAGTTTAGCATCACTGTCTCTTGGAAGGTAGGATTGTTTCAAAATGAGCATCACATTTTAAAGAACTGCTCATAGAAAAATAGTGCTCAAAACATCCAGTGACAATGTGTTTTATTTATTCTTCCTTGGGATAAAAAATCCACTTAAAGTAAATATAGCAAGATTTTATGATAATTTTTAAGCAACTCAAACGTTGATCAAGGTTGAAGAACAAGTGGTTTTTAACTTTCACTACGAGCACCTCTTTAATACCTCTGACTGAAGCAAGACGTCATTTTTGTTTACACAAAAGATGTTGCCACTAAAATATTCCAGTTTCCTCCAAAAGATGAGACAAATCCATTGGGTATAAAATTAAGTGTTTGAAAAAGCTGCTGGCACATGTAAGAACTTGTACAGTAACATCATACATGTGTTAGCTACACGTCTGTAAGCTCTCTCCATCTTTCGGATCTAATGACCCGTGGCAATTATCTAAACGGCAGATAAAATAACTGTCTCGGTGTCCGGGGCTCGGCCGACTTTGTCTCTCTGTCTGTCCGTTCTCCCTGCAGCCGGTCTCTGTGAAGTCATGTCGGCAGTGTGTCTTTAATGATCGCAGGATTGCCTGTTTTAGACAGCAGAGATGCAGCAATTAGGGGAATAAATAAGAAGAAAGATAAACAAACATCAAGGGGGAGTCATGTGGTGGCAGAGCCTGAGAAAGCAGCTGGAAGCGGCAGTTAATGGGGCTTTATCTGTCTCTATACGGTAGTCGACGCCTATGCCTCTATTCCTCTCCGGGGACACAGCTATCACTCCCTCTCTCTTATTTTCTCTTTTGCACTCTCCTCCCCCTGTGTTTTTTTTCTGTTTGCTCCCAAATTCTATCTAGTGTAACCGTTCCAGTCCTCCGATCCTTGCCTCTGCTCTTCCTCTCTCCATCTCTCCATCTTTCCCTGTTCTGTTTAGCTGTGCAGCTTTTACCCCTTTTACCTCTTTAGCTACTGCCCGTTGCACCAGTGCTCACCGAGGAGCGCGCTGGGCAAATTGGGTATGTGGACATGTGTTTCGAGAGGAGCGGGCGGAGGAGAAAATAGTGGGGCATGGAGAGTGTGGGGGGGCTGAGCAGTCAGTGGGCAGCTGTGTCAAAGCCCTGACAGTCTGGCTGCCTCGCTGACTACAGCGGCGCGGCTCCACGGAGGAGGAGGAGCAGGAGGAGGGTCTGCGCTGACGTGCTCTAACCTGGGATGACAGAATGCATCAATGCAGCTCTGACCCAGCAGGAGATCGCCCTCCTCCTCCTCCCACCCTGCGTTCGATCAGCCATCACTGAGAAGCCCCATTTGGTCCTCACAGGGACTTCCTCTCTTGGTACCACAAAGAACACAACCAGTCTACACAAATCACAGTTAGAGTGAGAGCCTAATGGGTAATGAGTGTAAGCGCTTTTGTCAGAGAGAGAAAGAAAACACCCAAACCAGGACTGAATGGGGATTTGCAGGTCCACGTGCACATGCCGGGGATGAATCAAATCCACCCTGCCCCCTAGAAAATACTTTTAAATAATACTCATCAATTAATTGCTGCTTGGACGATGTTTGCAGAAACACATAGAGAGGTGGCTGAGGTGGATGGTAGAGTGTGCGATGTCCATGGAGTTTGACACCAGAGATGGGTGTTTGCATACAGAGCCCCGCCTGGGAAGTTTCCACAAATTGGGTTTCAACAGAAGCCATCCTGAACCTAACCTGCAGGAGCATAATCATTATTATCAAAGCTCTAAAAAATACTGAATTTGCTGCCATGCATGTGCTCTTGTGTTGCGTGGTTTAACAGATTTGCCATTTTCAAATTTAAATTAGTTGTATAGAAATTGGTTGTATAGAAACAGAATTTGTTAGAGACAGGTATGATAAACTTGGAGGATTAGGGTTAATCCATTGTAATTTGTTGTCCGTCCAAAAACTATATTCTGCTTCATGATATTATACTTAGATTTTTTTCTGTTCTGTTAACTCTTCTGAATAATGTGCAGTGCTCAGCAAAAGTTTTAGCCAGTCAGATGTTTAGATTCATATTCACCCCTAAAACAAACAGCCCGAGTCGTAAAGAACTATCTCTAAACACGAAAGTCCCACAGGAGTCAGTCTGGGATCATATGTAGACAAAAAAAAACACGGCGACAGATAAACTCCAAACAATTGGAACAAACCTACCTGTGGCAAAAAATCCATTTATTTTTATTTTTGAAAGCATCCCCTCTTGAAGTGCTTTTTCAAAGTACTGTTCGTATGGTGTGCGACACTCGATGGTGTGTTAAAATTCATCTGCTGAAGGGGATTTCCCTGTGCTCACCTTAAATCTAAATTTAAACACGCATTCAGTATGAGCAGGGGTTTTGTGATGTTGCAACTACTTTGAAAGTCTAAGTGTTCAACTTACATAAGTGTGATGTGGAAACTCGGAGCCTCCAGCACATTAAACACTTTTTAATGAAGTTGGTGAAATCCTGCGTCTTTTCTCTAAACTTTCAAATGAAATATATTCGCATATTCATAGATTCTTTGTTTTCCATGGGGGAGAAGGAGAAGATGTAACTTTAACTAGGCAATTGAACTATTTTCTGTGGAAGCATAGCGGTGTGCCTTGACCAAGCGAGGAGTGGGAGTTGCGCGAAGCTGGGATCATTGATCAGCAGCACGCCTTATTGGCTTCGGCTGAAGTCTTTATCACCACATCCCCTCCCACTTCCTCTCCTCGCCTCGCCTCGTAAATTCAGAGCAGCTAATTGGACATGACTGCGTTTACGTTCCAGCTTCATAAATTTCTTTCTCTGAAGGGAGAGGATCGATTTTCCTCGAGTGCAGCCTCCCGTAGCAGCGGAGCAGAAAGAGTCTCCTCAAACGCTCCCTCTCCTCTCCTCACGAGCCCACCTCACCTTCTCTTTTTTTTTCTACCCAACATCCATCCTCCCTCTCACATGTGTGCTCCCTCTCGCTCCCTCTAGTCTAAACAGGTAATCTATAACTGACCTCCCATGCAATCATGCAGTGAGTAAGAATTACACTGTGCTTCTTTTTCGTGCCCCCGATAGTTCACTCTCACATTAATAACAGTAATGATGATGATGATTTTAACAAATCACTCCAAACAAATTCATCTGTCAAATTTAATGATGTTTTTTAACGGCAAATGCCCTCAAATATTTAAAATCTCCCAGTTTTCCCTTTTTTTTCCGGGCACCTCCCAAGATCCAAACCAGGAAGGAAACACTACTGGAGCATCTAAAGGAGGAGAGGAGAGGCCTGAGGGACTGCGTGGTTGAGCTCTCCCATCTTATCTAATATACACTACCCGTGCAATGGATCTTAAAAGTCAAGGATCGGATATAATCATGGTTTTTAGTCACGGATTGAAAAAATGAAGCAAAATAATTGACTAGTCTCATAACGTAAGAGATCTCTACGATAGCGTTTTTTCCTCCATTGCTTCCTTGAGAACTTTCTGCAGTGCTTTTGCGCCATGCTCGCGTGGTCTCTCCCTCTTGCACGCACATGCTGTCACGCATAGAGTTTTTAACATCTACACGGACAGTGAAACCTCGTGGTTTCTGCTGCAGCCCTGTGCATAGCTGTGACTGGCATTCTCTGCAGTTCTCTCACATGCCAGAACTTCTCTTTCAGCCTCTATTCGGTGTACCGGTCACTCAGCCTCTTGTGCAGGTCCTGCATGGCTGCCCCAGACTGAATCAATTCTATGAGAAACACTGTTCTTAAGTGCTTGTACTTCCATGTACAAATTAGATTGATCCGGGCCATGCTACATGGATGGCGATGGTCATTCGGCTCCCAGACAAGTGCAAGGGGGCAGGAGGTTTACACTGTCAACTGCTTTTAACATCCACAGTTTGACACTTAACTGCTTTGATTTGACTGCACCTCTGGATTGAAATTTATGCAATTAAAAGTGACAGTCAAACTGTATTTTACACTTATAGGAAAACTTTAAACTGCACGGCTCATAGATCAACCATCGTCCGTACACTGGTAACATGCACAGCACACACACAATCACAATCACACGCACACACACACACAAATACATGCCCTCAGTAATTATATACAATGCATTTTTAGATAAATGTCCACCAAAAAGAAATCTTAAATTATTCAAAACGCTGTAATGACCTTGATCGTCTTTGAAATCCGCACCGTGTGTTTGTTGTGTGCGTGTGAGAGAAAGTGTGTGTGCGTGTGTGTGTTTTTTTACTATGCAGTGTATGTGGATGTGTGATCTCCCTGGTGTGCATGTGGGATGATTCATTATATTATTACAGTTTGCTCTGTGTTAAATAGTGTTTCTTTTACTTTTGGGATCATGCACGTGATAGAGAGATGGATTTAGTGATAGAAAGATAGGGAATGGGAGAGAGAGAGAGAGAGAGTCTGTGTGAGACTAAGCGTATGAGTAAATTATTTACACAGGACACTGGCTATTGCGTGCTGACTAGCTGACGTTCAGAGCTAAGAGCAGCCCTCTGATTGGTTGATTCGGGTCGTGTTAAGAGCAGCAGGCATAGTCGGGCCCACTTTGGGCTACCTGCTCTCTGAAGTATGTACTGTATGCACAGGACTAAATAACTAAATAACAGAGCCTGGGCACATCCTGTTCTCCAGTCCAGACCTCAGAGGACAGTTCTCATGAGTGCAGCAGAAACTGTGCGAGTGTGTGTGTGTGTGCGTGTGAGAGAGAGAGAGAGAGATCTATATACTGGAACAGTTCAGGTGTGGGTTACATGCCAGCTGTGTGGAATTTTCAGTTTTTGCTGGCCTTTCAAACTGCAGGGGTGATTAATATGCAGCTTTCAAAGGATTTTGTCACCCTGGCTGTTTCCAGTGATACTCTGTGTATGAGAATGAGACACGATTTGTAAATAACTTTCTCGTTCACCTAACCAGTTGTAAGTCTTGTTTTTAAGCATCTTCGGGATATTGTTTCCTGTATTTATTTAGCTGAGATCGTGAGACTCCTTAATATTTGCTGTCCCTTTAATCACTGATTGTATTACTGTTTATATTGGTAAAAAAATCAGCTCCAACCAAGTAGCTCTATGTTGATTTATTTGTGGTTTATTGTGCATCTGATTTACTTTTAAATAATCCTGTACGTCGACTGACAGGGACGTGTGGACGGTTCCATCTTGTGTGAGCATCACAGCACTATAGACAGTAGATACTTTTTTTGTGCCTTTATCTGTTTGGAAATAAGGTTACAAAAACATTGCCTTTTATATGAAATAAAATATAATAACATATCCTTGTCATTGTTAGTTTTTTGCCCTGTGTGTAATTGTTTGGATTGTTTTTGCATATTCTTTTTCTAAACACTTACTAACCAAATCACTGCATAAGGATCATGTTTAGCACTGCATGACAAACACAGCTGGCTCATCCATTGTCAAAATATAAATAACAAATTAAGCACCGTGCAACAAAAAACACTGCACTCACAACACTGGCGATACCATTTTACTCTATATTTCTACTACAAGATCATTTCAACAAAAGCTTACCCATTCCTGATAACTTTATATATTTATAAAATCTGTAATATATTATCCGCTCTAATAACACTTTAAACTAATGGATCTGCTACTTTAATTAGACTGAACTTGACAAGTCAATTATAATGCATTTTGGATGTAGATTTATATTTGCTTTAGGTTCTTAGCCCAAAATACATAGTTTGTTTCAGCACAAACTCACCTACAATCTATCACTTTAAGGATCAACAAATTATAGCTGCTGGATACTGCAATTTCAAAAAAAGTAAGTGCATATACAAATATATAAAATCTCAGATTTATCACTGATAATCTGAAAATGTTCTTTTCTTAATTAAATACAATGCAGACATGCAACAATACAAAATTAAATAGATGTTTTTGCATATAAAAGGAACGTCAAAAAATTTGCCTTTATCTGTCTTAAAAAAACATAGCCTTTTATATGAAATAACATATGCTGAATATTATCGCCCATAAATAGATGCACTGTCAAACATCGCTGGCCACTGTGATGACTGACCCTTATTAATTCATCTACACAAGACATATTTTGCCGGCGTTTGACACCTGGCAGGTGGCAATTTAAGACTCTGCACGCCAGCATTGTAATATTCATGCAGTATGATGCAGCATGACAACGCAGAGCAGCTGACAGCGGTCTTACGGATGCAGCCATGTCACGGCAACTTAAGGCTCCTTCCTGCTAAAGAGTTTCTGGCCTTTCTCCATCTAAAGCCCCGACGGTCCTGAGATCACTGTGTAACTGTGCTGGATATTAGAGCGGAACCTCCCTGCAGTGTGCTTACTGCTGCTCAATGTGTTTTAATGAACACTACAGTGCCGACTAACACCTAGGGAGAGAGGAAATTGGGTGCAAGTTCAGGGAGGGGGGGGGGTTATTATACGTCCTCTTAGCTAAGATGTGAGGAGGGGGGGTGTTATTATACATTCTCTTAGTTAAGATTTGAAAGAAGACGGGAGGTGAAGGGAAAAATGAAAAAGTGATGAAGAGACAGAAACTCTGGAACGTCATGGGGTGTGGTGGGAGGTTCTTCCTGCTATGAGGCCCCCCCATAGAGTCTTTACACCCCTCGAGGCCATAGCGGGATCTTTATGTCTGTTGTGTGGGTGTGTGTGTGTGTGTATTAAAATCAAAAACTTTTGTTGTGCACAGAACCAAATACACCCCTTTTCCCCAAGACAATATGTCCGCCATATGAACTTCAGAGACACAACACACTCCTGAACCTCTAATGTGTGAATACATGCTATCATAAATGAACAAGGCAACACACTTGCGAAGCCGCACCCGCGAGCTGTCACACATCTTCACCCATGAACCTACATTTTTCACACAAACACAATTTAATGTGCTCCTCTTAGCTTCATGTCCTTTCATTGCAAGGATACACATGTTCAGAAAAAGTCTCCTACAGACACAGACACCCATGCTTATACATAACACACATTGGTGTACAGCTATAATGTGAGTTCCTGTATACACTTTTGTGTGTGTGTGTGTGTGTGTTTGTGCGTCTAATTCCAGTGAGACCGTGAAGGGGAGGATGCCTGGGGAAAAGGAACTGAGCTGGGATCAGCCAGAGGACAAGGGTTAATATAATTATCCTGCTAAAACCTTGAGACTGAAAGAACATCATTAGTCATAGCGAGAAGAGAGCTACCCCGGCCCCGGGCCAGAGGAGGAGAGGAGAGGAAGAGGTGAGGATACAGGAACAGAGGAGGGGAGGAGAAGGAGGACGAGGAGCCTCAAAACACACCCGCACAGTTAACAAGACAATTAGTACAAGGACTTAAACTTGGGGGTCTTTGTTAAAAAAACAGAAAGGACAGTGTTTACCAGTGCTCTGAGCTGCAACTGCACCGCTTATTCAGTAATTAAGATATTTTGCTTAATAATCTTAATATCGAAATGAATTTGTGGTGAAGTGGTCCAGAGATTAAATTCATATCTGAACTCGCAAGGATCCTCTTGTATAACAAATAGCCAGCATTATTTTGCCATTAATGAAAAGACCTCTTAGGCCTTTTCTCCACAACTGCAGATAATTTTATAAGTGATTATTTTCTCCTCTGTTTAAAAAAATTGAGAACACAATAACGACTGCAAGTACTCAAACAAGCATGCTGGGCCAAGAGGTAGCGATGAAGTCTCTATCAAAGATCCATTAAATACCAGAGAGGAACACTGTGATCCAACTATTATGAGGCTTGAATACTGGTAATGTGGTGCAGTAATAAAACATTTAGCTGCAAACTTGTAATCAGACAAAGAAGTTATGACCAAATGTAGAGAACCTGATATATGGTGGCCATTGTTGTTTCTGGTGCTAGCTCATTACAAAAAGCAACAGTGGGCATACACTGTGGCGTCAACGTTCCTGCACTTTAGGCTTTTGTCCAAATCCAAGTTTTTCTTTCTGAAAACACACTTTGTATTTGGATGGACCAAACACAGAGGACACATTTCTGTATTAGTGTGGTCCGTGCTTTAATGTGTAGCTGCTGTAATTGAAGGAGCTCAACCTTTTTACACACTAAATAGATTTATGAAATCTCAGGTCTCTAAACACATCTTTAAACGTGTGTCAAGGAGGGCTAAGGGCAGGACTGCAAGTCATACACACTATATTTTAATGATCCATCAGGTTCATTCACTCCAGTTAAAATACATAAGGACTGATTTAATACTTTATGCATACATCTTTATCTCCTTCAAGTGTGGTGAACCTTGTATGACTTTAACCCAACAGACTCATTGAGATGCAGCGTGAAACTGACCCCATGATTGAAAATCCAACTGGCAATTATTTTTTTGATTAATCAATTAATCATTTGGTCTATAAAATGTCAGCATGATGTAAAAAATGACCATCAAATTGTTGTAAGGGTCGAACCAGCTCTTACAGAGCTTCACAACATCAAAATCTAATTTGTTTGTCGTGGATCTAAACAGCAATACTGGAAGATGGAGTAAAACACCAGCTGTGGAAAGATGGCCTTTTTAAGCAGTCTCTCCTGGAGAGTGTTTTGAGTGTCGTTCATCTAGAAAGTGATTAAAATACAGTCTAGTTTGTACCAAAGAATGTTTTATAGATGGACAACATGTTCTGTGTCCTCTCACTAACCAGAAATGAGGCCAAAATGTCCTGGATACAAATATAATATATGCTGACGATGTCATTTGGATCCAGAGTCTGCACGTTAGCAATCAGGGGACGGAGCCACAGTATCGAGATACAGACGCCTGACCCATTACCAGTCAGTCTTAGCTGTCAATCCTGACTTTTAATACTGTTTTTATAGCATCAAATAACTAAATAAAACCAAACCTTTTGGAACAATGAACACTCCAACAAATATCAATGTGATTAGAAATACTGTACCTAAAATAACAATAAAATAATTTGACATGTATTTCGATGTTTTAGTTTAGTCTATGTCCCATCTTTTGACATGGAGAAGGTGGGGCTTATGACCTATACTGCTGACAGCCAACAGGTGGCGATCAAGACACTTTGGGTAGCTGCCCATCATTAAATACATGGTTGTCTATGGTTCGTACAACGAACAACAACATCAAACATCTGATTTGTTTGAGTTTTGTGACATTCTGGAAAGTGGCTGAAATACGCTGTAGTTGTGTCAAGAATGAAACAAAGATGGAGGGAGAGAAGTTCAAACCCAGGCCCATCACATCATGAGGTGGCTTAGGACTTCCAGCTTGGCTCTTCACTTGTTCCGTAGCACAAGTGAAAGTTACATTGAAAAGATTCACCAAACTAAAGAGTGATCACCATGACATCAGGACAGTTTTACTCGATTTTCTAATCGACCGACACATGGACTCAGTCTCTCTTTCTCTCATTCTCTCTCTCCACCTGATGAGTTGTTTATCTGCGCCCAACTACAAGCTCGTAATGACAGTGCCGCAGTAAAGACACCGGTGTGCTTTTGAACACACCATGCCTGTAATAATGCTATGCTAATTGATGTGCCTGACTGAGAACAAACCATCTTTCCAAGGACACCCTCCCTCTACCTCATGTTCGCCCACTTACAATTCCCAGCATGCTTTTCAGCTTTAAAGCACGCTTGCGGTATCAAGAGATTCCCCTCTCACCAGATGCTGGGTAAGGCACAGTGCAGGCGCGAGTGGGGAGAATTCTTTATTGTATTTGTGAATTTAACAGGATATTTATGGGAAGAGTAAGATGAGGGTTGGGAAAGTGCAGGAAGAAAAGAAGAATCTATTGAAGACGGTGGGGATGGGAGGGGAAAAAAAGGCGTCCGTGTGAAACAAAAGAACGGGAATGAAAGGAAAACAGGCGAAATCGCTGACGTTAACTTTCCTCCCTTCTGAAGGGAAATAAACTGTGATTATCAAATCAGTTACAACCATTGTGTCATAAATCATCGCATATGAGAGGAACAATCACACATTCCTCATTGCGGTCCCTCAGCTTTCTGCATGCCCTTCTTTTCTGGGGAGTGCTCATGAATGATTTAAAAAGTGATCTGTTTCTGAGCCTCGGCTGCCTCGGAGGGAGATAACGGCGAGGGGAGGAGTCTGAGCGGGGTGGGAGGGCCCGTGCGACATATGACAACACAGGAGCCATCGCATCTTTGTTTTTTGCTCATCACACATCCAGCATTGGGTTGTATATTTCATTCATGAGGGGGGGTGAAACTGTGACAGCGTTCAAGTGCAAAGTAGTCTTCGTCATGAAACCGAATAGACAGGAGGAAGTTTTCAACCGTGGCTGGAAAATATGGAGAATACGTGTTACTCTGCGCAGCGGTGGCCACGTGAACTGGAGCATAATATTTACCGAGCATCGCACCTCACATCATTCATCACAGAATCACACACCACTGCTAGTCCCATGAAACTAGGAGTTAATCCATCATCTGCCTCCCTCTTTTCCTTCTCTCCCTCTCCCCCTGATCCAGGCTTATACCTCCCATCATCTCACCTTCACTCCGCGAAGGACACAAAAGAAAACTTTGGTGTAATTCAAAAAATAGTGGTGACAGCTTCCAAAGTCAAAGTCACCCCATAGAGGAATAATCAATACACAAAACGACTGAAGGCTCTAAAAAAAGTGGAGCAGAGGAGAGGCATCTGTTCTTCCTCGTTCTCCAGTGGAGAAGATGGACAAGCCTTGAGGCCGCGGAGGTTTTTCACCATCTGCCCCGTCATCCTCGTTCATGACGCTAAACCTTTGCAACAGTTAGATTAAGCCAATGTAAGCCATTCAGGGTCTAATTAATCAACTGTAATTGCTGATCAGGGTTATTGAAGATTTGTTATTGTCAAGTTTGAAGGATTATGGTTTAGTTTCATTTTGTGTGGTCATCAGTGTTTAGCTTTATGTTTCAGCTGTTGACGCGCATTTTCTTCTTTTTGCATGTTCTGTTAAAAGACTAATGGTGGGACTCGGATATCGGTTCTTCTCTCCCTGTCAAAGCCTTGCACCGACGTCACCCACAGAGGATTTAGACTGAAAACGGTTGTGGTGTGTTGTTTAAGGTTTCCGGTGAGACAATGAAATGCAATCCAGGAAGTCCAGGTGAATTAATAGCTCAATCGTTTAAAAGCTTACCAGACGCCACAACACTGACCAACAGGCGATGATACAGGCAGGAAGTTACAGCACCGGGACACCGTGTGTAAAATGATTGGACTTCCCCTTTAATGATTTAGCAATGCTGAAATTGGATTCAACTATCCTGGTTGATGTGGGTCAAGTCATTGCACGGGTTTGTCATATTTAAATACATTTTTAAAGATTCCTCAAAGTATTTGCTAAAAGATCACAGCTGCCAGGTTACCTTGCTTCTAAGTTTCAGTAAGTATACCCCATACATTACGTTAAGCTATTCTTTCACCCCATTTACTCCCTACACTGACATGTAATCTTTCTGCAGACACTCTATCTCTGAGGAAAAACACAAGGTGTGAAAAGACGCAGAGAGCCCGAGGATCAGATCAGAGGACAATTAGATCTGTAAATTGGTCTTAAGTCTATTTGTTGTTGTGACGTCACCCAGAACGAACCACGTAATTCCAAGGTCAATACAACGTCATATTCTCAAAATCCATGTGCAAACTTTTAAGGTTTAGATTATGTTTAGATTTCTAAATATTGGGCAAACTCAAATGTAATGAAGCCACATGGCCAGTGTTGACAAATGTTTATTAAGTATTAGAGGCCAAAATGTTTGTTATCTCTTGAAATAAAGAAAAAGAAAGACTTTGGCTAAATTATAGTCTGTTTATGAAGATGAACGACATGACTGCTCCCCATAAGTGCATCGTTGGCCAAATCCTGCACAAAGGTCGTTAATCCTGCCTCCTCCATGTAAGTGCAGGGACATTGACCACACTTAAAAAGCAAGTAACACATCAAATACATTTTTCTCAAAGATGGTTTCTGTCCTTTTAGGTAGTTCTTATCACATTGATGGTTGCTCAATCGTAGTTCTTTTAATTAGTTATTTGATTCCATAAAAGTGAGGTGAAAGGTCATGCACATGTATCTACTGAACCTTGCTACCGTAGCTTCATCCTGCACAGTCTTTGACTCCAAATGAGTTTGATGGCTGGGTTTGTATTACTATTTTAATTTCTGGAAAGTGGGTTGTCCAATCATATAAACACTGGGCTAAAGAGATTGATTCATTTGAAATATTTATCTTTTATTTATCTTGGCTTTTGGAATACATTTTCCCATAAAATAAATCAACTGCTTTTTTGAAAAGTTGATATCAAATAGTATTTGCTGCAGAAATGTTGCTATTTGATGGAGGACTACAAAGAACTTGTGTTGCTTTCATAATATAACCACAAACAGAAAAACTGCAGAAACATGGACAAGATCATAAAAACTGACTCCGTCCTATCTCTGCTAGCTGCAACATGTTAATAAACACCGGCAGAGTTTTCTGCGTCTGTCTGTTCCAGACTGTGAGACGACGAATAGCTTAAACCTCTCAGCACATTAGCTCTGTCAGCGGGGGGCCAGGATGGCACTGAGAGAAACACACACACACACACACACACACACACACACACACACACACACACACACACACACACACACACACACACACACACACACACACACACACACACACACACATAAATAAATGAGTCAAGCAGACATGAAACAACATGACCATATAAAAACCCTCTGAATATCATTAGCATTCATGTAGCTTTTTTTCTGCCAGGTCTGCTCTTAACTAATTTTCACTACTAGAAAATAATTAGTTGTTGGTAGGAGCGAGAGCTTATAGACAAGCCCAGGCCTATTAGATGTAATTATGTTTCAGTTCCATCTGAACTAAATCACTACATTGTTTTGTTTTAACGTAATTGATGATTTAGCACAAAATTTGGTACATACATAGTCTTTTCCCAGAGGATGAATCCTAATGACTTGAGCCTTCCTGTGATTTTACCTCTAGCGCAACCATGACGATGACATTTGTGGTCTGGAATGAAGTGTTGGGCTGATAAACGTGAAATTTGTGTTAGATTTATATGTTGCCCTCAGGATGAATTTTAACTATGCTGATATAAATTTTCCTCTAAATGTCATTAGACCAAAAAGTTCAACGTGTCAAATACTTTGGTTTATGTCTGAATACCTGAAAATCTAATGTCGTTCCCGGCTTATTATATATTAGCATTGGCATTGAGAGCATGTTAGCATGCTGATGTTAGCATCAAAGTCACTGTGCCCAAGCACAGCGTCACAGACCTGAAAGCAAAACTATAAACTCATAGTTTTGTTAGTATATACAATATTTATTGTAAATGTTTTATTGTTTCATAAAATAAAATTTTATGATTTCAAATTATATTTGTTCTTTCTTCATCCCTCAAAATAACAATTAGCAAAATAGCAGCCAATAGTTATTATTAATATATATTATTTCTCAAAAGTTTGCATTGAAGTTATTCCATACAAGCAGAAACCTATATGCAAAACGACTTTTCAAAATGATCATTTGTTTATTTGATTTTTTAATATAATGTATAATATGATATAATGTTGTATATGTGCTGACTTTTTTTCACCCCTCGCTCAGCTGACTGACAGGGGAATAAGATACTGCATACTGGACTTCTCTTAAATGTCATTCTTCCCCCATCAGCCAATCAAATCAAATTAAGAAGTCTGGGAAAAGAGGACTCGACACTGCAGCGATTACCAGTGAGGAGAGAAAAACGATGCAGACTTCTGCTCATCCTGCTCCATCTCCTCCCCTCCATCTTTGCCCTAATCCACTTAGTTGGCTCTTCCTGAGCTTACAGCCTTTCCTTTATTCCATTATAAAGACCCACCGTACAACCTGCTGCTTATTTCATTAAAAAGGCCTCCACCGTGACCCCACATCTAATCCATGCAGACTACAAGCGAGCCATGGCCCGACACAATCCACAGTCCAGCAGGTTGCCTGGCAGATCGGGACACAGGAAAAAGGGATGGAGAGATAGAGGTTCAATGGATGGGGTAAAATTGGAGAGCTGCGCTTATGAGAGAAGCTTCCTGGTGAATATGATTTCAGTGATCTAAATGATGATAGAGTTGAGGCTTTGCTACTCTATCTTTGATGGCTGGAGATGACTTTCACATGGCACATCAGTGATATGGAAATGTCCCCATCTAAGAGTTGAATATCGCCTGTAAAATGAGCATAAGGCCTGAGGCTTTTTAGAACCCCAAACACCTTGGCTCGGAGTGTGTATTGTACTCGGTACTGTAGCTCATTACAGTTAACCTTGGTGAAACTTCCCAATACAAAGTGAATGATGCTGAATCATAGGATGATATTCTATTGACTCTTTACAATTTGACATTGCCTCCTCTCCCCCTTTTTGACCTTCCCACTTCTGAATCCTTGCTCCACCTCTGGCCGCCCTCTATCCCAAACTTCAAGATCCAGTTTGCTGAGTGTTTTCATCACGTCCACAAATCTAAATTTACAACCTGCCTCCCGTCAGAGCTAGCTTGCCTGCGTTTGCACTTAATGGCCGGATCAGGTTACGTATTTATTGATAAAGCAGCATTTGGCTGAGTACCTGGCCCAGCTTATTAGAGCCCGGCCAGTCACTCTTGACACTGCAGCGTCAGTTTAAAGAGATAGTCCCACAAAGACAACATCTTACGTTCGATTATGGGAAAAAGGGCTTGCTCTTCTGTCTGGGCTCAGGTTATTAAGTATAGTTAACTTATAATAATTAGTTTTAACTGGGTTCATCTGGAGAGCCACAGCTAGAGGTCTGGGGACATACAATATGACCAGGAAGTGACTACAACCCTCTCTCCATCGATAACACCAGCATATCTCATTACCTTGGTGACCTGCAGTACACTGCCACTCGGTCTTGATCATATAAAACCCATTTCAGTGCGCTGTGCCCGCTGGAGCACCAGCAGAGTGGAATATTCATTATTCAAATTTTAAGCATTGGAAATCCCAATATGTTACTAAGGCCAGATGAGATGAGATGAAATAGCTTAGCCTTTTGTCCAGGGAACATTGACTAATCATCTCGCTCCCCAAAATCAATTTCCGAGCCGTAAGCATCAGACACTCCTGATTGTACTGTACTGTTGAGGACCCCCCATCACTATCACCTAATACTCCTGCTGGCTGCCCAGAATAACTTATTGATTAGTGATTATGTTACGGGAGGTGAGGGTGGCCGGGGCGGAAGATGGACTGGCCTCAGTCATCTCAGAGCTAAATATGGGTCCTCTGTCACCCGATCTAGCACATATTGACACTATCACCAGCTGCCACCAGCCCTGCAGGGGGGGCAGTGGGTGTTTTTCAAGCAAAGCGACATCTAATGGATCTTACATCGCTTGATAAAATCTTAGATTTGCAGCAATTGTGGACAGCTATACAAAGACATAAGCACAAATATATATATTTCAAATCAGGGGTGGATGATCATTTCCTGGTGTTGGTGGAGGTTCTGATGTGGCGGGAATGCACTTTTGTTGTCTGTTCTGAATAAATGATTTGAACATGAAACGGGGGAGAATTGTTGCAGCATCGGATGCGGTAACAGAGTCAAATTAATATCTGAGTAAAATGGAGAAATGGCAATGCGTGACAAACGCCGTTGTGTTACAAGTCACGCCTCTAATTCTGGAATGCAGGCGTGCTTACTAAAATCACTGGGGTGGCATTATGCCGACTTGTTTGGTTCAGTCAGTGGGAACTGAACTAACTAACAACAAGTCCTCTTAATGGCAATATAGCAGGATCTCTGTATAAAAGGTGCTTCAGATGCTGTGCTCAGCCTGAAAAGTAGCTGTGATCAATACCTGCAGGCCCTTTCCCCAGTGCCAGA
The DNA here is from genome assembly GCA_038501795.1 of Pseudopleuronectes americanus. Lineage (NCBI taxonomy): Eukaryota > Metazoa > Chordata > Actinopteri > Pleuronectiformes > Pleuronectidae > Pseudopleuronectes > Pseudopleuronectes americanus. Next base: position 6,798,025 of record CM076733.1, read on the forward strand.
GGGCTTGTGCGTGTGTGCGTGCGTGCGTGCGTGCGTGCGTGCGTGCGTGCGTGCGTGCGTTCGTGCGTGCGTGTGTGTGTGTGTGTGTGTGTGTGTGTGTGTTTGTGTATGTGTGTGCTGTGTCAGCATCCACTCAGGACTTCATCAAACATCCCCCATACCCTGACTCCACACACACATACACAACGCCCACATCGGCTGAACGCTCCGCTCAAACAGTCGCTCATTTTCACTTTCCCCTTCTCATCCGCCCTTTCTTTCTTTTCTCGCTCACGCACACACACACACACACACACACACACACACACACACCACACACACACACACACACACACACACACACACACACACACACACACACACACACACACACACACACACACACACCACACACACACACACACACACACACACACACACACACACACATTTCTCCTCCTTCCTTCTATTCCAGGCCATCCCAACAAGAATGTTAAATACCATTCAAATGTCAGCCTGCCGTATTGATTGGAATAATAATTCTGAAAGGTAGGAGAGATGGCTTGTTGATGCTAAGCAGGCGCGTGACGGGCCGAGCATCCTTCACTGTCACAAAGTTGCCATGTAAGGGTTCCCGGCTCCCCTGGCAAGAGTGGGGATGGCGGTTTACGTTAAGACCACCGAGGCCGTATGTTTCTGTCATTAATCATTGTCCTCACAGGCCTGAGAAAGGCAGACTAGGATCCATGCTGCGAGAGAGAGGGTCATTTTAAACGCCCTCAGATCACAGTGGCAAGTCGCGAGTGTGTGTGTGTCTGTGTGTGTGTGAATCAATGTCAGACCAGCGAGTATGTTCATCACCAGGTGGTTTTCCTTTATCTGTCATGTTTAAGTGCAAAATAAAAGGCAGAAGTGAAATTCAACCATATGCAGGCAAGAAGATAAAAGCTAGAATCTGATAAAAAAAGCTCATGTAACTGATTTGCTGCCAAAGTGCTGCAACATTGACAGAATACACACAATGGTTTATATAATATAATATACAAAAATTTATGTTATTATATTTTAATCATTAGCAATATAAAATTCACTTCAGAAATGAGTGAACTGCATGTAGAGAATAGGACTATCAATGATCATTGGAGCTGCGATCCAGGTCATATTTTTATGACGTATCCATGGCTGTGTCTTGTCTTGCAAATTATGGTGTTATTTGTGATTCTGAAATGGTCCCTGTGAAAATCCGTTTTTACTTCTGCACTAAAACAAACTTTACAGAATGGAGTGATCCACATTTACCAAGACTGAAGGGTGATGACTTGTTTTTAAGAGTAGACCAAGGTTGATTTAACCAATGTATTATTATCATTTGACTGAATAATACAGCTCGTGTATGGTCAGCATTTCTTCAGTATTTTTTCCAATACTCATCTTGGATATTCGTCTATATAAGTGTAAATCAGGTGGTATTATTATTTACTTGGGTAACTATTTTGAAATTCATATAAGACTCTTCTTGTAGATTATTTAGCGTTGTTCCATTTTGAATTATGTTATTTATTAAAGGAGACATATTATCAGATTTATTCTTTTAATTTGGGTTATTACTTGAAAGTAGTAGTTTCCGCCGGACAATACTGCGAGAAGTTTCCGTAGCTAAAGGAGCTGTGTATTCTGTGGGGAGAGGAGCTCCCTCTAGTGTGGACTTTGGTATTTTTAACTTTGCGGACTTTTCACGTACATAGAAAACTTGAGAGGAAAAGCTAAAAAAGCATCATGTGTTTCCTTATAAAAGCATTAATATGTATCAAGATATCTATAAATGTGCATCTGGTGTCAAGTCAGCTTTGACCCTCACCTGGCAGGTACCTCGATGTTTGAGATGGCATAGAAGTACTTGAGCAGGTTGTCTCTCTGGACATAGGTGCCTCCGAGGGCAGGCCTGAGAAGCCTCAACCTAAGGTTGGTGAAGGTGAAGAAGTCCCTCAATCCCTTCATACTCTCCATGCGAGTGTACAGACTGTCCATGTTTTGTAGCCGAGGTCCGGCAAACACAGCAAAGCGTGCCCGCACCTCAAACTTGACATTCTTGTCGTTCTTGGAGCCGACCCAGCGCGAGAACTGCTCAGTACAGATGACCCGTGTGATGTTGGCGGGCGTGAGGTCACGCACTTGTTTGGGTGGCATGTCGAAGGCATCCAGGCAGTCGTCAGCAAAGAACTGGTAGGGCTGCCAGGAGCGCCCATGGTCCATGGACTTATCTAGTATCATGATAGAAGGACGGCCATACTCAAAGGTGATCAGTATGTCGTCTGTGAGCTCCAGACTTTTGTTCCAGGCCATAGTGATGTTAGCCAGCAGGGGCTCTGGGTGGCTTCTCCATGTGACTGTCTGCCAGTAGGTGATTAAGCCGTTGCGTTCACGATCCTGCATCAGCTGAGGAGGATGAGCCAAATCTGGGTTGGAGGCATCACACTCATCACTGCACAGGTATGGATTCTCCTAAAAGAGACATGGACACAAAGCAGTGAGATATTTGTAAGGGTTTGAGGATGAATCCAATGATGGAAACCAATACATAACAATGAAAAGACCAAAAAACATGAAAAGGTATATTTTTAGGTTTCCAAATGAAACTCAGAATATATAATATACAGCATATATCTTAATCAACACACACTCGGGGACAATTAACCCGCTAAGAGGCCAGTGGGCAGAGTTTTGCTTGGGTCCCCATTCACTTTGTGCATTGTGTTTGTGTCCTGTTGCCTTTAGTTAACATCTAGGCACAGAGCACACCACAGACTACCCAAGGCACTGCCATTATACCGTAGCCCAGAGCCCCAGAAACAAGAAGCACTCCAAAGCCATAATATTAACTTGCCTAGGGGTTTCTTGTTGTTAGTTAGGTAAAGGTAATTTTATTTAATCCAATATTATGAACTGATATAATACATTTTTCTCAAGCAGAATTTTGACCCAGGGCCTCAAAATCCCAAATCACATTTATGTCCTCAGTATTCCAGTTTATAACATGTTTTGATGGTGCATCAAATTACCACAATCTGATTCCCTTATTGAATAAAGGAAATACAATTTCTGATGCAAATCTCGTTTGAGGTTTAGTATGGATGTTCATCTCCATGTAATCCTTTGATTCAAAATGTACGCTCCTTTTCTGCTGCCTGACTATCCCCCCCAAAAAATATCTATATTGTTTTCATGAAGGACGTTGTGTATCTAAATTAGAAGTTCCTTCCACTCCTGGACAAGGGCACCGAGGGACAGAGAGCTCAAGAGGAAACTTGCCAAACAACACAACAGGAAGTGTGAAGGTCAGGAGGATCATGCATCATCACTGTCTTTGCATAGACAGCAGAGTGTTGCTGCACTTTTAACTCCAGAGAATCGATCCCTCTCTTTTAGCGATGCCAAGACTTTCAAGCCACGGCCTCTCTGCACATCTCAGAAATCAACAGGATTATTCTCCCGTCTCACAGGGAGCTAGAGGCCTCGCTCCACCTGCACTAAGAGATGCCTCTCACTCGCTGTTCGGAGATCTCACGCCTCACGTTGTCCTTTTCTTCCAAAAAGACATATTCGCTCTGTTATTTCAGAATCCCACCTTTGCATGTCAAAGAAAATGTCAGGTCCTGTAACTCTAACCTTATCTCCAAGAAATTATTTGAATATATTACTATTTAGTCCAAATGTGTGGTTGTGAGAAACATACTTAATGCCAGGTAATGTTCGGAGTCTGTGTTTTTTGAGTGAATGATTTGAGGTGTATGGCTCAGTGTACAAGGACCAGATAAGCCAGCGATGAAGGATGGAGGCAGACCTCCCAGCTGCAGCTAGTTTTGGTCTAGGGTTAGGGAAAGATTGTGTGCTTCATTTAATACATATATAACAATATTATGCAAGCAAAGTTGTTGGGTTGCTGGTTTGACAAAATGTTGTTTTGTCACTGACTTAGTTTTTCTTTCACATAAAACGTGTCACATAACATATTTTCTGCATAGTTTAGTCTGTAGAAATAAATAATGTATTGGCAAACATGAACACAGATCCTGATATGTATGCAAAGGCTCATATCGGCTGACTTTTATCGACCCTCCGATGTGTCAGTCTTGCTTTAATTTTAAATTCAAAACCTTAAATTAGTATTTTTACATTGTAGTAAATAAGGGGCCTGAATACTTCATCCACTACTGGATAATTAAATCATGTCCACATTACATTCCCTTCAAAACATGTTTGCTGGTGAAAATTTGCTGTATTTATAAGAAGTCATTTCTAGGAGAAATACGTTTTTTAGTCCCATATCCCAGGAATCCTATTTCCACAGTTTCCTGTGGCTCTTCATGTTGAGACCTTTGCAGCCATTTCAGTAACATTGATGCAGCTTAGTGTTGTAAGCCAGCTGTCCGACATCCACATCACCACAGAAGTCAAATATTTGTGTAGAGAAATCCCAGAGATCCACACAGTCATCTCTACTGGTGCTTAATCAGCTCTAGCATTGTTTAGATTGTATCAGATGCAGGAGGCTCATCATCACCCCAGGATGTACTAATTAGTCTGATAAGGGTGTTACTATTTTCTCAAGTATTTACCCACAGTAATTCATTGTAGCAGAGAGGGGTCACAAGTATTCACCTTCTCATTCGCAGCCACTGGCTTCTTTCATTATATTTTACTGTTGTCGTACTTATCACAAATACAACTCTCCGTGCTGTCATTTCCATAGTTTCTTGATATGTTGAGTATTTAAAAACAAACTACCCTGAAAAACATTACATTGATTTTACATAGCTCGAGAATTGCCTGCTGATGTCTGTAGGATTTTTACTCGATTGTGTTTCCAACCTCCTCTCCTGTTTTCCACACTTGCAATAACTGATTACACTTTATAGCTGATGTTAATCCTTCTTATTTCATTTATTGAGAATCCAATAGTCTTTCTGAATTTTACTGTGTTCTGCTTAACAAGCTCTTGATGGAGTGCAGGGTATAAATATCTTGCCTTTTTTTCTTGCACCTCCACCTCCTCTCCCTCCTCTTCTTCTTCTTCCCCTTTCTTCTTTGTTTTGTTCCTCTTATTATTTTTTTTGCCGTTTGTGTTACACTGCTTCTAACTGCAGTGTTTAGGAATGTGACCAGCCGCTCTTGAAATACTCTCAGGTAGTGTAATGGTAATTTTGTTGACAACAGCCACTACAGAATATTTTTGGGGAATTTTAAGATATTTAAATATTTTTGAACAAAGGAACAAAGAGGGTATGAGGCATTTCAGGCAAAAATAATGATTCATATCTTTGCCTCAGTGACATGAGATATTTGCTCTAACGTTCTGCCAGCATGTGACAAAGGAATGATCAGTAGTTTGTCTGCAATTTGTGTTACTACAGGTTCATCTTTTTCTTTATTAGAAAATATTTATAAATGCTAAACAATATGCTTCATTTATTTGTGCGTACCCGTTCAGATCACCTCTCAAATGACATGATTAATCACGTGAAAGCTCAGAGAACGACTGGCCAATGACAAACAATGGAAGCATTTACATTGACATCAATATTCCGATATTAGGACAGTAGTAATACGACACTGTCATGTAAACAGCAATTTCTGATGACTTTAACCTGAATAAGGTCACACTTGGAATAGGCAATAATCAAATTAAGACACATGGAGTATTCCAACGGTAGTCACGTTATGTAGACATGTATACGTCTTTAATGACCTTTTAACGTCCAATTAGAGTTTTACAGCATTTTTGCAACATCGACCTACGGCAGCTTGACAACGTATGTCTGGGGTTAGAGTGTACACAAGTAGTGGGACATAATGTTGATGTGAAAGGGAATGGAATATTCTATTAGGAACTCGTGTAAACATAATAATCTTAATGATGTCTTATTCAGTATAAGGTCAATTGTCAGCATATATGCAAACCTAGTCAGTTATTTACTTTACATCCGTCGTATTGTTTAGTAGATGGAATGACTCATTATTCTGCAAAAACATATGTGACAGAGTTGCAATTTAACAAATAGGTATTAAATACGATTGGAGCTGAGAAGACGTTTAGTTTCTTGTAAATAAGGCTCAGCAGCTAAATCACTCTTAGTACAACTGTAGAGTTTAGGTCAACATTGCTCAGTACACATTGAGAGAGTTACGATGCAGTAAAAGTAAAACATGCGTCCAAACTCTCAATGAGGCATATGTGTTCATCACCAATTGTCATATTATTGAATGAGCATTTGAAAACCCTGCAGAGTGTGTGCTCACATCTTACAGATGGAATAATCAATAATAACAGTACACCATTTTGTGTTAATGTATAGGTGGTGGTACATTATTGATCCAAATTGGAGTAATAAATAAACAAACTTTTTTGCAGCGTCATGCTCACAGAGATGAGTGATGCAAGAATTTAGCCTGCCCACTTTTTTATCAATCCGATACAAGCTCCAAAGATCAAATACATTACTCAACATTAATGCAACGTATTGTAATGTTGCAGCTGCTTTAGTTCAGCTCAGCAGAATTAGATCATTAAGACTTTTAAGTGATAGTCCATCCAGAATCAAACACTCACCCCCTGTTGACTTTAAAGTTGGCTGTAAATAGTTTTAAGTTCTGTGCTTGATGGAAACCGGTTGATGTAATCAGCAGGCGGTGGGCTTTTCAACATGTGCAAACCAACACATGCTCGATAATGAGCTCATGCATGAGGACTGGGATGGAAGGTGGTGTATTAAGCCATATTTTGCATGGAGATATGAGCGTTTGTAACATATTGCGCACACAGATGGAGACAAAATGGGTCATTAAGAGGTTTGAAAAATGTCCCTTTTAATGTTTAAATACTATCCACTGGAAATCCGATAAGTAACATGAATTCACACAGACCAAACTTCCCACAGCCACCGTTCAAGCCCGCAGAGGCATAAAAGATTTAGGGTGGAGTATCACTTCCTTCTTTATGAACTGAGCTCTGACGTGAAAGCAACACTGCATCATATCGATGCGCCCGCGTGAGCTCCGATCATGTGTCACCGCTTCTTCAGAGACGCTCACTTTTTTGCCGTTGCCAAAAAAGCTGCATCTGCCGACAGCGCTGCCGTTTGAATAGAGTCATTGGACTGTACCAAGGGAAAGTGAGCAGTCACTCAAACCCACTCTAGTGGTCTAATAACAAAAGCAAAAGTTACAATCCTGCAAGGCTGAGATTATAAATCATCTGATTTATGGTGACAACGGGGGGAAAAAAAACTCCGAACATAAGCAAACCCTGAGCCTTTGCTGAGGGAAGCTGTATGGCACAGGAGACACGGTGCAGGACTGGGATGCATGTGAAGACACAGCAGTGGAACAACGGTATCTTTATATCAAAGACTGCAGATAATCCGTCTCACTCCTCACTGGAATGGAATCGCATCATTGTCCTCTATCTGATAACGCAATTATCTCCCCTGCTCTGCCTCAGATAGAGATCACTGACAGCACAAACACACTTAGGATTGTGATCTACAACGCTCATAAGGGAGTGCATTCAAGAAGGATGATTAGAATTAGTTACTTGTTAGTTATTATTTATGTTGTTTATTTGAAAGCTGTGCAGTACAGTCGAGCTCACGGTGGCTCTGTTGCCCCTACGTCATGACATCCCCTGACCTCCGTCCAGACACACAAACACAAACAGGAGTGGATTAGTATGCTGTTGTTCTTGGGATGAACCTCAACCTGCAAATCCTATTTAAAATGATCTCACTGTCACACTGCTCCAGATACAGTGGAAAGTCTGCACAGCTCCCGGAAGCGTGTTTGTGTGTCTGAAGCCGTCCACACTGAGACAGGTATTTAGCAAAAAGAAACCCCTTTCATCAGTGTTTAGGCCTCAACTTCAAAAGTCACTAAAATGACACCCTCTAAAGTGCAGATACAAAAATAAATATATTTATACATACATATATATATAAAATTGAGTGAGGAAGCTATGACATCACAGCTTAGTTTGTGCATGTTGCTTTGGTTTAGGAGCATGCGCCAGAAACGACAACAAAAACACCAATATTATTTTGACTGCAGCGTTCTTCTCTAGACAAGGATCAAGGATCAATACAGTTTTTTTTTATAGTTCTTGTCTCTTTGTCGGGACAAAATCTGCTCTGACCTCCCTGAGCCCTTTAGGATTAACTACAATAGAGGTGATATGTACTGTATAGTTATATAGGCTGGAGGATTTTTATCCCTCATGAGAGACTTACGCGTAAGGTTATGTTTAAGCCCTTTGTGTGCTCTGTCCTCCTTATCCTGCTCTGTCCTCCTGCCACCGCTCTGCCCCGGTCCAGTATATCTATTCCAGGATACACACACACTCTCGCTCTCCCATACACACACACAGATCCTGGGCCAACTGCTGCGGCAGGTGGCCTGCACTGCTAAGCCCCTCCGGCAATTATCCTCGCTGGGATCCTGTCTCCACGACAACGGCCGCCATCATGCCCCCCTGCACATGAGTTACTTCCTTGTTTTCACTCGCGGGACAACAATGCGATGTTAAACACTCATGAATAACTCCTCGAGTGCTCGTGTTGGCCTCGCGCTCCGGCTGCGAGCACTGATTCATCTCCGAGTTACCTCCGTGGCGCTTTTTGATTTCTGAGGCTGTGACTAAAAAATGAGTGAGCTCCCTGACCCGACAATGTATCTTACACAAACATTACTTAAGAAGTAATGCACTGCACTGTTTTTGAACACACCGGCAATAACAAAACATTACTGGTTGCCCATGGAAGAATAAAGCTGCCGTTATGCATTTAGTCAGGAATAAAGGATGAGACAAACTGCTTTGCCCGTCCTCTCCTCTTTCCCGCCTCGCTTTTATGACCACTCCTGTCCGTCCGTCAAAAAAATACAGTCGCCGTCTTGGCCTCTCTCTCCTCTTTATTTCGTCCTCCACTTATATAAGTTTCTAAGTTATATTGCTAGCAAGGGGAATAAAGGTACGGGACACACACTCAGAGAACACAATTTATTTTGTTTTGGAGAAACATCAAATGAAATGACCTTACCATTAAAAAGGCCACAGAGGGGGGAAGAGGAAGGGATATTGCTTTTTCACTTATGACGTTAATCTTTTATTTTGTTGGACTGTTTTTCCATCATACTGGAGGCTCTTGTTATCCGGTGAAGCTGGCGTGTGTGTATGTGTGTGTGTGTCTGTGTGTGTCTTTGTAATTACAAATCATAAAGCTGCCTTTTAATTTTAATTACCTCACACACTGAATTTTTCGCTTGCTGTGAAATATCTTGCTATGTACTGAACAGCAAGAGTGTAAATGTGACTTAGGTGTGTGTAGTTGTGTGGGTAGGTGTTTTTTTGTGTGCGTTCTTCAGGCAAGTAAAAGTAAATGTTTGCTGTGATCATGTATGATGATGCTGGAGGAAGAGAGGAGGACAGAATCATCCTGCTTTGAAGCAGAAACTGGGGGTTGTCCTGCTACATTTGAAACTCATCTTAAAATTCACATAGAAGCAGGTACAGTGCGCTGTACGATATAGGCAATATCAGAGGTACTGTGTCCTTTAAAGTGGACTGATGGGGTGAATTCAGGTAAAAGCTATTATCTTTTATGGATGTCTGTTATTAAATCCAAACCAATCACAGTGGAGAAGATAAAGAAAAAGAAAGACAGACCAACTATAAATTGAGTTTCATCTTTAAGAGAGAGATAAGCAACATGCGTCAGAGATCTTTATAGTATTTAATTCTTTCTGTGTTTCTTAAAGAGTGATTTACTGATTCCTATTACATACAAGGGAGTGAGCGTGATTGTCCAATTTTTTTGTTATTGTTGCCTCCATAACCCAAGGTGTAACTCGACCATCAACACTTCCACTCAGAAATACCAATGTTGGGATACAAGTGTTAACTGTAGCTTATAGTGACGAAGGATGGGCTACAGAGATCCTAAATGCAAACCTTTTTCTAACACCACATTAACAGCTTTTAAGTTTTTATAAATTTACATAACCATCACAGACTCATGTGACATCATCAACCATCAACCATTCATATCATTGTAATAAAGAGGCAAAAACTGCTGCTGCTTAACCTGATGTTTGTAGTTGTGGATTTTATTACCCATGAGCTTCTCTTTAGCATTGCATTGACAGATAGCATGGCATGTTTTGTGTCATATGCAGTCGGTAAACAGAATCTGATGTGTAAAATCTGTGTATTTTCTCTTTAATTGAGTTTCTGAAGTGTTTAAAAGTGTAGTAGAGGTTTAAGGTTGACTTATATGTTATGTTCCCTGTAAGCGATGCATCCTACCCACCGTTCCCATTCTAGAGGTTCTCTTTGGTAATGTAGACTCTGGCAGGAATGTCAGTTGGGGGCAGGAGCACAGGTCCTCTATATCTGACAAACTTTAAATTAACAGAGATCTTCTCAAACATTTGCTTTTGAGTCTGACTGAAAGTAAACACAGAACGTATTCCCATGGAAATCTTTGCAGAAAAGTATTTTGGAGAGTACTTTAACAGAATCATGCCCCTTGCCCTGACACATCGTTCTGGACATAGTGTAGCATTGAAATCGTGCCAGAGCACAAGTCTCAGATTTCTAAACACTTCCACTGAAATAATCTCAAACTACAGACAGTGCCATGGGACTACTTTCTGTTTCTCTTTGAGATGGATTCTGTTTTCTTTTGGAAATATATAGGCGGTTGCTTGACCTTGTCTTGCTTTCCCAAACCTCTGCAACAGAGGCATTGAGCAGAATTTTGTCATGAGCAGTAGTTAAAAGGGACACAAATTGTATTAATGCATCCAGGTTGCCAAAGTAATGGTAATCTCCTACGCTGTTGCAAAAACCACGAACACACACAAATACGGGCTCTGCTGCTTCAGTATACATATGATCTGTTATCGCCAAATCAGTCCTGAGATCCTGACTGTTGAGACAAGAGTTCACCTCAGGCTGTCTAAGCTCCCGCATCCAATCCCTCTTAGTATCACCTGAGTCGGAGATAAATCTCACTTATAACTACCCTCTCGTTTTGCCAACACATCTAAACACTCTCTGATCACTTTCAACTGTGTCCTAACGGGGAAGCAAGCCATGCCATTACATCATTACATCCTCCCCCACCTCCCTTGTTCTCCAGTCACTCTCTCTGTCACTCTCCTTACTCTTGCTGTCTGTTTCTGTCTCCCTGTCCCCTTCGTTAATTGTGCCCTACACCCTCAGACCTGCTCGTGCTGTGACCAGATTCACCTCCAGTGGTGTATTATTAGGACACTGGCCACCTGGGCTCTCTTTTACCCCAGGGAAGTGCATCAGGGATGACCCACTGCTGGGTGTGGGTGGCCCCTTTTCGCCTGGCCTTGATGGCCCACTGCTGAGCAGGGCAGGCTAGTTGGATGTGGCAGGACTACACTGTGCAAGCTGGGGAGTATGAGGTATGGCCATAGGCCCAGTCTGGGAAGCACTGATCCACGCTACCAGCTGCCATCTTCCTCCCCTTCCTGCATGCTCCCCTTCCGCTGCTGCGCGGCTTCTCTCTCTTCTCATGTCTATTTTTAGAGCTGGCTGATTTCTACCTTCTAAAACGGGAAAATGTGTTGTGGAACAGGAAGGTGTGTGTGTTTTGTTTGAGTTGTCTTTCTTGGACATACTACTGTGCGCTGTGCACATGCTTCACACACCCCTTCTGGCACCCGCTCATGCCACCGCACGGTGTACATTCCTGTACACACATGCTCACACACCCATTTGCATTCGGCTGCTCTATGTTCTCGCTCCCAAGGGAGACTGTTGATTGAAGGTTTCGGTTCAAAAACAAAAAAAAATGAAATAGCAAAACAACAGCGCTGCTTTTTCTGAATGCAGCAATTTTATATCGACACAGTGTGTACTACTGTGGAACTGTGGTCTGATTTTCATCTTTCTGCTTAGGTAAGCTTGGATCTTCCTCACCTCTCCTTCATCATTAGCTATCCCCCTCTGCAACGGACCGCCTCGCCCCCCCTCAACCCTCCTTACTCCATCATCCTCAACCGCAAGCTGCGGCTCCATAGTAGCTATCATAAGGAGAAACTACAAAGAAACTATTGAAGCTCCATGCGCAGCACTAGTGACAGTAGCATCTTTGTCGAAATGCTGGGAGCCCGTCATGTTGAAAGAAGCCAACATGCTGGCCTGTTTGGCTGTGGAGAAACGATGCTGCATTCCAGAGCGAACAAGAGTGATAAATCGAAAGAAAAAAAAATGCATCCATGTGGAGATGAAGAGATACAAAAAAAAAGACTGTAAACCAATGTAAGGAGGGAAAGCTACAGTATGCCTCAGCGTCAAAACCCCTAAAAGTAAATTCTTCCATAGTTTTTAGGAACGCACTGTAGAACTCATAGGGGAGCGCGGGGTTATTTTGCATCTTCCGCAGTATGTCTCAAGTCTTATTAAGGATGAGCAGCTCTGCGCACTGGGTGATGCAGTCTTTTTTTCGGTGCCCCGACTTTCCCTTTCACTTGTGGGACTGCTGAATGAGTGAGTGAATGTAAATGTACACCAATTAGATAAGGAACCGGCTTTTCTGTAAAGCTGCCAAATCCGAGGGGAGTGCTGCTTGCCTGAAAATAACTGATCTGTATACCAATAACCCTCAGCCACCACCCGGCTCGTGTGTCCAACAGAAAGAGTTAGAGGAGACGCCATGGCCTTGATTCCCCGATGAAGTGTTCACACATGGATTAACGCTCAGAGGAAGATGATACAATAGATGATCTGCGATTCTTAACCCAAACAGCCGATTTCCTGTTAGATACATGTAGAAACACAGGTTGTGACATGTAGAGAAAGAACCTTAAAGAAGTTTTAAATGAGACTCCTACTCTGCTTTCTCATTATAAAGGACTTTGAGTCAGACATCCGTCGCTTCTTAAGTAAACTTTCATCTCACAGCTTCTTCCCTTTCTAAATCCCCTGTGCAGCAGGGTGCCTGGTTCAATCCCCACAGCCGCAGATGACCTGAGAAGAACCTAAACTTTCCTCTATAAAGACCCCGTTCGACGGAAAAGTGCTGACTAAGACCAGACTCCTTCCTGTCCCACCCTCCATCCCGCTCTCTTTCTCTCTCTCTCTCTTTCTCTCATTCGCAGGGCAGCATACCCTGGATCCATGGGATGGAGCGACGCTGGCCAACCCTTGTGAGGAAGGAACCATTAAGGAGCCCATCAATATTTCATCATTGCTCACTCAGAAACATAGTTATAGAAGTTTCCAGGCCGGGGCCATTAGGGGGCAGACGTCAATACGTTATGGCAGCGAGCATCTCTCTTCACTCTCCCACCCACCCCCCTTCTCTCTTTCCCTCGCCTCCGTCCGTCTCCCCTCTCAAGAGGAGTCATCGGAGAAGCTTTCTCAAGACGACAGTGGTTTCCGCTACCTCTACATTAAACAAATCATTAACCATTAGGTATCCAAGGAGCACAATATCCTTTCCTGCTCCTGTCAGATGACCCCAAGTACTTTTATTAGTCTCAGTAAAGAGGAAGGGAGGGAGACGCGGGTGGAGGGCTGTTGGTAAAGTCTGACTGGAGGTAACAAATCTCCAGGCACACAGCGCAAACAGCTAATTACCATGCAGACATGATTACATAACGTGATGTAGACAGGCCTCAACACTCTAGACACACTTTTTGTAAAATGTTAACTCAGGGCTCTTCAGGCGGGTCTAGCACCTTTGGTATTGGCCAGCACAGGGAGACGGAACTTCCTGTCAGTCACACACACAACTTTCCGTAGGAGAGGCAGCGTGGAACTTAATTGTAGTCTTTTTAGGATTACAATGATTTTATAACCCTTCTTTCAAATTATCACACCTACATTAGCTGGGCTGGGCACAAGCCTGCAGGCTAAAATGTGTTAAATATTACTGTAGCGGACATTTTAATGAGTTTTCCTGCAGCTCACCCTTCACCGTCCTTGGAAGTAGAAAGGTCCCGCTATATGCATTTTACCAGAGGAAATGTGAGGTCCTCCAAAAGCGCAAATCAAACCGGATCCCGTGGATGCCAAGTCCATACTAATGTAAACAACACCTCCAGACCTCTCTGAGGGGGCGAGGACCCTGCCAAGTCATTACACTTCCTCCATCCCTTTCAGATCCCCATAGCTTTTATAGTGTGAATCCTGCTCCGGCTTTAATTAGACCATCTTATCTGTGTGTCATTACTTTTCACATTGTCAAAATATAGCTCTATCTGCATAACGCTGTGATCATAACCCAAAATAAACCCTATTATTTTTCTACTTTTTACACTAATTTAACTATTTTAATAAAAGTTATCTGCGGGTGTGGAGCATGTTTACAACTATTTACACTTTCCAACATGTTTCTCTATTTTTAAAAAGTTAATAATAAAAGTATAAATGGTGTTTTAGAACCGACATGAACTCACCAGAGTGCAGAATCTCTCCGGCGGGTTTCCACAAGTGATTCCGGGCGGATCCACCTTGATGCGCATGTGGTCTTTCATGGACATGGCTTTCGGCTGGCACGCGTATTGCTCCCACACTGAGCCCTCATCCGTGCTCACCAGGGACTTGCACAGGTCGTACTGGCCACGAGTGGAGGCCAAGCAGTGCAGCAGCAGCAGCAGCAACGCGGCCTGGAGGAGCATGGCCGGCTGGGGGGTTCGCTTGGAGCGGGGTCCGGCGCAGGGTGAGGGGGCCACGGAGCTCAGGGGAGAGGTGACGCGCATGGAGTGGTGATTATCAGGAAAAGGTGGACATCCCTATACCACCATACTGCTGCCGCGTGAATGGAGAGGCGCAGGGAAATCGACACAACTCGCCTCCAGACTAATAAATTCCCTAAATGACAGGAGGACACTGTATCGGCAACTTTCACTCAGTGTCTCTTCTTAAATATCGACGGCCTCCAGAGAGGGACACTTTGTTGATTTGACGACTGGCTTCCCGTGGAGGATGGGCGGTGGATGGAGAGGCGGATAATGTTACAGAGATTAATCTTGGCATACGCTTTAACCATAGTGTTGCAGGGTGGAGTTGGGCGGGAGACGTCAGCGCGGATCCATGGCTCAGAGAGCGGTGTCCTGCGGGCAAACGGTGCCGGTGCCGGCCGGGCAGGAGGAAGGAGAGGTCGCTGCTCCTCCTTCAGGTATATCCATCGGACGCTTTAGGCTGGCCGAGCTCCTGTGATTGTCCCGGGGCTAAACGGGGACAAATGTGAGAGAAGCAGGGAGTTAGTGCGGTGCGTAATAAACCATCATGCATTCATCGTATATCCTTTAATCATCTTGTTAAGGGAAGAATATACACGTCCTAATTTTCACAGCTCAATTTGAGATTAATTTGATCTTGCATGGTGTTTCCCCCCATTTTGCATAAATAAAAGTTTAATGCCGTTCTTTGAAATATACATTCGCATGGGTGGGTCGCTTTCCCAACTCTTTCTCTGTGATGCAGTTGCCTAAATTGCGCTTGTTGACATCACATTAACCACACGCAGAACTTAAAAGGGAATGTGTGACAGTTCGCTTTAAAGACGACACGTTCATTTAAAACCAACATCAAACCTGGAATGTGATCTTTGACATTTAAAGTTCAGGGTTGCACTTTAAAAACGCACTAAAAGCGCAGCGCCGTGTGGATAACCTTGTGCGTAAAAACACGTGCTTTTTGCCGGTTTGTGTGCGCAGGAGTTGTAACAGCTCATGGAGCTCTGGCGATGGAGGCTCCAGATGCGTTTATAATAATTAAACATGTAAAAATGGGCACCCCGAAGAGACGTTTGACAGCCATTCACTTAAAATGTGATTGTGTGCGTAAGATAATTAATGTTTCAAGAATTCAAATTAAAGTATCCTGTCCGGTTTCACTTCAGATAACTGTCATTCATTTAATAACTAACTTTAAGCAAAAAAAAACTGCAGTGGAAATGTATCCTCGCCAGATTTATTCACTCTGAGATTATAATTCGATTTAAACTGAATATATTAATACATGAATAAATATGGGTGACATTTTTTGTGCAGCGTGGATCCATTGATCACAATCCGGCTGTCATCCCCTGACGCCAGGTCCTTGCGCAACCTGTCCCACGCCATCCACCCCTGCATGCGCGGACTGTCAAAGTAAAGTCGCCAAAAGCTGTTCCCCGGCCCTGACATTCTTGTAGGGGTGTGTCCCCCCCTCCCACCCCCAGCATAGTGCATCCCACCGCGCAGCATCACTCACAGAATATCTATTATCTATTCACACATTAAGGTGAAACTGTGTGAATACAGCTGAAAGTGCCATATCCTCCGGATATTGTGCATGGAACTTTAGGGAGCTCCAAGCACACACTCGCGGTGTTATTATCACATCAGATAAAGCACTTACTTCTCACATGCATCCGTGAGGCAGCTCAGCACTTTGTGTGGCGATGGAGCCTCCGTGCACGTCCTCCCTCCCTCTCTCTCTCTCTCTCTCCCTCTCTCTCTCCCTCTCTCTGCTCGGAAAGATCCTCTCTCCGACGGGTCCAGTAAATACTCGTTCCCCCTCCGCGGTCCTCACTGTTACTCCCGTTATCCTCCTCCCTGCCCAGGATCGCCGCTGGTTGTTTTTCTGCCGGATACTTTTCTCTCTTTCTTCTTGTTCCTTCTTCTTTTTTTCCTCTCTCTATCGCAGCGTGGATGGCTGCGCAGATCGGTGTCCTAGATCTGGAAGCGGCGGGTGAGGAAGAGGAGTGAAATCCAGCGTCCAGGAGTAGGAAAAGTATCAAATATTGACTTTGAGGGAAACGCGTGTGCCCGCCCTCCTCTGCCCCCTCTCTCCTCCTGCTGTCCCGACTTTACCAGCTCGGGTTTACCCGGGATGCTCAAGGGCAGAAAGAAAGAGGGAATAAAGAAGCTTTATGGAAAATATCACCCTCCCTTCTTCTTTTCCTCCTCCTCCCTCCTCCCTCCTCTCTCTCTCTCTCTCTCTCTCTCTCTCTCTCTCTCTCTCTCTCTCTCTCTCTCTCTCTCTCTCTCTCTCTCTCTCTCTCCCTCTCTCCCTCTCCCTCTCTCCCTGTTAATGCCGAGGCTAAATCCTTTTACCATCACTTTCAATCACTATCTGAGCTTTCATGTGCTCCATGTCCTGCTGCCTGCCTGGACCGGGGCGGTGCAACTTCCCTGCTCCGGCTCCGGCTCCAAACGGTTCCCTGCCAGGTCCGCTCTGCAGCCTGCTCGGCGTTTAGAGGACCAGCAAGGGATAACAAGCTGGGACCCGGTGTTATTACATTCTCGACCTTAATATGTCCAGATGTGTAATTAAATAAATGACATAGAAAATATCATGGTGTTAACGCGGTTTTCTGGGAGACCGAGTTTATATTAAAACACACACATTCCTGTAATACTCTATTGGGATTTGTTGTGTGTTTCTCATGTAATATCTTACTTTACTTTATTCACCTTCTACAGAATCATGTTCTCTAACATTAGATAACACATGTCTTTTGGGGGTATTTATAGCTTTCTGCATGTTTTCCTCAGCCTTATAAGAATATGCAATCTCTATATCATTTTCTGTAGGATTATAATGCGGGATTATCAGTGGATCTGAACTTTCAGTTTAATTATAGCCTATAGTTCACACTTACCCATGCAGGGTCAGTGCAGTGATGTGTTATGCTGCAGTGGAGTGGTGCTCTCCATGGTCCTGAATCTTTATCACCTTATACAGAGGTCGCCACATTACTCAGTCGCTCCCAAACTAGAGGTCAAGATGATTATCGGATGTCAAACACAATTTTAAAAACTTAAACAATCTTATGTCAAGGATAATTTTTGCAAAAAAACTAAAAAGCACTACTTTCTCTGCCTCCATCCTTTGGTGACCAACGACAGCATCAACTGCATCTGGTCAGTTTACAGCACCG
The DNA here is from genome assembly GCA_038501795.1 of Pseudopleuronectes americanus. Lineage (NCBI taxonomy): Eukaryota > Metazoa > Chordata > Actinopteri > Pleuronectiformes > Pleuronectidae > Pseudopleuronectes > Pseudopleuronectes americanus. The sequence goes on from CM076733.1 coordinate 6,815,961, forward strand.
TAGGAAATATTGCAACACGTGCACGTAGGTGAATTATTTGAGAACTTGCTCAAATCAATATTCTTAGGGAAAATGAGGGTTGAAAGTCTGGCCATGCTCCTCTTCACGTTAAACTCCCCCATATTAAGTTAGTTTACCATGTTTCTGTTGTTAAAATTTGAACGGTTAAAAAGAGAACATAACAAATTATGCATGTTATCCAGTGCTTCCCTTCACTGGGCTTGATGAAAAGTACATTTTTAAGTTACAATCCAATGTGTTTGTGTCAAATATTAATTTATCTTGTGTTGCATGCTAACAATTTCTTTTTTTTAAATGTTTCTTTTCATCCTTTGCCTGAGTATTTTTCCAGAAATCATCTTAAAGGTGAGGTGGTTACAAAATGTATCCAATAAATAATGGCTTTGGATGACAAGGCAATTGTTAGCTAATAGGAGGCTAACTATAGTAATATCGCAGGTACAAGTCTGGATTTCAGCTAATAAAAAAAAAGTGGCTTCATCAATTTAACCAATACTCATTAAATAAATTGTGTTGCATAATATTTCCTGATGCTGTGGACAGAGCTCTCTTAATTTTCATTAACGCTAAAGTCTAAACAGTTTTTGCTGACCTCTTGTGGTTCGGGGTCTTATCTTGCTGCCTTAGCCTAAAAGTTTAGACCACACCACAATGTGTCGGTGCACAACAACCTCACATTTAGGTGTGGTTAGATGCAATAAGCGCACTTACCTAACCCGACCAATCAGTCAGTGGTGAAACAGGCCTCAAGCTTTCAACACAGAGTTGGGCACTGATTTACAATCTACTGTCAACTTTATTGTCTCTTGTGAGTGGCCTAACTTTGCAAATGCATTATTAAATCTTGTATTTACTATTTAATTCATGTTTTTACTCATTAATTGCATGAATATTTTACTCATTTGGGCCTTAATGTTGAAGAAATAAATACTGTGAAGTCGTTACAAACTATAATCGAGACGTATCTGATGAGAAGTGGTCAAAAGGGAACTTTGTGTTAATTTAGTGGGTTATTTCGATTATCGACTGATACTCATCCCCCCCATGTATGAAGTAAATTATCTTTCTTTTGTCTTGACCAGCAGCCCAAAACCCAAAGATTTTTAATTAATTATGATTTAAGACAATTTGTGTTTTTATTTGAAACATGACTTCAAGAAAGCATCAGTTTCCTCTTCATTTTTTCCGTCAATCTACGAACCGATTCACCTCTTGGTTGCTTATATGAGGTGAGAGATTAATTAATGGTGCTATGGATCTGCTTCCAAGTCCTCAAGAGCCCCGAACCCCCCAACACACACACACACACACACACACACGCACCTATTTTTGGAAACCACTGACGTGATTAACACCACTGTACCACCAACACGTGAACAGATGTCTATAATCAGCTCACAGTGAGTGGGGACTCTGTAATTCACACTTCAGAGGTGAATGACAACCGTCTCGGCTCAGATAATTCACACCTCTCGTATGGTTTTATGGCAACAGAAGAACAAAGAGGCCAAAAGACAAGTGGGGCAGAGAGAGAGAGAGAGAGAGAGATGTACGATTCAGAGGAAATTATGAACCTCTGTATAAAACAGTGGCAGTGCACCCAGGAGAGGATCGATAGTTTGTCCTTGCAGGGCCTTCCCTCTCGTTTCGCATCTTTGAGATGACTCCTCTTAACCCTTTTGGTACTGCAGGGGCCTCTGAGTCGAGGGGACCCCTCTTGTTTCTACACCACCGTGTGTGGGGCCAGACTGAAAGACAAATTCCCCCCTCAGGGATCAATAGAGCATCACTAATAGAGAATTCACTGCTATAACAGGCTTTGATATAGAGTAACACAGGCCTTTAATCTACACTGCACTGGAACAAAATGGGTGGGCCTGCATAATGTGTCACACGGCGTCTGAGGCAAAGATAAAACAAACAACACTGCTTTTGTCAGAGGTTGGCAACATTTCTAAAATAACATCAGTGTAAACCTTTAGTATTGGATTTTCAGATTTCGCCTTCTCCATCAAACTCTCCTGTTCTCTCGTCGTCCTCTCACTTGTTCAGTGCGAGCGATTAAAAGCAGATTTAAATCCTCACCGATTCAGCGCTGGTCATGAGAGTGTGTGTGCGGCGCTCAAAACGTGACTTAGTGTGATTAAGCGCCAAACATTTATTTCACAAATGGGTGAGGATTACATGTGTAGGCAGGGAGACTGATTTTAATATGTGCAGCCTTTGTCATTTACTGTTCTGTGTCTCAAGATCATAATAAGCCAACTACATAAGTTTGACATCAGACATGATTTTACAGATGATGTTACACTTTACCGAATTCACCTGAATGTGCGTCAATAACTCGATAGAAATGTCAACCCTCAACATGATGAATGAGTGATATTATATTTTGGAATTCAATTATGTCTCCATAAATAAGAGCATCAATAACGATAGAACAGCCTGTCTAAATAGACATGTATTCACTACAGTATGTGGCACCACAGGCCAGTGCTGTACTCATTTCCTGCAACAGTGTTAGTGATTTCACCATGCTGAGTTCGTTGGCACTGTACAATTTGTCATTGTGCTTTTGAAAAAATTAAAATTGTTCTGAATTGGATACATGTGAATATTATATAATTTCTGTAATGTATTTAACAGTTTGAATAGAAACTTGCTCTGTTAATCACTCAACCTTCCGGGAAGAGCTCACTGAATCTGAAAAGTTGTGTAAAATGTGACAAAAACCGATGACAATTTTTGTGTTCTGATCCTCTTGAGAGTCCATCTTCCTCTATAGTCGGCCTCTCTTTCACTCTCTTTGTGTTTGTATTTTTTGCAGAGGATAGAACTGTCAGAGTAGCCTCGCTGGCAGACCTTGATAAAAAAGATACCCTTCATCGTGGCAGCCCCGCAGAGTTTGGACAAGATTCAGGACAGGCCTCATCCTCCCCTCTCTCCTCCTCACTCTGTCTCTCTATTTGCCAAAAGGATGATGCAAAAGTCAACCTGTGTGGGAGTCACGCTCCCGCATAAATCAGTTGGGAACTTTGGGAACGCCCCGGACAAGTATGTGCATGATCAGATGTGATTCACATCTAACCATGGTGACGTGCTCTGATGACATGACCAGGCTGTAATAGCAGAGACACACTAACACACACCAACACACACACACAGGCTAAAAACACCTGACTCATCTATTCTGTTTTACGTACGAATAGAGAAGCACTGCACACATGCTTCCACATCCACTAGAGGGCAGTGCAGAGTCCAGAGTTCCTGAAAACAACAAACATGGCAATGATGGAGGAGATTATGATAATATGCCTCTTAAGAAGGAGGTAAATATCGTCCACGTTGTAAAAGGTTTACCACTGTAAAAATGGTTACTAGTATTTATACACATCTGACCGATGAACCTTAACTTGGTCTGACCATATTAGGTGGTCTCAGTCCAGATCAAAGTGAACCTATTTTGGTTATTTTGTTTATTCTTATTTTTCAATTGGTTCACTCTTACCAATCGTGGCTCATGAGGTAAATATCTGCCTAAAGGGTTGAGATAACCCCAGAAATGAATGAATATGAATTAATTGTTAAAAAGTTTGAAAACTGTAAAGGTTGTAGTGTCCATTTATTCTCCACTGGTCCCAAGTGGCTTAATAAAAAATCCATAAATGTCGGTTTAAAGCAGCAGGGAAATGCATCATGAAAGTGTCTTCTGTGACCACTTTCATGATCTATATGCAAATTAACAAGACGGTCATTTGTGTTAGTTCAGACCAAACAATGTTGTTTTGAACCAGTTTGAGTTTACAGATGTGTCCTGTGCGTGCGTGTGTGTGGGTGTGTGTGGGTGTGAGGGGGTGGGCGGCTGGGTGTGTGTGAGTGTGTGTCTCATGTAGTTTTCTTTTGTAAAATATCTGATTGAAGTGTTATTTATAATTTTTTGGTGATGCGATTAGAAAAACTAGTATTGTTGTATCATAATTATTTACATTGGAGCACTGTTTATTGATAAATTATGAAGCATACATCTTTGTTAAATATGCAGTTTGGTTTCCTTTCTTTAGTAAAACCATAATGAATCCATCACTCATCTCAAGTGAATAAAAAGTTTAATTTACAAGTGCCATATATTTATAAGAGCCATAAATTCATAGTTGTGTTGGGAGTGGTGCTCCTATGGCCAGGTCTTGTGAGCCGACTCCTGATGGGGAAGCGAGGTTTTCTTCCGAGGCCGCACATCGTCATTTTCTCTTTTCCTTTTCTGCCCCTGACCCTCGGCCCGGCTGCTGCCTGGACGGACCGTTTTGTGTTCATGGCAGTGATCCTCCGCAGGCCTGGTCCTCTGATCGGACTGAGCATCATGCCGGCTCTTAATCAAGGGAAGACAGTTTTTTTTTCGCGGCGACAAATCGTCGTGCTTGGCCTTCCTCTTTCGGGACTCCTCAGCTCCTCTGGTCTGGGTGGTTGAGGTGCAGGGATGTCGGTCGGGGAGGTGGGGCTGGCTGGTTTTCCTCCCAGCAGCAAGCGATGGAGGATGGACGGGTTGAGTAGCAGTGACGCGAGGCGCCTTCAGTGGCCCACACACAGATGTGCCACTGCCAGAAGTTTTCCTCTCGCACATTTCCATCCTTTTAAAAACGCATTTGACACTGCAAGAAAATTAATCCTTTTATTAGATCATCCTTTCATGTATAAGACATATTGTAAGGACCTGTACATGAACTGTATCCGCAGTAACAAAGCTACGAGTGGAATATATATAGCAAAAGATGAATTATACATTTAAAAAAATGTAACCAGATCACATTGTTGACTTACTAGTGGCTTTTGTGGTCCATCCTGGCCATGTGGCGCATGTTGATAAAGCTGTGCTCCAGCACCTGACGGGGTTTGATCCTGTGGTCGGGATCAAGCTGGAGCATTGCTTTTAGCATATGGACAAACATGTTGGCATCGGCCATCTCTGCGACTACATCGGCTGAGTTGTGACTGCTGATGGGTCGGGTCTAAAACACAAACATGTCCTCGGTTAGCTCCACTACTGAATAAAAAAAAACCTCTCTAGGACATTCCGAATGTTTTTCTTTTTGTCTTAAAGGAACAAGCTCATGTTGAATGATCTTAAAGAAGACATACGTGCAAGAGGCCGTCCAGGGAGGTGAACCTCCAGCACCTATTTTCCAATGGCTGCCTCCTTGTCGCTTTGAGATACTCCTCAGGTGTCTGTTCAGAAAGTGGTGTGGTTAGCAGAGTGCATCAGAGTGTAGAGGGAACCAAATATGTTACAGCAAGGCAGACAAGAGATGGAGAAAGAGATATTTGAATACAACAAGAGGTTTCAGGTCGGCACCTTCAGTCTCCAGCCGGAGGTGTTGGAGTTGACGGTTCTCGCAAAGAAAAGAGGTGTTTTATTTCCACGGGCGAGCATGCTGTCTGGTAGCTGTCCCTGGGTCTCTGTGATGTATTTGATCTGAAAATACAACACAACTTAAAATTCCACAACAGTCCAGGTGAAGTACAACTTATTTATCTTAATATTATGCACATGTCATGCTCTAGAAGGGTTGGGGATAGGGTTGGATTCTGCTCTGAACTGTTCAGCCCTGAGACTCCTAATGTGTTTCGGTAGTAGATAATGACTGAATTTTCTCTGAGTGACTTACTCTAAGGTTTCATTAAAACTAAAGAGACAGTGTGTTTGTTGAAGTAGTATATGTACCATTTCGTATTCTCCCAGTCCAGGGTAGAGCAGGAAACCCAGGTACAATGCAGCAGCAATGCAGCCCAGCGACCACATGTCGATTGCCTCGCTGAATGGGTGACCCAGCAGGATCTCTGGGGATCTGAGAGAGTAGCAACAACCACGATCACATAAACCATGCAACTCTTACTGCTATATGTGTGTGAATGGATAAAGACTTAATGTTTTTAATCGCAGTTAAAATGTTTGTTTTAGTTAATAATACGCCACTAAGATCCGTCATGGTTCCAGATGCTCACCGGTATGGACGGGTCTGAATGTTGGAGCCCAACTTGGCAGCTGAGACCTCAAATGCAAGGCCAAAGTCGATAACTTTGACCCTGAAGGGCTCCCGTATCTGATCCACCAGCATCACGTTTTCCAGCTTGAGGTCGGCATGGACAATCCCTTCCGCCTTCAGCTGGTTGAGCGCATGGGCAATCTGAAAAGTTCATTTCATAAAAATGTCAACAATGTTCCACCTGCATATATTTCCATACTGTTTGTTAGTGAACAAAGAAAAACAGGTGGACACACACCTGCTGGATGATCGGCCTAATGTCTTTCAGGGGGAGAGGTCTGAAAGATCGTTCCCTCATGAAATCCTGGAGACTTTTGTCCAGGTGCTCGAACTCTAAGCAAATGTGTCCTCGGTCGCTGAAGAACTGGAACCACTGGACAAGGTAGATCGAGTCCAACGATCGCAGTTTCTTCAGTGCAGCCACCTGGAGATACATGGCAGGCCACAGGAACATTGTATATCAGTTTGATGTAAACTTAAACAAGGAAGTATGTGACCATATGGATTGCAGATGGTATAATTCAAAATGGGATCAGCGCACAGATTGGTTTCTTACCTCTTGATTTGCCGACTTCACATTACAGGCCTTTAATTCGATCATTTTTATGGCCACAATCTTATTGTCGTCAAGTCGCTTGCACTTAACGACTTTTCCAAACGATCCCTGTCCAAGAAAAGACTGCACCTCGTAGTCAGAGGAGCCGGAGGTAAGCAGGCTTCCTGGAACCACCTGGTTGTCCCGGGCAGTTGGATTGGCAGCCATGTTGCCTCAATTAATGTTGTTAAAATGAAGAAAAATCCACAAATTGTGTTGTAGGTTCGAGAGCAAAAGGTCAAGCCTTGAAACCATGAACACGATTGTGAATGTGATAACAACTATGTTTTGTCCTGAGTATGTTGGTCTATTTGTAATAAAAGGATTACAAAGACATCTTAACCGCTTTCCTCAAAGGCAAAAATCATAGGCAGATAAAAGCCTCAACTGTAACCTATGAAGTTCTGTCAGCCTATGAAGTTCTGTCAGCCTGGTAACCATGGCAACTGTTGTTGTTATGATTTTTTAAAGTTATATTTTATCCTGCGTATATTGGTTTATTTGTAATAACAGGATTAAATAAACAACTAAACTGAATTTCCTCCAAAAACAGCTAAACTGACTTCTTCCAAATTATAAATTATTATAATAAAGGGATGCTGCAGATACAAGGTTCCATTGTATTCAGCCTGGTAACCTTGGCTGCCCACACCTCACACACACACACTTCTACACATATAATAAAAAACATGAAGTGGTTATTGACCAAGTATAATGTATTGTTTTGTGTGGAGACTGGAGCTGCTGCACAGATTTTAATTTAAATAGGACTAGGGTGGAGCCACACTTTCAGTCATCTTTGTTTTTATCTGGTGGAAGTCTCACTGGTCCTTAAAGTGTGGTTTTTAAAGTGTGTGTGTGTGTGTGTGTGTGTGTGTGTGTGTGTGTGTGTGTGTGTGTGTGTGTGTGTGTGTGTGTGTGTGTGTGTGTGTGTGTGTGTGTGTGTGTGTGTGTGAGTGTGTGTGTGTGTGTGTGTGTGTGTGTGTGTGTGTGTGTGTGTGTGTGTGTGTGTGTGTGTGTGTGTGTGTGTGTGTGTGTGTGTGTGTGTGTGTGTGTGGTGTGTGTGTGTGTGTGTGTGTGTGTGTGTGTGTGTGTGTGTGTGTGTGTGTGTGTGTGTGTGTGTGTGTGTGTGTGTGTGTGTGTGTGTGTGTGTGTGTGTGTGTGTGTGTGTGTGTGTGTGTGTGTGTGTGTGCGAGCGAGCGAGCGAGCCAGAGAGACAATCTAGGAGACTCTAAATGACTCTCCTGCAGCTCTGAAGAGAGATTTGACCAATTTAGGAAAGTGTCGATCATTATGTTTTCATATTGTGTCGGTGGAAACAATCAAATCAACAAGAAGAGAAAATCTACATTGGATTAGTAGTGTAACTGCAGCAGCTCAGGAGACGTCAGCTGAGTCCTCATATATGTGGCCCAGGACGGATTTGTGTTTACACTGTTAAAAGAATTTGGACACACGTGAATAGTACAAAAGAGTTGAATCTTTTATAAAATCTCTATTGTGACAAAGCAGTTGAGCAAACCATCCCTGGATTTCTAAAGAATGGCACATTCACTTTTCTGACCAACGGCTATATTTCCATGTATTAAACATCTGACCATAAAAAAGCGTGGATGTAAAAATCGGTCTCACTTCCTGAAATATAAAACTTTCCAGAGAAAATTCTCTTTAAGTCCTTAATTTCAAACATGAGTGTCGCTCTCTCTGCTGTGGGAGATTTTGCAAATAATAAATTGTTTTAATATTTAGGGTAGATCACCCTAGTTATTTTCCCATCAGCCCTCTTCGTGTCCAGCCACTTCCCACAGAGGAAGATGGTGGTGACCCCGTTGGCCGTGTTGGTGACTTCCACGCGGTCCAGTTGCCAGCCGGGGCTCAAACCAGAGTTGTCGTGCGCCACCCGCACTTTCTGCAGCTCTCCCATGTCCAACATTTCCAACAGGAAACGGTCCGTCTGGCCTCGTTCGAAAAGGTTTCGAAACTTCTGCCGCAGCTGCCGGCAGCCTGAATCTCCATTGGAGCCGTAGACGGTGATGAAGACGTTGGCATCTGTTCCTGCTCCTTTCTCATCACCTGTGATGACGATGATCTCGTACTTGACTGGGACCAGGCTTCGAGCTTTACTGGCGAAGCTCTCCATTGTCTTTGAGCACTCAAAGGTCAAGAAATCATCCCTTTTTGCCGATAGAGGGATGAGGGCGTTGCAATTGAAGATGTACCTGAAGGTGAGGAGATACAAAGAAATAGAATATTATTGGATACCACCAAACTGTATAAGTATAACTAGAATTGCAGGGCCTTCACCAAGGCCCAACAGTCGTCACTTCAATCAAACAGCTCTAAATTTTACACACTTGGAGACATTAGTCCTCTTAATATGCCTTATTTACACAGGGGTGGAAATATAACCTCCCTGGTGGAGGTAAAATGTATGACTTTGGCATTAATGAAAACAGTGGATGCTTAGATATCTTACTTGTTTCCCAGTTCTCTTTCAGTGACGACGACAGCTACCACATGCCAGTGAAATTCCCCCTTTACTTTCTTTCCATCCTTGGGTGAGTGGCCCAGGCAGATTCCTGCAATATCAGGTATACGCCGGTGCTACGGCATCAATGGAGATACAATATGGGGAAAGAAATACCTCTGTTGTCCGCTCCTCATCTCTGCTGAAACGGGTCAAGCTTAGATCAGCCATTTTTATTATTTTACCATAGCGCACCTGAATCTCTGACCGTAGCCAGGTTTTGACAAGAAAATGTCTCCTGCTTTGACTTCGATCCCTTTAATTCAACTTTCCAGTATGAGTCTGACAGTATTATAGGAATTCAGTGTTAATTGGTGTTTTACGCCTTTAAATAACTTTCTTGTTTGTTTTTCTCAAATATGCCCCAATTTCATGAGTGCAACCGGGCTTATTAAATATTCAGAGATTTCCATAATAATTTCTTAATATTACAAGAAAAAAGAGAAAACATTTGTTTAGGAAATAAGCAGCAAGGAGAATCTCTTCTCCTTCTGGATCCAAAATATTGATCACCAATCTCATTATTTCACAAGAATATAGGAAACATATTTGAGTATTTCTCATGAACTTACAACTTTATTCTTTTTTTCTTGAAATCCCTAATACTCTGATGTACATGAGAGACTTGGCCTTAATTCTTTTTTGTTTCGAGTTCATCTGACAAACAAACATTTAGACCCAAATGGGTGCTTAAATATTTGAAATTCTTTCATGTTATCATTTCCAAAATATATTCTTAAATACATTTCTTGCTTTTATTTTGGTCTATTTTTGGTCCATAAAGCCTCAGACAGCAGAACACCTGTCACTATGAACACATGTTGTTCTTTAAACAACCAGATGGGTCCTCCAGACAATGAATAGACACACACACACACACACACACACACATCACAAGCGTATACACACACATACCAATCATGGTCTCCTAGCAACTCCTAGTTAGTGGTCCTACCTTGGGAGTGATGCTCTTTTCACTTCCATCAGGTGTTCGCCCACCAGGGAACCAGAAATAACCTTGGAGTGACCCTGAAGCACGGGGACATTTCACCTCCTTCCCTCAAACCCTTTTACCATACCTCTTTTTAGTTTTTTTTACCAACAATGAAGAAAAATATTAACACCACAAACAATTTTCCTTTATATCCCCCACTTCTCTGTGGTAGTTCTGTTCTTTTTTTGTGGTTGTTGATCCAAAAGAGGCTGTAATGAGCAGCAAAGGCACCCGAGGGCTCATCCCTCCACATCACACTCCAGTCACTTGGTAAGGATGGATGAGTCTTAACAGCATCTGCGGAGGGCGCCGTCGGTGTCCTGTCCCACTCTGGGCCAGCTGCAGAGACACTAATCTGCTGTGCTGTGTGTGTGCTTTGTGAGTGTGTGTGTGTGTGTGTGTGTGTGTGTGTGTGTGTGTGTGTGTGTGTGTGTGTGTGTGTGTGTGTGTGTGTGTGTGTGTGTGTGTGTGTGTGTGTGTGTGTGTGTGTGTGTGTGTGTGTGTGTGTGTGTGTGTGTGTGTGTGTGTGTGTGTGTGTGTGTGTGTGTGTGTGTGTGTGTGTGTGTGTGTGTGTGTGTGTGTGTGTGTGTGTGTGTGTGTGTGGGATTGATCAGACAAAAGAGGCATTGTTTAGACTATTTTATGAGTATGTGCAGTGTTGAGTGGGGTGTGGAAGGTGAGTGTGTGTGTGTGTGTTTTTGTGTGTGTGTGTGTGTACACAGGTGTTTACTGGCCTCTTTCCTGCTTGTTGTCTGCTGCATGACTGAACCTCCTCGCCGTCCCCGTGTGATCGAGTGATCGATGCGAAACACTGGAGGTGCCTTTCAAACACACACACACATCACATACACACACACACACACACACACACAACACAGACACACACTTCTCTCCACTCTTCAACACTGCAAAGTGTCTCTCACCACTGAGGTTACGGTAACATAGCCAACCTCTCACTCACCCTCTTACTCAATGGATAAATCAATTAGTCGTTCACTTTCTCATTCTCGAGTGTAAAGCAGCGCTCTCTGTCCCCAGCGTTCTGGACTGGCGGTGGATCTCATCTACGTGACGGATGCGGTCACTCAGACCCTCGCATCGCTCACTTACTCATTCATGCGTTGAGTGAATGAGTGAGAATCCCCCGTTCACTGACTCACCCTCTCCCTCTCTCTCTCTCTCTCGTGAGACTATAGTCAATAGCTCTTGGATTGAGGGTTTGGTTAACATATGTGAACAGTCCTCGTAAAGTGGCTTTAACTGTTTGTTATTGTACTGATATCCTGTCGTCTATGAGGAGCCTCTGAGGACACCTCTTGATATTTCATATATCCTGTCTGAGCTGAGTGTTTGTAGGAACATATTGCAGGTTTAAAATTTACCCCATGTAGAGGTGTTGGGGCTTCGGTAGATAATGTTCACTTCAAAATCCGGTCATGTACTCACTGACTCTCTACCGTCTCTCACTCATTCAACCACTTGTTAAATTGCTCTTACTCATACTCATTTACTGGGTGACTTACTTCTTCACTCACTCACTGACCGTGTGTGTGACTACATACAGTCGAGACTCTCCTCCCATAAAATAGCACCATGGCTTACGTTCAATCATTCAATTAATTTGACTTAAGTAAATTTCAAACAAGTCAAAAGGGAATCCAAAGTGCTTTGATCACTGGATTGGAATTAAGTGGATTTAGAGCTTAATGTAAACCCTAGACCAGGGGTATTCAATTACAAAACAGAGAGGTCCAGGTAAAGAACGTTTCCTCAAGCAAAGGTTACTAATGTCCTGAGGTCTAATTATGATTTAGTCAAATATATATTTAAATATCAGATTCAATATGTAGTCAACAACTGATTGTCAAATCAAATATGGTATAATGCAATAATATTTGAACAATATTGTTTTCACATTGAACTGGAGGGATTACAAATAAGCACTCTAATTAGAATAATATGTGTGGGCATCTCACTTCCTCGGCTCATAATAATTCACAGATCTGATTGGCTAAGGGGGTGTCACGTGAGATGATTTACACTGCACGCTATTGGACTGCGAATTTCCTGGGACGCATCAGTGGCGTAAAGGTTATGTGATTTATCTGTTATGGGTTAAACCTGGAGAGCAGTTTAGTCTCATACTTTTTTATATTCTGGATATTAGCAACTCTTACCCTCAAACTAAACAACTATTCACAGCATCTATTTAACCATTTATTAGTGCAGTTTATCTGTCTCAGGAAGCACTCCTCTATATGTTGTTTCAGAGGACTCCTTTATATTTATTCATGGTTAAACATTTTGCAGTTAGTGTCTGTTTTGGAAATTATGCAAAACCGGCTTCAATTCCCATCAGTCAAGCTGCTGCTTAGGACTGTTGCTTTGAATTTAATTTAATTGTGTGAAAGATTTAATAATTATTTCTTTTAAATTGTTTCTGCAATATGAGCTATTTTACCACCATCTGAAATTTATTTATATACTTTTTCAGGTATTAACAGCTTCTCCATTTTCTCCAACTCCAACAGGGTTCATCAACAGTAGACTCAAAGTGTGTTTCTTAGTAAAACTGCTGCCTCAGATGGAGCATAGAAATAGAAACGAACATGGAACTGGGACAGAAACTTCCCCTTTGTCTTCAGGTGGAAAGTATCTGTCTATAGCTTTTCTCTATTGACTGTTAACATATTAACCGTATCGACACACTGAGTTAAATCCAAAGGAAAATGTCAGTAAAGACAAATCCATTTCCAACCTTAACCCACAGGAGTATTCCAGCAATTTAATAAAGAGGGAGGGGGAAAATTCAGAAACCCTACACAGCAGTGGCAGAAGTATCCTGACTGTTAGTGCTGACGTAGGAGCCATGAATCATACGCAGTGGATTTCCCATGATGCAACATTATCAGGTTTATTGTTTTTTAAACTTGAAAAGCCTCTCAAGAGCCACAGAAGATTTTATTTGTCTGCTTTCTCAAGATGAATTGTATCTTCAGTTCAGAAAGTTGACTCTGACATAAAAGTAGTGCGGTGACCCTTTTAAAGCCGAGTTTCTCCACTAGGTTGTTTCTTGATAGGCCACCAGGACAATGAGACTTAGTAGAGACTTTTATTTTGTATCTTTTATTGATATAACGCTTTTCATCTTTTATTGACCTTCTTTTTTAAGTTGTTTATTGATTCATTTATCTTTAGTCATCAATCAGCATGATAGTGATATTGCTGTAATATTGTTTTCCATTCAGCATGGATGTAACTGCTATTGGAAACACTAAATGTTGCCAGCCAAAATAACCAACAAATTATTTGCCATGTGCTAACGTGGCCACATTTCAGATTTATGTCTCACTCACTTAGCAGCAAATTACCGCCAGGTCTGGAGGAGGATGAGAGATTTACTGTCTATTTGCCACAACGCTCCGCTAACAGTAGTTCAGCCTGCTCACACCATTATATCCTTCATTAAATGAGCTGTAGAGGAGAGAATGAGATTTATCCCTGTGCTCCGAGGGCAAACAGGGCTCAGTCTCTTCTTCAGGCTGGTGCTCCTTGTTGACATTGGTGGAGATAAATCCAGCAGGATCGATAGCAGCTTTTCGTCTCATTGATTTGCTCACACAACCTCGCCCTCGTCCCACCTTAAGTTCTTCCGCCCCGCTGACCCCTCTACGTCGCTAGTGAACGCCGCTCATTCATCTCTCTACGTATAGTGCCTATCTATTTCGCTGATGGTGACATTGTAGAGTGAAAGACACTCGTAGAGGTCTCACAATGTCCTGTTGTACGTTTTAAAGTATATTTTATATTTTGACAGATTCTTCAAGTTCTTCACCAGGGCTTGAAACCACAAAAACATAACTCCTGATATCAGGATAGAACAACAAGCAAGCCCTCTAGATTGATCACCGAATACATAATTAGTCTTCTCCATCAAGGGCAACATATACTGTACATATATTTTTAAATATGACTCTGATATGTCATTTCTTTCCAAAGTCTTTTCAAATCACAATTTCAAACATTAAACCTTTCTCTGAAGTTACACTGTTGATATTAAACTTTATGTAGATTTAGGGACAGAAAATGAATGAAAAAGATTGGTCGAAAGGCAATTTCTTTGTTTAGATTAAAATTAGTAGTATTGCTGGGTATTTTTAGAGGCAGATGCTGAAACTTCCATTTACCGATATGAAAAAGAAAATGGAAATCATTGCTTAAATGTAGTTATCAAACCATTGTGGAAAAGAAATATAAATGATGCTTCATATTTTACAGTTTGACCTCAACAATGAGAAGAAGACACAAATACTGCCAAAATATATACAACCTGAATCAGGAAAATAAATGTTTCTTCACTTAAAATGTAAACGTCAATCCAAATCTTTTCTGTTTTTTTTTGTGAAAGAAAACATTTCATATCGGATGATATTGAAGACACCGATGTGTCTGTGAAAGTCTCCAGTATTATTGGCCAACCAATCTATCGATCAGGTTCTAAAAGTTACTTCATCGTTGAGGTTGTGGGGCCTTTTTTCGTCATTGTTACAGTACCACATGTGGTTAGTTTGGGAATGATTGTTGTAATGAAACTATGAAATTACCATTATTTTTTCTTTGCGCAGCCGTTCCACCCAAACCTCCTCATTTTGTGCTGGAGTCAAAACCCTGCAGCTGACATCATTATCAATTTAATTCAAACATATGTCATATTTTGGGGGAATATGATTTGTTTACATGGAAGAAAACTGATGCTATATGTAGTCGTTACTGGAAAACTTGGGTGTTTAGATTTAGCTTCACTACTACAACTGTTTTGTAACTTTCAACTCAACAGCAGCAAATATTTCAAACCAAACTTTCCTATGGAATATGTTACTTTACTTTCATAATCGAGACAATGTCACCGATGGGCGTAATTTTGAGTTTTTTATGATTGAAAGCCATTGGGTACAGCATGGAATGACGTCCACTGTAACCTTTCACTGCAGCAGTGTTTTGTTTCCATCACTCAATCAGATGTGATCTTTGTTTATTTCTGTCCTTCCTCGAGGGTAAATAAGACCCAGCTCTGCCAGAGAGGAGCCTGGGTAATGAGGCTTATGTCTTTGGAAGGTCTACATCCAACAGGTCATGGGTCAGCCTCTGCGATAAGGGGGAAATGGATACCAGGCTCGAGGAATCTATTTATATTATATTATAGTATATTATATTTCTACGTGTGTGTGTGTGTGTGTGTGTGTGTGTTAGCATCATATCCTGTTATACTATCCTTGCTTATAGGGAATGCATTATAATATGGTTTCATTCAACAAAACAACACAACCAGTAAAACACAATGGAAAATATTTAAGTGAGAATACACAAAAATGAAACACATACATGTTCTCTGTCTCTCCCATTAATGAAAACATGCACTGCTTCACCAGTCAAGTCTCTTTCTCTTTTGTTTATTTATATTCATAACAAAAACTCCCTTTTCCATTGTTGATACATCCAATTAAATCTAGTTTTGCACTTTGTTTTGGACTCAACATATTACTTTTTTGGTTAACTCTAAATGCTTTTATTGATTGTTTTCAGCTAAATTAAAAGCTCTGATAAAACCAGTGCATATTAGCAAATAGCTGGTGAACACAGTGAAACATTGAGCTAACCGTCAATGTGCTAATTAAGTTCTGTTTCTGTTGCATGTGCAAATAAAAAAAAATTGCTCACCCAAAATTATAAGGTGGTAATGTGTCAATTTTGTGCTTAGAACTTGCCTCCACATTTCAATTTTTTTTAAATTTTTCTAAGTATTTGTGTAAAGGTTGCAATGAATTTATGTTATTGCTACAGTTAGCATAATTCAAGCCCATTAAAACCACAGAGATCCTGTTTGTGATAGCATCAAGAGGAATTGTTCAGTGAGACTCACAATATTTTACACAGGTTTTGTTACATGATGTGTGTTTGACTTCATTAGGCCCAACCATACCATGGTTTGTGGCCTTTTCCTCCATTTTTCCCTCCGGCATCAAAAGCCTTTAAACGACTGTGTGAACACACATCAACAGCAGCTCAACTGGGGCCCAGTGCCACCAGTGGCCGCCCGTGATGAAAGCTGTTCATTATCATCAGATCCTGCACCCTACAGTAGCTGCACACGGTATGACTTCAGAGCATACCAATGGTTTGCAGGATTTAGAAAGCATGGCTTCTCCCACTCTCTGATATCTCCCTTATTAGACCCAGACAACGTACATTGATTCTCCTGCAATTATTTTTTCTGCTCCACCCTAACTGGGAGATTTCCTTCATGCCTGGTGCATCCTTCAGTCTGTCTGCCGGGGTGATCGCTTGTCAGAGCGTGAGCAGTGTTTCTCTCTGAATGAAAACGCATGTGTGTGTTTGTGTGTGTGGTCCAGGACGTATGCATGTCACGTCATGTGCAGCATGTTCGCTTCCCTACACGTGTATCTTGACTTTTCCAGTCTACTTCTATATGAGTACAGTCTGTGCCGTGTCTACTTTGAGGCTTACTGGTGCCAGTATCAACTATTTCTCCCACCGCCTACTTATTTGGGGTGATGGGGCCGAGGAGGTAGGTGTTGGTAGGTGTGCCTCTCACGTCCACTCTGGGTGGGAACGAGGCAGGCAGTGGGCGGAGGTCTGGCCAGAGATTAGCCTTCTTCTATCTGCGTGATCCCAGGACTGAGGCAAAGACGAGGACGTCCTCTCCTCTAGCAACTCTCCACACGCCCATTAATGTAAACGCGATCAATACGGTTGTTGTGAGACCTGCAGAACTAAAAGGAGAGTGAAACCACAGACCCATGAGGTCAGAGTGCTGCCTCATTCCCACTGGCTTTCTGGGACCCATCAGATTTCCATACGTCCTCTTTATCCTTACTGGTTTTTATCTAGACATTTGAGCTGTGTCTCAGTTTAGTTTCCTTCAGAGGACGCAGCCTATCAGGCATAAGAAGCAGGAAGTCTTTGTGGGCCGCATGGATCGTGTAGGCCAAACCAAAATGAGACGGTCCGGTCCAAATAAGCTTATGATGATTTTTGTCGGCTGAGATTGGACACAACGAGGAATTTAATGCCTTTTGGTATTTTAAAAATGTCTACCGTTATCTGTTTAGTTGAGATGAAGCGTGATACTTGCCAGCAGGATTACCTATTTGAAAAATCATTTATTAATTATCATCGAAGCGCAGTGAATCCTGGGATCGGTTGGGCCAGTACGTATCCACCCTTTGAAGTTTTCGTTTTTCTGGAATAGAAGGGCGCATTTCTCAGCAGCTTTTGAAAGAGTCTTAAAAAAAAATAGGACAGCGTAGTCGTGCGACTGTGACGCTTGGCTGAAGTACTAGATCATTTCTCCGGATGGATGCACACACGTTAAAGTGAGCAGAACAAGTTTTTTAATTCACTCGAATTTTAAATGTCAATATCGGGACAGTTTGTCTCTTCATCTGTAATGTATGAAATTTAGCGTTCGTGAAAGAAGATGTGCTTGAAAAGTTAAGATAAGCGAAGTCACACTAGCTAGAGGTTGAAGTCCTGATGTTCCATCTGGGATACCATCTGTTCCTCCAGCGCTCTCCATCTCTCATTCAGCGTTTCTTTAATCGGTCTTCGTGGGAAAAAAAAACATGAAAAAAGAAATGTCTTCCTGGGATTTACTTTCCATATTCCAAAACAGTCTGCAGCTCCCCGATGCTCTTCTATTCCTCCTATATCTAACTTCCATGCTGTCCTTGTAATGTCAGACGTACACATTCAAACGTCTTGGGTTTTTGGTTGTCAAGGGAGACCGCATATTTGATAAGCATTTCCATGTCGTGTCACTTCTGTCGCTTTGGTGCTCAAGTTCCTGAGCTTTTTGAACCCCCCCCCCATGTTTGAAGGTTAAGAGCATATGACCCTTTAAATGTCAGCAAGGTAAGGGTTGCTGTTAACTGCCCAGTGTGTTAGCGTCACTTTTTGAATGTTAATATTCTGTCTTTTTTTTGACTAAATGGATTTTTTTTAAATAAAAATAGAGAAATATTCATCTTCTGTGGGTTTATTGTGAACTCTGCCATCATTTGAGTACAGTTATTACTGTTTTGTACAGTTTAATGATCCCATAATAGTATTTTTTAAGATCACTTTTTTGTTGTGGTCACTGCTGATATGTCCTCTCTGTGGCTTCTGGTTTTTGCTGCCTGCATTTTTCTGTCCGGGTTGTTCCTCACCTGTCCACCAGATGCCCTCGGTGTACACCTCTGTCCTTCACACCTGTGATCGGCTGTGACCTGCTGCTCTCCTTTGCAGCTGCTCCTCATCTCCACCTCATCTCCAATTAGTTCCCCAAATATTCCCCCTGTTGCTGCTGCCCTGTCTCTGGACCTGCAGTCCGTCTTTCCACTGACAACTGTACCTTTGACTCTAGCTGCCTGCTTGTGTCTGGATTGGAGAACGTCTCAGCAGCTTTGTTCTGTCTGAATCAAACAGAGCCTGAGAGAAAACTCCCCAAACCCAACAGGATCTTAGTTTTTTCTTTCTGAATCAGACCCAGGCATGATACAGTTAATGAAAGCTGCACTGAGTTTGTGTTACTCTGACCCTGACACACATAATTATTGCCAGTTTCCCCTGATTACTAACATGTGCAGTGTAAAAAGTCACATCCGGTATGTCATCTTCTCACGATATGTCGGGAGTCCACACTCTGGTCTCAATCCAGCGACTAATGGAATAATGAGAAGATCATGTAAATCTGCTGAATGGTGAATGTGAATACTTCTGCAGAAACTTGCTCTCCTTGGCTTTGCTGTGCACATTGTGTTTAAACTGTTAGTAAAATTCAATTTGAATGATCTATTAATACCCAGCTCCAAGTTTGACAAATTCCAGATGAAATTTAGAGGGATGATTGAATATTGTTTTTTAAATCAATAATAAAGAAGTTGATTATTATTTTATTTATATATATCTATATTTCCGAACAGGCAACTTTTCTTTTTTAACCTTCTAAATTTAGATTATTACTAAAAAGGATTCTCTCTTCTTTTTTTTTAAATGGCCGATCAAATAAAACTAGCTTTGGAGCACAGTGTTGCGTGTAATAAACATGTAATTTTTGCACATTGGATATTAGTATTCATGATGTAGTTGATTACTATAATGTTTTAAAGGCAATTCTGTTAGAGCCTGTTCCTTGACGCCTCATGAATTCAAAGCTGCGACAACATACGATAGATTAAAGTCCAGCTGTTCTAACTAAATCTACTCAAATCATAGATATAACATGTTCCCACATTTGTTTATGATATCATGTTATATACTAATTATTTATTAGGCTGCTCATTGAAAATCCATTATTAGTTAGTTTAAGCTTAAGTTAATGACACTGTTTTCTGCTGAAAAGAAACTAGAAAGTTATTAACTTTCTTCACACTTTGTTGGGAGCAGCATGAAAGTTCTCGCTTTTGCTCCTGTGGATTCCACAAGATATTGGAAACTTTCCTTTGAGATTCAGAGCAATACTTTTGCATCACCTCAATTCTGCAGATTCCTTTGCAGCACATTCATGCTGTGAATAATCGGTTCTATCACATCCCGAATGTGTTGTATTGGATCTGGTGACTGGGCAGGGCCATTGAAACACATTGAACTATCGTGGTCATGTAACCAGAGATGACTTTGTTGTACTTGAACTGACTTTTACTTTGTTACATGCTGTGTTCTCATCCTGGAAGTAGCCATTAGCAGATTGGTAAATTGTGGCAATGAGGGGATGCACGGCAACAATACTAAGACAGGCTGGGGCAATCAAACCATGATGTATTGTTATAATGAGATCCAAAATGACACCAGCGCCACTGGAGCCTCACATGTCTGTTAGTGGTTGACAGGAGTGGAAACCTACATGATCTTCCTCTAACCCTAACCCATTCGGAGACGATCTTCTACTCGCCACAGTTACAGAGTGGTCGTGCTACCTGTGTCTTTCTGTCAGTTCCTACCAGTCCACACATTCTCCCCTGATCGCGCTTGTCAATAAAGCATTTTGTCCACAGAACTGTCGCTCACTGGATGTTTTTTAGTTTTTCACACCTTTCTGATTAAAATCTCTAGAGAGTGCTATGTGTGAAAATCCCAGGAGATCCGAAACAGTTTTAAAAAAATGCTCAAAGCAGCCTGTCTGTCACCAACAATCACGCCACGGTCGAAGCCACTGAGATCAAAGTAATCATCTGGTCTGAGTTTTGATATGAACATTAACTGACATGTATCTGCATGATGTAATGCATTGCACTGCTGCCACATAATTGTCTTTTTAGATAATTGTGTGACTAAACCAGTGTATGGATATTATGAATAGTTTGTTGAATGTATCTTAGCAATGCATTTAGGAATGATTCTGCAATATGACTATACTAATATGTTAATGTTACTCATAATACTCTTTTGTTGTATATTTTTGAAAAACTAACAAAAAGAATGAAAAGCATCAGATGACCGATCCATACCCTTCCATGCTAATATTGTGTATATACGTATAACACTCTTGACATCTTCTACACATGTGCTTTATCATGATACGATATTTATTTTCATTATTTATTTATTTATTTTTCACTTTTGTGTCAGTCCCATGTTAGAAACTGAATCCACAATCGCTCCTGGTGAGTCTTGTGGAGGATCTTGTGCTCTTTGCTCAGATCAGCCCCTTTCGACTTTCTGCAACCTTTACACTAGGGGGCCAAGCAAACAACTTCCGTTGAAACTCATTAAAACATCCATAACGTTTTTTACAATCCTCTGAAGACAGGCAGGGTTCCAGATGCTGGTTTCCCCTACTGCACGATGAGCTCCAAAAGTTATTCATTAGGAGATAGTCTCCAGGAGGGCATCTCCTTTTGCATCATCATAAATGAAAATATTGAATTCACTGACTTTCTGATCCGATGGTGCTCGATCCCAATATAATAATTCCCAACTTGATTTCAACTCATCATGAGTGGAGCATGAACTTGAGTGCCATGGCAATCCACACTAAAGAGTAGGACTTTTTAGTTTTTTATGCATTTGCTAGTGGGTCTCAGGAAAACCTCTGGGGAATATGAATGGGCCCACTTTAAGGGTATTCTATCCATAGCTGTTGAGGTATTTTGGTTTGAACCAAAGCCACAATATGGTTTGAGATCATCATTAGTGTGTAACAAAACCAGTGAGTATTAGACTTAAGAAAGAGGAGACATATTTTCTGAAGGTTTAGCGACTGATCTACGGTCGTTCTCATGGCGTCTTTTGGGTATTGGGCTCTAACAGTAGACGCTCAGAGGAATCCATGGAGCTTTGGCACCGTTCCGATCTTTGTTATGTGACTTGTGGGCCCAGGAACATTTGTTCTCCTTCATCACGCGGTATGTGTGGGATGAACGGATCCTTCCCAGGAGAGTTTTTACTGTTTGCTCGCTTTAACTCTCTCCAGCTCTCTGCTTCATCCTTTCTGCCATCTTTTTATCACTTGCTAACCTTCTTATTTTTCTGTATGTGGTTGATATTCATCTTCTTTGTCTGTTTCTACTTTTTGTTTGATTGTTCCTGATCCCTCCCCACCACCCCCCACCACCCTGCTTCGACTCTGCGGTTATTACAGTTTTCTTTGCCGGTAATCATGTGACTGGAGTAAATACAGAAACACACCCACACCAGGAAATAATGAGCATGGGCAAAATCACACATCATGCAGGGTTGCTTTTTATGAGGGAGTGTTGAACTATGTGTTGTGTTGAAAATGTGAATATGGGCGTGTTGAAAATATGTGTTATTACATGCCTGCCTCCCTGGATAGCGTGCAGAGGCTGAACAAGCTGACATTTTTAGCTTTGCAGTTTGTCTCTTTGGTACTGTTGGTCTATCTACCACCAGACGGAAATGTTACTACAACCATTGGATGAATCCATCAAAGTGTGTACAGATATCCAGGGCCTCCAGAGGCTGTATCCTCATACGTCGCCATGATGATGTTTCTTCTTTTTCGGACTTTAAATATTGAAAATATTCTGATCATCGATGGATTGAATGGAAATTTGCTGCAGATTGTTCATCTAGCAGCATCATTATATGAACATTTAAATGTTCCCAGTCCTGTGGTTTGGGACAAAAAAACATGTCACTCCCATTAACTTCAACTGCACTGTATATTATTTTTTTAAATATTTATTTATGATTAGCAGATTGAAATTCTTAGAAGCTAAACCAGGATAAGAGTTAACTATAACCTGCTAAGCATAACTATGTTCATCACTGTCCAGGAATCTTCAAGGAATAAACCTTCATTCAGCACTTTGTCAACTGCAGGTCCACAGCAGGTTCATAGCTCTGGAAATCCAACAGTTAGGTCCGACAGTTGTGACAATACAGTGTGATGACAAAATATAAACCGAAAAAGGACAGCAAAACCTGGTAGTTCTGAAGACAATCCTCACTATCAAACTACAAGCAAAATGTGTTTGTAGGTTGTGGTTTCTAAGAATCCTGGATGTATAACAATGTGCAGAAAATGCTGCAGTACATTATGAGTCCCACCCCTGAATGTTCCTGATCCTTCCACCTGAGAAAGGATTTTTTTGTCATGGAACTTAACTCAATAGAGTTCCTCAATAGGTTTCTATTTCCTACAGAATATAAATGCGATAGAAAGTCTATTATGTTTCTATAGTTTTTTTGGTTAATTTCTCGTTCAAAAAACGATACATGCTGCCTCACTGTCTTATAACCATATGAAATAACCTAAAGGAAACAAAACATTTTTAACTGCGGTGAGATTAAATTCGGGAGAGTAATTTTGTTCTAGGTGAGGAAAGCTCTCAATCAACTGGTTTAGTTAAAAAAAAATCCTGAATCGTAGTCTAGGCCATACACACACACACACACACACACACACATACACACACACAGAGCCCCCCCTCTCCCTCTTGCTTGCTAAGCCAGCGACATTCTTCTGTGCACAGGGTTTCTCTCCAGAGTCACTAGATCACTGTCGGATTAGCTCCCTATTTCCCTGCAGGCAGTTGGGGTGCCCTGAGTGTGTCTGTACTTTTCATTGTGTGTGTGTGTGTGTGTGTTTTCACGGGCATGCTTGTGAGTGAAATGGCAGAGAACACGGTGATTAACACTGGATGTGTGGTTGCTCCTGGCGCTGGCACAGTCACAGGGAAGTGCTGAGCCGTGTAAGCACCTGCTTTATTCCCCCCTAGTGAGACGACAGAATAAAGACATCAAGCACATCCCTGCACCCCCCTCACCCCCTCACCCATCCGGCTCTCCCCCTGCTCCTTCACACACACTCACATACACACACCACAGATACATACACATGCAGAAGGGCCCATGTTACAGCATCTATTCAGGGCTGAGTCTCTCACAGACAAGAGGACTGTACATGACCCTCACTGTGGGCAGAGCTCTGCAGGAACAGAACTGTTTAAACAGACCCCTGCTCAGATCGATGGTCAACTCTGTGCCGGCTCACATAACCACTGGTCCTCGTACCCGGCCAGCAGACGTCCAGTCACAGTGCCTGAATCTTTGGCTCGTCTTTCACAGCCTGGCAGTGTGTTTTAAGAAATGAGACTTTGATTCAAACAAAACAGGCTGAGAGGGGAACACAGAAATCCTTTAGAGATTTCTCCCGCCAAGTAAAAAGGGGGGACTGGGGAAAGACATGAGAGGTGTTGACGTTAGTGCTGACTAGCAGCTTGTTTTCTAGTGCAGATATTTAGTATTAAACATATTTTCAGTCCAGTTTTTGTTTATTTGTTTATTTCTTAAATACACATGCTCCGCTTAGCAGGAAGGGGGACATGCTGTATTGCCTTCTGTGTCTCTCTCTTGTGTTCCGACAACAAAATGCTCCTTCCTTC
Organism: Pseudopleuronectes americanus; assembly: GCA_038501795.1. NCBI lineage: Eukaryota > Metazoa > Chordata > Actinopteri > Pleuronectiformes > Pleuronectidae > Pseudopleuronectes > Pseudopleuronectes americanus. Next base: position 6,840,046 of record CM076733.1, read on the forward strand.
CGAAGAAAACCTGGTACAAGAGAAAATCAAGGCCATGGCGATCACCTTCAGAGCGGTTCTGGGTCCAGGTGTAGCTTTCAGAACTGACAGATAACAAACCATGACAGGCTTGTGTTATCAGACACACGTACTGTATACTTATTGTTTTTGGTGTATATTTATTTTGGTTGCTGTTTTCAAAATAACACAAAGCTTCATAATGGATACTTCATTAGAATGAATCTATACCTGCCAGCAGGTAGGAAGCAATAAAAAGTTCGGTTAAGATCCTCACAGTTCGTTTTTTATCTGCTGCATGCCTGAATGCTATATTGTGTTTTACATGATATTGTTTTACAACATTCTGATAGTCTTTACGCTTATCACAAAATATGTAATATTTGGCGTAGTAGTTTACTTATATACTTGTGCTGTAGTTAGTTTTTTATTAATTAATAATCTGTTGTATGTCCATCCTTATTCATTCTTTTATCTTTTCCAGTTAAATACCTAAATAATTCTTTAAACCATGAGACTTTCATGAATTTACCAATGCTGTCTCCCTCTCTTTCAATCTGCTGGGCTTCATCTGAAACCTTCCAGCCCTCAGTTTTGGCCTTATTTTCTCACAAGGCCGCGGTGAGGCTGTGGTAGCATCTGGTGCCGGAGCTGCAAAAAAGAATAGTTGCATTGTGAAGGCTTGTGGCTTTACCTTCGTGTAATTTGAAATTGTGGCACAACAGAGAGACAGCATATTTGAGACATTAACATTGAGCAGTTGTCATTTGAATTATTATTTTCTGTATAGTTACAGTAGCCAAAATTAACTTTTTGGTCACCTTTTAATAACAGCATATGTGCTTTACTTGGGGATTTGCCTGTCTCTTCTATAACTTCCTTGACATAAAATATGACGAAGGAAAAACACGCTGCTCGCCAGTCGGCTGGTTTTACTCCCACTGTTTGTATGGGAAATGGATCGAGAATATTTATTGCGTGAATACAAATCGAACACATAACCTCATCAGTGAGAATGATTTGAGCTGAAGTCGGGTCAGGTAGACTTTCATCACCTATATTAGTGAAGAGAACTCCCATGATCCCAAGCCGTTTCATAATGTCATCACAATAGTTTTTGTTTTGATTTAGAGACACCTAGTGGCCAAAGTTACATTTTGTACATTTAAAGCAGATTCTCCTTTTTCCTCATCTAATCAATTGGCAGGCCATTGGTTTGCAGATTTAAAACCTTGTGTTTGGCATTTTGGTCAGCGTCCTTCTTGCTATTTTGAAAAACTATATCACCATGTAATGTGAGCCTGACAGAGAGCTTGATGACACTGCACGCCCATCTACACTGCAACCTGCACCCATTGCACGGTACAGGCTGTCAATCACACTGTGTCCAGGGGCCCTATGCAAACCATAAATATGTAGAAACTTTTCAAAACCAATGCTCATTGGAGGGGAAATAACTTTCAGAGACTTCTGTATTGACTTTTCAGACCCAGAGTCTACGTCCATTTTTATATAAGTCTAAGCATCTAACTCAGCGAGATCTTGGTAGAGTTTAATTTCTGTCGGCCTGTATTTATTTACCTTTGCTACGCAGATGTGAGACTGCACAAACAGAAGTGGTGGACTGCAGGTTATATGACAGTGCTGAGCAATGCTGTGTGCAGAAGCGCTGACACTGACAGGGTCTATAGCGGTGATACTGGGGCGCTGGAGGTCTCTCAAGTGTCACAGAGCGCCATGGTCACATAATTTGATACAGCTGCAGTGGTGAGAAACGAGGAAAAATACAAACAGCAATCTTTAATTATGCTGCCACCGGCCAGTTCTCGTGGAGCTCGAGTCTCGAGGTCAGGAAATCTCATCATTTTGTACACAGCACCTATAGGAAGCCAAGTTTTTGATCCGCCCTCTCCCTTAGTGCATCTTTCACCTCTAATCCAACGTCAGATCTTTCTTCACCTCAGATCTCACGTCCTGACATTTCTTCAAGGGTTAATTTGCCAGCAGCCATCACCAGACGTGTCAGTTTGTAGTCAAATGATCCCCCCCCCTCCCCCTTGCACGGGAACAGTGCTTAAAATTCACTCCATCTCCCCTGCCAATCACCGGTGGCTGCATCAGATCAGAGTTTTGTCTGAGCTGAGACTGAACTTGGTGGAGATCATTGGTGTCAGAGAATTCCCCCTGGCCCCCTTCCATCCCTAGAAGGTCACTTTGCCGCAGGCTCTCTTTTCCTGTCTTTGGCTCTAAGGGTTGCAGGAGAGCGGATGTGCCCGACTAATGAGAGAGAGAAAGATGGGGAGAGGACAAGAGCGGAGAAAAAACACAACAGCCAGCAGATTAGATTCAGGTTTCAATTTAATATGTTAATCTGTTGTCTCAAGTTGAACTCTGCAGAGCACCCGTGATCTGAGCGACAGCAGAACATGTCCTGCCAGTGTCAGTGTTTGTGAGGCATTGTCGTGGACCAACTTCCCCCTGAAAGCTTGTGTGTGTGTGTGTGTGTGTTTGTGTGTACGTGCACGCTTACTTGTACTTTTGTGTCTGCTTTTGCACGCACATGTCCCTCTCTGTCACCTCTGGCTTTAATCATCTGTGGAGCGAGGCCAGGACAAAAGTCAGCGGTCACCCACCCACACTCATTTAGTTTGTGTGTGTCTGTTTCTGGGTGTGTGTGTATGTGTGTGCCCCTTTATGCATCGTTCTCCCCTTTTAGCTGCAGTCCTGCTCTACTGCTAATGAACCAGCAAAGCAACACATACTCCCTGCTGCTCCGTGAGCCACAACTAATAAGTTGGTCAGTCAAACAAGGAAAGCATTGTAACCCCGCCCCACAGAAATACAGAAATCAAGGAGAACACAGCAAATACATGATGTGCATCAAACCAATAAGGGTTCACAGTGAAGAAAAGCTCCCATCACTCAGATCTGCTCAGGGCTTTGATGGGCAGGGAGGACGAGGAGCATGGCGGAGCACTGCAGGACGAGATTGAACAGTAAAGTCAGAATGTGTTTGTTTGTCTGTATCTGCTAATTCCTCATTAAAAGCGGTCCGAGGCAGCAGGAGCCCTTTGATAAGAGGCAGCACAGTGTTAGCTTTACTTCTCCGAGCGCTGTCTCCCGGTCGGCCCACTGTGTGAGTAGGCTGCAGACACCGGGAGATTGTGTTGATTTACCTTATTTGAAATGTATCGTTTTCATGACTCCTTCATTATTTTGTGCGTGGCTAACTGTTTCGCTCAGTTGAAAATCTGGAGAATCGGAGCGTTGCTGCGCTGAGGCGGCTTTTGTGTCGGGCGAAGACTTTGTTATTAAACAGCACCCTGTCAGCCTCCATCTCTGCCATGAAATACTGACCACGTAATTGCTCCGAAGCTTGGAACGCGCATTTGTGTGTGCGGGGGATTGTGGGAGTGCGAGTGTACGTGCACGCGTGTGTGTGTGCGCCGTCCACACTCAACCCAACATGTCTGCAACAAGAGCTGTATTGTATTTACAGACAAGGCTGTATTTCATAGGTCATTTCCCTCTGCTCCTCCACGGCACACCACACCCGCCCCGCGTCCCTTCTAAAGCCCAGATTGAGTTCAGCTCATTTTTCAACTCTGCCTCGTGTCCAGGTTTTAATAAAGCTGGTCGTAGGGGCTGGGGGTTGGCTGTTGGCTGGAAGCTGGCGGTGTGAAAAGGCACTAATTCCAGCGCCGCTTGCTGTTGTTTTGGGATCTAATTAAGGCCGTGTTGTACTGTCACACACACGCGTCCACTTGCTCAATCATAGCGAGCAAAGACGTGTTTAAATCCAAAATGAGTTTCTGGCAACAAACCACTCCACGTCCGCGTTTCCAGAGGAGTCTGATTTATGGGGCTGAGACCCAGGAAATACCACAGACCTCCGTCTCAGTGCCCCCATTCTTTATGCCTAAAGATTGTTTGGCTTTGTTCCTTTTTCTTCCTCTCCATTCTCTCTCTCTCTCTTTTTGGTCCTCTCTTTTTCTGTAATTTGAACAACTTTTTCCAAATGTCTACTTTTGTTTCTTTTCTTCTAACTCATCTCAGAGCCAACCCCTAATTGCTACCTTTCCCTTCTTCTCTATTAATTCTATTGAACAGCACCTTTAATGAAAAAAGTACATCACGGAACATTTACTTAATGTGTAATAAAAGTAGTTCAACCAGGACACCCATCAGGTCAGAGTTTTAACCATTTATTGCAGTGATACACAATTTCTGTTTGCGGCTCTGGAACAAATCTGAAGGAGCCAGAGTGTCCCTGAGCTCAAAGGCTCATCCCTGAGAGAGCCTGAGATACAGGACATTCATTGAATGCCATGTACAGCTCAATGCTAACATGAAGGAGGGTGTGAAAGTGGAGGCAGATACATGTCTGGAGGCCGGCAGCAGATGTAGGGATCATCAGTATGGAGACTGAATGATGTTGATATGAGCACCAACTGTGACAGATAGGTCATGGATACACATGATAGTGAATTTATACATCTTCAATCCTTCTACATATGTGAAATGCAAACTCCGGCCAATGTCATGTCTGAAAACAGCTTATGACTTCCCTGCCTGCCTGAACCATCACAGGGCTCCATTAGATCCCAGCAGATCAACAAATTATACAAAGAGAGTCCCCACATGAAACCACTTTTAAATTCACTAGATCTGTATTTTTATAAGCATCTTCATCAAATTGCACACTGTCAAAAAAATGAGTCCCGTAAACATGCCTGTTTCTTTTCATCAAAATCCATGAAATCTTTCTTGTTAAATGTTAAAGAAAGTGAAAAGAAATCCTGGATCTGCACTGAATTGTACCCACAGCGCCTCCTTATACCAGTTCCCTTACATTCATCTAGTAGTTGTTACATAATCCTGCAATAAAAGACAGAAAAGCAAACAAGCATAACCTCCTTAGCAGAAGTGAAACCTGGTGGTTGGATAAAATCACAGAGCCTTCAAGTTTGAAAGATTTTTTTCCAATTCAAATAATACTCTCACTGCAACATATGTGTGTTTAGCAGCATAATCTGGTGAAACATTTCAGATCAGTTCATCTAATTCAACTAATATGGAGATGGGGGTCCATCTGTAAACTGTAGGGAATGCCCACAACAACAAACATAACCAGTGATGCAGGTATCCCCTCACGATTAAACAATGTTTTATTAGTAATGTGCATAACCTCGATTAGGCGTCCCAAGACCCCCTAAACAAAATGATGTTTACCTTTTCTCTTACAGAGAGTCTGATTTTTAAGGAGCAAAAAGTTGCAGTTTTCATTTTAGGACGATTTCTTTGGTAGAAAACACAGAAGTTAGAAGCCACATAATGAATTATACATTAATTAGACTAATCAGGACATTTTCTCTGGATGGAAGATGTTGCTGCGGATTTTTTAAGAAGTGTTTTTTATGACACGGAGCATCGCAAGTGAACTTGTGTTCACCTCGGTTTTATTGGGGTGCAGTAGCAATACTAAAGCAGACATTTTAAAACCTATGAAATGAAATTAAGAGTGAGGAATGTGTTTTTTTTTCATTTCTGTGAACCTTGTGAAACTCCGTCCTTTATTCTTTTATTCTTATTATTATTTTAAATGTTGTAATAGTTGTAAAGTAGCAGTTTTGGGTTGTTCTCCAACCTTTTCCCCATCCCATCGCTTTCAGTTTCTAGGATTTCCCTGCAAACGCTATTAAAAGTGAAAAAGCTTATGCAACACACGCAGCCTCTTAAAAACAGGGGGCTGTAAGAGTTCCCAGTGCAAGCTTATAAAATTCATATTAATAAGATGATTTGGGTTATTCCTCTCGCACTGCGAACATGATCTGCAGTTCAAACCATGAAACAGCCTCTCATTTGGCCCTCTCTCTACTGTAACAGTGTGTACCTACAGTATCTCATTTCCTCGCACACTTGTATCCTCCACACTCTCATTAAGGGGTCTGACTATCCTCTAAATCCGCCAGGGTTTGATCATTAGGACGTACGGGAGGAATCAATCCGGTGAGCGAATTCACATCACATACACCTGCAGCTCTCATCAAATGACCTTGACTGCTGCCACCGCCGGCATCGCTCGGTTTTAGATGATGGTGAGACGTGTGATGTGCAGATGAAGTATAGTGTTGCACATTAGCAGGTTGGAGGAGGTAAACTCCAGCGGCCTAATGAATGTGCCACGCTGACTAATTTAGCGTTGCGGCTCCCACGTTCGGGGTAATGAGAGCCACCGCGCGGTGACAGCGGCGTTTCGTGGCGAGCCGGGGTCACTGACATCTAGATATCGGCAGTTGGTCTGTGGGGGGGGGCATGCGGGTGGTGCAGATTGTCTCAGGGCTGTTAGTTCAGAGTCTAGTTCACCGCACCCGGGGCCCTGATGGTGATTACCTCATCACAGTGACATGGCCTGGTCTCCTGTGTCAGCTCTCCTCAAGGCCCAGGCCTCATCCCCACACATATGGAATTACAAAGCATCGCAGGTTCTTGCACCTGAGCCGCCACCTCGCCGAGTGCACACACACTGAAACGCTCTGTCACAGTGTGATTACTGCAGGTCCCTGCTCTTGCCAGCTTGGCAGCTTTGTTCACATCTCTCCCTACTGTACTACAACCGGTCCCCCTTTCCATATGCAGCACACCCTGGTAATTAAACAAGTGTCACCTGAGTGTGACTGAGGTATTTTTGGTAGGTGAAGCTGCGATATCCGTAGCCAGCAGTTCTGAGAATCCAGGTGCTTCGGAGGTAGAGATGAATGTGCATCGGACTGGGGCAAATGTCGCCGTTGCACAACTGAAGAGTAATAACCACAAAGGCGGGCCAACTTGTTTCTTTTTTTGTCCCCCTCCTCTGCTGATCCATCCACAAGACTGGGCAGAGTTTCAAACTTCCTCTTTTCTCACTCTGACTCAGTCGGAAGAGAGGGAAGAAGAGAAGAAAAAAGCAAATGTCTCCTTCACCCACATTCACGAGGGAAATTCATCATTCTGTATCCTGGGTGACTCCAGGAGCCAAAGACACTGTCACTCCCTGTATGTCATTGACGTCATCTCTAAACTTCACACTATCGCTCACTTGCTCACACACAAATACACACATGCACTTCCACTGTGCGACATTCCCCCGACACCCCTGTGCCTTGTACAGATCGGTGCCAGTTGTGTACACTGTCTTGAAAGTACCGTGCTTACTCATCTATGCATGTGCTCTTCTTATTTATTCACCTTGTAATTTATTTATCCGCGCATTTAGTTTCTTGAGTATATGATCTGTGGTTCTTGAGCCGGCAACATGCATGCTGCAGCAAGATGCTGGGTTCGTTTTAACTCGGCTCATTAGCTGCAGAAGGCGGCACCGGTTAATTAAAATAATTCCCTGTTATCGCGGCTGCTTTGGTCAGCCAAATGATACCGTGGGACCGCTATGCAGCACAGACTGCTCTCGCTTGGCGAACGGGGCTCCTCGAACCGCAGCTAGCCCCTAATTAGCGCTAGAGGAGGAATATTTTACCGCAAATTAACATGCCGCGCTTCGGCCTGGGCCTCTAATTGACGAGCCTCATCTGAGGGCTGGTGGAGGAGTGCAGCTGTACGGCGGCTCAGCTCGAGCGCAAGGAGAGAAACACGCGCAGAATGTTTAACCATTTCATAATTAGTGAGAATCAAAAAGCTGCTTGTTTAGCGGCTGGACTTGAGTTGATTTTTATGGGCGTTGCATCCTCACCCAGAGGAGGGTCTCCCTGTGTTCTCCCATGACCCCCACTGCACCTACTGCAGCATGAAAGCACGGGGGGATTTTGCACAGGTTAGAGGGTAAGAGTGGTAAATATCCTATAATCCATGTTCAGATCAATATTCAAAGGTCCGGCCTAATGAAGGCATTCGGGTCAACCATAATCCAGAGTAATAGGAAGGGAACCGACAAACACTCCTCATCAAGTCACTGTTGAACAACATTGAAACCAAAAACAACCTTAAAGATACATATTTAAAACCCTGGGGTGGGCTTTAGCACGTAGCTGTGCTGACTGGCGCTGGTTTAAAAGTTGATATTTTAATGGCGTTTTCAGATAGGCAGTGGGACACATGCAGGATGTTGATTTGAGTATGGGAATCAAAGAGGAAAAATATTCTCTAAAATAGTGACATGCAACTATGTACATCGACAGAGTTGTTTGATTGAGTTGTTTGACAGATAGTATTCCTCCTGTTGCATACTGGCCATCATGGAATTCAGGGTTTTATTAAATTTCAAAAACAAACCCAAGGAAAAAGTTTGGAGGGGCAAACATTGTTGAGAAATTGAGAATTCGAAGTGGAGACCAGTGATTGGCCCTCAAGACATGAACACACACAGGGTGTTAGAAATACTGTGGTCGTAAAACCGAGCTCCCGAAAGTATAGAAAAGCACACACCAAACTTTGTAACCTGGTCTGTCAGGTGATGTCTTGGTGAAGGTATGTGTGTCTCTGCTTTCATCTTTGTCTTAGAAAGGGCCTGCGCCTGAATAATTACATTTGTGGGAGGTCAAATTAGAAGTTTGTGGGAGTATCAACTGGTGTGCAGACCTTTCTCATCTTCTAAAAGGGCTTCCCAGGGAGGCTGGGGCATGCCAAAAGTTTGAAGGGCAAAAGTTGGATAACGATGACTTTAAAGCTGCAAATCGGTTGGTTTGCAAACATAAAAGAGAAGGAGAGCGAGAGCAAATTTGAATGAACACAACATCTATGCTTCTCCCCATCTTTCCACTGATTTCCAAAACTGTTTTCAAAGGCCAGCACCGCGGAGCAGGCTGCAGTTCACACGTCACCATAGCTACAGAAGAGGCCACAAAAAAACCCCCACAAAGATGGAAAATGCATGACACTAACCACCAGTGACTCACACGTGTCCAGGCTCTGATTGGTGATTTAGAATTATGTTAGAGGTTGATGCCTCATTTACTTCCATCAAATCACAGTGACAGTTTTAGAAAGTATGACAAAGTAAATTTTCGGAACATTTCCAACTGCACCTTTAAAATCACGTCAATGGGATTAATGTACATTTTTCTCCAGATAATATATTTACTTATTAATACCACTACATTACTGTAATCATGCTAGCTTTGTGTTGTTGCTAAATTGGGCCTGTAGAAGGAACATAATGTATCTCTGTGGTGAGTAGGCCCACTTCACAATGTGATCAAGTCTGTTTTTGTTTGAGTCGAACAGCAGAGGGACATGATGCTAATCCTATCTTGGGGACATCTGCTGCTCCTTTCTCATCCTCATCACTTTCTCTCTTGCTTTTCCTCTCAGTCTCATCATCTCTTTCTTCTCAAACCTGAGCTTTGATGGATGCGTTTTATTCATATTTGTCTTTGTAAGTGAAGAAGGTACATGGGGTCAATTCGTATTTGTATGCAAATGTTACCAGAGGATAATATTGCGATGAAAATAAAGATCTATAGGGTTATCTCATTTCAACATGCATTTGTATCCTTTTATATGAACTGAGTTGGAAGAAATCATTAGTTGAACGTTCATCAGTCTGGCAGTGAATAGATGGAATCCATCGTACCTAGCTAGCTAGTTAATTCAGCACAACCACACAGGAGATAGTCGTCCGATGTCTTCTGGGGATGAAAGACAGTGAACTACAAGCAGCCTGCTCTTAGAATTTGGTACCTTGCATCACACCTTGATGGATTCAACTGCTTGTCCGGTTTGTTGACACAATCAAAGAGGAAAGATTGTGTAGTGAATGTAGGATCCATCACTCCACCCGGTAACACACAAGCATTGATGTCCAGGATCAAATGTAATTATACGCACTCAGTAAAAATACAGGGGCCCAGACCTTGGTAATGGTGGATATGGTCAAGGCTAATGAGATCTGATTTTAATGTGATTTCAGTGTAAGAGATATGAGGGAAAAAAGTCCACAGTCCTTTTACTGTGGTAAAATGCATCCCTGCTACCTGTCATAATTTAAATCTGTCAAATCAAGTTGGTGTCTTCCAAAGTTCAGACTGCTTTGGTCTCATATTCATTTCATCTGAACTTCAAAATGCATTTTTACATGACTTAAGAGACTGATTACTCTTCCAATAAACATATGTGAATCTAAAAATAAAAATCTTTAAATCTTTAAAATGCAAAGGGACATTTTTTAACCTATGAATTCCTGATTGATTGCTACGGTACAGTAAATTGGAATGTAATATATAAATAGAGATAACACTTTCTAATAAGGCAGGGGTGGTGAGCACTTTCCTATTAAGGGCCCTTTCAATTTACAACAACCTTCAAGGGCCATACTAAATTATTAAACACATATTTCACACCAAGCTCTGATGTAATGCCTGGAACTGCTTCTCTTTGCCAATGCATCTGATGGCTCATGGTAAAGATGATGATGCTACTCACAGCTGGTTTTCCATGAATGGGCTGGTCAGTCTGAGCATGGCTGGTAAAGTCAGTTTTTGCAAGACGTGCTCAAAACAGGTTGTTGTCTCAGAGATACAAACCTTAGTGCAGCCTCTGAATGGAGAAGAGCTCAGGGCCTAACACACAGTGTGTGAAACGATCAAATACCACACAAATTACCAGTTTGACGATATTTGCTGGTCAGTTGTTTCATCCTTGATCAGAGTAAAGAACTGGAAATCTATATCAATCATTATCAATATCCTCAAGTGTTTTTTCCAATAGCTTGTGCTATACCAGTCATCCACTCCAAAATGGATCGTTTAGATGATTTAGAGACTACTTCCTCTAAAGGAGCAACAAGGCTCCCGTACACTGAATAGGGTTTTATCCTCTTAAGCTAACAACCCATTCGTCACTATTAGGACTAAAACGAATCTCAAAGCAAAAACGAATTTGCGGTCAAGACGTCCACGGTTTTATTTTTCGCGATACCCTGCCCAACTTCACAGGCTGCAGCAGCAGGTGCGGCCTGTTGCGTTTGTGGGTATTTTTGTCCAATAATCCTCCAATTCATCTGAACCAACAAAGAAGTGACTAGTTTCTTTAGAGCGATGAGTCTGGAGGTCAGAGAAGATGCCTTGTTTCTAAAGTTGGAGCAGAAGCCGAACAGTGGCTGTAAAACCAAGGTCCAAACCGAACCAGTGGAATTCGAGTATGGTTACAGCCCTAGTCATTATGTCTGTCACAATATCTTCTTGTTGAACGCCAACATTTCACTGAAGAGCGTTAACATTTTCCAAAAAAAACATTTGTACTTGGCATTCATCCAGTTAAGATTGGCTTCCTCCATCACTACAAAAGTGTGGCCCTGCACATGTGACACACTGGCTCATCTGTCACTTCAATAAAAAAAATCCATTCCTCTTATGGAGCACAGCATCCAGCGTCTACTCTTCTCTTCTTTTCAGTCCCTTTGTTTGTCCACAATGACATGTCACTGCTACATATGGGTTGCATTCCCCCTGACCTTGACCCTCTCTGGCATTCAGCCAGATGGGACCACCTTGGAGGACATGTCAGTCTACTGTTTTAAGTTATTTTCTTTTATCACAGAACAAAAGTATTTCTCAATTGTTCTAACTTGCTTTTTAAAAAATATATTTATGAACTACCTTGTGTGCTGGTTAAATCACGGGCAACAAATGACACAGAGGTTTTTACGTAATCTCGAAATATAAATATCAATTTTTATAATTCTCCATAAAGATAATATCTTTTGCCATTAACTAGTTGTCAACAACTTAAATGGGATGACCATTCTTCAACACATTTGAAAACGGTCATAACCGTGATATGAAAATATTATAACCACGAAGTCAGAATGAATGTAGATCACAAATACCATACATTCAGAATACATCAGAATCGGAATGTATTTATTGCCAAGTAGGTTTACACATACCTCAATTTTCTTTGGTATATAGGTGCATACAATGAACATAAAACATAAAGTCAGTTAGTCGAGTCAGTTCACTTTCACTTGGTAGTTTATTCAATAGCGGGGAGCAGGTGGGATGGGTCATACACCCATACTGCACTGGTTGTGAAAAGTTGCCATATTGTCCATCTGTATATACAGTCGAGGTAACAAGGTACAGGATCTAAAGTTACAGATGCACAAACTGGGAAGAATGTTTTTTTTGTCTCCTTTTTCCCCCAAGTTGCATTATCAAAAGAGACACTAGCACCTTTTATGTGTAAAACAAAGCCATAGCCAGGGTTCTGAACCAGTTCTGTGTCAACAGCTGTCACAGTGACATGAAGATCCCGAAATTATTTTTCAAGCTTCAAGCTTTCAAAATGTACAATTTGTCAAGGCTGTGTAAAGACTGAGTCTAAAACATAACCAGAACACACCCAAAGCAGCGTTAGCAAGGCCAGAGCGTTTATTTTAAAAGGAAAAAACCTTTGGGACAGATTTTCTTTGAAAAAAGAATCAAATCGAAACACTAGAGGCCGAACGTGTCTTGATTTTTATCCCTTTAGTCTGGATCAATGTCTAAAAACACTGGATTCCACAAACCCTATAATGCAATCGACAGCAGCTTTTTTTCCGTCTCCATGTCCGAACTGAGATGATATCACTCCTCCTTCAGTAGTGATGACTCGACGAAGCTCCTCCAAAGCTACAGAAAACATTATACCATGTTTTTTTTACACAGTAGTACTCCCCATCACTATTAATGTGATTTTGATGAGGTCAATTTCCCTTTTAAATTAATGAGGATGACACATTTCACACAGTATTTCAACCTTTTAATTTTCAGAAAAGTGTTGCAGAGCTGCATGGAGAAAAATCCTCATATTATCAACTTATTACAACTGCAGACTAGATGTTGAGTAAACAATTACCTCTGCCAAGGAGGTAATTGTTTACTTGAATTGTTTCTGTCTGCAGAATTATGCAACAATAACCAACTTATTTTCTTGAAACTTGGTGTAAGGGTGGGGTACAGTCAACATGTTTCATAGCTGATAAGATTCAGACCGCAGATACAGGTTTTTTAACATAATGAGATTTACATTTTTTAAATTTAAATATGACTTTGCGAAATTTGATGCAGAGCGAAATTAAAATTCTAGATCTTGTGAATTAAAATGTGGTTTCATAAGGGGACTGTTGGGTCTTTCGTGTTTGTTGGTTAGCAGGATTACCTAAAATCCATTGTCCATGGCCTTCTGTGGAGAGCTGCTGTTTGACCAAAGGAAGATGCCTATTCATTTTTAGAGCGGCTCCAGATAAATGGGCGGATCCAGGATTTTCTTTTCACTTTCTTTGACATTGCTAAACTTGTCTGAGTTTCTTTCTGGTTAATGTCTCATAAGTTTCTCTCACTTGCTTTCTGTCAAGTAAAGCATTGAAGAACCTCTCACTTGTCATATTTACCTCCGCCAATGAGGTTATGGTTCTCTTTTGTCTTCCTGTCAAACGTTGGAGGGATGTGGTATGTGTCAGGAGACAACCAATTAAATGTTGGTGTGGATCCGGATCTGAGGGCGGATGCAGGATTTGTTTTTTCCCTTTCTTGGTCAAACAAATTAGGCCTGTTTAAGGGACTGGTGGTTATGAATATGTGCGAATTGGTGCAGATAAAAAATAAAAATGTAGGTCTATTCAATTTAAATGTGGGGACTGTTGGGTCTTGATGTAGGTATGCGCTCTCTGAGTGCCTTATTAGTTTCCTTCTATTGTTCATTTGCACTAGGGTTCATGTAGTAATTACACAATTGAGTTGTGCTTATTCTTGCTTCTTGTGTTGTTATTCTATCTGAAAAAATATTCTCCCAATATCTCCTCTGAAGATGTGTCTCTTCTTCTCCCCCCCTGTTTCTGCCTTTTGTCTCTCTTTGAAGGGCTGTAACAACACTGTCACATTTTAACATACTGGTTGTGAGAAGAGTGGGAGGGAGCGCCGACTCTTCTTAAGATTGTTGTTTTATCCCTCTGTTTGTGTGGTGATGTTTGTTCTCGGCATACTAATCTCGCAGTCAACGGTGGTGAAGCCCGAGTTGTGTATTTCGGAGACCCGTGAATCTTTTGATCAGACCAGCACTTCCTGCTGAGCCCCTTCGCAACCCTACCGAGGCTTGTTTGCAGCTGCACACACACAAACTGCTGCTCGAGTAGTTTCTCACACACAGGCTCATACTGTATGCTCACACACACGCACATACACGCACACACACACACACACACACAAACACATATACATTAACAATTCTCACACAGAAAAGTGTCTTTGTCCACTTTCTGATAATGACAGCAGAAGCATGAAGGTACACATGGTCTGCATGGCCACATACATCCATTGATAGTGGCTTGAGAAAACATGCTGTGGTTCACCTTTACCATGCACCCTTTGCTGGGTTGACACACACACACACACACACAGATACACATATACACTTTTGAGCACACTCACTGACACATGAAAGCAGACACAGAGACGAGCAGCCTCCGTGGGCCTCAGGGAGCTCTAATGGCCTTGTAGAGTGCAGTCAGGGAGAGTGAGGGTGAAGAGCAGAGCAAGGTGAAGGCGCACAGCTCCACTTTAAACACTCGCTCGCGCACACACACATACACACACGCACACACAAATGCACGTTAAGATACACACGCATGGTGAAAAGTACAGCACACAGAGAAAACGCGCAACTAACAAACATGCCACTATAAGCAGATTTCAGCGCAGCACACACTCTCTCTCTCTCTCTCTCTCTCTCTCTCTCTCTCTCTCTCTCTCTCTCCCTCTCTCTCTCTCTCTCTTTCTCTCTCTCTCTCGATCACACACACGCTGCATTGCTACAGTCAAGCAGCCCTGTCCTGATGAAGCTGCTATTTCTAAAAGGAGCAGAACATGAATTATGCAGGTTCGTCTTCACATGAGGGGGTTTTTCTCCTTCTCCGCCGCATTCCTCTAAGCCAGCTGTTTTCTATTCCTCCTCTGACTCTCCTCCACTCCCTCCTTCACTCTTTTAAACTCATCTTCTCATCCCAAACACTTCTATCAATTTCACTTTAAATCATGTCTCCCCAAAAAGATAAACTTTGTCTCCCTCCTCGCTCCTGCACGCTGCTCGGCCCCCCCCGGGCTCCCCACGCTTTCCCTTCCCTGCTCTCTGCTGCACCAACTAACCCCTTCTCCATCTCTTTATGTTTGTCTTGACGTTGCACACACTCCTCCTCTTCTCCCCATACTGCTGCTCCCCAATGCCTGTGGATGGAGTGCTGAGCGGAGGAAGGGAAGAGGGCCAGTGCTGCTCCAGTGGTATCGGATTCTCATAAGTGTGTGAAAGACGAGAAGCGGAAGTCTTACGGTTTGTCATCTGCCCCTCGCCATAACTTTCCCCTATTAGGGCTGTGAGACAAATGCCCAGAATCATCGGCGACCATCTCATTAGGCGGTGTTTGTTTGTTTGCTGAGAAGGTGGACGTGGGCTGGTGTGTACTTGTGTCAGTGTGGTGACAGTGAGGGTGAGACAAATGAGATTTTTACACCAGCACTGTAGTCTAACAGCTACACTGCGTGTTTCTTTATGTGCATGTATGTGTTAGAGGGCTAGTTATTCTCTTTGCAGCAGTGAATACATTTACAGACAGCTATGTCACATCCAAGAAACAGTGTCTCCGTGGCTCCCAGAGTAACAAGGACATTTACACAGTGAACAGTTGTCACTGGAACTACTGTCTATGAAGAAACAGTCTCTGGGAAAACTATTCACAGTCGGTTGTGTTATCCAGACTAACAAGGACACAGTCTATGGACAGACATGTTGTGTTTTTTTTTGGCAGGAAGTGTAGTTCACTCTGAATTTTTAACCAACAAGGCCTTAGCCCGTCTCTAAAACGAGAGTTGAAGTGAAACCAGAACTCCCCGTTCGGATCACACTGACATTTAAACGACCAAAAACCAGCCCTGGATACAATGTTAATGTAATATTTCTGTTTTTAGCAGCCTTTAATGGATACCATTTTCTATAGGTCAAGTGCGTGTCATTTAAACAGCCCAAAGCCCAAGGTGATTGCAAATTATAGTATCACAAAATTTAACTGTTTCAGTCTTCAGTAACAATTTCTTTTACAGGTCCATCTACAGAGGCCTGTGCTGTGAAGTTTAACACACCAAGAAAATGTTTCAGTTATCCGGCTTCGCTTAATCGAACATCTGCCGTCCTCACGTTTATTTCCAAATAATCTCCTCAGTATTTTGCTGTAGGACCAAATCGTCTATCAAATAGAGATAGATGTTTGGTTCAGTTAGGAACAACTTTGAAACTTTAAATGTAGAAAACGTCCATAAGTGCACATACAATTCAGAAGTAACGAAGAATAAAGTTTCCAATAATTCAATGAGTAATAAATATTCACTTGGGTTTATAACAGAGCAATTAATTAATGCTAACTCACCTGAATGTCACTATGAACTATACAATATAAACTAACTAAATAGCAATCTCACAATGTGGTTGTTTTGCCGTAATTGGTATTTAACTACATGATTCTTTCTTGCAATCTTTTCTCATAATAAGGAATTGAAAGTAATGGACGTAAACCGTTAGCCACTGTTACCCAGGGGGTCTGAGTTGACATTGGGCGAGAGGTGTGGTACACCAAGGAAAGGTCACCAGTGAATTGGTAACTTGTGAGGCTATCCTTTAAAAGGAATACGCTGGATGGGAGTTGAACATTGTAGACATTTTATTGACAGCAGAGGTAAGAAGCTAGAAATATGACATTCAAATAATGTGTAGGTGCATGGATGTACATTTTCTTTGAGCCGAACTTCGTAGTTCACTAACAAGTCAGTTGTAGATACTAATCGATATTAAGAATATGGGTAGACTTCCATACCATGTTTGTGGTTTGTATCTCTGTTGGTCCCTTTTGTTTGTTTAAATAAAAAATGTATCACACATATGTTATTACAGTTTCTAATGAGGCTTAATATTAAAATGTAAGACAGCAAGGCTCTGTAATTTTCACTAAACATTTTTAAAGCCAGCGCAATTGTCAGGGACTAATTTCAGCAGCCAATAACTACACATTTGGTTTCTCAGGTGAGTCGTAACGACAACAGAACAATGTCTGTTTGATTCAAAACAAACAACAGCTCCGATGTTCATCATAATAAAGACCAAGTGGAACAGTGTCACTCATTCGTGTCCCTTTAATCGCCGGCCCATGGGAAGTTTTTTGCGTTGTCACGGCTTTTGCTCATGAAAAGAAATGTACAGAAGAACAACAGCCTTATTAAATCATTTATTCAGAACATGTAAATAAAAATGTTTTAAAGTATCAGCAGTCATATCGAAAGCCCTGTGAATAATTCAAATAATAGAAAGTAAAGTAAAGTACAAAGAAATTATATGTTTTTCTACGCCTACCCACCATTTTTTGCTCTATAAGCTTAGTGATTAACATTAGAACTCAACTTTCTGCCACATATCCATTTAGGAAGTAATATCTCATGTCTGTACAATGATAAACAATAATATCTGACACAGGTCATGTTTAGGTAAATACATTTTTTGCTCTGTACATTACTTGAGCAGTTTTGAAGTCAGCAGATCTTTTAATTTGATTTCTTTTGATACAATAATAAGTGCATTCGTCAGTTCTTTGCTGTTGTTTTGTCTCTAATTCTTAAGGCTCTTTGTGTCTCTTACATTTGATTGTTTATCCTAACAAACGAGCAGAATCCCACTCACTTCCTTTGTGTACGGGTGAGGCAGAAGGCTCACAGAGATCAGAGCTGCTGCTGCTGGAATCCAGAGACAAACAAGGTCACCGCCCTCGCTAGTCCTGTGGTCGGAAGTCACCACTGGGCCAATCACGGGGGCCATTTCCATCTCTCTCTCTCTGTCCTTGCGGGATCGATCCAGAGTGGCAGTGTCGGGTCGGTTCTGCCATGCCCCTGTCAGCAGGGAATCCAGGCGTTCTTAACAAGAGCACATCTTGTTGCCTGGGTTTCGCCTTCAGGGTCCAGATTCACCCGGCTCCAGAACACATGTGGTCTGGCCCACCGCCATCTCTGCAGCAGCGGCACACACATGGCCACCGTTCCTGAGTTTGACTGTGTGTGACAGTTTGTGTTCATGCAGTTTAGGTTTATGACCTTGTTGGTACCTGTGGGATGACAGCAGGCCCTCACATTGGGGAACTTTCTGTCTGTACTTGCAACTACAAAAAGTTTGGCCCTTCTAATCCTTCAAGGCTGAAGCTTGAGTTTAGACAAGATCTCTGAAGTGTCTGTGCAACTAGAACTGTTGTTTTCACTACACAGAGGTCCTTGACACAAAGAGTCATGATGATGATCGCAACACCAAAGTCCCTGCAGAGGGTTAGGGGGGGTTGCAGCATTCCTGAGGCAGGACATAATGTACAAACTCTGTTGCGAAAACCATATGTTTTTGTTCACAGCACATTAAGGCGCCAGCCCATAAAACCAAAAGCTCTCGAACTTCCTGTTATTCCCAAGTTATTCTTGTCTTCTACATGCATGGCTCCTCTGTTTTATCCTGAGTTGTTTGTATTCCAAACTAGGTCTTTTGCAACGAACAACAGACCTAGTTTGGAGTCATTGTCTTTTCGATTATTTCTTGTCCCATAACCTTCTTGGGCTGCTTGGTTCCCCCATGCATTAGCGCTATAGCGGGCGAGCTCAGGCGAGAGAACGCCCGGCAAACGGTGATGAATTATCGTGATCTATTTAAAGTGCCAAATACACAGTGGAAGGTAAAAAAAAATGCTAACTGGCTAGAAGTGTTTCTCATGGGCTGTTTGCATACGTCTCTAAAGCAACAGACAAAGCAGATATGAGGCAGTTAAAAGGCGAACAAAGTTGAACATCCGGTGTAGTTATATTCCTCTGGTACATTGTTGGAAACATTTTGGATAATGTAAGGTCACAAGTCAACATACATAACGTAGGTCTAATAGACAGGTCTTATAATGGAGAATTTTTATATATTATATCTTGAAAGTATTAACAGACACGTTTTTTTGCTGTAACTGCAGAATATTATGAATAATTCTCCCATCACCTTTTGGATTGGTTCCTTATTAGCCGTGTTTTAACCACGCAGCTCTGCTTGCAAACGGGTATGAACTGTTGTTGTTGTCCACAGTATATGAAAGACTAGTGAGTGACGGTGGAGATCTCTGCATTGTTAACCTCACAGTGCCCTGTTCTCCTCCTGGAGAACGCTGAAACAGGGACGTGCTGCTTCCCACTCAATCCCATTACCTCAGCCGACCTGCTGTTGACCCAACAAGGCTCAGACTCAAACAGCAAACTCCCCAATTCTGGGGAGACGAGCAGAAGTTGAAGGTGTTTACACGAGGGTTTGAGCCGATGTGCTGGTGTACAAATATTGGCATTAACCCCACTAGATAAAACTTGTCTCTGCTTTGTCACTTCTCTCCCGTCTTTCTTTTCCCACTCCCCTCTCCCCCCCTCCACTCTCCTCCCAAAGCAACCACGGAGCTTGTGGCGCAATGGGCCGTAAATTTCCAGCTCTTGTTTTCGGACATCTTTTTGTGTTTAATCGTGAGAGATTGAAAGGATTAGACTGGAGATTACCAACAGCTGGATTACACTGACCCCGATATTGCGAGGGCTCTCAGGGACAGAATGAGGGGAGAGAGAGAGAGAGAGAGAGAGAGAGAGAGAGAGAGAGAGAGAGAGAGAGACATAGTAAGGGAAGTAGAGGAGGTAGAGAACAATGAGACTTGTCAGGGGAGATGAAGGTGGATACATGACGGGAAAGACAGATGCAAGGGAGGAGGGGAGAGGAGGGGGCGATGGGAAGGGATTTTCGAGGTTAATCGTGTGGGATGGGAGATGTGTGAGGAATGGAAAAGATGGTAGGGAAATGGAGTCAAAGTTTGATGAAAGGACATAGAAGGTTTTTTGGAACCTCAGCTCTCACTTTCATAGTGTTGGTGATCACTCCTGTAGGTTAGAATAAGATTATACCGACCTTCGCTGAGTTACTTTCTGAGTGAGACCTGAGGACAAGGTGATATTACAAAAAACTAAAGGTTCATCAAACTTTTTTAAAAGGCAAACTGTAAAATGATGACCTAAAGTGTTGTGTGCACTGCTCTC
This sequence comes from Pseudopleuronectes americanus, assembly GCA_038501795.1. Taxonomy (NCBI): domain Eukaryota; kingdom Metazoa; phylum Chordata; class Actinopteri; order Pleuronectiformes; family Pleuronectidae; genus Pseudopleuronectes; species Pseudopleuronectes americanus. The sequence goes on from CM076733.1 coordinate 6,860,130, forward strand.
TCTGTGCCATGGAACATTTAAAGAGTCTTCTTTTATTTTTGTGTCACGCCAATTTATTTGGCACATTATACATCTTCTTCCATACATCAGATAGATAGATAAGTAAATAATTAAATTGAATAACAAATAAATAATTTAATACATACATACATACATACATATTGGGAAAAAGATAACTCTAAATTAAATTAATACAGAATTATTATATCTATGATATTAAGTAGCAGGTTTACTCCAGATAAGTGACTAATTTATGTGTTTCATAGGTAAACAGCCATTAGCCTACGTGAAGTTTGCACTCCAACAACCAGACAGGAAAAATATTGTCAACTTTCATGAATAATTATCACATTTTTCCCCACAATTAATCAAGGCAAAGAAAATAATTGGCAGATTGATCAATGATTAAATTATTGGATAGCACCTTAGGCTTACTTTAGTCAGTATGATGTTATTGTAACTGACTGATGTGATAAAACTGAGGTTCTATACCAGGAACGATCATGTTTATCTGTTGTATTTTCTCTTAATCTTTTCCCCCAAATTACAGGTTGTGGCTTCGCAACAAGTTATTAAGATTTCTAAAAGCTTAAAGGTCATCAATGCAGTCCAAAGAAATTTGTACTGCTGTTTCTGAGCTTGTGCGTGCTCTTGTCACTGACACCCGAAAAAAAACACATTTGCAATTTTATGCTCTCGCGTAAGCAATAACACATGCACAGACACTTACATGCGCACGCAAACACTTACGCCCATACAGAGTGGCTTATTACAAATCCACATCCCATATTGAGGGATTTATTCATCAGATTCAGATCAGATTCTGTGTCATCTCTGCTGATCCATGTTTCATTCATTTAGAACTGCCAGTTTTGGTTTAACTGGAAGTCTGAGCAGATTTATCAAAGCCATGGTGGAGAGTCATAATGGGTCTGAGAGAAGAGGTGAGAGAACAGAGGGAGATGGAGCGACACTACAGCGGAGCAGTGGATGGGAAACTGCACAATCATTCAACCACTGCCTCATGACAAAGTCGTTTTTATTGATGATAAGACACTAATCATGAAAGAGACTCCTAAAAAGAATCTGGTTTTTCATGTAGTGGATTTACAACATGGGTCAAGCTCAAGTTCGTCCTGAAACAGGCGAGTAAACAGAAGAGAAACTCTTCATGCATAAGGCCACAAAGTGAAAGATCTATCAGTTAAGATTATGTGAATACATTATTCAGAGTAGGGGCCAAAGTCAGGCAGGCTGACAGGCATTTCTGCATCCATATCCTGTCCCCCTTGTTTACTCCGGGGGCTCTCTTTTGCATTGGCTACAATACCTTGATGTCACCCATCGATTGTCAGCAGTTAGAGAGACGTGCGCAATGCCCTGATTAGCATACAATTAGGATTGACCCGCCGCCCCTGGGACCGGACGGAGCGAGCGATGGATGGAGCACTTTGTAGGGAGGCAGCGACGGAGGGAACAGCAGCCTGACACAGTGGCTTCTGTTTCTGCTGACACGTGCAGGACAGTGGCGGGGTCTCAGAGGGCACCGTGGGCCAAGGTGTGCCAAACCTTTATTGACGTCTGGGAAAGGTGTCTCAGCCGCGCTGACGGACGCCACTGTGAGGGCCGACCTAGCCGGGGAAAAGGTGTATAAGTGAGTGTACGTGTTTGTACTTCTGTGTAAGGTGGAGTGACTGCATGGTGGGAGAAGCAAGAGAGTTCATACAGAAATATAGGACTTTTTACACATCCTCTCATTGGCTGCGTGCACACTGCAAACATGAATTCAGGTTTACTACTCAGAGTCTTTTTTTGGTCTGTTCCCATTATTTTTAAACGTGGCCGACATCTGATTCCAGTTCAGTATCCTGAACTGACCCTCATGCGCATAAGAGGAAAACCAAGACGTCACACGCAGCACTCTGTTGTACGGAAGTTAACGTGCAGGCCACTGGAGTCAGCATTTACTGTTTAATTTATTAGCTGATGTGCAGTCGAAGTCAGCAAATTGCTGAGCAGATGATAACAAGGATGAGCAGAAACAGAGCCACATTTTGTTGTTATGGCTTTTTGTGGAGCAATGGCTGCTGTGGAGGTTTGTGTGGAGCCCAGAGCGTATTGTGTTGTGACAGAATTGTGGGAATCTTTCCCATAATTCTAGTGTGTATCTTTCTAGTGTGACACAAAAGTCTGTATTCTATGAATTCCACTGTTACTGTTCATACAATCTTTATACCAGGTGGACGATGGCACTGCACTCTGAAAGAGAAGCCGAATCGTCTGGATTGCCACCTGGTGGCTGGCTGCATTATAGGTCATAAACCCACCTCCATGTTGGTGGATGGGACATGGGAATCACACATGGTAGTTTTTATCACTCTGATGTATGTCTGTAAATTTTTTCCACAAGGGTTTGCTGATTCAGAGAGCTGAGAATCAGCTGAATCTGAATCGTGATTGGTTGAGAGCATGTATCGATGGGACCTCGATACCGTGGCTCGCAATCAGGATATATTGGCCTTGCTTTTGTGTAACAGAAGGAAGTGAAGATGCAATGTAACTCTTGATAAACAGTCTATGGTTCAGACTGATGTTACATTGTAATAAAACAGAACTGCATGTGCTTGTTTTTTAAGCAGTTGTTTAGGCAGCAAGACATAATTAATTTTTTTTCCCCTTAAAAGACAGGGAAATAATTACCTCTTTACAATACATTATTTGAACTTTGCCCTTTTGAACTGTGTGTTAAATGGCGTCAGGTGAATCACTGCATCACGGATACACAGCGCTGAGACTGGTAAAGTGTCCATGAATTTATAAGAGTGGAGCGTGCTGAAATATGAAAACGTTCTGCTAAAATGAAGCATTGCTTTGGGAAACAGTTGTAATTCTCTCGCTGGCCTCCTAATGACCTCACATGCCTGTGCTGTAACAGAGATTTATGTTTGAAGATTTGATCTTTCTGTTATCTCCTCTTGTGAGATCTGTTTTCATCATATCATATCCTCTCATATCCCCTCCTCTCCTCTCCTCTCCTCTCCTCTCCTCTCCTCTCCTCTCCTCTCCTCTCCTCTCCACACCTGTCTGTCGTATTGGAGGACCATACACCCCGGCAAGTTACCTCTGCAGCTGCAGCATGCAAAGCCTTAATCAGAAGTGTGTATCAATAGTATCGAGCCCAGAAATCCCCTTGTGTCCCATGGCGTTTGTTCTGATGCATTGATGTACTATTGACGGAAACAGGACGGCCAGCAGTGACAAATTAAAATGTCAGCCGTGGCAAAGGTGAGCCTCGCCTCCCCTCACCGCGTCCTTAAGGTGGGGTGACAGGCCATCGGCTGAACGATTCCTGATAAAATGCTGACACTTCACTCCCACACACACATACACACACCAACAAGGACATTGGTGACAGAGGGAGTTGCATATTAAAAGGAAGTGAGTCAGGTGAGAGGACAAGTAAGGGGAGAAGACTGTGACATAATGGTTTATTAAGAGGATTCTGGTTAGTAATGGTGGTTATAACCGAGCTCAAACAATCAATGGGTCTATTTATTAAAAGCTGCTCCTCGCTCACACATAACAGATCAGTTCTTGAGCCACTTGCTTACATCTCAATAAACTATGATTATAGAGCACTTATGAACACTGTAATTACAGAACTGAGAGCGGTTTCCTCAAATCAGACAGATTTATAATGTCCGTGTGTCATTTAGCATGAGTAGGCTTGATGCACATTGATTTAACGCAGCGTGTTCGGAGGAGTGAGATGAAATGAAGACAGAGTGACGGAGGAAATTGACGCCCGGCATGCTGTCAACATTTGTCCATCACCGGATCTGTGCGTCTGCTCTCGCTCCATCTACCCACACACGGCACAGAGATAAACGAGCACAGGGTAAAGAGATGGAGTATGCAACTGCAAAAAACCAACCACATAAATCACTGATCGCTCTCGTCGCCGCTCTCCTGACTCTTTTGACTATTTTGACAGTTGATCCGAATGTAATTGCGGCTACTTAGAAACGTGCTCCAACGCACGGTTAATCTGTCAACGCCATTCATCTGATGTTCCAGCTGTTCATTAGTTGTAATGGTGCACGCACTGCTGATGAGCGCGACTGTGACAGCCGACTGTCGGAACGGCCCGGGACGACTTTGGTAGCACGGCCTCTTGAGGGCCCTCATCAGCCAACCAGGGTCAAGGACTGCCGCTGATTGACAGCTCTGTTTAAGATATCTACATCAAGTCATCGTGTTTACATGACGTGCATCCCAACTTGCTGGGCCTAACGAGGGCCTCGGCTGTAGGGGTGTCTGGTTTTTTTCCGGCCAATAGACTGCTCTGATATCCTGCTGTTGTAAGTAATGGATGGAGGGAGTGGTACTGTTGGTATCAGGTTTGTTTTATTCATGTTCTCTGTTGCAATATTAAGCCGGCTATCGAGCCATCCTTGACTGACCTGCGCTGACGGGAGCCTCTGCAGTGTGAACACACCGGCTCCTCGCCTCGCTCCAGTGTAACCCAGATTCAGCCTGATCAACATGGGCTTCAGTCTAATTTATGCATCCGCATGTGATTTACAGAACACCCATTAGCATAGCATCTGCCAACTCCGTCCCGTACATCATGAGAAAAATGTTTCATACCAGGACAGATCTGCATCATCCTGCATGGTTTAAAACCCAGATATAAAACTGTGGCATGGAGGCATGATGTTTATGGACAGGAAAAAGGTAAACAGGTCAGCTGCTCCTGCACCCCTTCGTCCCCATCCCCTCACTCACTCTCAGATCCACAAACAACTCCCAGTTTGTTCCGTCCGTACCGAAAGTGCTCCGTCATTGAAAATATGGCTTCATCCGCATGAATCAATCAAATAAATGTGTTAACATCATTGTTTAGTAAAACCTGCCGTGCTTTGTGGGTATTTTATTGTACAGTATACGCAACATAAATACTTTATGTGCATAAGGTGATTAAACATTAGAAGGTAAAGACATAAAGAGCAGTTTGTCGAGATAAAGATCTGCCACAACTTACACTGTAATTATACTGCCCCGGCAATAAGCTTACAGTGCGACTGCCACCAATAAACAGTGGGAGTAACTTTTATTGGGTATTTATTGACAGCTCACCTCTGTAAAACTGCATCAGAAGCACAAATCGCTGACAGAAACCTAAATCAAACCAACAATGTAGGCAACAACAACATAGATAAATTGCAGCAGTCACTGTGTGTCTCATCAACTCTGCAGGGAATTCCCGACACTTTCATTCCTTTTTTACACTTGGGTTTTGTGCTGATTAAACAAACAAGATATAACATGTTAATTAAAGTGCTTCAGAGATCCGTAGTGCTTGGATTTTTTAATCTTTGGTAAGGCTTGCTCTTTCTCTCTATTCCTATTCTGTCCCAAGCTAAGCTAACAAAGCTACTGGCAGCTGCATGTTTACTGTACAGACACGAGTGCGGTATCAACCTCATATAACTCACAAGGAGGTGTGTGGTGTGACCTTTTTGATTGTTCCATCGTTATATGTCTGATTCTAACCTCTTTTTCATATTTCTGTTAACTAATCGAAATAAAACTAAGAAGTTTACAACCTTTCAAATTAAAGTTATGTAATTCAGTTTGATTTAAAGTATAAAAGCAATAAAACAAACACTGTGTATTTACTTTGCATTTCCAAAGGATCTGCCAATGACCTGTAGTTGCATAATGTGTTTTATTTTCATTGTCAGTGTTAATCATGTTCTAATCCTTATTGTGTGACAACAGATATGTGGTGGATAATTTGCTGGATACTTCTACTTCTCTTCTTTTCCCACTCTCATTAGTTCTCTCTCCCTTGTGAAATGTGGACACAAGTCATTTTTCAACAAGTCATTTATGCTGTTTATTTTTTGTTGTGTTGTTTGAGCAACAGAAACTCATTTTGGCATTTCATTATGTTTACAAGTGTATTTATTTTTGGCTGCTTTCAATCTGACTCCCTGAAACACACAAAATGTATTATCTCTCTAGGAAGCTTCTTGGTTCTGATGATGATTTACGATTTGAGCATTTGAGATGATGACTTTTTTCTTTTTTACAACGAAATAGAAAATAAAGAAATATTAGAACGAAACAAACAAACAAGAAAAAACATATGTAAAATAGTAGTTTACAGTGTTCGATTGGAATTTGAATAAACCTGCTTTGAATGGAAGTGCTACTGTAAAATGCGACACAAAGAAGTGTGTTGTTGAGGGAAGCTAATGGGTTTTCTGTTGTTTGACCGTGTCAGTCCCAGATAAATAATTTGCATGCCTCACCACTGCTAACATGACATACATTCACTCTGGTGAGGGAGCCAGCTCCTTGGTAGGTTGCCAAGATTACAACATTACATAGGATTCACAAGTTAACACGTGCTCTGTGGCGATGGAGGTTTGGAGTCACATAAGAGACACATGATGGGGCCGACAGTAAGTGATGGTAACATGAGCCATGAACGATTTCCTATTTTCTCTATTCACATTGTTACTTAAGTGTTCATCTGAGCAGCTTCCTCAGTTAATCAGGGTATTAGTAACAATAGATATACTGAAAATATATTCTCAAATAATATAGCCCATTTAAATCTGCGATATCTGATTATTTTTAAACTATAAAGGCAGTTTACATAAACTCTATATAGAGATGGATGACAAGTGGCCACTTCCTCCCATTGTACAAAAATGAAACCATATATCTGGATACGGGTGCCACCATCTTGTGCTTTACAGCATTTGGGGACTGAGTCAATCATAAATGTGTAGTGGAGCTGCAGTATCGAGATCTACCAATCGTGAGTCAGTGTCAGCTGTCAATGGTGACGTTTAAACACATTATAAAGAATACATTAGCTAATTAAAATCAAACTTAGCGGAAAAATTTGCACTTACACATACATAAATGTGATCAATGAAAAACCATCTTTGGGGAAAATATATGTCACATGTTAGTTTGCTCTATGTCCCATGTGCTAACAAGGAGGAGGAGGGGTTTATGACCTACCCTGCGTTCAGCCACCAGGGGGTTATCAAGATGAATTGGCTTCACTTTTGGGGTTGTCACGTCGTCCATCTTTACATACAGTTTGGCAGTGTAGAGTTTCAGATCTTTTTGACATTAAAACACCCACAACCTTCTGCACCTGAAGGCACCACTGATTAGAACCACTCCAGTAACACCTGCCGGCTGTAAAACCCAAACAATGACGGTGAAATGTTTCATGGAGCTGCGAAATGATTCAGAGTTAAGTGACAGCCTCATTATCTGTGTGTTTGTCACTGTGATCAACCTCCTTTACTCCCCATTGTGCAAGTTCCGTGAGCCATTGTTTATTGTGTTGCATTGTTTATTACAATGGCTTTTACAAATTTGCAGTTTGGCTAGAAATCCTGAAGACAAATGTGGAAATGACTGAATGACTTCAAATCTGCTGCTTGCTTCACTAATGGTTAATTTTAAACATTAGACAACTGTAGATATATGAATTGCATCATTCATTTAGGTCAATTTAGAATCAATTCATTAAAGGTTGATGGATATTTTTTGACATTGTTAGTCATCTGAGTTTTTTCTTTCCATCTCCTAGTGGCTGATGACGTTCAGCGGCCTCCCACATGTCACACAGAAGGATACAAACTTTGCCAAGAACAAGAGTAAAAGATTTAACTGGTTGGCCATAAAATAAGTCTACAAATTATGCAACAGATGCCTATGTTTCTATGTGAAGTTATGTTTCGGTTATAGTTAAATGTTTTACATACGCTAAATAAACAACTCGCTCTGTGCTATATGGCCGCTCCTCTCACTTGTTCCTGGTGATATGAAGATTAGCACTAAATAATGGAGACCTAAATGGCGTGGGACATAGAATTACACTCGCAAACATTCACACTAAATAATTTGCATTGAACCTGGTCATCAGCGCTTCGGCAAAGACCATCTCCTTCATGTTACAACAAAGACTACTCTCAGCCTTGTTACAGAGAGTCTCTCCTCCCTTATTTCCCTTCATCTCCATCATTTCTCATTTATTACCGTCTTTCTCTCTCACTTTCCTCTCCGCCTCGTCTTCATTATCTCCCTTCCCTTCTCGCCCGTTCTCCCTCTCATCTGCATCGCTCGCTCTCCACCTATGTTCGCATGCCGCCTTGCCGACGGTGGAGCCGCGGCCCGGACCGAGTGATCGTGGGGTTCCAGATGGTCCGGCTGGCGGAGGGTTCAGAGCTGACCCCTCGGCAGCTGATCCTGTCTTACCTCAAACCCCAGGGGGTCCGGGAAGGGAACACGTCTCTCCAGCAAGATGAGAGGCAGAGGACAGGAGAGGGACCAGGGGCTGGAGGGGAGATTTGCGGAACAGCCAAACCTGTCCTTTACTGCATCTCATCTTGAAACAGTTGGAGGCTGTTTCCTTGAAAGTGCTTGCACACACACACACACACACACACACACACTTTGCTCTCACTCAGTAGCCAAAAAAAATACTGACTCAAATAGTAGAGGGAGGGAATCAGATCATGTTACAAATACAAATGTGAGAGAGGAGAGAGTCCAAGACAATGAGGGAGGGAGGATGGAAAAGAAAGGAAGACTCAGCGAGGCATGGTTGACAGCTTGTGACGCCACATTAGTCATTGTGCAAGAAGACAGAGGTGTCTACTCGGCCTCTTTAGCACTGTCTCCTCTAATAGCTCTGTGTGTGTGTGTGTGTGTGTGTGTTTGAGTGTGTGTGTGTTCGAGGAGGTGCGGTGCCCACAGCCCATGGTGCGTCCCGCCACTGCTCCCTGTGTTTAGACAGCGGCTGCAGCAGTGTTGATGGAAACACACAGGGGGAAGGGGGAGGGAGTTCGGAGGGGAAGGTGGCGGGTGCGTGTTGCAGGGCAATGCTAATTGGGACAGAAGATCGGGGTCAGGAATAAAAGACGGAGTGGGGAAGAGGAGTGCAGGAGATACAGAGAGTCCTCCAGCCCTCCGGTGGCTCGCTCTGCTTAATGATGCATCCCTCTCGTAATTAGCAGACGGTAATTAACGCTCGGATCACCTAGGTCTCTGTAGGGTCACATTCTCTCTCTCTCTCTCTCTCTCCCTCCGTAACTCCACATCCACACCCAGCTCCCAACAAGCACCAGTCACATCCCCACAGTCCAGCGGCTGCAGGACCTCCCGGCGGCCCCTCCCCGCGGCTCAGACGCAACTAATAAAAGAATTTGCTCCATCTGGGGACGGCCAGATGTATCTGTGGCTCCGTCTGAACCAGCTTGTGTTTATTTTCTTGTGCATTTATTTGTCTGTTGGTCGCTGTTTAAGCACAGATCGGCTACACGTGTGTGTGTTTTTTTGTGTTTGTGTGTGTGTGCGTTAGTGTGTGTGTGTGTGTGTGTGTGCGTGTGTGTGAGCGTATGCGCACGCAAAGCGGGTTTATATGGGAGCCAGCCAGAGTTTTGTACGCACGTCTGTCAGGCTGTGTCGGAGTGGGCCTCACCTCCAGGCTGGTTTAAATATTAAGACTGAGTGGTGGCTCAACATGCATATTTTAATGCAGCCCCTTGTGTAGGTTCAAAAAGTGGCACATTCCTGGTTTTATTCAAAACAGCGAAAACAAAATTAGCTTCCAACTTTTATTCTCATAATCTGAACCGGTACAGGTTTCCACGCACCGACCTGACCTGCGTGAGCCCCACCGCCGGGCCTAACGGAAATGGCTGCTCATACTCATTAACACACATTTGTTCGTACGCAGACACATGCAAAGGAAAATACACACAGATGGTGGCGCAAGACACAATATGCTTTTGCTGGCTTGCTCCACAACCGTTAATAAAACATGGAGTTGGTGAGACATCCATTCCAGACAAGCCCATCTCCAAACCAGGCTTTATGCTTAATAATACAGTTATGCTTTTTATTCATAGCTCTGTGGTTTCCTCACCCGTGTGCTCCGGGACCGGGTCACGTTGAGTGTCGCCCCCTGGGGGGTGACGACGGCTCTTGGGATGTTCACTGTCTTATTAATTGAAATTTAAAGTGACCTTGCAGTGATATTGATCTGCATTTGATGAAACGCACACAGAGAGAGACAGGGGAAGAGAGAGAGGTAGACACACACACACACACACACACACACACACACACACACACACACACACACACACACACACACACATGCATCCATCCTGCCTTAAGCATCCTTCACAAGCTCAAGGTTAGTGTAGTGTGGCAAAGTGAGAGTTCGAGTGCTTCGTCGTGTGGAATATTCGTCAGAGTTGTGTGATGGCTGAAGTTTGCGAGTTGTGCTGAGCCGTGCAATAAAGTGCGGGAGGGGCCAGCAGGAGAGACGAGTACAAGAAGGTGGAGGAGGGGGGAAGATGGAGAAGGGGAGAGGCACGTCTAAAGTGCTCGGGGAAAGTAAATGTGATGGAGTGTTGTCAGATAAAGAGAATAAGAAGAAAGCAAAGAGTGTTATTGTGTTACTGGATTTAAAGGTACGTGCAGAGGAAGCAAGCGTAAGGCACAGTCAGGTGTGAGGGAGGGAAAAGACTTCTCTGACCTATTTTTTTACAGAGTCTGGATGCTGCAGGCCCCGGCTTCCCCACTAGCAGCTCCCTCTCCTGGCGCTCAGTCAGCAGTGCACCAACAAACTAGCTCTATTAAGTGTTTTCATTCCTCATTAGTTGCAATAAACGTCAGCTTTTTACAGATTTGCTTGCATCTGAACACGCTCATTTATCACTTTGCCAGGTTAACAACAGCTGTCAGAGTGAGTTTGGGTTCTTCAGCGCCCAAACGGACGGAGGCAGCCGATGATGACTGTGATTGCAGGAAATGATTTAGAGATTCAAGCCAAACGTCTCTGATCTGTGGCAAGTTCTCCTCGAGAGAAACGTTGTTTCATCCTCAGTGCCTCGATCCTGCCGGATTACATGTGAAACCATATGGGGTTGGTGCGTTGCAAGAAGCTTTGTCAAACCCTCGAGTGCGAGTGCGAGTGTGTGTGTGTGTGTGGGTGTGTGTGTGCGGGTGTGAGCATGTGTGTGTGTCAGTGTGCCCTCACATGTTTGTGCGGGGGTGTGAGGGTGTAAAGGAAGGAACAGTCGGGTGAAGACAGTGTCCCCATATATATTCAGTTTCGTCTCCTGTCAAATTCACTCCCTTTATCTTTTATTTCAAGTGTTCAGTCTTTTCTCTCGTTTCTACTTTGATCAGGAAGATGCAAACATGTCCGACAGAGAAGCCTGGTCAACAGGGACAGGCTTCTGCGAGTAAAAATCTAATCTTTTTCTACACTGTAGTCAAATTTTGTTTAGTGCACTAAAACGTATTGATAAGCATCATGTGTTCTCAGTCGGGCCGACATGGGAGTTGGGTTAAACACTGTGAATCTCAAATCTGAGCTTTCAGCTTGTTGACATTTACAGAGACAGAAGGATGTTCAACAGCCTCCAGTAATTTCTGGCATTCATCGCGCACACTGACGCTGATTGTCTGCCTAAGTGCTACACGCAGGGGTTAATAGCGATTGATTGGTTGCTGTTAATCACCGCGGTTTGTGATTACCTGGCAGGGTCGTATTGATCGCTCATTGATCAGAGCGAGTCCGCCACTTCCACCGCTGTGTCCGTGAGCTCACTGTCATTTAGCACTCTGATGGTGCAATATTGTCGTTATGAGATCCCAGGCGTCTACCTTGCTCAATCACTCTCTGGTGGCGATTGTCTGTGGTGTTAGGGCAGCGGTTGGTCAGCCGGAAGTTTGATTCACTTGTGGTGGCCGAGTAACCAGCGTGTGTCTCCGTCTGAGGCCTCCTGGCTCCCGTCTCTCAGCTCGTTTGATTATATGTTTCATTTCACACGGTTCGTTTCTACACTTCCTCACCAGTCGGCTCTGGGGTGGAGAGTTAAGTGAGGGCGCGGTGTGAATTGAGAAACACGAGTTTACCCTCACCTCTCTCCCTTCCTCTCCCCCCCTCTCTCTCTCTCTCTCTTTCTTCGTCTCAGTCTCTTCTGTACCCTTGTTGTTCCATGATCCAGCCTCCATTAAAAACATTGTCTAAAGTAATGAGTCTAGAGTCGTGGGCACTGTCTCGGGGAGGGACAGGGACAGAGAGGCCGTGTCTGTGCCTTTTCTCCATGTGAGCATGTAACTGTACAGCCAAGATTTTGAGAATAATTGCATGTGGGTACGTTTGTGTGTCTGTGCTAAGGATTCGGGGTTCGCCTTTGACAGCTGAAAATTGAATGAGAAACTGTTAAAGGTGTGTGTGTGAGGAAGGGGGGGGGGTACAGGGGGCCCCGCTTATGAAATATGAATGACTGCTTCTGCATGTTCTTCAGTGGGCTCGATATCAGTCCCTGGTTTGCAATTCCCCTGCTCTGCTGAGAACAAGTTGCACAGTCCAGCCGTCCTGTGATGGCTGTTGTACTGCAGATAGCTCTCTTCAGCTTGTCAGACTGAGCTGCACACACTTTTAATAGCCTGTGTCATTTCTTATCTTAAAGTTGTCTTTCTCTTTGGTGGAACTTTTTTTTTGGTTTTACTTTTAGCATGCAAACCCCATCGTGGCTGCACGAGCTGTCAGTTGCCAATGCTAAGAGACTGATGTCACACACACACACACACACACACACACACACACACACACACACACACACACACACACACACACACACACACACACACACACACACACACACATACACACATACACACCTCACACACCTCAGGTTCTATTAGAATAACAAGATACCGACAAGGTAAATCAAGGTCAGTCATATGACGAGATCTTTGGAAAAGCTTCTGATCAACCAAATAATCAATGTTAAACAGCATGAACAACTGACTAGTGTAGGAAGGAGAACACGCCTCAGCGCCCGTCTCCTCATAGCGCCACTGTCACAGATGTTTGTGGTTGTAAGCAAATTAATCTGTTGCAGGGCTCATGCCCCTCCCTTCTGGCACTCTAACCACAACAAAATCCCATGCAACACATGCAAAACTAGAAAAGTCAAACAAATCCAACACAAAGCAGTCAAAACCAGTTGCAAGCAAAACCAAAAACAGCAATGCAAAGTAAAGATTAAAAATAAATAGGCAGTAGCAGACCACATATAACTTTGATTGGAACACAGGATTCTTGGTGTCATCTGTCATATTTATGACACAATAAAGCAAAACTACAGCTGGTACATTTCAGTGGAACAAAACAATCTCATATCCCATTATCTGTAACGTTTGTTCTTTGAAGGTCGCAAGGGGGGGCTGGAGTCAATTCCAGCTGTCATCATGCGAGAGGTAGGGTTCACCCTGAGCCGGTCAATTTAGAGTCTCCAGTTTTCTGTATGTCTTTGGATTGTGGGAGGAATCTGGAGGAGCCGCCCCAGAGAAAAATACCACGCTGATAGGTGGGAGGGGGGGGGGCTGGGGGATGACGACATTCAAAGTCCACACAGAAAGAGCGCTGACGGAAGATGTCACTTCCCTTTAAAGCATGTTTGCAATCGGCCTTCAGAGATTTTATTTTCTGTATATCTGTAGATGTTTGGTTCTTTCAAGAGACAGATTTGGGAACAAATAGTCAGAACTGGTCATATTTAATATCTGTAAAAACAAAAGTGTAGAATTACATTGTAGAGTTGTTGCAAGAAGAAGTGCATTTACCATGGACACTATTTTTTTTAGATATTTACAACACTGTAAAAAAACAACATATGGTCAAACCCAATTAGCCCATAAAGCCCTCCAGTGCCATATAAATCTTTGTTTTACAGTTTTCACATGCTGAGTATTTCCCCTTATTATTAGTAAGCTGCTATTTATATGTAAAGTGACTGGAATTATCCTGTAGGTATTACGCTGGAGACTGGAGGCATTTGGCCATCAAATATTTAAGATTTCATCTGGAAAGAAATATTCAACATCAGCCTTTGCTAGATTGTTTTGTGAATCAACCGTTAGATGCAGAATATAATCTGCTGCTGTAACTTACGATAATCAAGTTTTTATCTTAAAAATAAACAAAATTGAATAAACATTTTTCTTCCTGTATGTGTTTTTAAATGGGGTCTTATCTATAATGCTAAAGGTTATAGTTTTTTTTTCCTGCAATAACTTAATGTCACTCGCTCCTGTTGTCTTTTTGTTTTTGCCAAACCCAAACTCCTGCTCTTTCTACTGAAGTTTAGTTTGTAAAATAAACTTTATTTGTGCTGTGCAAACAGTCGACAAAAAAACAGTTAATGTTAATGTCACACTGTCCCTCTGACAGTTGGATTCTATTCAGATGAAATCTGATGGATTGAATATTTATTCAGAATGTGCCAAAGGAAGGCGCCTCGTTTTCAGACACTACTGAGAAACAGGAACATTAATACAAGGAAACTTTAGCTGCAGATATTTTCAGGAAGCTGTGCAGTTCAAACCGAGTGTGCAAACCACAGAGGTAAACCCGTCCTCTCCCAGCTCAGAATACAATTTAGGAAGTGAAGTACGAGGCAGACTTGAGAGAAAATACAACAAGCAGTAACACATCAAACAACAATGAGATGTAGTCAGGTTCAAACATAGAGTAGGTACTGGTGCTGGTCATATTATTCATCTAGACAGTAGCTTATAAAATATCGAATCATTCAAACTCTGCTTTATGTAGCCTCAGGCCTGAAGACTAAGTAGACCATTTGGGCTTGTTTTTTTTTGTATGCTCAGCTTGGAATAGCAAAGTATTGTGAAGGCTTTTGCCAGAAACCCATTGGCCGCTTTGAGAATAAGCTCTGCTGAGGGGTCCTACCTGTCCTGACCTCCAGAGCCATAATCCATTCTCCAGTACTGTCAAAGCTTACTTCATGGTTTGGCCGAATACTTGATGGTTATTTACTGAGGGGTGTGCATCCGTACTGCACAGTATGCCCCGACAATAACCAGAATTTGAAATCATGATTTGGTAAATAGTTTCAGACCACTTTTTTTTTACCTTATCCTAGAGTTGTAGCTAAAGTTCAATAAGAGACCAGGTTGAATCACTGTCTTGGTTTGTTATGAGCAGTGACATCATGCTCATATTGTCTAGACTGGTCCCCACTGAGGTTGGAGTCGGCGGGGAAGTTTAATTGTGTGAACCCATGTTCACTTGCGATGCACCTTTTTTTTTCCTCGCTGGCCGTCAGTGTTTGTTAAATGTAATGAAGAGTTGTATTTCACTTAAATTTTTTGTCAGGCATAAAGACATAAAACAGAGACATGAAGCGAAACCTCTCCCTGTTCTGCAAATATCTCTGATCGAAGAGCGGTTCTGTCTAGGACTCAACTATTATTATTATTAGTAGTAGTAGAAGTAGAAGTATTGTTATTGTTATTAACACCCTGTTATTAATTTTCAGCATTATTATCAGCATCTTTCCAAGCAAAACATACAATATTGCAATTTATACAAAACACTGCCGCCAGGTGCCAAGATAATTGACCCTTTACACCGATCCCTCCTGCCCTTCACTGGTTACCTGTTAGTTTTAGAATTGCTTTTGAGACTTTACTGCTTGTTAGAGCCGTTAACGTCAGGCTCCTGCCTGTATCTGTGACCTGCTGACCCCTTGAGCCTGCGGTCCTCCAGGAGGGCCCAACTTACTGTTTAAACTTTTGCTTGTGTTTTATCTTTCTATATTTTGAATTTAATTTTAATTTAATTAAATACATTTATGGCTTTTATTATAAATATTATTCTTTAAAAATTATAACTTTATTCAAAGGTAACATTATTATTATTTGTAGTTGTAGTAGTAATCGTAGTAGTAGTACTAATAGTAGTATTACTACTATTACTATTACTATTAGTAGTATTACTACTATTACTACTACAACTACTGCTACCACTAATACATAATTTCATGTATAAGTATCACTTACTTTGATTATTTATTCAACAGTTCCTGGTCTCTCTCTCCTCTCTCTTCTCATCTCATAGGGTCGAGGCAGATGGGCGCCAACTCTGTGGAGTCTGGTTCTGCTAATATTGTACGGTCTCGATCTTACTATGTAAAGTACTTTGAGATGATGTATGTTGCGATTCGGAGCTATGCAAATCAAATAGAAAATTGAACTCAAGCTCCGATAGCGAGCCAGGCAGACTGCAGAGGTCTAGTGCATCAAGTTAGCATGACAGTTTATGTCCACAGGTTACCTGACTGCTGTTCCTTCAGTTCAATCTCACTAGTGGGATTTAGTTTTTAGAGACTTAGTATTAGTTCCACTTCATCCTCTCATCATACCTGTACTGTAACTTACTTCACTGACATGAGGGGAGTTAGGGCCCATGCATCATTTGAGCGGCCCTGTGTAGCTTGTGTAGTGAGCACAGAACATGCCCCCCCCCGGCTCCTGCACCCTTGCACAGTAACACCAAGCCGGGTCTGTGGTTTGAACGTAGTCAGCACCCAGAGTCTGACTTTAAACACTTTCGCTACACAAGTGAATAAAGGCAAACAAGGTCATGAGACACTTAACTTTCTTTGTTTTCCTCATCTATTCTCCCATTTCCACTGTTTATTAATTCCACCCCCTCAACCTTAAGATTAGATTCCTTTTGTCCCAACAGAGGGGTCCTCCCCTCCCTCCCCGGCCCACAGCACCGGGGTGATGAAATGGGAAAGAAAGGGGTAAAAGAAAAAGAATCCAGGCTCTGTTTTCCACGCATCACTGTGCAGAGAGAGAAGCCTTCCCTCATCCGTTCTCCCACATGCTGCAGTTCTCCATAGTGTTCAGTTTAACCCCTCCATTCCTCTTCTTCAACCCTAATTACACACACACACACACACACACACACACACACACATACACACGCACACACACACACCCACACGTGTCTTTTAAGAGACCCATATAGTAGCTGAGACCTGGCTTTGTGCTCGCTGGGCTCAATGGGGATAAAACTGATGGGCTTACATGGCACATGCAACAGCTCTCATTAGCAGTCTCACACTGATAATGTGGAGATGAAAAGATGCTGCGCTCTGCGTGTGCCGTGCAGTTTTTCTATGAGCTTGCAATATGCATTACTGCACTGCTGAAGCCTTGAGAGACACACGGCCGTGCTCCCGGCATTGTTTTGAACAGGAAAGGCAGCTTTTCATAGTTCAGCCAGGGGAGAAGACTTTTGTCTCCTTTAGAAGGGAGCACCTACATTAATGAATAACATGCCAGTCTCTATGAATGACTATAGTATTGCTATCAATCAATCTACATATTTTATCATTTTGACCTTTTACATTTCCCATGACATTGGTTTTTCTTTTGAGAGCGCTCTAGATAAATATAATTGTAAGCGTGCAATTAACTGCAGTTATTCTCATGGTTATTGTCTCAATTATTCATTAGTTTTTTCCTTCTTCTTCAATTCAATCGCAGCCACACCTCATTGGTATTTAGGGCCATCCACCGAGCTGAGAGTGACACACAAAACATGATTTCCCAGAAAGGAATTTTAGACGATTAATACTGGTGGTCATAACATAAACCTATATAATATGTTTCATCCGCCAGGAGAGTTGTTGTAAAGTTACTCTGAGGGCGACCAGAAGCAGCGGCTCAGCCCACTTTACAACACTATAATCATCCAGCCCCAACCTATAGCGCCACCTATAAATCTTCTTTCAAACCATAGGTTTTGTGCAGGGCTGGACGATGTGGTGCTGGGCTTCACAGTGTGGTGGAACATGTTTCTTTCTTTCCTTTCTCACTCTCTTTCTCCAGTTTGCTTTCTTTCCCCCTGGAGAATTAGCAGAGACGTGCTAAAAGCCACTGTGGTGTTGACAGGTTGCACTTCCACTACGGGAGAGAGCAGCCGTCCATAATAACCAGCTTCTCAGAGTCTTTGGTACAGAAGGTTTTTAATTCCTGGTTAGGATCATGTGCACCTATGCACGTTTAATATGTCGATAAATTCTGTAATAATGTGTGTAATGTGTGTAAACATTATTTCCTAGATCCCTGTTAAGGTTAGGAGATAAGATGTGAATTATGGTTAGGTGAGGGTTAGACATGAAATGGTTAAGGTTTGGATTAGGCTGTCCACAATGAATGGTAGTCAATGTAAACTCCTAATAAGACGTGTGTGTGTGTGTGCTCTTGTAGAGATATCTTTGTGAGGACCATTTCGTGTCTAGAACTCATGAGGACCCCCCCCTTCAATGGACTGTTTAGGGGTTGGGGTTTAGACTTGATTCAGGCATTAGTTTTGATGTTTAGGGTAAGGGGCTAGGGAATGCTTTAAGCCAATGAGTGTCCTCACTAAGATAGCTTAACAAACGTGTGTGTACAGTATATGCAATGCATCTAGTTTCATTTTGTTTAGTTTTCTTACAAAATAATCTAAATCGTAAATGCTAATAATCTCAAATAAGGTTTCACTGAGTTATTCTATAATGAATGGCACAGTTTGAATGTGCTTTATACTCCGGGTCCCTTTCAAAGCTCTCTGTGGACGTGGGTGGATGGCACTTGATCTTCTCTTGCTCATATTAAATAAGTCACATCGCAGCCCCCACCTCAGAAACCCATACCCACATTTACACTGGGGCTTATTGGATGTGAATATGAGCCGGTGTGTAGCTTTCCTTTCAGCTGAGGCCAGTGAGTTTGAGTCCCTTTGAACAGGCAGTAACATGAGGCAACTATGACATGCAGGACGACCCTTGATCACTGTTAATTATCTAAGTGGACGTGAGGCTCCCAAACCACCAGAGCGATGCAGCTAGTGCTCTGCATCAGAGAGGGAGTGCACGTTGCCTTCCAACCAGTGTGAGACACGGAGTGGGCATGCTCGCTTAGTCGTGTGCATCTCTGTGTTGCCGTCATCATCACCGCACGACTTATCGCCCTTCGAGTGCACATCGTGTTCACAGGAAGGCAACCCCGTTCTCCGGCATCACTCAGAAACTACAGCGGAGTTTGTGGAACCTGTCAAACGCAAGAGCCCACTAAGGAGTGCTCGAGCAGCACGTCTTTAATGAAGCAGTGGCCATTTAAGATTAATGAAAGAATTTCAACTACAATGGGCTATCATTACACTGGAACTCAGAGCAGTTGCATCATCTCTTAGGAAATGATCTGCACTTGGATTATGGAGATGATGCACTGAATTCCCCTGTGATTAAGAGTAAAGAACAGGAGGAGTGCGGCATCAGTTTTATATGTGCTGCGAACTATTACTCATCTTTTAGATCTTGTGACTTGAAAAGGGAGGAAACTTAAAACAAATTTGACATTTTAACCCCAATAAATAAAAAAATTCTTCACATCAATCACAACAAGTAAAAAAGTGTCCTCAGCGCGATGTGCATTTACATAATGAGTCAATGTTGTGTGTTAGTGAGTCATGGCAGTCCAGTCGCTGCAGTGCCCACTGAAAGGCCAGAGATTAGAACATAGATGGTCAGAGTGTCCTTGGAAGTATCGACTGGATTACAACATATCGCTGATGGACGGTGGACGTAATCCCACTGTTCTCATGGGAGGGAAGCTGTCAATAGCACAAGCAGAAATAATGGGCTGTTTTGCACATGAAACCAGCAACCTGTGGGCGTTTTTCATTTGCACTATAAACATGGCGATCGCTTTGAGCAACACTTTTGTTGATGTGGACTCTCTGTGCCTTAATTTGTGGATAAAACATCTGTATGTGTGTGTTTGCTTTGTCGTTGTTGCCTCACAGTGGTGTCCCTGTGACTTGATGTCAGATCAAAGGATCATTGAGAGGTTGGGCACGTGAAATAAATGTAATCACCGGCTCATTAAATATTATATTATTATATTTGAAAAATATAGCTAATTGCCAAACAGAATTGGTCACATCATGCATTAGTGTACTTTGGTTACTGAGCCCAGCTCCATCAATGATGCCTTTACACAAACACTGATTACTTTCTGTGTCCACATGCCACTTGACGTGTGTAGAGATAGAAAAGGTTTCCAGTCTGCAGTTTGAAGGTATTTACTGATTATCAACAGTAAAATAAAAGTAAAGTAAACTCCAAAAGACTTGGAGTTGCTTAGTGAACCTGCAGAGGTCATACAATAGAGTGTAAAGATTTGCAATGTTTCTCTACTTCCTCCCTATCAAGAAACAAAGCTAAAATATCCAGTTCAGGTATTTACCTTGCCAGAGTCTGTGTGATAGTGAGGTCCTGTTGATACATACCCTCAAGCAACAATGCGTCAGTATCAAATAACTAATTAAAACCATACTTACTGGAAAAATTTAACATTTGAACAGGTAATGATAAGAACTAAACCTAAAAGGACAGAAGCTACTGTATCTTCGAGAAAATTATCACATACTTTGACTTATCACTTCGGTCAATGTCCCAAGTTCCCAAACCTGTAATCTACACTAGGCCACTGTTCACCCGAAAAAATATATGTTAGTAGTTGTTTTTTTTAAACAAAGAAAACACTAGTTGGATGTGGTGGTGAATTTCACAGGGAACCAGGCTAGCTTGTGTACCCCTGCAGTCTTTAGGCTAAGCTAATCACCTCATGCTCCAGGGCACAGATGTGAGAGTGGTGTCAGATTTCTGATTTAAAGCAAAGAAGTGCTTTTCACAAAATGTCAAGCTAATTAACTTGGCTAGGACGTAATGTTTTCATTGCCGTCTGTCAGCAAGATTACTCAAAATCCAGATAAGATTTCCATGACATTTTCTGGAGGGAATGGGAATAAAAAACAGGCATATCCAGTTTTTTTTTCACTTTCTTAAACATTTTCTTAATTTTTCTTTAATTGACCAAGCAGCCTTGGCAGATGTCCTGTATGTGTCTTTCTAGTTGGCTTGTTCTTTAACTGACTTTATAATAAGATTCACAGAACGCTGCAGTGGAATCAAAGTGCAGCATTAAATCCTGAGCGCTTTAGGCTCCCTGTTAAAGACAGGAGATGTTAACAGCTGTTTTATTTGGTAAGAAAATCATGTTTCAATAACCCCGACATCAGAGCAGCAAGGCACAGCAAGGCCACCGATATATTCCAGTAGTACGCGGTTTTTTTTTCTTTCTTTGCTGAGAATAAAATATGTCAGCCTTAAACCAAATTCCAGCCATCTAACAAATTGAAGCTTGTTGTCAGTTCTCCTTAAGAGATACAGCCAATCATTAGCTTTCAGGCCGTCTCACATAACGCGTGCCTGTACATTTTTTCCCCCGAAGTTGCACTGAGAGCAGACCACTATAAACAGAAATGCTCTGTGACAATGTACATCTGTGCAGAGGATCCTGAAGGTAAGAAGTTGTAAATAGACTGTGGCTACGGGAAATTTACATCATGCCCGTGGACTTTCCATCTGTCATTCTTTGGGGAAACAGGGAGCTAACGCTGCCATAGGCCCAGAGTGTTAGCTTCAGCAGTGCTGTGATCCTCAAGCTGGCAAATGGATCTAAACCAGAGGCTCCTCTCCATCTCATCCCTGTTTAGACAACAAAGCGAAACCCAATGGGAAGTGGTCCGATACTTGTGCTGTAAAATGAAATAAATAAATCTAAACAACAAAAAGGTTTTTCCCCCAAAGATTTCCCTTTAAAACGCTTCCTGTCCATTTCTGCAGGTCATGGTTGCTGCCCTGACTGAGTGTACGCATCATAGTATGAGTGTGTAATCTCGCCATTGTGCAGATTAATGTTTGCAGGCTTCATTGTGTGTGGAGAGAAGCAGAAAGCAAGCGAGAGATAGAGGGAGAGCGATGCAGGGGGTGCAGAGAAAACAACACTATCAAAGGAGGGCTTCAAAGACTATCAGCTACGTCTCCTGGGTAATTTGCGATCCTGCATTCTTTCGACTTCAAAGGGCCGCTGTGCATTGGAATACTGCAAGTGGGAGAGTGAAGGGGGGGGAGGCGAGGCGGTGGAGGGGAGAGAGAATCTGATTTCTCTAATAAATGCTGACACTAGGCCTGTTTGATATTAGATTCAGGGAACAGTTTGATTTGTTATCGCCTTTGAAACTCTCCGGACGTCCTTCAGAGAGGCAGGCCGGCTCCCGCCACGTCCCAAGTGCAGGAGAGGGGAGCAGCGAGCGCCAGGCTGCTAAAGGACAATTGTCCGGCCATAAAGATGACCATTAAGGAACTATTGATCAGGAGTCTCTCTGCCTGACTCTTTGTCTGTCTCTCTGTCGAGACTCATTCTGAATCTGTACACACCTTAATACATTATCAACAACTCAATGCACCTAAATAAAACAACAAAAAGACATTTTAAGCAGCCAATAAGTCGGTTTGATTACATTGTGCCGGTGTGATGTGGTTTGATACAGTTGGACTCAACAGTTCTACTTCCCTTCTACCACAGTTAGGTTCACTCCTTGAAAGAAACACATCGATACGCTTAAAGATAAAAGATAAAAAAGGGCCAAAATCGTCTTTGCATTTTAATGACGGTAAAAAACATAACGTCCATTTGCAAAACTGCTCGCAATAAGAAATATTCAGAGGCCTCGGGAGAATTCTCTGACCATGCAGAGCTTTTAGTGAGCAGCAGGGAGGAATATTTTGATACCTACCACTGACTACAGATGAAGGGATAAGAAACCGTAGGGGGTGTCAGAATAGGACTTCTATCAGGATAGTTCGCAGCTGCGGTTTTGCATATTAGCAGACTGTAGGAAGTTTTCTGAATTCAAAGTGCTTCTGCAGTTTTGGTGCAATGTTGACTTACTGTGCACTGTGCGGGGTTCACTTCGCTTGGAACGAACCAGGTTGTAGAGCGTCTCATCTGACCACGTCTAAAGGTAAAAGAGTCCAACTGTTCAGAAGGCAAGGAGGCTCGGAGAGGTGACCGCCATAGAGAGGAGCCTGATGCAGTAACCCTTTCAATTTGGGTAATATCTTTTAACAGTCGTTCTTGGAAGGCGTTCATGTTGTTGCACTTGATTGAAAATACAAAGCGTCAGAAACGATCATGGCAAAAGGAGAGTAAGAGAAGTTCTCTCACCTTCACAATACCGGTGCATCACAGCGTGAGTGGTTTGTTTGCAATGTTAAAACAGTTTTACGGAGAGTTGCAGGAAGTTGAGACAGCATTAAACAATAGAGGAAGAAAAAGAAGCGGCAATCAGGATACATTTTCACCTCCTTTTAACAACAAGGACTTTTATTTTGCTCGTAGTAAAACAATAATGATATTACAGCGCCACCGAAATCAAGAAAAAGTGAACGCATCATTTATTTTCTCCGCTCAAAAGGAAAGACGAATGAAGTCTAAAAAAAAAGTGGACTTGATTAAATGTAAACAATGACATGAACCTTGTTTAAGACCATGGTCTCAGATGTGTATGTTCTTACTAATAATGATAATAATAATTAATATAATAATAAACAGAAGTTAGGTGAACAAAGATAACCTATGAACTTCTCAATAGCTCTTTTCAAAATGGTGCAGTTGACCATTTGGTTACTAACTTGGCTGCTTGGTGGATGCTGCATCAAACAGTGTCATTAATGCAATATTGTGTTTTAAATCATGCGAATAGAGAGGCTGATTCAAGTCTCTATATTCTCTGGTACATTTCAGAATTTCAAAGAAAGCAAATTCAGATCATAGATCATAATCAAACCAAAAATGGCTTTCTTGAAAATGTGTGTGAGGAGTTAAGTGTTTTAAAAAATAGACAGATATCATCAGTAACTGCAAAATCATAGTTGAAGAATCATTAATCTTCAATTTAGTTAAGATCTTCAACCACTCAGCTTAAACATCCTGAATAAATCAACTCTGTGATTCATATGTGCGTTATACTGCACACACTCCCCCTTTGATTTCTACCGGCACACTTACACATATTTCCTGCTCACACCCCCTCACACTCGCAAATGTGTGGATGCACATCAAAGTGTATGTAAGCAGATAACACCTGCAGTGTCACCGTCTTTCCCCACATCCCCAGTTTCCGCTGACCCCAGGGGAGAACGCTGCTATTTGATTATTCTGCAGTGTGATTGATGTATAGTATACACCTCTGTGGTTTGTATGCATATGAAAGCATGCATCACCATTGATCTATTGATGCATGGGATTTTGTAATGAATATGCAAAACTGCGGAGCGCTGCTGCACATCTGAGTGATTGGCTGTCGGTGACATCACCTCCAAGTCGCAGGTGCTCGGTGCCTGCTGTCCAGACGGGACAGTGGAGGCTTGTAAATGAGATGTAATCGGTACATCAGTACTAACCATAGTACTAACACACCTGTATCCGTGCCAGCAGGAAAACACCCCATCAGGCAACCCTCAAATGTCTCACTCGCCCCCCCCCGCCACAGTCCCTCCCCTCCTTTATCCGTCTCTCTATCTGCTCATTAGTGCTGGGTTTGGAACAAAGAGCCATCTGGGCACGGCTACCTGCCAGCTCAGGTGGGCCTTTACACAGAAAAGACAGCTTCTCTTCAACATCTGTCTGCCACGATCAAAGAGGTTTTTTGTTTACCCCCTTAACTCCCCCTCGCGCTATCTCTCCAGTCTCCTCTCCTTCCCTCCTTCTCTGCCTCTCACGCCCTTATTTCTGCCGCCAAAACTTCCCATACATTAGAGAGGAAGCAGACTAAACGCAGCAGCCCTCCTCCCTCTTCTTGTCTCTCTCCGCCTCTTTGTCACTTCCCGGCTCTTCTCTTCGCCCTCAGGGTGTCGTGCATTTTTCCCAGACTGCTTCGGTTTTCCTCCCTTTCAGCCTTTTTAGATAATTGTTTTCCTGTATCTATAATGAGATAGACATGATTTCATGAGTTCCTCTGAGTGCTTCTAAAAACTTCTCATAGTTGCAGCTAAAACTGCTGGTGGGGTTTTAATGGGTGTTTTTACACTAGATGTTTTGATGCCATTTTTTCCCCCTCCTGATTCCCATACCTGGAATTTGCATACCTACCGATATGAGTAGATCTGATACTAGTGCCTTTAAAAGAATGTAAACCTTAAGATGTATTCTAATAGCTGTATGCTACATACCTGTAAGGGCCCTGTTGTGATCATTGCTATGACTGTTGCAGGGCCTGGTTTATTTGAAAACAAATACATAAAGAGAATGAATGCCATATAACTTATTTTGTTATCTAGTTTGTATGCCATAACTGAAAATACTAAATTTATAAATTTATTTTAGCTAACTCCTATAAGTAGATGCAGATGCATTTTATTTATCCCACACACATGCACAGACATGCAAACGCACACTCATGCAGGTAGGGAAATGTAATCTCTGCTTTTGACCCATCTGTGTGCGGGACACACAGAGCAGTGAGCGACTATGTTCAGCGCTCGGGGAGCAGATGTTGGAGGAGTAAGGTGCCTTGCTCAGGGGCACTAGACAGGGTCTACAGAGACTCTTGGATTTTTGGGCAGATCAATCCAGGTTCGTCTTTTTGTTGTAGCTACGAGCCTGGAAGAAACTTCCTCTTCCCCAAACTAGACAAAATACTTAACAGGGGCAGGACAGAGCATCTATCTCTAGTTAAATCTAAATCTTGTTTAAAGACGTGGATCTTGGGGTCTTGTTCACAAGTGATCTAAAGATAGAGCGCAAGATGAACGGGTGGCTTTTCGCTGAGTCAGCAGTAATGCAGCATTGTACCAGACCATTGAGGTGAAGAAGGAGCTGAGCCGCAAAGCAAAGCTTTCGATCCAGCATCGATCTATGTTTAAACCCTACCTTTGGTCATGACCTCTGTGTAGTGACCGAAAGATCAAGGCTGCAAATGCAAGTGGCCGGAATGAATTTTCTCCGGTGGAGTAGAAGCTCTGCTTGTTAATTTCGAAAGGGGACAGTTGATGTGGTTCGGGCATCTAGTCAGAATTCCTCTGGGTGCCTTCAGTCGGGGGTTTACTGGGCACGACCAACCAGGAGAAGACCCAATGGTTGACCCAGGACTTTCTGAAAGGATTGAGCCCAAAGAAGAGCTTCAACGTGTGACTAGGAGGAAGACGATGGATAGATTGATGGACAGATAGATGTTGTATTGGATAGGGACATACATTTGGGTATTACTCTGCATTTTTCAGAGGCATTTCCGATGCTTGTATTGATATCTCTAGTTTGCACAAGGTATCACGATATCCACTTAGGTCAGTCAACATGTTGAGGTATAGAGTGTATGTGCATGATAAAAAAAGGGTCATCCAGACGGCTTGTAATCATGTGCAGATGGGTCCTCAGTTCTTTGTTGAAGGTACCTTATATCATAGAAAGTGTTGATGCACTGTTTTTCATTTTTTTAGGGCCTACTCCTTTCAGAGAAATTATGCCAGCTGTTATTTCAGTGTGTAACTCCCCCCCTCTGTGGTTATGAGATGGTGTATTCAGCTGGCCTGGCCCTGTAGATACAGGGAGATCAGGGGAAGTGTTATCCTTTAAGCCAGGTGTTGCTGTTCAACACAGTCGGTTCCTGCTGACTATAACACTTCCCTACTCTCTTCTGTCTGCTCGTCTGACTATGCTCTAGCAGGCTCACTCTGTGTGTGTGTGTGTGTGTGTGAAGAGGTTACTCGGGCCCTCTGTCTGAGCTGCGAGTGTGTGCAGTACGAATGTGAGGAGGCCGTTTGATCGTTGCTGAATCAGACTTTCCAGAAGCCTCGTCAACATAATGCTGCTGTGGCTGTGCTCTCTGTTGTTGTTTCAAGCCTTTTGCTCAGAACTAATAAAGATTGATCAGTCTTCTGTTCGAGATCAATGGCCATGCTATTTTTGTTATGCCTGTTTGCCAGGATGTACTCTGATCAATGACAAAGCTATTTCGTTTTTTGTGTGTGTCGAGGCCAGGGCCCAGTTTACTTCAGGCGGGATGAAAGAGAAAGAGATGCGCTTGGCTGATGGACCGTTCAAGGCCACAGAAGCTTCAGCGGTTTCCCCCCCCTTTTCTGATATGTTGATCGTGAATTAATTTGGAGAGATTTTGCATGCTCTGTGTCAGACACATTACCAGCAGGGACAATTGCATCACTGTCAGATTGCAACTTTGCCCCCCACTGTTCCGTCAGTTTATAAAAATCACATCTAGGAAACCCTAGCTAAAGTGGTACATGCCCCTCCTCCTCCTCCCCCATCCCTCCCAGTGTTTCTCTTCAGCCCCTCACTACTGTTGACCCTCCTCCGGTGGATGCTTTCTCCATCCTGCCTGGAGGAGGAGGGAGGGAGGGAGGGAGTCGGAGAGGCGGGTGGTGGTTCATTGTCCATGTTTCTCCAGCATCATGTTCAGCAGGAGACAGCCAACTGGAGCGTGAAACAAGCCCGTAGTCGGCAGGTAGCCACCGGCTGAGCTCACCTGCCACTAAATCCACTCTGACAGGTGAGATCACAGTCTCGTAGTGGGGTGCGGCACCCGACAGAGAGGCAAGAGGCATGTGGGTGGAGCAGCTACCAGCGCCGCGTGCCTGCCTCTGCACTGCAGCTCGTAAGTAACAAGATGGTTAACAGTGAGACATGTCATGGGTTACAAGGCTGGACTGCCCCGTCCACAAGTCCCTAGAATAGAGATTTTTTTACTAACGCCTACAAATGTGCAGCTTTTCCAAAACCCTGACACTCACACCTTTTTTTGTGAATGCTGACTTTTGTTTTATGTAATGAGCAGAACCAAACAACAACAACAATGGCGACTAAATGCTGGTTAGCACTGATTGGTCTAATAACAAGCTTGCGTCTGAATTTAGCATCAATGCACCACATTACTAACATTCACAGCATCGGCCTCACACAATACTAATTGAACTAGAACATTTTCTCTGGTATTTGATCTCTGATTAGTATTTGATTTGAACATAAATCTCCACAAAATTAAACTTAAATTGTCTCTTGTGTATCTGTTGTGTGTCTCTCTTGTGTCTCTTGTGGTTCTCTGTGTGTCAGTGTCTCTCCTCTGGAAGCTAACTAGTCTCAGCTGTGCCAATCCCCCCTCCCCCTGCTTCACCTTGAGTTGCTCACTGACCCTCCTCCACAAGGAAAAGTGGACACCATATTTAAAAAAACAGAGGGAAAATATATCTGCACTATTATAGACGAGGCCCTAGTCTACATGTTTAATGGAAACAACGGGGCCACACAGGCTGCAGGTAATGGGCCTTATAGCCACCAGAGTCACTTTTAAAAAGGGAAGTCATATTATTTCAATAACAGATAATGACTTTCATTAAAGGTATGCCCTCATGGTATGAACTATACAATACCAGAGAAGGTGTGGGAGTTATTTAATAAGTGTGAGCCATCCGTGGGTAGGACAGTATTTCATTTACATGTTAAAACATTAAAGGTAACCTGCTTTTTTAAATTGACAGATTTGCATTCTTGTTTTAAGTGAGTTTGCATTTAAAAAAAGACACCACACTGTAAAGCTGTAAATATGATTTTGGAGATTTATTCTGTACGGCAGAGGTCTTTAGTCATTCATGACCCGGGGAAGCCAAGGTCCTCACGATAAAAAGTATGCTAAAAATAGACAGGATTTTTAGGGTCACAGTTTGCATTTGTTTGCCAGCGGGGGTCCTTCAGCACTGTGACCAAGTTTCAGCTCATCAGAGGAGCAGAGGAGACAGCGCATCCCTGCAGCTTCTCTCCTCAGCGACAGATGAGTATTGTTCTGTTGAATATTTTTATATTTGTTTATGGGATGGATGAATAAAATGAAACAGGAGCTAAGTCAAAACTGTCTTCCCTTTAAAGTTTGCAGGGGGAAAAACAATAGCGTTCTGCAGAATGCCAGAGTGTTTTTTATTTGTTCCACTCAGGTGCAAAACACACCACAGGGAAAACCACACCCCTACACGCACACACACACACACACGCGCACACAAGCGCGCACACACACACACACGCAAACCTCCCGACTCAAACTTATCCCAGTTCCACCGCTGCAACTCAGCAAATGTGGCGGGCAGGGTTTAATTTTCTGGCCCCCCGCCTCAGCCCCAGCCTCATGCATTTTTCATCACCACCATCCTGTTCCCAGCCCGCCACTGCCGCTGCACAATGCTATTGATTGGCGATTAAACCATCAAAACGTTATAAAGAGGTTAATATTTTAAAGCTGTTACACTTTTCCACCCTCCATGCATTAACAGTATGTGTACCCTTCTAGTAGCGTTTTATGTTTTTTCTTTTAAGAGTTTCTACTCTCATGCCAGGTCAGGTTATGAATGTTTGATGCAATGCAGACGGGAATGTGTTTTTCCTGCTCCTACACAATGCGTTCTCCAGCTCTGAGGTGGCGTGTTCGATCAGCTGACTGTGCCAAAGGTCGAGAGGGAACAGTGTCGCTCAGCAGGCGCAGGGTCATACACTGCTACCGACCTCGTGTGGGATATGTCTAGTTGTTGACCAATTTGCTTATGGTAATTCTAATGGATCTCTGGAGGCCGCTCTGCAATATTGAGGGTTCAGCGTTAATTGTGACCAGTGGGCAAAGAATCTGCAGTCTCATCCTATTCCTGCAACTGATGAGCATCTCGAGTTATTTTTAGGTGTTAATCCAGAGGAAACACTCCTCTTCCTTTGCTTAAAGTAATGGATTTAAATATACTTCACTACTTAACATCTCTGGTATAACATCATGTTCAACATGTGTTCATTTGGACCGATTCCACTCTTTATTTTCTAAGTTTGAGACCATTAATTACAGAAAATGTAGGAATACACTTTATTCTGCTGCTTCAAAGTTAACCCAAAATTTGAATATGCAGTGTTCCATGGTTTTGTGTTTTTTTCCAGAGTCAACCCAAAGTGCTGTATTCCATTTTTTGTAAATATAAATGCACTCAGCAGAAAGCGAACCTCCGCCAAGGCTCAACAGTCCCTGTAAATACAAACAAGCTTGATCAAAATTTAAACACTCATAAATGTCACAATTGCAAACCTTTCCTGCAATGTTAAACAATGGGAATGAAAAATTCTCTTATCCGCCCCCTGATCCGGATCCACAACATCATTTATAGACTTCTTCCCTGAGCCATACCACATCCTTCCATCAGGTTTCATTGAAATCTATTCAGTTGTGTTTGCGTTACTCTCTGTAACAGTAATACAAACCAACAAACAACCAACAAGTTGTTGATTCCCCTTTAGGTTCAATTTAAATCAAACATTTTCTCAACACTGCTAAAGCTGGTAGGAAAATACTGAATTCTTCAATTATTAATAATGTTTTGAAATTGAAATCTGTAAAGTTGTGGTACACACAATGGGAAAACATAAGCAAGAGCCAAAAATAAATGCCAGAAAACCAAATTTTATATAATTCATTAGCTACAGTGCGACGGCCCACAGTGTCCTTGAACACACCGACCGGAAAATATTTTTTAGAACATGTCCTCTTAGCTGCCTCAACATCACTGGAGATTTGGTTTACCGTCATATATTGTGTTTTCTTTTTATCTGTTTCAAGTCTCTGCTTGGTTTTCATTCAATTGTGAAGTGAAATGAACCAAAAAGCAAGAGTACAATGGTTGAGGGAAGTTAATGATTGGAAACATGCAGCATGGTGTTGTCTCAGGGACTGGAGCAGGGGTCTCGCAGGGTGACGCCTGGACAAGGAGTAGCGTTCGACAGAGGTGAGAATGGACATGGAATGGATTTATTTTGTGAGTCTGCTTGGGAGGCATGTAGGTAGAGAAACAGGGAGTGCGGGAGGTGTTAGTCCTGCTGGATTCACACCTGCAGGACTTGTGACCATTGAGGTGAAGCCAGGGTGCGGGCAGGGATGTAGGTGAGCACTAAAGGGGGGGGCAGCCCACTTTCACTTTAACTCTTAGCCAAGGTCGGGCACAGATTTCACCTGTTACTCGTCCTGAGCTGACACGACCGCTCTGTCCTCGAGCCCAAACCCATTCAGTCTGATGTGCTGCTCCTCTGCACGCCAGTCTCTCTCTCGCTCCACTTGACAGCACGGACAAGTGACTCATATAATAAGAGCGCTGTTCTCCATTAGTGCCAGCCAGTTTGTGCTGTTTAAGTCCTGCGCTGTTGTCCTCCAGGGCAGAGCTGGATAACACGCTTGAGCAGTGGCCCAATCACCGTGATCACCTGTGACAAACCGCACCAAGGCCCGATCGATACCCTGCTCTCCGGAGGGCCGCGGGATTAATGTAGCTCTGCTGTGCTGCATGCTTGCGTGTGCATGTGGGTGGGTGTGTGTGTGTGCTTGTTTGTGCTTGTGTGTGTGTGTGTTTGTGTTTATTCATTTTGCTGCACACATGCATCTCCCAACAGAATCTCTTGAAACCAACAGTATCTTTAAAACAGTAAACCTGGCCGCCTACATGATTTGGATAGGAAAGAATAATAATTAAAAAAATCTTTACCTAGAAAACAAATCAGAGAGGAGGAAAGAAAAGCAGCTAAGAATGACGCCCTGTCCACACGTACGCAAATATTTTACAAAGCAAACTTTCTGCTATGCTTTTGGGCCTCTCGCTTTTCAATGTGTTGATTTTCAAAAACTTTCTTTTCTGTGTATCCGTGTGCACGTGGAAAAACAGTGTGTTTGGGGAAATGATTTCTTTGCGCACATCCACTGCTGCTTTGTGAAATGAGCACGCACCAGGAGCAACAACAACATTTGCCGATATATATTGTTTTCTTTATATGTTTGATTGCAGTTGTGTAGAGAAGCCTTGAATAAATGGAAAATGAGGATTCGGGTAAAAAAAGGAAAGAAACCATAGCAAAACTGAAAAGGAAAGAAGAAAGTTATAGAAGCAGAAATGAAATCAGTGTGTGGGAGAGTCTGTTCAGGCGATGGGGGGAGCAGAGTTTAGACAGTGACTCCTCAGGGAGAGAGTATTCACTGCTATATTAATATAACTCAGAAGGGGTAGTTAAGGGAAGCTTTGTTTGTCTTGGGCTAAATTAACACCCCCTTGCCATCATAATAGTCATGTCATTACAGGAGGAGGGTGAAGAGCCTGAAGAGTGTTTGTGTCAATGCTTCCCCTCCCACTTAATGAGCTGGGTTCATACCCAACAACAGATACGACTATAGAGTTGTTGGCGAGGTGGAGTTTCGGGTTTCTTTCCTTTGGTTTAAGACTAAGTTCTGGACACACACACACACACACACACACACACACACACAAACACACTGTTCAAACATCAGCTCAGTGTCTTCATTAATCTGTGGTAAGATGTGTTTTTTCTTTAACTCGCATATTGTTGCCGCTCTTTGTTCCCCCCTTCCCTCCCTCCGTCTCCGCGTTCCTCCACCTCCCTCCCGGCTCCTGTGGAACCTCCCGCTGCGGTTGCCTCCAAACACCGTCCGCCCACCGCCGCCGCCCCCAATGCCTGCGAGAGTTTGTCCCTCATTATCGGTCCTTACTGCACCGCGACCAGCCCCCCCCCCGCCCAGCAGGGTGTCATAGCTTCAGTGCCTTATGGTCTCATTATCTCCACAGACACCGGCGAGGCAGGGCATTATGGGACATCATACACTCCTCCTCGTTTAGAGCGATGGGGGGGGGGCTGCCGATGGAGTTGACAGGTGATTAAGTCAGGCCAAAGGTTTTATATGTTGAATGTTGTATTCCGTCTGTGCTTGTGCATCCTGGTTCATCTATTCATCATGAGCAAACTTAATCCATCCATCCATCCATCCATTCTTTATCTAGACTGCTTATCTGTTCGGGGTCCCGGGGGGGTGCAGCCAATCATAGATGACTTTGGGTGAAAGGTGGGGTTCACTCTGACAGGTCGCCACTCGCATCACTCTTCTTGTTGTCTGAAAAAGTAACTCAAACTACTATGACAATCTCCCTGCCTAGGAGTCCCCTTACAAAACCACCTTTAAATTCACTAGATCCAGATGTACTTTAAAATCATAACAATACTCACAAGTTTTAAAAAAATACTTCAAGAAGTAAATATCCCGAATCTGACCCTGATCTGGATCTGCACGGGCAGGTGGCACGTGCCCTCACTGTGTTTGACTGTAGTCTTCAGCCGGAGGGATTTCAACAAGTTAGACAAAAAATGTTTCATAAACAATTAACGAGCCCTACCTTTATTATATGTATGTATGTCGTAATTAAATGTGCTCAAAGCTCAAATGACATGCGGGTCACATTGTCTGATTTAAAAGGAAATTAAAGAGTTGTGTCGTTTCTGTATTGGTGGATTTGAAAGACTTTGCTTTTTCTTCTCTCACATTTCAGTTTGCTTCAAAGCTCCCGTCTCTATGGAGACTGCTGTCCTTTAACATCATATTCACAACAACCAGCCAACGAATTAAAAAAGTGCCAAGTTTACATAAGACAACGCTGGATTTACAGCACT
Source organism: Pseudopleuronectes americanus (assembly GCA_038501795.1). Classification (NCBI taxonomy): domain Eukaryota; kingdom Metazoa; phylum Chordata; class Actinopteri; order Pleuronectiformes; family Pleuronectidae; genus Pseudopleuronectes; species Pseudopleuronectes americanus. The sequence continues at coordinate 6,893,439 of CM076733.1, forward strand.
TCTGTGGAATCTGTAGTTAGAGCCGTCCAGCGTCTCGAGCAGATGAATCACACAAGTGACATCATCTCGGCTTTTGACATCCACGACACTGAATAAATGAATTGGGCTTCGTTTCACATTAGCAGATGGTGCTAAGGTGACACCAAGAAGCAGTGTAGAAGTGAGTTGTGCTGGACAAGATTATGACGTCATTTAATTTTGACATAAGATGCGGTCTGTGATTCTTAAAAGTGGTTTGATCCAGGTTATCCTACTAACTTGTTTAAACTCTGCTGCCTCCCCCCCCGTACCACCTTCAAGCTGTACCGAAAATCGCCGTGAGACCAAATTTTCAAAAGAAAACTGTGCAGAAGCAAGTTTGTCATAAATAAATCATCACGCCATCGTCTCCTGGATGCAACGGGTTTAAATTCACTTGGCTCGTCCCCTCCTTGAGTCATCGCTCCAAATTCCTTCTGTCTCCCCGGCGCTCCAAAAAGCAACACGTAACGTCCGTGTAACTGTTGGGCCTGTTTTGTTTTTTTACCGGAATGGGGGTGGTGTGGTGGCAGAGGAGCGGGTTTGGCGAGGACACAGCGTTGAGAAGGAGGAGGAGGAGGAAGAAGGGAAGGGAAGAGGAGGGTGGTGGGGGGGGGGTTGTCTGTCCTAGGAGACAGATGGCGTGGGGGGCTGGTCCGCGATGGGCTGGTGCTGGACGGGCTCCATGTGCTGTAGTGGGTAACTGGGGCCCAGGGTGGAACGTAGGCGGCACTCTGATCCTCAGCGCCACAGTATTCCTCAGGCACAGGAGTCCACTTCCCCCGCCCATCTGTTCCTTCCTTCGCAGCTATGGCAAATGTTCCCGTACACACTCAGATATACACGGGGCGAACGTACACACGCGTTGCCATACACATATACACACGTCAGACGCTGGGCCCCCTGCTAATCTGCAGCTTCGGGTTCAGCTACAGTACATCAGCGCCTCTTCCCCCAACATGCCTCCGTCAAAATTAGCCTCCAAGTTTGACTGGATCCCAGCAGCTTCCACTCCCATCTCCCGTCACGCGGCCTGTAGGTGTCAGCGAAACGCTTAAGCTCTCCCACGCCACCGCTTGTGTCATGCTACATGATATTTAGACTCACTCCCACACATGCTCGTGGATGGCCGCACCTTTGCTAAACAGTAATCTCAGCGCCAGGGATTTAATGGCTCTTGCAGTCACCTGTGTGGGGAGGAGGGCGGGGGAGAGCAGGTACATCCACAGACCGGGAGACAGAAGCCAGAAGGAGGGGGAAAAAAAACAACTGCCGTGGTTGTAAACAGCCGAAAAACATGTTGCCGTGAAGTCTGTAATGTATGCGGAGGGGTGATGTGTTTCTGTGACTGATACATGTCTCCCAGGGGATTTTTTTTTCTCAAATAATAAATGTTTTCCTAATTAGCCTGGTACTGAATGTGCAAACGCATGTGCTGCAGGGTGATAATGACTTGAGGGGGTAAGGTGACATGAGAGTCACGGCCTAAGGCTGTCGCTGAGTCAAGGTCAGATGGAGGCAGAGTGAAAGATTAGTTTTTTTGCCTTCTTGCAACCTGCAGCGCTTGTGATCATCAGATCTGTTCAAAGTTTTTATCCTCGCTCTGAGATGAAAAATGCTCACTGACATTTTAAGTGGTGGAGTCATTTGTCAATCTTCTTCCCTGGTGGTCATTATTCCAGATTGATATTGCAGAATGCGCTGCGTGGACATAAGGGAGACTCGCCTGAACAGGTTGTCGCACTTCAACAAAAGTTATTTCTGATCATGTTCACGTTCACGTCATACACACTGTGCGGGGGGGTTGGAGTTCGTCTGGCTTGTGTGTGTGTGTCTGAACTCTGCGAGGAACCGGAGCAGCTGCTCGAAATCAACTCAACAAAATTCAAACTCCAAACAGAGAGGACCAAGAATCCTCATTTTCCGTGGCTGTGATGTGACACTGCTTTAACCTAAGGCCTATTTTGCACAATGGCAATTATTCCCTTGAAGGTTGGTGAAAATGTAAAAAAAAACATCTCTCAATTTTAAAGAAGGTGTTTATTTTGCAATTTGGATTCTGTCTTGGACCATTTCCCATCCTCCCATCAAGTTTCATGGAAAGCCGTTCTGTAGATCTTGTGTAATCCAGCTGAGACAGACAAGTATTATAAGTTCTTCATTCGAGTTCTCACACAGTAGCCAAACCTTAACTCCATCTTTGCCACCAGCTCCCACCTCTGTGCACATCTTCTACCTCTCTCTCTCTCTCTCTCTCTCTCTCTCTCTCTCTCTCCTCTCTCTCTCTCTCTCTCTCTCTCTCTCTCTCTCTCTCTCTCTCGTCTCGTTTCACCTTTAGGACAAGAGGAAGCTGAGAAACACCAGCCACTGTTACAGGATGATGACATATTGAATTTTGACTAATTTCTTAAGGTTACCTTGAACAAGTAACTCAAACATCAGGCAACTTGATTGACACAGAGGACAGCATACAACTATGGATACAACATGTTTCCTGTGGTAAAACCTGTTGTCTAAAATATAATGTTTTCTTCTGTTCAGTCACACGATGGACACGTGGTTCACACTGTTGCCCACAGCGAGAAGGCTCCGGATTCAAACCCGAATTTGAATCCCTGTTTGTCTGGGTTCTTTCTGTGTGCATGTTCCTCCTGTGGGGCATTCCTGTGTTCCTCCCTCTGTCCAAAAACATGCAGATCGAGGATTGGTTTGATTGGAGATTAAATTGAGCGTAGGTGTGAATGTGAGTGTGTAAATGGTATGTTGGCCAGGTGATGGGCTGATGACCTGTCCAGGATGTAGCCCCGCCTCTCTTTCATTGCTGTGATTGGCGCCAAACCCCTTCACTACCCTCAAAGGATAAGTGGTACGGCTGGATGGATGGATGGATGGATGGATGGATGGATGGATGGATGGATGGATGGATGGATGGATGGATGGATGGAAGCATGGACAATAAAACTACAACCACTGCAACGTTTCTGCTCGTAAAATTGTAAATGCTCTTTATTTAAATAGCTTAGACTGCAAGAAATATTCCCTTATTGTTGGCATACAGAAAAATAAGTTGAATAATTAGACACATATTTTAGCAGCCTTGTATTGTAAGTACAATAATATGCAAGTCAATGCATATATAAGGAAACATTTGAAAAATTCACAGCAATTAGAACATTTTCTCCTTCCTCTTCTTTTTTCTTTTACTCATTTAACACATAAACAACATATATGACATTCCAGCGAGCGCCTGGCTCGACATGCTTGTTTCAGAGAGAGGCCTTTAGCCAGCTGTCTGAAAGCCAGTTAGGGAAACATTAGATCTTAAATATTAATGCAGTAATATGGCATTGTTGGAATGCTCACTGAGCTGTGGGCTCCAGGCCTGCTGGGTTATTTGTCACACTCCAGAAAGCTCACAGCAGCCAGAAAAAGAAACCTCCATGAAAGGAGGTGAGAGCGACAGCGCGGAGCATCACCTCTCCGGCCGGTTTTAAAAAAAGAAGGCATCACCTTTTCATGAATATTATAAAGGAGTCATGTAGCTTTATCTTCACTGTTTTGTATCTTTTAATAACATTAATCCCAAGATATAAGTCACGTTCTTCTGCAAAGTGTTCTTGGGTAAACAGCACATAAAGTTAATGATTATAGTTATATTAGATTCAACCAAAACCCTGATGAAATATCATTATTCGGTCAGAATCTAATTTAGATTTGCAAGATCGAAAAACAGGTACAAAATGTATTAAGCTCAGAAGTCAGAGCGGCAGCCCTCCTCTCGTCTTCCTCTCGCTGTGTGAATCTTCCAGCAACAGATGGCCGATGGAGAAATCAGCAACACGTTTATTTTCTCTTTCCTTTATTTGAACAAAAACGTTTCATAATTGGATGATCACCCGTGCACATATTTTAGTGTATATTGATTCTGTTCCAGTGGAGATATTTTCATCCTTCATCATCGAACGAGCTGAATACGCCCGCCTGCCTTTGGGAATGTGTCGCTTTTCACTAGCAACAGTTTTGTACATTTAGTTTTTATGTAGAAATACTCAAATATAATGCTGTATAAAATGCTGTGCATAATCACCACACACACACAGACACTAATAGCACAGACAGCAGTGCTCTGAGGTTTACTGCTTGTTATATAATAAATTATATTAAAGTATATAATTAAATGTTCCAAAAACTAGTTTAACCTCAGGTATCATGTTGTAATCCGTGGTTGTATTTTAAATCAAATGGAGTCCTTTTTACATTTCTTCTGTTAGAATCGAAACGAAGAAACTAAATCAATAAAACTGCCTGATTTTGTCTTTTATGCATTTTTATTTTCTGTACTGTAGTAGTAAAACTAAATATTTACAAAAATGGAAGCCAAGAGGCTTGAACATTTCATTTGACTGGACAAATTAATACAAATTAATACATACATATATAAACATGTCAATAAATCTTTACGTATTCAACATAAATACATGGCCTGTATGATCTTTTATTTTCATTTTGACACCAAATACCTGCAGCAGCACAAATTCGGTTTAAAACAAAATCACAGATTATATGAAGGCCCCCTGTGGAAACGGATCAATTTGTGTGTGCATGTGTAAGTGTGTTAGCAGGTGTGTGTTTCTGGTTGTATCACAGCTCGACATAAGTGCCTGTTGGGATATGTAAAGAAATGCAGATCTAAAAGAAATCTGTGATGGGACACCGGTGCAGGCTCACTGCCAAACAAGTGGTGCTGCCGGTAGTGGTGAAAGGTCGTGGACATGGGGGTGGGTTAGCGGGCACATGTGGTGAGAAGGGGTCAATGATGTGAATTCCATCGATTGCAGGCTTCCTGACAAGTGTTCAGTGATTTCCTGTCCCTGGCAGAAATATTGTGCTTGTTAATCCATTTGAGTCAGAGCAGCATGGGGGCTCAGCGAAAGAGGCAGAGAACCTGTGTGTGTAGAGCTGTGTGTGTGAGTGTGTGTGTATGTGCACATACTGCTTGGAAAGGGTGGAGTGGTCAACGCTAACAGGATGCTAATGAGCCTGCGCTAATCAATATGTGCTTAATCAGCTATTCAGCACAGAGTGGCCACGAGAAGGGTAGAGGAGGGAGCGGTGCAGGGAGGAGTTCATGAGAAAGTGCAGGCCCAGCCTCTGATTCACTCCCTTTGTTGAGAACATCAGTTCTCAGGAAGAACCCGGTGAATGCAGAGCGGTTCTGGAGCTCTGCCTGAGACGCTGGAGCAGCCGGCGGGCTCTTGCTGTTGGGTTTCTGAATGAGCCGAGCTGCTGCTTCACCCGTCTGGAAGAATAACTCAATGATATGCAGCGTAAAAGACGTTGACGTAGTGATTTGTGACTGTTGAATGTTTATTTATAGTGTCACAGTCGCACCAGTGTTCAGATTGTACACTGAGCTGACAGTTTCCAGGAAAGTTTGTGGTGGGGCAGTGTGTGAGAATTCAAATGACACATTTTCCTGAACTTTTCCAACCAGCCCCCTAAAGAGTCTGAGTGATTCCATGTGAGATGTGTTGATGACGTTTCTAACATGCGTTGGATGCATAACTAGAAAAAGAAAAAGAGAAGAATGCAAATATCTCAGGATGAAAAAGAGGTGTCATAGTTAAAGAGGCATGAAGATGTGAACTTGGAAAGACAGTAAGACAGTTGAGCTTTTGTTGATAAAGGTCGACTCTTGTGTTCATGTGCTCTAAACTAAAATATTATGTGTCACATTCTTCCTCCTCTTTCCTCTACATTCCAGACATGTTATTTTTTTGAACATGGCTGACCCGGTCAATCTCCTGCTGCATGTGAGGCACAGTAAAATCACATGTTCACTGTCAATAATTCCCATTATAATAAAATCAATTCTTCTTTCTGCTAAACAGCAGCATATTTATCACTTATTGACCCATAACTAATCCCCAACTCCCCCGTAGTTATTCTATCTCCATCTCTAAATCTTTCCAGTCTCACAAGGCTGTTATCTAAGGTGACTGATCCACTTCTTATTTGAGCTATAAATTTTGCCTTGTGAATGGACATTATATGAATTATAGTATCGTATTTTCAAACCCTATTCTATTCACCTTTAACGTTAAAAGAGAAAAGGGTTGTGATCATTGTCTTTTGGAAACCCTGTCACGATATTCTGGGCCATAACTCGACAGGCCTTCATGCATATTTGCACCTGATCAGCTTTTTGATTGAATAAGATTGGACCTGTGGTTGGTTTAGTCCAGTTTAATGCTTAGTAACTTGGTTCCATTTTGTGCAATGAAGCACTTCTTCATAACAAAAGGCTTGTTCTAATGATGTGTCGTTCACTTAATAAGGTTGTTAAACCCCAACGCTACTTGCCAAAAGCATTTCTTCTCCGGCAGTTGCCTGAAACCACATCTATCATAAAGAATTAATAACACAGTATATAATGCTCTTGTTCATAAACTTTCATTATTTAACCCTCCCCCATTGGACATTTTTCTCTGGGGTTTTTCCTTCTTTTTTTCACCCCAACGGGTTGGTTTCGAGACTTTCGCATTAATCCTGTTCTTTACCCACTCAGAAAAAGGCCACAACTCAATCAGTCTCCTGTCCTCAGGAACAGCGGCCTTTAAGAAATGACTCCATACCCTGAGTTGACAGGCCAAAGATGGGAGGAGAGGAATTAATCTCACAGAAAGACCCAGGGAGGGGGTGCTGCTGCTATAGACGAAGGTTGTGGAGGGTGCAAAAACAAGCTGTGTGTTTGGCGAATGTGGGAGCAGCTGGGATCCGCTCACAAATTGTACACAAATTCCCGTGTCGCACACGGCGTACGCACACGCACGCACATAAACAACACCCACACATATGGTATGTGCGAAGATGAGAGGTGGCAGGGAGAGGGAGCAGGGATCAATCCATATTACGGTCTAATCTGTATCGCCCCGGGCTGCTGCAGACGCAGGGTTTTGGGGGACTTTATGAAGTGTTGTCAACATGTTGTGATTCCAACCTGAGCTGGCCCCGGGAAAATAGACCCACTACATTTGGTTGTTAATATTCGATAACAGGCCTGGTGGACGCAGGGACTCGAGGCGTCTGCTTTCCAAACAGTTGACAAAAAGGACACGTTATCCTTGACGGGGCCACACAAACAGGACGTGACCTGTGGGTAGCATACAGCTGTTGAAGGACGACGCAGTGAAGTAGTGAGTTGTGTGCTAGTGTGTTGCTGTTTGAACCGTATCTGTGCTTTGAATGTCAAGCAGAGGCCGAAGGGAGGCAGACCGAGGGAGACTGTTGGCCTCTGATGTGTCACAAACCTTGACGTGGTGCCAAAGTTGCATGATATCTAGAAAATGTCGCTGTAGCATGTTGTCCAATAAATGTAAAAAAAGTATTAGTACAGAAACATTCATGGCTATTTATGCATCGACATCCAGAATTTCAATGCACGTTATATTATTTCGTCGAAAAAGGGTGCAGTGTCATGCCTAGACTGCCAAACAAATAGGAAAACGAAGGTGTCATGTTTAGATTACTGCCGATCAGAGTGTCTACTGCAGAGTCATTTGACGCCAATGCCGATTGTATCCTTGCAGTCAACAGCCAGATGTTACTGGGTTTTTTGACCAGTTGAAAATGGGCTCAATTTGTCTCTTTATGGTGGGCCCACTGCATTTGGTTATTAATATTCAATAACAGGGTCATCTCAGAAACTCAGTGACCACTTTCCAACAGTTAACAAAAAGGAAACGTTCTCCTTGACCGGGACACACAAATAGGATGTGACATGCAAACAGCTGTAGAGGGAAGATGCAGTGAAGTGGCGAGAAGTGGGTAAGCAAAGAGGGAATCTTTTCTATTTTTTAAGGGTTTATTCTTGGCAGTGGTTCATATTGATGCTCTTATGGAGTTTGTCAGCGTTGGTGTTCAAGCTTTGGATGGCGAACAGAGGCCGAAAGGGAAGGAGATAAATGGAGGGGACGATAGATCGTAGAGGGCCGTGCCAAATCTGGAGCCCTGGGAGGACGGCGTCTCTCTGAGGCCGTCCACTGCGAATCGGACCTGCCAGTAAATGTATCACATCACAGCATACAACACTCCTCATTCTATTTCATTGCTCCTCTTGATCATGGCGACCATTCGTCCTGCGAGACAGCGGCGTGCACATGGTGATGTCCAATTGATTTACTGTTCAGAAAAATACACATTAACATGCCCAGCAATTGTCACACGCTAAAATCCGTGACTGTAATTCCAAATGGCCAGAGTTTGATGTGGTGTCATTTGGGCTTGTGCCGGAGAATATTTGATAAGGCGACATCATTACAACCCCCCACCACCACCAACCCCAACTCTCCCCATCCCCAATCTATCCATGTATCTATTCGGGGTAAATGAGCAATGGCTCTCGTTTGAGCCGGAAAGCCCGAGCTGTCATTAAGTCTGTCTCCGAATACACCCACTAGCTCTAATGATGCAAAAACATGCCTGGCTATGCCTGGGCACGAGTGGGTTTGAAGAGTTCGGAAGGAGAGGGGAAAATGATTTGAAGGAAGATGGATGTAGCAACGTGTCTGTCTTCATGTGGAGAGAGTATTTCACAGCGGAGTGTGTGGTGGGACCCTTTCGTAGGGTGGTGTGTGCGCCGGTGTTTCAGTTTTATTTTCATTTTAAAGAGGAATGGGCTTTTAACATGCAACTCAGAATCCGTCTGTCAACCGCTCTTTGATGTCCTGCTGCTTCTGTAGCCTTTGAGAGGGCTCGGGTATCATTAAGCACTGCCAATGAGTCCCACGTAGAAAGATGACTGGATCCCTCAAGTTTTTCATCATCAATAGAAAAAGGAGCCTGCCGCTCCTGGGAACTTCAGTCAACTTTAATTCATTTATTTGTCCATAAATAACCTGCCTGTGATTAGCCAAATTATATCCTTATAACATTGCTGGAAATTCCATCGCATGCCCTCTTCTCTCTGCGAGCCGCTTCATGGCAGTAATGCCTGGTATGTGGTATATAATGATGTGCAGGTATCTATATCTGTATGTGAGTGATATGAGGCTAATATGCGGAGAGCAAATATGCGCCTGTCACCAGTAAAGGAGAGCGCGAGCGTTGCAGAGTGCACTGCATGCTAAATTTGAACGAGGGGGAAGACATTAAATATTCTTTTTGATTGCATATCCAGCTGCATATTCTCACAGAGGGATTTTGCTTTTAACTGAATGTGCTGTACACAAGCACTTTGCAGTTTAACAAATATTTTTCCCCTGGCAGTGTCTCAGCCCACCGGTGCTTTAGTACTTAATCCTTCCCAACGAATCCAACCACTAGATTCACCCAGGGGTGGGCGGGGAGCCGCCATCTCTACAAAGGGAATTATTGACATTATTAAGCTATCTGTTTACAGTAGAAAAAAAGCATTTTGTATCGCGAACAAGTGTACGGTCCCAATCCCTTGTAAAGCCCTCTGTAGGCTATAACTTAGCTCATAATGATGAAAGTGACCTTGCTCAGGAGAGTTGGGTGGGCAGGTTTTACTAATGTAGCCGGGAATACTTAAGGGAATACTAATGTCAGCTGAGGCAACATCTTAGGCCTGCTTCTAGCACTTCTTACCCCAGGTCTCCCCCAGAATCAAGGGTCCTTTTGAAAGAGCCCTTCTTCTCATCTTTGGCTCTGTTCTGAAAGCTCATTAGGACCACAGATCAAAAGAGCGGGGCAGCCGGCCCTGCGAACTGGACACTGTGGGCTATTTCCATCTATTTATCACTCATATGGCTATTTTGGCCCTCACTGGAGGTGATCCGCATCCAGATTGCACCACAGCTTTCCCCCGTAATTGGGCCATTTTGGTAACATTCACCGGCAGCCAGTGCGGTAGGAGTTCTCCAAACTGAACGCCTGCTTCCAGACAAACACTGGGCCACACATGAAAAGTTTATTCAGGAACAAACTGCTTTGAACACATCCATATGAAACTAAAATTTAAAAGAGTGAGCTATAATTTACAATTTATTAGACAGTTTAAAAGATGGTTAATGTTATGTGTGACAAAAACAGAAGCATGGTGACAAAGTTCCAAATATTATAAATGTTGATATGACAAGAGGATTCATCTTTCAGTCAAAAATCATTGCATAATTAGAAAACACTGTAGTTGTCAGTGTGTGCTCTATTTATTCCTGGTTATACCCCGTGTTTCTGAATTTCTGCACCATCAATGATTCAAGCTTCATTCATGTCCTGCCTTTACATTATTTAAACATTTGTGACATTTAAATACCAGAAATGTTATTACAAACAAATTTGGAACAAATTTAAACAGACAAAAATCACAATGTTGCCCTGAAAAGATTTACCTGTGAAGATAATGGTGTAACTGTAGAAATTAAATTTATTAAAAAGTTATTGAAAATGTTTACATATCAACTAAAAATCATAAAAGCTGAGCAAATGCAAGTTTAGATTTTCACTGTGTTGCAGCTTTGCAGATGCTGGTTCCCTGAGCCTCAGTATATATGTAGAAAATGAGCTTAATCAGCTGAGTAAGAAGAGGACAGAACTGATTATACTCTCCCTGTCTCATCCTCTTCCCTGCATTTACTGGACGGAGACAAACACACCTGCACACAAGCTTAAACACACACACGCTCATTCACCTGGCATCAATGACCTCAAACAGCCCAGAGCAGGTGATAAACAGGATGAGCCTACCATCTGTCTGTCAGCGTTTATCGCTGGTAAACGATGACACGACACATCCCAGTCAAACAATACAGTGAAGACAAGTGAGCTGTTGGTGGGACTCCTCTGCCTCCATGCACAGACCAGGGAAACACCCAGAAATGTCAGTATTTATAACCCTTATAACCTTTATATTCCTCTGGCTGATAGTGTCCATGTCACAGAAGTTGAGTGAAAGTGAGAGAAAATACCCAAAGCCGGAGTCCAGGGGGAGTAAATCTATCGTAGATCAGTCGTAAGGGAGAGTGTGTGACAGAGAGCGTCACGCTGTAGTGACCTGCTTACACGTATGATACATTATACATGACACTCCTGCACTCCACATGCATATACGGCCTCTCTACCGCTGTACGTCCCCTCATTCGTGTCACAAACGGACCAGAACAGTGCACTGACCCGTTCCCTGGAGCAAGCGTTTTTCGCTCTCACAAGCTGTCCAAACATTTCCGCCTTTGAAGGCCCCGAGTCGGTCTTTCCTGCCTTCGTGTGGTACCTGGCCTCTTTTAAAAGCAACACTCAAGCTACTGATTTATACTTCAGAGAGTGTGAGAATGAAAGGGAGAGAGGGAGTGAGTGTGGGTCTGATTCTGTGTGTGTGTTCCCGCATGCTTCCACCCGCTCGCGCTCTTTGCTGCAAGAGAGCGGGATGTTTCATTGCAGGATTTGTTTTTTCCCCAATTAAACAGGCACTAATATCCATCACAATGCCTGAGCTCAGGGGCTGCGGGGTTATCTTCGCACAGAGCGGAGCAAACTAGGTTACTCTGTCTACATAACAAAACAAAAAGGAGTTGATTGCAGCACATCAGAGCTAAGGCAGCCCGAACAACCCAATGGCTGTCGTCGGAGCTCAACAGATGTAGCTTCCTTTGCTAAATCAGCTCCTGGAAAGTTGTCAACACAGCTCTGGCAGAACTGCTGCTTCTTTTTTCTTGTCTTTTCTACCCGTCTTTTTTTTCCCCTTTGCCTTGGTGTTTAGTGTTTGCTGACTGACTGTGGGAGAGATAATGAGGAGGATGTTCTTTTATTTTTCTGTCTCCACTTCCATGTCCTCCTTTTGCAATGCCACACACATCATAGCATTACTATACAGTGTAGTTGTGTAGTGGATGTGCCTGGGTGCATATGTTGTGTGCAAGTGTGTGGGTCTACAGGATATGTCATATGGAATAGTCATGATTTTATCAACAATTTTGCATAGAGGAACTGCTTTAAAGGACCCTGTTGAGACCATTTATCTCGAGGAAGTTATCTATGATATTTTAGTTATAAATATATTCTTCTTAAGATTGTTTGAAGCAGCGTTGTTGTATTTTTTACCACTAGGTGACAGCGCAACAAGCTCTGAACACACTGCTTACACACTCTTGATAGAATCAAAAACTGGATAGAAAGATGGATGAAATGACTGCAAAGCATCTTGATCCCCACCTTGTGGCTGGCTGCAGTATAGCTCCCTGCATCCTCCATGTTAGTAGATTGGACATTGACAGATCAAAGAAGTCAAATTTAATTTTTTCTATAATGGTTTCTATCATTTTAGATTCCTATTATCACAGTGGTGTTGGTTCACAAGTGTAAATTTTTCGGTAATATTGGTTTTAATTAGTTATTTGATGCTATAAAAAAACGGGGTAAAACATCATGATTGACATCTGAGACTGACTCACGATTGGTCAAGTGTGGGCATCAGTGACACATCGCTATAGTGTGACTCCAGCCACTGATTGGTGCTCCACACTCTGACTCCAAATGTGAAAGATGGCAGCGTTGGTATGCAAGATATTTTGGATTCATTACTAGAGAGTGGGAGGAAATGGAGACGCATTTGTCATCCATCTTAATATTCAGTCTATGATATAATATCTCGTTCTTAAACTAATAAATAAATATTCTCTGTAGGTTGATCCCTACAAGCAACACCTTTCACATTACAATAATACAGCTTTCATGAATTGTTCATGTAAAAATATTGGTTACAGCCGCTTTAATTTAGGCTCAGATAATGATATAACTTCGATTTTGTTGTCCAGATGCTTGATATTTATGATTCAATAATACATGCATGATATAAATATAAATTAACTTTAGTGTGCATATATATAAAAATCCAAAGAAGCAAAAACAGATGCAAAGTTCAAAACATGGGGCAACAGATGCGACATATTGGTAATCTTTTATTTTTATCCCTAGGGATGATGTAAACATTTGGGTGTGCTATGTTAACATGCCTTGAGTGGGCGTCTGGCTTAGAAATGATGTATTAAAACTAAGATTGGCACGGTTCAGCTGGAGGTTAAAGGAGGTCAAGTGAAAAGGTGATTTAACCTCCAGGAATCAATGACACATTCATCTCACAGCTGAAAGGTCCCAGTTTGATCCACAGCCACTGGTGCATTCTGTGTTTGTTTTCCCTCTGTTCACATGGGTTCGGTCCAGATACCCTGGCTTCCTCCCACAGCCCACAGTCAGGTGGATCAGAGATTTTAAATTTCCCACAGGTACGAACGGGACTGTGTGTGTGTTTATCTGTCAATCTGTGTTAGCTCTGTGATAGACTATCAACATGTCCAGGGTTTTCCTCGCCTTCTGCAAAGTGGGCTGCTGCAGGATCCACTCTCTCCTCATCATGAGTCTGGAATGAAATAAGTATGGAAACACAGCGTTACCCTTTTTTCCCTGAGATACAAAATGTGTGTTAGTTATTGAGTGAAATGCTTAAATTGCTTGTGAGTGCAACAATACAAGCAAAAGGTGCCTACGAGTGTGTGTCTGCATGTGTGTGTAGGTAAGTAGGGCAGGTCTACATTAATAATGGTCTGTCACAATGTATTTTCTCCAGGAAGTGAGAGCGATTAGAACCAATTTAAACTGTGTTCCACTTACATACTGTAAACTAACACAATTTTCCCTGTATTCTAAATTGCATGGCATTTACCAATTAATGTTAAAATAATTGATACAAACAATGATACAAGACCTGCACCATTAATATAACATGGAGTTTGGAACGCTGCTGCCAATCCCAGTTTTGGAGACTAATCAAAGACAAAGCAAAAATCCTTGCCAAACCTTTAATACTTGTGGGGTTTATCTCCACAATCCGGAATTTATGTTTCTCCATCTGTGAGTTGTTCATCCACCAATACGACATTCATACCGACATCTTTGAGAATGATTAAGTCACTTTTCCAACATTTAGAGACCAGATTAGCACTCAATATAACGTGTACCTCAGCTAAGGCCCAACAGTCAATCAAGCTGCCCAAACTTCACACACTCATAGATATCAGTTCTCTATGTGCCTGATTTTTTTAAAATTATTTAAACTCTTGTATCTTAGAATGTCAAATATAATGAAGGGATATATTTCTTGGATCAGTCCCTTTGTCTGGATCGATATAAAGTTTAATTTTACTCGGCCCATTTCCCCAAGGCCAAACAGTCCCCTTAAATCAAGCCACTCCAAGTTCCTTGACAATAACTAATCGATATCATTCATCTTAATATGTCCGATTTTTTTCATCAAGAACTCAATGTTACAATGTTAAAGCAATTCAAGGAAAAAAACTGAATCCACTTCTTTGTCTGGCTCTGCCCCCGAATTTTAATGAGTGCTTTTCGGCAAAATAATCTTTTCTGCAGAGGTAACAATTTGACAGGGGCTAATACATAACCTCCTCGCTGGAGATAATATGTATCTCAGAATTGGGACACAGCTTTCCAGTGTGAGAAAGACTGGGTCGCCTCATGTAGTTATGAATGAGCACAGCCTCTGGACCGCCACAAATGCCGCACATTCACACTGACTGTTCAGGAATTTCTCGACCATCCTCACACATCTGTACACCATTAGGAGAATAGTGCCTGTCTAATTCCACACATACTCCAGTCTCTTCCAGTAATACCCAAGGTCAGGTGATGGATAAAGGGCCAACTAGCAGGACATTGTAGTGTCTACGCTCGTGGACTTTCATATCTAATTCATATGTCCCAGACAAACAGGCACCAAACTCCAACTCCTTTGCGTATTTCACCAGGGGCAAGACGTAAGGACCCAACGTGATTTAGAAATGCATGCTTTAGGCTTAACTATCCAATAGCATGCAAACACCTACATGTAACAGAGAGAGTGACAGCGATTCTAGCCTTTCACGGATGATGTGCTTTTGGAATGGTTGACGCAAGTGCAGGGAGATATATTGGGATTATGTGTGAGACATCTGGAGTCTTGGGGGTGACAATTGCTCATGTTCCTCTGTTGACGTTTGTATATTGTTGCACCTTCTGGTCGCCTTGATGCATCGAGTCTACATTAAACTCTTCTGCATAAGACGTCAGCTGCTGCCTGAGTTCTCCTTTCACCAACTTCCAGAAAACTTCCATAACACAGTCTGATTAATGAATGACTCAAATCCATCCTCGTTACATGTGGTTTAAATAGTGTGGGCTCCGCTCACCTCTCACCCCACCCGCAAAACTTCCTCATCTTATTCCGCCGAACTCCCCTTGCTCTGCAGCTTTAGCTTCGGGCCACGCAATCTTAATTAAATTACTCACAGGCTTAATCACTGCATGCTCCTGTGAAATGAACCTTATGTGGATTGTGAGTTGGAGAGCTATTCAGCCGCACCATGTTGCAGGACTTCTCCCTAGCAGCACAGTCTCACCCTTACCCAGGAGCTGGCATGGACATTGGTGCGACACCCACGGACCAGACCGTCTCACTCCACACCTAGTTCATAATAACATGCTCCTGTCAAAGCTGGGCTGAAGCCCTGTGAATAGAGAGTGACGCATCTCGGTCCACTGATGTATCTGCTGACAACACCTACCAATAAAACTGACCAGTGCTGAAGTAGTGTGATGATTTGTGGCCCACATGGTGGATTTTTCATCATCGGATTTTAAACCCCAAAAACCGGAAGCATGCTGATGAATCCATTTCGATAGAGAATTAGTTGGCAAGATAGCTGAACTAGCATGTCCTATTTGTGTATTTCTACCCTGACGTCCGACATGGTTCTTTGTTTTCTAAGGTTGCCAGTTTCTTCTCTGTCAGCTTGTCAACAAATACACAAGTGTAAAGCTGTATGCATGGGTAGGGAATCAGACCTCAAGTCCTATTTACAATAGTGCATTACGCATACCACCTGTAGGGGGAGCCTGAGTACAGCCGAGAGCGAATCTTGCATTGTGCCGCTTTAAGCTTGAGGGACTTTGGAAGTAAGTAGCTAACAAAGGATAAACACAAGAATTCTATTAGATGAGGTTTAGATAGACTTGTGTTGAGTGTCACTAAAGCGAGACCCTCAAACACACTCGAAATGCCTCCAACCTGCTGAGCAGAATAAAGTAAAGGACGATCATTGACATTTAGCCCTCTAAAGTGGGGAGTGGAAGGTGGAGAGGAAGCTGAGGCTTACTGCTTAGATGGTAATCTAATGAAGTCCAGCATCTCTCTGTGTCACTACATCACAGCGTTGGCCTATACTCTCCCGTTCCCTTTGTGCTTTTTACATCCAGAGCCGTGAGCTCACCTCTCAAGCTGAGGGCGCCTGCGGTCCCTGGGGACTCCAGCAGCTAATGGAGGTGGAGGTGCGAGATGGGGAGTGGTCAGGCTCGCTGTGCACCCCCTGCAGCCAGTCTCATTTTCATGCTCTTTGGCCCAGCTTTGCCCCGGCCTCGCGGTTAAATGTCAATCAGTGGCACTGGAGGGACTGCCACAGCGGAGTGGAGAAATGGAGAGAGGGGGAAGAAAGCAGTGGAGAGGGGGAGAGGGAGAGTTTAGGGAGTGAGACCTTTACTGTCGTGATGATAGGACGGGGGGATCTTGAAAGGCAAGCAGCTGGGCTCGCCAAAAAAGCCTGGTCCGCCACCCTGTGACGCTTTAAAGAGCAGCACAACAATGGCCGTCTCAGCACATAAATAATTCCTGCATGCTAGAGTGCACATGCATCCACGAATGCATTCTTACAAAACACATGTGCACTTAGTTATATAAAGCCTATACTGTAAATCAAACTCTGGAATGACTTAAGAATTGTGTTAAAATCATTACATTTTTGAGTGTAGTGGAACAACTATGCAGTCCTCTTCGTTCCCATAGTTCCTGTCAACACCCCACATCTAATTTTGCCGACCTTGTCAAATGTGTCTCTGTGTGTTTGTTTGTGGCAGTGACAGAGTGATCTATTCTCATGCAGTATTGAGTAGGTTACGACCTAGACATCTTGTCCTCTTCGTCTAACGCCTCCCCGTCTTCAATCTCCACTGACTTGTGTCTAACCCCTGAACTGATACCTCTGCCATCCATTCTAATTCCACCGCGAAGCAAAAAGAAAATCACTGTGTTGTATGTTAACAAAGGGGCCTAACGATAGAGGGCCCAGATTGTGTGGAGGTATTCTCCCCTACTTCTCAGTTTAAATATATTCAGTCGTTTTAAGCCTCGCTGATCCCCTCCCTCTTTCTCCAGCTCTCAGATGTGAGACAGACGGAGGGGCCTGACCGCTGGCCAAGGTTAACAGAGCCTTAAACTGTGTTTGAGCTCGGCATCACACGCCCACCACCGCAGAGATCAAACACTGTTCTTCTCCCAGCTCCCACTGACAACTCTCAGCTAACTAAACTGTCTCGCTTCTCCTTCCTTTGGCCCGTCTGCCACAAACTGGATCCAGCCCTCTGCAGACCTATTTAGACTCTGTGCACCCAATGTGAAAGCTCCCAGTGTGAACCAGTATGAGCCTTCCTACACCTTCACATTTCCATCCTGAATATTTGAGCATGGTTATTGATCGGTTTGAGGAGCATATTCCTCTACAGCAGCCGTATAAACTTAATACTAAGCATAGAACAACTTTTAAACCACATAAAGATATGGTGAAAGTTATTGTGTTTACTTTTCTTGTAGGCATTGTCGTAGTCTAATCTAAATTCCTGCCATCAGCTCCTCTTCCTCATCAAGAAAACAGCTATTTCATCACTGTCAGGCAGATTATGTTACATTAGGCTTATCCTTCTCAAAATACATTTCATCAGCACTCCCTCCACCTGCCCATATATTGATATGTATAAACCTTTACATGGTGCATGCAGCTCAGCCTTCAGGACTCCGAAATATACAGTGATTCATGAGCACCACTGTGTGGCACAATGTAGAACTGCAGTGTTTGGTTTTGCAATGTGTTTAGCAGCAAGGAGCTACACTGCAAGACCATGATGCTTCAGTGTTTTGAATTTGGAACACAGAATGGCCTGTTGAATGTAAATCATTTGTCAGACTAAATTCAGTCACGCGTGGTAGAAATCCAAAAAGTACAAGAGGTCTCTTTGTTATTGTGAACATGTTCCATCCCACTTCCTCTTAAGAGTGAACACGCCTTTGAGATGTCATATCAAAATGTGAAGTATGGCCTATTTTGGAGCTGATTACAGGTCTGATTGTGCGGCGAGGCCCATCCTGTCCTGACAGGTCTGCCGCCGCTGTGTACGACTTTATTGTCTCCCTCCTGTGACTTTATCGTAGCCTCAGGGAAGGTATTCCACTCCTTCCACTCTACCACACACGCCCACATACTCTCAACTGGTGCACACACTAGTGCAAGCACTTCACACTTGTTATATGGGTGTGTTTTCTGCTGTGCAAGCAAAGGGTGCAGAGGAAGCAGGCATTATGACAGCCAGTGTAAATATGAACCCTTGACACTCATGGGCTCTGTGTGATAACTGAATAAATAGTGTTGATGAAGAGGTGAAGCAGGATAAGGCTTGAAGAAGAAGAAGAAGAAGAAGCCACCCACAACAATATATAATGAACTCCCTTACTTTAGTATTTTAACCCATCTCTGCTTTCGTGGGGTACAAGCTGACCCAGATCACTCAGAGAATGTAGATCATTCTGTCAGTCAGATCAATTATTCATGCAAAGATGACAGGGCATGCTTGCCTTGTCTTGATATGCCCGAGACATAATCTAGACGATTGCTTCTTCTTTTTAATGGCCGGGATAATGTGCAGCGTTAAGTAGACAAAAGCTATAGTCAGCAGTTTAATGAATGAGAAGTCATCCTTCCCCCTTCGCTCCTGTTCCCTTCCTTTAAATTTAAATTTATTTATTTATGAAGAAATAATTAAATAGAGTCTGCTGCATCTTACGCATGCAGCGAGGGTTTCACTGTGCCCAATAGGGGGCTCTGTGCTTCCACTGGAGTACCATACTGGTTGAAGTACTTCAAACTTCAAAATGAAGCTTGTTATTTCAAAATATGATATATTACATTTTCAATTACAGTGATTTTAGGGTTCATAAATTTAAACAATGAGATGGGTTCACATTCGAGCTCATGCAGGCAACAACAGATTGTGATTGAAATAGTTCAGTGCTGACATTTTTCACATCACAAAAGGGGAAATGACAAGAATAGACACTTTCTGTATAGTTCTGCATTATTTTTTCAAGTGAAACAAGTGGATGTCCAATCTAGGAATTCCTCTTAAAGTGCTTTACAGAGGACATACCATATAAGATCATAAAATTTAAATCACTTAAACTGGTTAAAGTATTTATGGAAATGAGCAGAGGACGTGCAGAGCAAAATCGAATGGCTTTTGCTTTTGTTCATGTTGTCATCTGCCAGTTAAATTGATAATGAGATTAGATGCGACCCAAAATCTGATGTCCTTTCAGTTTCCTGGGGGACAACATACCATATTAAGGTAATGGCTCACGAGTTTCATGTTGTCTTATCAGTGTAAGCTTTGAATAAGACAAGACCTTGGACTGTTGGCATAGGAAAGTAGACCAGCCTTGTTGCTAACCTGTAGAAAGCACGGGAGGACTGTGAGGGGTTTGGATCTGGCTCAAGAAAAACTGTATTGACTAAAACGATATACTTTGAAAGAAGATGTAGTAGTGCAATTACACTGCCTGGAAAATGCTGTTCACTGTGCCAAGGTAATTTGTAGAGATAGATAGTTTAACTTGGAGGGTGCAGATAATACTTAATTTGAAAAATGTTGGAAGAGAAATAACCTAAAATACAGAATGTTGACCGCCCAGAAGCTATACAAGTTATCTGAGATCCTCCTATACTGTAGTCGGCTATGCATGAAGATGAACAAGAGTATTGTTTTCAAAAGTTTGATGAGGTATTGAGGACATTAAAGCTAATTGACTGTAAGCCATCAAAGAGTGTGTGCCTGTGTCTTGGCCTCTAATGCTGCTGTACAGCGCTCAGCAGCCGGCTGTTTGAGTGAGTCCTTATTTAAACGTTAAGACATTATTTTCGTACATAAAAGATATGCATAAAAAGTTACAATCTCCTAACTCAGGGTATATATCAGTGACTAAAGCTTTAAACCCAGAATGTAATGAAATAATAAGAGTAATACACTATTTTGTAGAAGCCGACCATGCGGAGACGCTCTGTGTTTCATTGAGAAATGAAGAAGACGATGTAGATGACATCTGACCATTCCCTGGAACTCTTCTTTTATTCTGTGTTATTGCACATTTATGTGGAACCCTAACTTTATTCAACAGCTGAGCGGGATATTTAGTTAATCTTGGAGTCTTTGACTGATTCGGGCAATAATGGAAGTTACAGTTAGTTTCTGAACAGATGTTTTAAGTCAACAAGCTCAATCCTTGAGGTCCGAGCTCTGATATGGACTCAAAAGCTTTTAACAGGTAGACAGACAGACAGACGGGTAGGTTTGTCGGTCAGTCAGTCGATAGGTAGGTAGTTTTAGGTAGGTAGACAGATTAGGTGGACGGGTATGTAGGTAGACAGATAAGTAGGTGGATAGTTAGACAGGTAGGTAGGTTGGTCGGTTGAATGGTTAGTAGCTAAATTGATAATTGGATGAATGGATGGATGGATGGATGGATGGATGGATGGATGGATGGATGGATGGATGGATGGATGGATGGATGGATGGATGGATAGATAGATAGATAGATAGATAGATAGATAGATAGATAGATAGATAGATAGATAGATAGATAGATAGATAGATAGATAGAAAAGTCTATCAAATGATAAATCATACACAATAAACTAAGTAGACTACTTGAATAATAAAGTGCGTGGATCATGTGTAACACTTGCAGGCTCTCTGTGAATCACTCGTCTCCATTAAACACTGTGCAAACAAACACTGGGGTTTGTTACAACTCTTTGAAACACGCCCATCCCCTTGTTGACAGATGGACGTGACTAATTCCTGGCAAGAGGGGGCGCTGTTACACTGACCGTGAAGGCTTCCTGCCCGAGTCTGGGTTCAGGAATTGAGAGTGTGCCTGTGTGTGTGTGTGTATGTATGCGTGTGTGTGTGTGTGAGAGAGAGAGGGAGAGCGAGAGAGAGAGAGTACCCAGTGAAAATCACCCGGAGACGGGCTCGGACAGTTTTTAGTTGACCGTGCCAATGTGTGTGTCCTGTGAATACATCGCACCAACGCCGGCGGAACCATCTCACGGACACAACAGCGTGTCGAGAATGAGGGAATAGTCGGGAGGGAGGCACACGGCGAGGCTCGTCTGCAGCTAGCGTTCGGTTCAAACTGCGAGTGGGAGCACAGCTGCTGGCTACGAAAATGTCGGGGAAAATAGAGAGCAAGCAAGGTAAGCCCCTGCCCGGCCACACACACAGCGGATAACGGTTCTCCCCAGACGGGGCACACGGACGGTTCAAATGTGTCCGTGCCCACACTTGAACGTGGCTCCACGTAAGGGACGTGTCCGGTGGGGATGTAGGTTTAACAGGGCCTTTTATAGTGCTGGTTCTTTTCTCGGCTGTCCAGTTGTAATAACCGTGTCGGCTAGCTGCTACTAGCCGAGGCAAATGGCTTTTCTGTGCCCGTCCCCGCCTCACTCTAACCGGCGGTGGCTGCTACACTGACCGGGAAACGGTTCATGTTGTTCGAACTCCAGCAGAGACAGATGTCGTGTGGCTACGCTAGCCCTGGAAATACCGTTAATGGGGGCTATCGGTCCATAGCTTACAAAGCACCGGCTTTTCAGCGTAAATACACCTCGGTTTGGTCGTTCTGAAGCAACACTAACGCTCAAGGGGGACATGTTAAAGGTTCACTCTGAAACCACCACTTTGAGACGTTTAAATAAAATGTAAATAAGGGGTGTGGGGTTGTTTCCCTGTTGTGTGGGTGCCCGTTAGAAGATGGGTTTGTAACGGAAGCTAGCCGCGGCTAAGGGTTAGCTTCTCAGCAGCTAACGCTAGCTGCCGTGTTACCTCGCAGTGCACCGGAGTTGCATTGTGTTCACGCCCATGACTGTTGTGTGTGTATTTGTGTTGTGTTGATTTCCACGGTGGTGCACGTGGCACCCACCCCCTCCCGTTATGTCTACCGGCGCCGTTCACTGTTATGCATGCAGCTTCAAAGGCAGAATAAAGCAGCGCCGAGCTCGCTGGGTGTGAGGAGGGGGAAACGGGGTGGTCCCCCCGGTGGAAAAGGTAACTTTATACCCGCCAGCTACACAACCGCATCCCATCCCACCAGCTGTCTCCCACATATACACTCCTGTCCAGTGATGCCTGCAGTTAATGGACACACACACACACTCAGAAAGGGGGGGGGGTGCTTCATCCGCCACTACCTCAGTCATTCTTCACAGGCGTAAAAGTTTCCGATTCCGATCGTGTCTCGCAGACAGATGACTACATATGGTCACAGCTAAATGAAAACTCTGAGCCAGTCTTGTGGATTCTCCCTCACTGCTAAGTTGATTACAGTGTATTTCAATAAGAGTCACTATTTATAAACCAAATCCATTAGATCTCTTCCGACATCCTCTCGTGTGGACCTGCTCCCTTTCTGTTTACCGTTTCACTTGTTGGCCCTGTTGTGTCTCTCTTTCGTTCAAATGAACCCATCGATCCCAAACACTGTGTCCCTGGAGGACAAAACCATGCGGGCTGCCACTGAAACAGAGAGAAGGTGCAAGGCCAGGGGGGTCACGGTAATGCTGACAAACTGCAGGCATAGCTTCAGTGTCGCCTTGTTCAAAATTTTACTCAGAGAGAGGGAGAATGAGGGAATGAAGGATTGGTCGACCTGTACAGTGTTAAAAGGAGTTGGAAAAGGGACAAGTTTTAGATCTTGACAGGGAGAGATTCATTCACTGGTGCCATGAGGAACAAGTTTAAAGGGAAATGTGTTGGACAAAGTGAAACAAAAGTAAAGTGTTAATTCCTGCTCACAGATGTAGTCATGGGTTTATTGTCAAATAATATATTCCACATGATACAATCTTCCCAGTGCAGTCAGAATCTGCTTTCAAACTGGAATCCAGATATTGTCTTGAAATTATCCAGAGGGGCTGAACGTGAGAGTGCAAATGTCTGAATCAATTGCTGCGGACATTCTCTGGAGTTTCTCCTGCTAGCCCCCTAGTTAAAATGGCAGATAATGTCAGAGTGACAATACACCAATATATTGTCCGAAGGATTCGCCCTGAGCAAGTGAGCATGTTAATGACATTTTTAAAAAAACTGTAAAAACAAAAGAACACATATCTCTTGATGAAAAAGAGGTGCCACACATTGAGAAGAAGAACAATAAGAATTGGAAAGTCAATACAATTCGATGTCCTAGTGCTGTAAACAAAAACGTGTGGTGTCTCCAGCAGATCTCATACATAATGTCCTGCCTCCGACATACTCTACCCAGGCTACACTCCTCATCTAACTAATATGTAGGTTTCTCTGTTAATATGAGTTCATCTCATATAGAGAATATCTTGCTGCCTTGTTCATATGGGAAAGGCAAAGTCTGGAAAAAGTTCGGACCCAATGTCAGCACATTTCCTGGATTTCATGTCTGAAAACAGCAAGAGACACCAAGCTCCAGTAGGAGAATTCCTGTTGAACTGTTTAATTCCAAGCTACATCAACATACTGCCTAATTGCTATGGATACAGTGTCCTGGTGTCTCTGACCTGTCCTCTCTTAGGGGGTAAACAATGACGCAGCATTACCTGCTTAGAGTTGACGTTGCACCCCTGCGTGTGGAGTTTAGGTAGGATGTCAACTCACAGGGCGAATCGAGTGGGTGGGTTCTTGTGTCTGTTGCAGCCCTGAACCCCAATCTGTCTGTGTTTACGCCACCCGCATGACTTCATAACTCAAGCAACTAAAACTGTAATGCGTTAAATGATTCAATGTCTGTGCTGATGTTGCCCAAAAGCGTGTGGCAGCAGCCAAATTTGCATCTCAATGCTCTCCCTAGAGAACAGAAACAGGATGGAAAGGACTGAAATGAGTGTGTGTTTGTATTTGTCAGTTCACATCTGCACGCTTTTGTCTGGTGTTTGACATGTTAGAATGTATTTAGATAAGGTGGCTGTCAAGTTATTTATACTATGAAATAAGGGTACAGAGGGAACTTGAAGAGCTTTTAACTTAACCTGTCTTTATTTGCACTTAATATTTGCTTTGTTGGTCAAACTTGTATCTTCTATCACTTGTATTTGTGCAAAACCAGCTGTTAGTGAGTGATAAACAGAAACGTGTGTGCTTGTGTTGTATGTGATACAGAAGTGACCTAATTAGCAGTGACACGTTTGAAGGCAACCCCCCTTAATCAGGCTTTCCTAATTTGGTACATGGTCAGATTTTTGAGAAAAGGGACACAGACTTTGAGTAAAGCAAACGCCCTCAGTATCACTTTGCAGAATACACCCTGCATCAACTTGTCAGGAGGACATTCCTGAAGAAAGATGCATTAGAGATGCAACAGAGTTTTGCTGAGACAAAAAATATCAAACTATTTACAACATCTTCATTTACACAAATCAATGCAAAAGTGAATGGCTTTTATAATACCAATGGCAAAAATAACTGCTCCTTATTACCAGAATATGGACTGTGTTGACTTTGCAAGCTGATGTTTGATTTATTCTGAGCATAAGTAGAAGGATTAAAGCCTAACTATCAGATGCCCTTTTTCCACACTATGTTAAAAAAAGTTCTATGTTGGAATATTTATGAAATCATGTGTTATATGCAGGGATATTGCCCACTCATTTGCCACTTAGAAGGAGGAAATAAGTAAAATAAATGATCGTTAAAGTGCTGTTTTTTATTACCTCCGCCTGATAAATGTAACTGTCTGAGACACGTATAAATACACAACTCCCACACCAAAATAAAAGAGTCTTAACTGAGGCTTTATATCTGTATTATCACAGTTATAAAATTATTATTGTTCCCACAGGGACTCGGGTTGTGACACAACAATGTTGGTACGTCATTGTATTGAACAAAGCTGTGGGAGTAGCACAGTGTTTTATAATATGCCAGTAAACCTGTCTCTTACTGGACAGTTGATGGGAGTCACATCTTTATTTAACTTCCAAATCAAGCGACAATCTGTGTATGAAGAATCCCTTGAGTTAACACTGAAGTGTAAGTCAAGTTCACAGCTTTGTGTTGGCTATGTGGCCGCTGCATCCTTTCAGCCTGAAATATCTCCTTGTATGATATACAGAAATAGCAAGCCCCACATGCCTTAGTCACCAAAACTCTGAGCAAGAGCTGAAGAAGTCAGATTACAAAAGGGTTCCCCGGATGATTAGGCTTGTGCACATTGCTGATGAGGGATCCCACTGCCACAGGGTCTTGGTTTGACATGCTGCAATTTTGAGGTTTGGTGGCAGCAAGTATTTCACCCTCCCTCTCCCACAGAATGAGAGGCTTGCTGTTCCCATATCGGTTTAGCTGTGTTGTAATTAGTTTTTTGTATGTGCTCTGTATGGGAAAGCAAAAAAGAGGCAGGGAATAGAGCTTAGGGAGTGAAAAGAAAGAGGGTGGAGAAAGGTAGCACAGTGATGGGAATCAAGTCTCTGCGCAGGGCCAGTATTGGGGAGAGAGATGGATGGATTACGCGTCGGGTAATCGCTGGAGTAAGGCTATTGATGAGGAATGGAAAGCTGTCTGTGGCATCAACAACATGAATATTTTCAAGGCCGTGCTGCTTTTTACATCTGCAATGGAGATTGTTTTTCGAAGATCTCATATGTAATTCAATCTGACTTCCGTTTGCGGGCCATATTCATCTGTCTTCTTCCATCTGTGCTCTTGAGACTGTTTCCTCGGAGGGGATCGTCTTATAAGATGATGCTTCACTTGACTTCACTGCTGTGTGTTGGCCTACATGCCAGAGAGCAGGTCATTTACTCCTGCAGGTGTCCCGCTCTGCTCCTTGTGTCTCTTCAATGCATCACCACTCCAGATAGATGTGGGTTGAACCCTCCCCAGGACCACCCTTGACAGCTTTGACGGCTTCACCGTTCTCCCCAGGATTACGTGATTCTAGCTGTATTTAAACATTTGCAAGAGAAGTGGGTTTTCTCTTTTGTTACTTTTTAAAATTTGAATATCTCTTTCCGGCTCTTGCTGCTATTTGTGGATCTTTCCTCTAAAGTGCAGCGTAACGTGGCTGAGTCAAGTGAGGATGATCATGAGGAGCGGTTAGTTTTTGTGACTAACTCTCAGCAGTGCTGTCCAGTGATAGCTGTGAAAATGCCCGCCTGACCAACAAGATTCATTATAGAAAAGGTCTAAACATCAGTATCAACCCGGACTAGAAGCTGTGTGGATTTAGGCCTCTTGGATGGGCAATATAAGCTGGAGGAGCCAGGCCTCCTCAGAGGACACTGACTCCTCTCTACAGGGGGATCTAGATGAGGACACAGGTAAAAACACACACATACATAACTCAGTACTTCGCCTATTGAATGCATGCTGTCAATAATATCAATGTTAGCGGTTGTTGCAAATCTTTGCTGCCTTTTATTAATGCTTACATCAGTCCATTGCTATGGAGTAAACAGAGGCTGGGCACTTAAGAAATCGATTTTTTGAAATGGGAAATTTCCAGCCAAACAGTTAAATCTTCGGTAATTTATTTTTGTACTTATATGATAATAATAACAGTGGATATAGTGGTTGGATATTCTATATATCCTCCACAATTCAAACAGCATTTTACCGTGCGCACCCTATCTATTCAATGATTTTGTTGTTAAAAAGATGCATTGTTTTGGGGGGGATTTGTACTTCTTTGTTTTAATGCTGCTGTTTCCACTTTGGGAGCTTGATGTAAAATTGACTCTCTGGCAGAATGAAATGCAGGGGACATTCCTCTCTGTGCTTTTTGTGTCGTGTGGCTTTATGGAAGGTGCTCATTTGCTCTGCTGAAGTCTTGGGCGGACCCAGCCCGGGGCAGGCTGCCCTGCAGGGCCACAGCCTTCCATCACAGGCTGCCTGTCTGCATCATCACCTCCAAAGTTTGTAGACAGAAGCCAAAGCTCCTCTAATCTTACCTGCTAGTGTGCCTATATGCTGCTGTCTTAATCCAGTTACACAACCCAAAAATGGTTTTGGTTACCCAGTGCATCTTGGCATGTTAAATCCAGGTGTCCTGCCTTGCTTCACAATTGTAGCTGAGCTGTTTGTTGACCCACAGTTGTGAGGTTAATAATATTAGATTTATTAATGTTTGTTGTTTGAGCTTGTGCTTCGCCTGTTAAGCTGTGTTCACATCCACCCTGATGAGCGAGTAGCACATATAGGCTCCATAATTAAGGTAGTGAGTCCATCATTGTGTAATTACACACAGCCAAGTGCCATAATACTTTGTTTTGAAAACACACTCTCTGCGGTGGGCTCCTTCCGATAAATCTGTGCATTTCCGCCCAAGTACGCCCAGTGTCAGTAGCTGTGATGGTCCTCATTAGATACCATTAGAGTGACTTATGTGTTTCCAACGGGCAGACAGGTGGGTAGGAGGTCTCAGCTCAGCTTCAGATGTGTTGGCCATGCTGCACTGCAGTGATCCACCAATGTGTTGTAGCACTGTAAAAAGTCGTGCAGCACATTAGGCTTGACTGCAGTGATGCTCCACTCTTGTCATTACCAACGGCATGATTCCAGTTCCATGTTCATATAAGTGGAATCAGCGAACATCAGCCTCAATGCAGATTCACAGTGTTGTCTAATCTTAATATTTACTCCTTAGATGCCAAGGTTGAAGCATCACATTACCAAACCCAAAGTCTTCATCCATTGTGATACAGTACATACGGTCAAAAATGGTCAGTGTCCTCAGCGACCGAAAAGGTTTTTTCATGTCACATGTCTGTGTGTGTGCTCTTGTATTGAGTGTGACCAATCATTAAAAACTGCGGGTGGCATGGCTGGGTCAGGGAGCTGGCCGACAATGAAGGGGATGTCCCACAGTTGCTGCCAGTTTCCGATTCCAGTCTAAATCAGGAATGAAAAGAGAAGTTGACATAGCTTGCAAACAAGTCATGGTTGTTGTGAAGGCAGACGTGGGCGGGTGTGACTGTGTATCTGTGGGTTCCTGTTTGGGTGGATGCATGATTCTAAATCTTTTCGTTTTATATTGCGTTATCCTACCAACCAGTATTTGACATACTTTCATGTAGACAATGTTTATCCTGTCACTTTGACTGTGGCTAAGCCCATGGCCCTGTAGGCAGAGTGTGGACTTTCTGTTTGAGTGCGTCAGCCTTCACTGACCCACTTATTCTTGGATGTCCCTCCCCTCACAACCTGAATGATACACTGAAACACTACCACTGATAAATAGTTCAACATAGATCAAGTTGGGTCCTGCCAACAGCTAACTTTGGTTTAAAGAGCTCAAACAGAAAACATCCTTAATTCAACACACATACTGACTCTTTGTTCTTCATATAGCTCTTATTCTTGTTGAACTTTAATGAGACCTGAGCAAGCACATGCTCAGTCTGTTTACATTGAAGATTGAAATGCACATTTTTAACAATACCAGAAACACAAAGGATCTCTAGCAGTATCTTTTGTTCTCCACTCACTGCTGCAGCTGGAGCAAAAAGACATTTACATTTATATACTCAGACTCCTGCAGTAGTGGAGGATGTATCCCCCCCCCCTTCCAGTCATTTCATAAATGAATCTGAATACATTGAGTGTTTTTTTTTAATAGTACCAGATGTTTATCAAAGAGCAACAAAATGACTGTAAATCATTTTGAGTATACATGTACACAGATTTTGGAGTTCTTTATGATAGACTTTGTGCAGCTATGACAAATTTGCCTGGTTTTGTTTAGTTCGATCATAAATTGCTAAAAGATTGTATGCACTGGTATTGACACGTATCATTCATTTTGCTCACATAAAGACTAGTGATGGAAACATGCTTTAGTTGTGTGCATTAAAATAACAAAACTAAAAAGAAAGGAAAAAGTTATTTTATTGTGTGACAGATTATTCATCACTGACAGATTTTCAACAACCTCTGCCTTATTATAAGTGACTGTGCGAAGGCGAGTTTTGTTCTCAGCCTATGTGTTAAGAAGCTGTGGAACTATCTTAATGCTAAGAGTTTGTTTTGCCAAATTCAGTCTGAACCAAAAAATTGGATGTATTATGAATGATGCATGTGTCTGTCAGGCCTGTCCAATGCTGTGTGTTTGTATAAAGTGTCAAGAGGTTGACAAGTAGCCAGATGTACAGACAAGATCAGCTTTGTACAGCACTCTAACACGGAGAGAGTGGTACCACTCCCCGCTGCTTGAGGCCATTTACTCACAACAAGAGCGCTGCTGCTTATGCTTCTTCTTCTCTCTGTATCGGTCTCTGTCTTATACCCAGGCAATGAAATGATTGGTTCTCTTGTGGCCGTTTTTGTGAGGGATCAGTCTCCTATCTCAAGTGCTTTTATAGTGCCTTTTTTGCCTCGTGCTATCATGCCAAACAGCTGCTCTTCAATGAGAGCCAAGTGCTGCGGGGGTGATGTCTTATTGTAGGCCAACCCAGAAGTTAGCAGCACCCAGTTTCCCTCGACGAAGAGCCATAAGTTTAACAGAGCTCCATCTTTACACAGGGACAGAGGCTTCATTCAATCAAATCACGTTTAAATAAGTGCATGTCAATGTTAGCATAGCATGTTATCATGAGAGCAGGCTGTGTTGTGTATCCTAAGACTGAAACCGTAATCGTTGTCATTGGCTGTGGAACAGGAAATAGCGCTATATAAATACAGACCATTTATATCTTTACCAATAGATCAATCTCTATTTTTGTGTTTATATTTATTTCTGTGCCATTTGGTAGCAACAGTATCAAAGTAAGAATTTCATTACACGGTGTGAGGCCTGTTTTGACTGTGCCTATGACAGTAAAGAATCTTGAACCAGCACCAAGCATCGGGCACACCCACCGTCAAGCGTTTATGCAACACATGTGTGAGTGCACCATTACCTCTTCTGCAAAAGGTCTTTCTCTTGCAAAGCAATAGTGTCATTTGGTTTTGTCCACAACAACTTTTTTGTCTCATTTTACTGCCTTTTTAAGAAACAAACTTTTAAAAAAAAGATGATAACCTATCACCTAGGTATATATTATTCCATAACCTAGATAGATTAAAAAAAATCCATCGACTGGATGAGTGAATTGAAAAAATGTGAACTGATTTCCAGTTTTAAGTCTCATTCCTGCAGCACTCTTCACTGAATCCATCTTAGTAGATCACAGGGTTCTTAGCTGTCGCATTGTCTCTGTTCTGTTACTGCTTGATGCTCGAGATACTGACATGCTGGGTATTTATAGCACTTTGTGGTGCTTTAGTCTATTGGCTTCACCCAAGGTGAACCTGTTCCGTGCCTGTCGGCCTTCTCTCTCTCTGCTGATACATTCGGTGTAGAAAGCAAGCTTTAAATGGAATGCTAAAAAATGCAGTAAACCACTGTAGTCAGAAGGTCACTTGAAGGATCAGACAGCTTTGAGCGTGTTTGTATTGGGTGGTTGTGTAGCACAGTGAGCATCTGTCTTGTGAGTCTCTCATCTGTGTGTGTGTGTGTTTGTTTATGAGTGTTTGTGTGTCTAAAAAACATAAGGCTTCTCTTGTTTAGGTTAGAAAAGCTGTTAAACAGGGGAGCTATGGAAGCACATGTGTCGAGTCCAGGCTGTTGTGGACTGTGAAGTTTTTTCAGTAAAGAGGGAGCGGCTCTCAATGGCGGAGACGAGGGGCAGGAAATCGTGCCAATGGCTTTGGCGTCAGGGGGGAAGGAACAGGAGGGGTACCCAGGATGGTGTGTCCATGTGAGTGTTGTGTGATTTCCAGCTTTCAGCGCTACATGTGCTTGCACTGCCCTCCAGTAGAACACTGTAAACACACTGTCAGTGACCTCATTCAGTCTTCATGTCACATTAGTGGAATCATGAGCTATCCCTGCTTTGGGTTCCTAGTTTCACCAAAAGTCAATATAACAGCTACAACCAAGGATTATTTTCATTATTGATTAATGTGATGATTATTTTATTAATAAATTAATTGTCTGATCTTCAAAACTTGGGAGAATATGTAAAATATGTGAAGGTGATATTATCAATTTATAAATTAGTTTTGTCTAAATTTTATCCAAAACATAAGAAAATGCATTTTATTATAAGGTAATGTAGAGAAAAGAAACAAATCGTTACAAATGTTAATACGGAATAAATTGAATAATTAGTAATAGATTATTGTAATGATTAATTACCTAATTGCCTCAGTTTATGTAAGTTCAATTTAATTACAGTAACTGACAAGAAAGAATGGTGAAAAAATGTTAGCTGAATTATCTTGTGACCTGATTATTCTGA
The DNA here is from genome assembly GCA_038501795.1 of Pseudopleuronectes americanus. Classification (NCBI taxonomy): domain Eukaryota; kingdom Metazoa; phylum Chordata; class Actinopteri; order Pleuronectiformes; family Pleuronectidae; genus Pseudopleuronectes; species Pseudopleuronectes americanus. The sequence goes on from CM076733.1 coordinate 6,924,869, forward strand.
TAACAATAAAGAAGTGATTAATTATGGGGAATCTCATAGTAAGTCAACATAAAAAATGTATCATAGAGAAACATACACTGGACTCAAGGAAGTACTGATCTGCTCTTGCTTTAATAAAGTCTGCATTTTATTGTCACTCCTAAAAACAAATATAATTTCTTCTTAGTTAAGCAGCGGAAATATAGTAGATATGCCCATTTGAGCATGTAGAAGCTGTGTTTATTATTTGATTATTTCAAGTGAAAGTGTTTCTCATTTTCCTCCAGCGAAACACAGGCTTTCAAGTTCATGGTCATTTCATTTTTCCGAAGGCCATGAGATTTTATAGCTTTTAACTATTGTGATACAAGTTCACCTCTGAACTCTTCCTACTTACCATTTTGTACTCAACCATTTTATCACTGTGTTTATTATTTTACAAGTGGGGCATCAAAACCTTCCCGCCCATGTGTTGTCGATGCTGTTGAGAATGGGGCATCCCTTCTGCATTTTGCTCGTGGTTGAATAGTTTTTTTGTGTACTCATTTGTTTCTGTCTGGGGATGTGGATGCTTGTGCATTGTGTGTTTGTGTGTGCGTGTCTGTTATTCGTAGGACAATTGAGTGACCTAGACCTCAGGGCTCCCTCTGTAGCTTTCAATACAACCTCACTGATCCGCCGTGCCAAGTGCTCCGATGAACTACTTCCATTAGCTCTTCCTGTGCCCACCACGAGAAATTGACCCATATTGAATCCATCCAACCAAAAATACAACTACTGGCAAGCAAAGGGGATTATTTGAATATTCATAATAACTTAAAGGTCAGTCACAGCCCACAGCCAATGCAGAGCGGTATAAATCAGCACTGTTGGTGGTATTAAACTGCTGACGATTTAGTTGCCGTTACAGAAAAGAGAGGATTGAATGGGTAAAAATAAAAAATAAAGCTTAGTGGTGGGGGCTAATAATCTGGCAGCAGAACCACCAGTAGTCCCAACAGTTTATTTGTACAGAACTTTTCCCCCCGAAATGCAAACAATGTGGTGTTCACCATCATCACACAATAACTAGAAAAAGAGGAAATGTGTGGGCTAATTACCAACAATGTTACGAATAAGAACAACACACCAGTTTGAGCCACAGCAGTAGTGGCGAGGTATAGAGGCAGAGAGAAATTCAGATTGTTGAAAAGATGGTGTTAACGCTGAGCGCACAGAGAGCCTTGGAAGAAGGAGTTTTGTTGGCTTCATAGTTAAACAGAGGAGGCATTGAGGCAACAGACTTGTAAATGTTTATGCCACCACACAATACACAGGCCTAATGGTCCCGCCCTCTTCCAAAACACTGTTCTCTGGGCTGCTCACCCATATTTCATATAATATAAGGTCCTGAGTCACAGTCATACAATAGTGAACTAAAAATAAGAGATAAAATATCACTTTATTGATGCTTGTGGAGGAAATTGGCATATAAATACTGATTTTATTCTAGAAAAGTGTCAATTTTGATTCATGACGTGTCCCCATAGAGCATCAAGTACAACAATTTATGTTAAACATATACTACGATCCAGAGAGACAAAACTTCTCTTTGTGAGCTTTGAATATAACCACAGACTCTGAGGTCCCCTGTGCCATTTAAAAGTTTCTGGGTTAGGGTTAGTTATTTGGAATTACACATATTCCAGATGTTACTAATCTTAACATATTGTAATGTCTCATAAATAAAAAAATAATAAGTCTGTGCCAGTCAGTCTTCTTTTCATATTATAATTTGAATAGCGTCATAGATGAGATATAATCAGTCCTCCAGTTAGAAGCGTTAGAATATTAGCGATACCACTGTTATGACTGTGTGACTTTCAGAGTCAACATCAAGTACATTCGATTGTCACACACACCCACTACCCCCACTTTTTGCAAATGATCCACATCTCATCTGCATGTTGTGTAATTATTGACCAGTGAATAATCTGGCTTAACCGCAGCAGCCTTACACCAACCCATAGTTGTTTTAAGCTTTTATTACGGCTATAAGACATACCAGTATTTACTGTCATGGTGCTGCAGCAGTAAGACCTTGTGACCTTATGCGTGAAAGTACTGTTGTCTAACAACGCTTCAGGCTACTGATTTATTGCAGTTAACAACAGAAGATGCATCTTACTGCGACAGGCCGATGCATGTTTCCCAAAGTGCCCTAAAAAACAAGTGTGTGACTTCAGATCATTGCATACATACATGGCACTTGCCATCGACACTATAGTTTACTGGCGCACAGCAGAAATGCAGGTCTGTGTAGCTGGTTTCATAGATGGTAAAATTTCTTATAAGTTTGTTTTAGTGTAAATTAATGATGGATGTGATAAAAATATTCGGATGTGATGTTGTCTTGTTGGACTTATCCTGTGTAATAAGAATACACAGTACAAATAAACAGACTCAGAATACAATTTCTGCTAACAAGAGACTATACAGTCCTCCAGTGCCTCTATATGCTGCTTGTTGCTTTTTATGGCTTATTGTAATATATTTTCATTACCAATGAAGTGGAGCTATAGTCCCTCTTTAGATGTGTCATGCGGCGTTAAGTGAGGGTATTTAATTTGCATTTTAAATGTTTCTGAACTTTCTTAGCCGTGTAAAGTGGTTAATGTGGTGTGTTCCACAGAGCAGGAGTTCCCCGAAAAGACATCTACTCTGTCACGTCTTTGGTCAGATGTGAGAGCAGCTGCACGCAACCTTTCAAGGAAAGGGTTTTTGGCATCTCACTGACTCACATTGACTTTCACATCTTCATGTCACACAAAGGGCTCAAAACAGATGATAAAACACCATCTCTCTAAGCAGTTATAGATTTGGTTGTGTAGCCACGCTCTGCTAGCCATGGTTGACCAAGCCTTCTGTTCCCATGCAACCTAGCATGCAGAGCACCGTCCTCGACACTTTGATATTTGTCCCTGATCATTTACCCATGGTTTGTCGGGCTGGTTGGCTGGTCAGTGACATAAACTGACAGGCATGTTTGTGGAAGCTGGTGATAACCTAAGATATTGGAGTAGGTGGTTGTTATGAAGTAGAGGTCAAGAAAAGACAGAACCTGACATGCATTTTCTTTCAGACAGGAATTGAAGTCAAGATAAAATGTGATTTTAGGGAAGTAACTAATGTATCAAAACAAGTGTATGAATCTTGAAGTTATTGCATGTGATAAATAAGCCAGAAGAAAAAATTGGCTTAAGTGAAGTATTAATTTAATTTAAATTTAAACTTGAAAGTTGGTTGGTTGTCCCAGTAGGTTGGCCCTGCATTAGGATAGTGACCTATCCAGGATGTACACCACCATCTCTTACCCAATGTCAGCTGGGATTGGTTCTAGCCTCTCCTGTGCAACCCTTAAAGTATAAATGATGTAGATAATGATGGATGGATGAACTTTAAAGTAGCTCATCATTCTTTCCATTAGAAATTGGTAATAGCTGATTGTAATCCCTGATGTAATTGCTCATATGCCATGTCACAATTATTCATCGGTTATGTTAATTGTAAGACTTGAGAAGTAATTTAGAAGTGAGCTGCTGATGACAACCTGTGTTTGGAGGTGGCATTTTATAATTTAATTGTCCACATGAAAACACGTCCTAAGTGTCTCATTTTACTCATTTGTTAAATGAAATACAATAAACTGTAAGTGGCTTGAGCACTTAGAATCCACTGTATCTCATTTACTCACTCATTAAGTGAACTGGATGCTTCCAGCGTCCCAGTGGCTCATTGTTGAACAACCTAGTCAGACAGAACAGCTGGAAAACTGTAAAAACCCTCCACCGGACCTCTTCCTCCATAGCCCCCCAATTCAACCATTAACCAGGGGACACGTTCCTCACCAGGGCTTCCTCCCTGCCCTTCCCATTCTTGGCCTGTAGCTACACAACACACCGCCTGCTGTATCCTACAGTGGTGCCTGTTGATAAGTGAGGGCATAAAGATGATTCCTATTGAAAATTGAGCAGAGCCAACAGGAAGCCAACCACTACAATCGAGAGAATAAATAATTCACTAAGCACTTAACTATTTCCTGTTGAATTTTTCTCTCTTTCCTCTTCATTTTTCTCCTCACTGTTCATCTTGAATGCCTCCAGCTTGCATTCCACTCTGTTGCACCACAGCAGGACTGGTCTGTGGAGAAACGATACTTGGCTCTGTGTCTCCGCGGTTTTTGTTTTACAGTGTAGCGCACAGTAATTCACTCACTATGTTGTCGCTTTTATGAACTAATAAGCCCACATTCCAGACGGAATCACTAGTAAACAATGAACTGTCTATTTTAAATATATAAAATAGCAGGCTGAAGCTTCTGTCATTTACCAAGAATGCAGTTGACTTTTCAAAGTACAGAAAGTAGTATGTGACACCACTTTTAGCTGATGCTTCAAAGTGAGGTGACATACTTTTAATCCAAGTATGGCCTAAGCTTGTATCAAACATGGTTAGGAAAATCCAATCTTGGGTCATAATTCAGTAAATATATAAATATGACACATTATCCTATATATATCCGATCTGCGCTAATAGCATAAAAATACGTTGTGTTATTATTGTAGTATTCTAATTATGACTTCCACTAAGGAGGTTAGGTTTACATTGGCGCTGTCATACATTTAGAAGGCACCGACCAAGATGTCAAGAAAGTTTGTGGTGATAAGAGCTGACACCAGTGTCTGTGATCTCCGCAGCCGAGTAAATACAACACTTCCTGTCTCTGCCTGCTGCACACGGCTTGCTCAACTCTTGCCTGTAAATGCGGAGGACTTGATGCTGTTGCAAAGGCGTCTGTGCAAAACAACTTCTGCTGTGTTGTGCATGTGTGAAAGGCAAACTGCGGGTAAACCCCATAGCCAATTCTAGGGATTTTACCCACAGGTCATTTCTGAAAAAGCCTTTAGTTTTCAGGGGTAGTTTGTAGAGAGAAAGAATAGATTCCAAAATGTAATAGGATTAGTCTGTCCTGGCTCCTCACATCATTTCAATTGTTTGTTGTCTTGTCCTGTCTTGTTGAGGAGATTCTTCCATCCTTTGAACCACTGTACAGTTTGCTCGGTCAGATGAGTTATTTCCCCTTCTTGCCTTCTTCCCCCACTCAACAGCTGGCCCAGTGACCTTTGTGACCCTGGTTGCAGTTCTTTAGCTGCCTCTACAAGCCCATATACGTGGGACTTGCCCACACTTTCACTGAGTTCAGCAGGAGGTGACAGCTGTGTCTGTAACCTAAAACACAGCCTCCCCTGTATCCCTGTGCCATGTCTTCATCCTATTCTGAGTGGGAGGGCAGGGGTGGGGGTGCGACCAGCTGTCCAGTATAGATCACACCTGTACTGAACAAGAACCAGATCAATCTGCCAGTCTGACAGCTCTTCAGTCAGATCTGGACAAGCTCATATGTCACTGGTGATCAGTTGTGATGCTGGGATCTTGACCAGTAACTGGAAACCTGGGATTCTCCTCTGAATTATTCTGCTGTTTATCTTCAGTCCAGAGTTTGGGTCGACTCCAAGAATAGTAAATACTGTATCGAAATCTAAAGCTTTACATGTTAATGTGAATTATTTCATTGTCTCAGTGCATTCTGAAACAAATCATTTAAAGCAAAACTACCCGTGCAAAAGTTGGTGCAACCAGTTGAACATAATTCAAAGGATTTCACACTAACTTCGTGTCCTGATGGTCTGACATGAGCCGAGCACAATATATATATAGAAATCTACCCTTTCATGCTCGCACACCCATTTTCTATATCTCTTTGTATATACGTTTTCAGTGTTTCAAGTAATTTGAAGAAAGTATTCCTTTCTTTAAACATGACCATCTTTGTTTTTGGATTTGCAATTTGTGCTTGAATGTCGACAGCTCATCTTTATGACTTAACGCAACACAAGTTAAGATCTATTTTAGTGATCTTTAACATATACAACCTGAAAGAATTGTACTTGTGCGTGTATGTTGTGGTAGGGGAAACCATCGATACTAGATGTACCTGAATGACTTGAATCTTGAATCCATGTACAACATTTAAGAAACAAGGTCAGGTCCATAGTTAATCTGGCAAATAAGAAAATGTGAGCGCACTGTGAAATGTACTTAAAAAATCTATTTAAGGTGTATAGCGTAGAGTTGATTGTTTGTGTTTGCCATAAGCACCCATACATTTAGACCCTGTGTGAGTTCAGCAGCTATAAGACTCCCGGGAACTCTACTTCAAAACAGACTTGTGTGAGACGTCTCCCAGGCTTTGTTTAGGAGCAGTTCAGACTGGAGTGTTTGTTTTACATGTCCCCAAGGCCTTTCTGAGCATCTCAAAGTGTATTAGCAATTTCGATGCCTCCAATTTCGATGCTTATGTTATAAGCTAAATCCTCCCCTATTTATTCTTAAAAATCAAGCTTAAGCGATATCCTCCTTTTCTTTACGTATGTCCTTCACAGCATCATAGAAAACATACAATTTAGTCTTTTTTTTGCTGCCTGTACCAATTTAGAAAGGGAACAAACACAAGGAGAAATGTACACTGTAATTGTACTCAAGTGGCTGTGAGGTTAAATTGTAACATAAGCTGCTTTCAGAGATGCACTGAACTATTTGGGATATTTTTCCAAAATTTTTCCAGAGGGCCTGTACGCAAGAACGGAAAAGTCATAAAATACTTCAGAAAAAAAAGTCTTAAAAAAAGTGAAAAAAGATGTTGATTTGGAAAGATAAGATAATTTTTTGTGAAGCAATAAGGGGGCCACTGGGAATCAAAAAGAAAAACATGTGGGTCCAAACTGGGTAAATTATGGTATTAATTTCGAATCCGACTTTTTAAACTCTTTACAATGCAATTTAAAGCAGTAAAAAAATCCTGGTTTTGGCTTTAAAGAAACATTAAACTTGTGCATGAAAATATTTTGCAGGGGTGTTTGACCACAGTGTTTAGGAAGTACTCCAGTACAAAGAGGTGTTGTGGCCTGGGGAGCTGAAATGGGAAAAAGGGAAAAAAATTGACTGAGGTTTCTTTCAGTCTTTTGCTTGGTCCATGACTAGTCATATTCAGAGAGAGAGAGACATTGCAACCAATGACATCACCACCTCATAACTGTGGACAACAGCACGCAGGCATCAGGGGAGAGCAGGAGGGATGTTGGCCTCTCTATGGAGGATGGACGCTGAGAGGCCTATATGACTATAACAGAGCATGTCACTGTATTCACCGCAACCCCCCCTCTGTCTGGTTTGCATTTTATTTTCTTCCTCCCTCTCTGACTTGCTCTCCTTCACCCTCTTCATTTCTTTCTGTTGATGATGTCATGCTGAGCCAGACGAACTCGAGAGGAAGAGGAAGAGGAAAGGGAGGGAGGTGTTAGAGAAGTGAAGCAGCGAGCAGAGTAGAACGGGAACCAGCCCCTTGTGCATGATAAACAGCTGAGCCACAGGAGCTGCGATGCTTTCTAAGGGACCAGATGTATTGATCATTCCGGTGACTCACCATGCTGACATCACCATATCTCAACCCAAAGTTGCAGCTGCAAATGCGCTCATAGTCCTTCTGGGCCTGTTGAAGCCGAGATTGAGTGCGAGGGACCAGCATATTGTGACGTTAATCACATTCCCTGTACTCATGCCAGGAATAAGAGGTCAGCAGGGTCAAATGGATAGGATTATCTGAGAATTAAATTCATATGGAGGCTACTGCGCAATCAAAAGCATATGATCCGCTCAACACATTGCCATCATTTAAAATCCTGCCAGGATAGCAGCATGGCTTGCGGCAAAACTGGCAAAACCAGCAAAGCACAGGTATGTACACCCTCAGGGTACAAAAAAAATCCTCACACACTGTCAGCCAGTGCTATGCTGTTCAGACTCTATTGAGGTACACCGAAGCAAACACTGCATCCCCTGTGGCTCTGATACAGAGAATTGATACAGGCCGCTGTTTAGATGAGCAGGTTGCCCCCTACTGAAAGTCTGACTCCGAGCTCTTTGTCTCAAGTTCTTTTTTGTTTCTCTCGTTTTCTAAATCCTGCCCAGCTGACTGGATGACATTTCTCTCTGCTGATGAGAGGGGAAGCACATTCAGTTCATCACACACTGTCAAACGGAAGTTTTACTTTGAAGTGAAGTTGCATAACTGGACCACAAATCAAATGTGGAAATAGTCTATATTTGTCTTGCGTGTCTTCCAGTAATAAAGTTATATCGTATCTTTGAACAAAGCCTTTCTATTTATGGAGATAAATAAATTTCCCTGTCATGTCTTCTTGAGGGATTTGATCAATTTGGATTTTTGAAATAGCTCAATGCAGGATGAAAGTGACTCCAGCTGCTCAGTGGTTTATTTAATCAACCATGCACCATGAGAAACTTACCAATTCCTGCAAAACAGCAATTGTTGATACATTTATGATAAGATTTTAAAAAAGCAGTGTAAAGCAAGAGCCCGAGGGGTCATGCATGCCTCATCACAGGCATTTGTATCAGGAGGAAACAACACTGGATACGTTCACATCAACATTTTTAATGAGACACAACCGTTCTTGGCTGCCTCAACCAACGTTGGCTTTCGCTCAGAGCGAGGGATGACGAGGATTAGGGTGGAGGGAAAGAACAGTGGAGTGGATATGTGTGAGGCATGTGGATTGATGGTCCAGATGAAAGCGCTGCGCGGCTGGAATTCTAGTCTGTGGTGTTCTACTGTTGTCGATTGCTACTCAGCATTCAGTGTTTTTACGCTGATGGCCGTGGAATGCCAGATCCTGCTGTCATCGCGCTGAGGGGAGATTACGGCAGATAGAGGAGCAATTTTGTTGCTGATAAAAACCCACACTTCCTGCTGACTCCCACCGTTGTCATTAACATGTATCTCTTGATTCAGTTTGTTTGGGAGATGAAGAGTAGAGACTGAGAGGTGAAGGGGGACCTTGAGTGAGCTGGAGAAATATTTTCTCCTGAGATACAATCAGCAATCCCTACACTGAACATTTGGAATTCAGCTAAATTACTCCTATAATGAACCCTCTCTCAATAATGTATCATAAAGCTAATTCAATCTCAGCACTAACTAGAGTATTTTATTATAACCACAGTCTTCTCATCTGTCCTGCTCTCTCTTTGTGCACGCATGTGCACATCATGGACTGCTGGGAGCTCCTGCCCAGCAGATTTATGCTAGAAGCAAAAAGAGCAGATTAAAAACGGGTGTTACAAACAATTATAACTTATTTACATTTATAAAAATCTGGTGTTATCCTCATTAAAGTTTTGTTTTTGCATCTCTCTTGCATTGAGAACTGCACTTGAGCATAATTTTGGCTGAGAGACATTGTGTGATACACTTCAGTGCGCTTGTGCCATCTGTTTTTTTAATCTAATTTCTATGTGCCCCCTCTGAGAATCTGTCGTCATTCACCGACCACTCAACTTTGTCTGTGTTCCTTCTGTCCACAGACTCGCAGCGGTCCCATCTCTCCTCTTTCACCATGAAGCTGATGGACAAGTTCCACTCACCCAAAATCAAGAGGACACCATCCAAGAAGGGGAAGCAACTGCAGCCCGAGCCAGCAGCCAAGAGTACTGAGAAACCTACTAACAAGGTGTGTGTACAGAAAATATGTGTGTTGTGGGAAATCCATCTCTTTCCCACCTATTCACTGCCTTTGTTTACTATTTGTGAGGCAGTTGTTTTCCTGCTGTAATGTTTTGTTCTCTCATATCCCATTGTGTCAGTGTGTGCCCAAATATCCCTGCTGGTTCCCACCGCTTCCCAGTCCCTGTGGCGGCTGCGTGTGCTTCAGCAGGTGTCTAAGTCTGTAAAGATGACTTGAATGGAATTGGGCCACTTCCTGAATGAACTCTTCCTCTCCCTCTGAAGGCTTCTAGTGTAATGAGTAAATTCCCCAGCAGTCCTGCTGTGAAAGACTAGAGAGCCTGAGAAAGCTGTAGAACCAAGATTGCTCCAAGCCTCATCAATTGATAGATGGTGCCTTGAACTGTGAGCAAACCATGGGAGTCATAAAACCACAGCAGAGAGCACAGACTGCTGTGATGGTCCAAATACTAAATAGGTTGTTAAGTGATGAGTATTTCACTGTTAAAGAGTTTGTCATTATCGGCATTATTATAATATTGGGAAATAGTTTTGTACTGTAATTCTGAGGCCCTATTTTCTTGTTATTGTGTTTTTAGAAGGTCAGTCGACTGGAGGAACATGAGAAGGAGGTGGTCAGTGCACTGCGCTACTTCAAGACCATTGTGGACAAAATGGTTGTAGAGAAGAAGGTGCTGGAGATGCTTCCTGGCTCTGCTAGCAAGGTGCTGGAAGCAATCCTGCCCCTGGTTCAGGTGGAGGCCCGGGTACAACAAAGGTGAGCACTAACGTTTGATAGATAATTGAGGATAATATTTGACAGGCTTCATTCCCTGGCACCTATAAACCTTATCTGTTCAAGATGGATATCTGTACAACAAACCTTGCTTCCTGATTGCTTTCCTTTACAAGATAAGATAATTTACAATATACCGATTTGTCGAATCATTCTTATGAATTCTGCCTTTCAGTGTAACTTACCAAATAGCTGCCATGCACGCAAGACATGTTAGAACTAGCATGATGTTGACTACCGCTCGCTAGGCAGCTTGTGAAGAGTGACATCCCTTGCCGCAAGCTGCTCTGGACTTGATGCATGACGTCTTTCAAAATTACGTTCACATTTGAATCATCGTCGATGTGGCACATTATCAAAAATCCTACCTTCAAGGGATGGAAATAAATGCCAGATGAAGGTATTGAGGTCAGAGGTGGCAGGTTTTTTTAAACTAATATCTCTGTGTTTAAAAGAAGCTGATGGATTGTTGCCGCAACATTGAGAGGCAACCATCTCGGGGGAGTTGACCTCAGTCTGATGGAGACAGACCCCAATAGATCACAGAAGAATGTTGATGGTTTGCTTTAGCCTTAGACTTCATGCAGCAACTTGAATACACTACTGCCTCAAGCTAGTGAATTCACAACACAACAGCTGTTTGTTTGGTAAATAAGCTGCTGTACATACAGTCGCCATTGTGTGACATACATCGAAAAAAGATTTGTATACTCTTTTGTAAATATTGTTGAGTTATTTTGCAATCTGTTTAGCATGCACAATGTTGAATCACAGCTATTTAACAGTGTTGTTCACTTCCACTGTAGTGCAGTGATTTAAATCAATACTGGTCAAATAAGTAGGTCAACAGTGGGTGTAACTCCTACTCACTGTCTGACACAGGGTTGTGTTGAATTAAGTGCCTATTTGCCAAAGTCAAACTGACTAGGCGCTCTATGTGCAGACTTGTTACAATTCCACAATTCCTACTGGGCTCTGGTGTAACCTACAACCTTTAGCTTATGTAATCTTTCTGGGTTAAACCTCTCCATCCTCCCAATTGCTCCACCATCCCTTAAATCCTTCTGGAAGCCCCCGTACATAGCTGTGTCCCACTCACGTTGCGGCTAAGCTGCGGATAGACAGTGGAGGATATTCCAGCACTGTGAATCAGCTGCAGCATGTTGGTACAGGTCTGCGCCACACCTTACTGTTGGGTTTGAACAACACCCTGCTTCCTTGTGTGGTTAGAGTGAGCTTTATTACTTCTGTGTTGTCAGGAATCGCCTGCAGTTCCTCAAGAAAGTCCCCTTAAATATGTAGTGTAATAGATGATAAAATAAGCTTCTCATGTTTTCTTGTTTCTACTTGATTTTTCTCACCTTCGGTTCAACATATACTTGTTCAATTGCTTTTGTTCAAATCCCTCTTCTGTGTCGTCTTTAATCATTCTCCTTTCTGGACCTCTTGTTTCTATGCCTACTCTCACCATCATGCTCACCACCATGCTGTCATCATCTTCTTTTTTATCTGATTCATGTGTCACTTTTTTCTCCTACCTGAATTCCTCTGTCCTGTTCTACTCCTACCCTCACTCATCCTTACTTTCACACCCCTCCAACAGTTCTGCGCTGTCTTCCTGCCATAACCGTGTGTACCAGAGTCTGGCCAACCTCATCCGTTGGGCAGACCAGGTGATGCTGGATGGCATTGACTTGGAAGACAAGGAAAATGTGGCGTCAGTCACAAGTGTAATCAAAGCAGTGCTGGACGGTGTAAAGGTAGGCCCCTCATTAGACAAAATGTGTGGATTGTCCCGTCTTAATCCCTATATCAGCTGAAGCTGGCTTTGTTGTCTGTCTATGAATAGGAACTTGTGAAGCTGACCATAGAGAAACAGGAGCAGCCATCACCCACCACACCCAACAAACCAGCACCCCCTGCTATCACAACAGAATGGTGAGTAGAAAAATACTGCTTTCCTGAAACACCAACAAGACACTCAAAGTAGCTTGTTCACTCAAACAACCTTTATGTGTGAAGCAGCGTGTCAACAGAGTTGCCCTCGATAGATCGGGAGCAGGAGCTCTCGAATAAGACAGCTCCAGCAGTTGTCCCCGCAGAGGTTGCCCCTGAGATACCAGATGAGGAGGAAGCCCCACCCAAACCCCCACTTCCCGAAGCAAAGATGGCAGAGCTCAGGTGAAGACCATACACTCTGCAGCTGTACTACACTGCACCCTCCTGATTTTGAGATGCCCATTGGCAATTAAAGAAGTTAATGCTTAAAAGATGCTTGCCAAAGTGAATATTAGACTTACAAATTAATTCTGCAGGAAGTTCTCTGGTACTGAGCTGCTCCTTCATATAGTTTGTTGACGTTGTTGGTCAAGGTCTATAATCTTTTTTCCACTCATTGAGCTGCAGAGATGTGGATTGGCAGTTATGTGGCCACACAAATGCTGTGACTGTTCTCCACTGTATTGAGAAAAGCAGAAGAGTTCGTTCTGCATTCATTCGCCACAGTTGTTTCAGTTCACATCGAAGTTACGTGAAAAGGTTTAGACACCAAATGAGCAATAGGGACCGCTTTTAGGATATGGGTATTGAAAGGCAAGTCCCTCGTATTTTGTTCATTTTCAGTGATTTAGACCTACTGCAAGTTTGAAAATCTGAAACTTTATGGTTGTTTAAAAGGATTTAGAAATTCAAAAATATTTGTATGTGAATTTTGATGCACCATACACTTCACATTTAGAGTAGAAACAAATTGCAGCTCTGGAAAAGAGAGGTGGAATCAACATCAAGTGATGGTAATCTGTTGCTCTATTTACTGAAAAAGATGAATTATCTGGCTAGACTGAATATTGATGAAGAGAGGAGAACGCTCGTTGCTTGATCCTACAGCTTCAACTTGGCTGCATCCTATAATTTTAAGAACATAAAATAACCCGAAACAATGGCTAAAGATAAATCTATTAAATCTACATATAAACCTTAATATCGGAATGCTTCTTCTCCTACCACAAATGTTTCAAAATATGATGACGTCAACAACACACATTCTGACTGGTGTGTACCCATTGAAGAGAAACCTTTAAAAATAAAAGCCGCAATATCACTCAGTGAAATTCCATCCCTGATCTGATGGATACAATTTTGACAAAATATCATTAAAGTGCATATTAGCACAAAAAACAAAGCACCTTGTGCAAAGGTCTTACTAGTCATTTCCCTCATAGCCCAGCTGCTCTTCCATCAATCCAAATGCAAAATTCTCTTAAATCTTCCATTTCTCACTTAAGCCCACTTTGGTTTGTTTGTTGTTCTGTCTCTTCCTCTCTTACTCTTTCTGCTGTCTCTCTCTATCTCTTTCATCCTTGGTTTCCCTTTGGATTCTGGGAACAGAGCACAGTTGAGTGCTGATGCCGGCCAAAGGAGACCCTCTCAGAAGGAGAAGTATGTTAGCCTGTAGGATCATCAGTCTCCATTATAACATCCAACCCTAGTCCCCCACCCCCACCTCCCCAAAAACCCAATCCAACCCCAAAAGCTTCTTGATTGGATGAAAGTTTTTCTTGACTTGCATGGTTGCATCATCCCAACATCTGTGTCATCCTCGGTACTCCTTGAAGAACTCATCATCCAATCAGATGACCGTCCAGTGCATGAGAATGTGTGACTGACCTCTGCAGTGTCTTTTCACTGGCCTCCTCCATATCATGGTGATTTATGTTCCCGCCCTTTGTCGCATTTTGACCTGGTATTAACTCACTGAAAGAATTTTGGTTTGACAAGCAGGACAACTTCTTGTCAGAGCTGAGAGAGGCTAACATGAAACACACTCAGTTTATCTCACTTTTCTCCGAGGGTGATGATGATGGTGTGTGTGTGTGTGTTCATGTATTCATACATGGATTTGTGTGTGCATACATGTCTGAGAAAGTGTGTTTTTTGTCTGCATTTACTTCGCCTCAGGGCGTTTCTGCTGTGTAATTGTGCTGTTTATCTCTTTTATAGTCCTCCACCAGCTCTTCCCCCAAAGAAGCGTCAGTCAGCTCCTTCGCCGACACGGGTGGCAGTGGTTGCCCCTATGAGCCGTGGCTCCAGTCTGCCCTGCAGTGTGAACAGACAGGTGAGGCTGTAGCTCCAGCTCATATTAAGATATTAGACTTTCTGGTCCATTTATAGCTTACTTTCATTTTCAGTGGAGGACCATTGCAGCACAACATGCGGGAAAGAAATAATATTTTAAAGAATTTCTCTGTCTGTGCAGCAGCAGGACTACGAGCAGGAGCTACTGCAGAGGCGTTTTTCTGGGGGGAGCCAGTCGTACGGGGGCGACTCTCCGCGTCTATCTCCCTGCAGCAGCATGGGGAAACTCAGCAAGTCTGATGAACAGCTCTCCTCCATGGAGCAGGACAGTGGTCAGTGCTCTCGTAACACAAGCTGTGAAACACTTGGTAAGAATACAGAGACAAATCTTAGACAGCGCCATAGACAACTGCTTGCAAAGAGCAAATTGACCAGACACGTAAAGGTTCAGATTAAACGGTACAGCAGTTTATATACATTAGCTTTGTTATGTGAAAAGATGTAAAATGTTTTGAAAGAGATTTGTTGCTTTCTTGACCATTAGCCCCTTGAAAAACATTTGCTAATGAGCATTTTCTTTATTGTGAAGGTCATGGAATTATAACACATAAATACGTGTTCATTGTGGGTAAATGGTTACAAAAATGAAAGCTTTTCCTTTTCTTCCACTTTTCAGACAACACGGAGAACTACGACCCGGATTATGACTTCCTCCACCAGGACTTGTCAGTAGGGGAAAACCTGCCCCCAATACCTGTGGGAGGGTGTCTGAGCCCCCTGCCAGAGTCTCACAGCGAGTCCTCTTCCCCAGTACCCGGACAGCATCCCTCACATCCCCGCTTTAGTGCTCCTCCACCGCAGCAAACCCCAGAGTACTGGACCCCGCAGCCCAATCAAATGAATCCCCTGTCCTTCCGCATCAGCGCACCACCTGCCCTTCCCCAGAAGAAGCGGCGCAGCACCCAGGCATCGCCCTTCCCAGACGTAGGGTCCAGGGTGCTGTATGAGCGACACCCTTCCCAGTATGACAATTTGTCAGAAGAGGAACTGCACCCTACGCCGCCATTTCCCCTTTTCACACCCATCTCACCCATGCCCCAGACAAATGGGAGCATGTTTGTCTCGCAGTACTTGAGCAGCGAGAATGCAGATATGTCTGGCAGCCCACCGCCCCTCCCAGAAAAGAAAAGCAGACACAGTAAGTGAAGGGAGAGGAGGGAATAGAGATGTTATGAGAAGGCAGGGAAGAAAAGAGATATTTTAAATGAGATGCCTGCAGAGAGGGTATGTAAGCAAAGGAAGGGACATAGTCTAATGAAGGAGGGAATTAAGGAAAGGGATGAGGTTGATTTAATAGGGGACAACCGGACATTGGCTGCACTTCATCAGTTCATTGAAGAATCACTTATATCAAGGAAATATTCTATTGTGAATAGAGACAGGAAGTGAATACCAGGATGTGCTACAATGGGTCTGGCTCCAGGGGCACAGAGGGCAACATTTGGTCATTTCCTGACACACCTGCTATATCACTTCCTCTCAAGCTACTGTCTTATGTCATTCTATACAGTCAGCCCTTCCTGCTAGCTTAAATACTTTTCACAATGTGACGAAATTCAAGTCACTGTCTGATATCAGTTTAAATTGAAACTCCATAGATTTCACACAAATCGTTTAGGGCCAGTCGGTGGGTTATGGGGCCCCACCAGGCTCAAGCAGCCAGCTGAAGACCCCAAACCAGGAGCCCACTAGCCGGCCCTTTACTATCTAAAGAAGTACATTCTTGACTTGGGTGTGCCGAGAGTCATGACTCTGAGCAACATGAACAATATGTGTCACATAATCTGACCCGTCTCTCTCCTCCAGTCCTCCAGTACATGCAGTTTGTGGAAGACTACTCGGAGCCGCAGCCTTCCATGTTCTACCAAATGCCGCAGAGCGAGAGCATCTATGAGCAGCGTAACAAGCGCTTCCAGGAGGTCTACGGCTTCAACGACTCCTTCAGCAGCACAGACTCAGTCCACGAGCCGCTGCTGCCCCCAGCATTGCCCCCAAAACAAAGACAACTGGTAAGAGACCATATGCTGGGGCGACAGTAAACTTTCTTAAGGACCAAAATTCAGTTATTTGGATAGGCCGTTTATAAAAACTAAGGGTAAAAACAAATAACTGTCTGCAGTGAGTGGATAGGGGGAAAAATGACTAGAATTACTGATTTAAAGATCTGGAATTTTTCTTTGTGATCTTCCTTGAATTTAAATCAAAACGATACACTATGAATGCATGAGATGACAAAGACAAAGAGTGTCATGAGGAAATGAGAACAATATAAGCAACCCTCTGTAGTCGAGCCCGGGCTGGTCCAAACATTGGTAGAAAGGGAAAAATGTGAAGGAATGCAGGCTGCATTCCAGTGGTAATCCTCATAAATTTTCTCTCAAGCCTCTTCCTATCTGGTTATCTCTCTCACCTATTAAGCCCCTCCTTCTTTCTCTTTATCTCCCTTTTTTGCAATTTCTGTAACCAAAGCAGACATCTGTGCATATGTGAAGGTGTTTGGTCGTTAGTGGGAGATAGGACTAGACTTTATCAGGCCCGCATCAGACCCAGTCTGCTTATCTTAAGCCGGGTCGCCGTCTGGGTTAATTGAGACAACTGTCTGACAATGAGTCAGTAGGGATAGGAGAGGTAGAGAGACAAAGAGATAGGTCTTACCGGGACAGGGCCAAATAAACCTTTTGAAGAAGGAAAAATATGTTTAAAGGCTCTAAAAACAAGATTTCTCAATCAGCTTTGAGGCTTTCCAGATAAACATTATTTTACAATAATCACAATTATAACCCTAACCCTTTTTTACCTCATAATCAGATATGAGGCATGACGTTCTCACCAGAATTGGCTTTTTACCTTTGCCAACGACTGCCGTTAATATTTTACAGTCACAAATTGATATTTGATCATTTATTTTGTTGAAATGAAGACTCTGCATTTGTCGGGAGTAAACATTGGACACTCCTCAAGGGTGTTGCTACTGTAGATATACAGTATCCTAGCCCAGGAAAGAAAAAAGACTGTGGTTGAATGGCAGTCGACACAGGCCACCTCAGAGTCCTCCTTGGTTCTCTTTTGTCCATTGTCCTCTTTCTGTCATCGCTGTGTATTTGGAGCCCTGTGCCCAGCTCTTATTTTGATCATTCTTTTATTTGAGTGTACAGTCGAATTGTACTCATCTTTGCTCCTGCCTAATCTGGCCTCCATGTTTTGGACTCAATGATCTTGTGGCCCAGTGGAATAAGCCTGTTTGCCTCCTCCATAAACCCATGTTCCAGGCTTACACGCTTTGGCGACTTTACACGGGGGCTTTGCAAAAGAAAAAAAAACTAATTTCAGCTGCATGCTGCTGTGTGGATAAGGAAATGGATGAAAAAAAACACCAGTTTGATCATATTGGCCCATGTTGCTGTCAATGGCCTGGTCGCTATTAAGCTTTTAATGCTCAGGACATTAAAGAACATCGGTTGGACTGTCACAGTGGTCACGAATGTGTGTGAACAGTACACGTTTGACGGCCTCTGAGTAATTAGAGCTGTCTAGGAATAGCTGTAACTTAAACATAACAGTAGACTCGTCCTCCATAACACCTCAACATTAGTCATTCACCTCTCTGTTATATTTATGTCTACAGTCTGTGATGCTCCTCAGCAGAGCGGCCAGAATCCTTCTCAGTTTTCACCAACTTTGACCTAATCACTCTGCTGCACTTTGATTAAAACTGCTCTAATTCAGTCTTGCTTACTAGTTTAATCAACTGTCCTCTTTTCTTCTTTTTTCTCCCTGAACACCCTCTCTCTGCCTCTCCTTAACCTCCATCACTGTTACTCCCTTTCTTGTCTATCGCTCTCTTTCTTTTTTATTTGCTTTTCTTCCTTCCTTCCTTCCTTCTCAGGCCTCCCACTCTTCCTCCCCTTCTTCCTCCTCCTCCTCTTCTCTCTCTTGCCACCTCCAGCCGTCTGTGGCGGCCATGGAGGAGGCGGGCTCTGGGCTGGGTCTCAGCATGTCCGTCTCTAACTCCTACCTGATTGGGCAGGCATCCTTGACCACACCCACGGTGAGTCCCCCCAACCCCCGCCCCTCCCATTTCCACTCTTGGCGTGGGTGCTGTGTGGTCCTGGACTGGTGCAGGGGTGGCTTGACCTGTGTGCCCTCCATATGTGATACAGTCTGTTCACGTTCCTCTCCCCTCTTCTCAAGTCTCTGATTGGGCGTTCCCTCAGGGCTCCGTGGTTTACTTTCTGTGTGGTTCTTGATTTTGTTCATCCACCCGTCCGTGTGTGCACTTGTTTTCACAGTGTGGATTTGTTGTTTTGTGCTGGACTTTTTTTTTAGATACGGTGTGATTAATGTGTGCTTTGCGTGATCGTGAGTGTGCGTGCAGTTATTTGTTGTGGTTCTGTCTGTGCGGTCACTGGCCAGCTGAGCTTGTGTTTGTGTGTTGCACATTCCTCCTCGTGACAGGTAATTATTTGACTCTTTCCATCCTTTCAGTTTGCCTCAGAGTCACGGAGTTGTGGGTCTTGTGTTGCTCCTCCAAATATCACAAGAGACTGTCAGGCCTTAGGTTGGGGCAAATAAATAACAAAAATGCCCTTTGTTGGTATAAACGGGGCGTCTGAATCATCAACAGGTTCTTGTTACTGAATAAGCTGGTGGTTAATCAGTTCTATATTCCAGTTAGTCAGGTCCTGACCCTGATCCCAATGCAGACCCGACTATATGTTACAGTGGCTTGGGTCATTATTTCTGGGGAGGGGAGCTTGACCCATAATGACCCCATGGTGTTTGTGAGGCACACTAAGACGGTGTGGATCTCCCTCAGGATATCTCTGGTGGAATGCAGCACCAGATGGTCCTGATGGAAAACACATTCCTCCTGTTTCTGCTCATCTTCCTTTCTCCCCTCTTCATCTTCTTCATCCTACCACGTCACTCACTATCCAAACACACACACACGCACACAAACACACACTCTCTTTCTATACTTTCTTAAATCTTGAATTCAGTCTATCCTTCACCATTACGCTCCATTTCCACACAAACACACACACCCTCTTCCACACCTCCCATTTGTCTGTTTCTGTGGAATGTTTGCATTCCTCAACTCCTTGGGGCATGATGGTTTTGGGGGATGTCTAAGGGAAGCTGCACCATGCCAGGGAAGCTGCTTTGCATATGTTGAGTGGAAAGCAAAGGAAATATTCAGCAGGAAATTTACAAAAAAAAGTAAGCGTGGCCTGAATTGTCAGCTGATCCCGTTCATCTGTGTATGAACACGTGCAAGCATTTTTGTGTGTGTGTCCCAGTGCAAGTTTGTCTGCCGTGTTTATCAGTGATCTGTGGATGCACCGCTTTTTGCGGGAATGTTGAAACAGGGCTGGTATGCACAACATGTTAAAACAGGTCACCGCTACCTTTCCTGGCAGGCATCTCCTCAGCTGGCCACACACACACAAAGACAAATCCCATCCTAAAACCAAGCATACTCAGAGTTGATGTGAGCTAAACGGAGTGTTGCTGTTGAACATCTCTCCCCTCATCTTTCATATTTTATATACCTCACTCCCATAGTCCAGACTTATAGAGGTGTACACTTTTTTCCCCAACCGTCTTCCTTCTATTGTTAAGATTCTTTTTCTGTCTGCTCTGTCTTCACCTCTGTATCCCTTAGTCCTGTCCTTTATTATTATTTTTTTCTTCTTTCCTGCTTTAATTCTTTGCACCAATCACAGAGCTTGGACCATGTTGCCTTGACCAATGCCACCATTCTGGATGGCAGCGGGGGCGGGCCCAACGGTTCCCTGGCTGGCTCAATGGGCTCTATGGCTGTCTGTCTTCCTTCTGAGACTTCTCTCACTGACTCTCTCCACACCTCAGCGGTGAGCTAACACAGGATAGATGATGGTGGGAGTACAAGCAGGATACTTGTATGAACCAGCTCTCTATGATAGATCATAACATGTGATACTGGACTTCCCCTGGCAGATTGGTGTTAGATACAAGCAGCTTGTTATTCAGTTGTGTTGCTCAGATGATAATGTAGTGACTCATATACTTTTTGACATTTTGCTGTTATTATCACTGCCCACATACTGTCTACTGTCTGATTATTCGTAAAAGAATCCCAGTAGAGCATGTTGCACTGCATGTTCCCTTTGCCAGTATATGCCATTACCTTTATAAACGATGCACTCCAGTGCCACCTGGTGGTGAAGAAGACTCTTAGCTGGGAAACTTACCACTCACTGTTGAGTACCAGAATTCTGCTAGCTGCTACCTCTCCCCCTAAGTCGCATATACCCTCTTGATGCCTGTCTGCCCCTTGGAAAACACTCTGTGCCCCTCTCCGCTGCTTTACGCCTCGGTTTGTGTCCCTCCTCTTTTCCCGTAGAGCGAGAGTGCGAATGACGAGGGCGGGGAGGGGGAGTACGTCAACTTGTACTCATCAAACCAAGCCAATGGAGAGCTGCCTCTGTCCCTCAGAGTAAGTAGCTGACCGCCACGGGTGAAAGGTCAATTCCATTTGTGTGTCCCGTCACTTCGGAGAATGAATCAAGGCTTGTTTGACTGGCAGACCTCACCCCTCGCCATTCATCTGTTGCACCGAGCGGCCCTTATTGATTCATCTCTTGAAGTGGTGGTGCTGAAATGGAATGTGAATGTAGTGGAACCTGACTGAGCACGGCTTCAGATTCACAGGTTTGCCTGCTGTGGGAAAGCTGTCCATGCGTGTGTTCTGCCTGGCTGTTCATCGCCGTCTCTCTGGCTGCGCTTCAACTGTTTCGAGCTTTTTAACCTTGTTCTGATCTAACACCTGACATGTAGTCGTACCAAATGGTGTTTCTTAATGGTTCAGTGGGTTTCAATTTTTCCACTAACATTCCCCGTAACAGCTTACCTGTGCATGTGTGACAGCGTGTGTGTGGGGTTGTAGTGGTTCTCCCTTGGGTCAGTGTGTGCGTTCGGGGGGGAATATTTTAGACATTGGTTGTGGTATGTGAAAGTGTAATGGAGCATGAGAGCTCCACAGCATTTGGACGTGTGATTGGAGTCTTACATTTGGTGTAGTTTCAGTGTGAGTGAGATCTTCCCTTGGTGTCTTTGAGTTTCATCTGTTGGGTTTTTCCTATACTGAGGAAAAGCCATATTTTAACCATTAGCCCTCTACAGCTCATTTACATCAACACTAATGGGGACAACATCCTGATCCTGAGACATTTGTACAATGCATCCATCCTCTCTTCCACCAGACGTGTTGCATGTGGGCCTGGTGGTCTGTACAAGCTCATCAATAACCAGGCTCCTGTCACTGCATGGAACCATTCACCAATCATGTTCCATGTATCCGTCTGTACAGTCGCTGATTATTGTTTTTCCCTCCATCGATTAGGAAACGATTGCAGATGACGACGTACTTCAAGACCCCACCCCTCAAATGCCATCCACCAATAGCAAAGAGGCTTTGGACAAGGAAAAGTAAGTGCTGTAATATATACACTCTCAGTAATACATGCTGCTTATATTTCAATTAATTAAACTGAGAAGCAAATCAGATCTTTTAGAATATTTTTAGTTTTCTGGGGTGTTTCTGCTGCTATTTCTCCACCATTCATAAAATACAAATATTTTTCTGGCTTTGATAAGCCCCTCCTCCTCTGTAGATATTGGTCACTTTGTTATAAATTCACACCCATGTAGACCTCACTAAAATTCCTAAACCCACTTTATTTTAATACAGTCTCCAGCAGGACCTATGATGCACGGCAGATTTGCTGGATGATATTTGTGCATGCAGCACCCGACTGTTGCAAAATATCTTAACTCAGTACTTAACTTGTGTTTGGATTATTTATTCTAAAGTTTCTTCTTAAATAAAGTAATTAGGACCCCGGGACATACAAAACACTTTTGCTCCTCTCCTAGTTCCCTTAGCACCGTCATGTCCCGTTCTTTTCTCATCCAGTGTCTCTCCAACCCCAAATCACTGAGTAACCGGGGCAACGACTGTGTGCTCGAGCTTCGTTTTAAAATATCTGTCCAAAGTAAAACCAGGAGCTCTGCATTTTTTATATAAAAGTGACATGTTGCTGCAATCACCAACCTGATGTGATGGAGACTATCAGGGCTACATTATAAAGTTGTTTCCTGAGATTGTCCTAGTAAAAAAAAATCTTTTAAAACCTGTGGATCACACCAGGATCATGTTTATAAAATATTTCCATGTATAGGAAGACAATTATTTGGTCATAAGATCATCAGTTATTCTTTCCTTGTAACCAGTCTAGTCTAAACATTAAAATACTTTAAGAAATAAAAACACAACATGAAAAAACGATTTCGCTTTCACTGTACATATGATACTGCAGTGGTAATTACTGGCAGATGGTTGTGGTTGTTACAGAAAACATGATGACGTCAGGATCTACAACATTTCCAGAGTGAATCCAAAAGCAAATTCAGCTTGAAAGAGAATGAATTTCCTCCACAATAGCTGAGCTGCTGTATAACATGTTTGAAACCTTCATAGTCTCACACATGTATCCCAAACTGCCTCCCGTCAGAATCCTGTGATGAGAAGATTCATTTTCCAGTGTTGACATGATCAGCTAATCAGCTAATTATTTTCTAAATGTTTTGTCGTTAAATTATGAAATCTATTGAAAAATACTTCACTACTATTGCTTACATAAATATCACATTCTCACATTTGAGAAACTGATATTTGAAAACAAAGTATCATCCATCCAAACCTTATCAATTGATTAACTAACTGTTTCCGCTCCAATATTTAGTATGTACATAAGACTTTGCTACCGTCACTCTTACGTGCGTGTGTGTATTTGTGTGTGTGTCAGTTTCAGGAGGCAAAAGTCAACAGAGTCGGCAGGAAACGATGAAGAGGATGTGGACGAACTCTCCCTCATAGACCACAAGGAGATAATGAGCAGGATAACTCTGAAACAAGCAGTAAGAGCCACTGCTTCCATCTCCACTGCTGATGCTGTGTACTGTTTTTAGAAACCTACTGTGGCAGAACTGTGCAGCACCAGCATACAAAGCACATTTTATCCTGTTAGGCCTGTGCAGACTAAAGGTCACTGTGAGTCACTCAGATGTGAAATCAGATCCCGAGATGTGCCAATGATGTCCATTGCTGCCCTCTGGAGTCAAGTCTCTAAAATTGCATCCCTGAAAAATGTCAAACCAGCCTCCTCCTCCTACACCTCCTCTTCCTCCTCCTTTGTCCTCTATGGTGCAGTCTGACAGACAGATGTGTGAAACTACTGCTCCCCACACGGCAATGTGACAGCTATGATGAATATCAGGAGATAGGCTGAAATCAGAAAAGCAAGGAAGAATGAGTCACGGCCTATGATGACATTTACATTTTTGTTTCCGAGGATGTGGTGTAGTGGGGGTGCTTGTTTGTCACTCAAGTCTGGCTTTTTATTCATCGTCATCAGGAGCTGGTGCAGGACAGGGAGGGGTGGGGTGGTGGTGTTTTTTATGGATGGGTGGGGTGGGGGGGGAGAAACGAGGCAGAAACCGGAAAGGGGCAAGCTACATTTTAGCTAGACTGCATGACTCTACATCTACTCTCACCTCTCTTCTCCTCTCCTGCTTTGATTATCATTCACTTATCTCCATCCTTTTGATCTGTCGTTCATTTTCTCCACACCTCTCCTTAATATTCCCAGAGTGACGATGGCCCTGATGTTCGTGCTGGATCAGGAGATATTCTATTAGTCCACGCTACAGAAACAGACCGCAAAGGTAAAGTACAGACCACAGAACACATTAAGACTCCCACTTAACCCACATATGTGTTATGCAGAGTCAAGTGTGTTACTGTGCTTCAGGGTCACTGGAACAGCTTGGTATTGATAGCTTGACAGACCTGCAGTCATTAGACCAATATATTTGTATTTGTAAAGTCTGATTTCTTTAGTTTGACGCATGAGTTGCTATTTTTTCTAACCGCCTCCTCTGAGTAGCATCTTTAAACAGCCTCTGTCTCTCTGTGGTTCAC
Organism: Pseudopleuronectes americanus; assembly: GCA_038501795.1. NCBI lineage: Eukaryota > Metazoa > Chordata > Actinopteri > Pleuronectiformes > Pleuronectidae > Pseudopleuronectes > Pseudopleuronectes americanus. The sequence continues at coordinate 6,949,424 of CM076733.1, forward strand.
TTATTTGCATTGTGTCAGTCAGGGTTATGGAGCCTTTCACGTTTGATGATGTGTTTTCAGCTTTAGGTGGTTAATTGGGACGTCTGGCTGCACAGCTTATTTGAATCTGCTGCTTTTTTTTTCTCTTTTTTTGCCTGACAGATCTTGTTTTGTACTGTGAAGCCTTCCTGACTACGTATAGGACTTTTATAACCCCAGAGGACCTAATTAAGAAGCTACACTACAGATATCCTTTTCAAATCACTCAACATGTCAGTCAGAGCGTGATCGTTGTTTTGTTGGAAGAAGACTGTTTTTCTTGCAAAGTGATTTTTTTAAATATATATTTACCAAGGATAGACATGTTTACCTTGTTTGCTCCAGTTTAGATCTGTCAGTTAAAAGCAGTCATCGAATCCACAGAAACACAACAATTCTCTGCTGATGGATACAAAAGTCTTTCATAATGACTGAATCTATTGGTGCTTCTTGTAGTTGTTTGCTTTGCCTCAAGGCACCAAAACAGAACCCAGATCATCTATATATTTATAGACCAAACCATTTAAAGAGATGATAATGAAATTGCACTTTGCTTACAGACCCATTGTTTTGACTGCAAGAGTTTAACAGTTTGTCATCTTCCTGATTGATTGAATTAAAGTCCATTTTATGTCTTAAATGTAAAAAATTAGGTAAATTGGTTATTTCATCTTGAGTTTGATAAAATGAACTGTGTGCAATGAAAGTTAGAACTATTAAATTGATTTGTAGAACTATAAACTCCCAAACGTTGGAAGGAACCACTTTGTTTCAAAAGAGCAAAACTTTCATCACTTATTGAAGCCTGAAAATGTCCAAAAGTTTGCCGTAGTTCCACATGTTTTTGTGCACTGTGATCCAGATATAGGTACAGTATTGTTTTCATTGTCCTTGACCACTAAGCACATATACCAGCTTCTGTCACAGTCCAGACACCTTCAAGAAGCGAGTCAGCAAGAACACGTTCTTCGTGCTGGTTCGAGTAGTGGATGAGCTGTGGTGAGTGGGACGCTTTAATTTTTTCTTTGTTTGTAGCCATTAGTTATTAATGCCCCTTCTAAACAGCATAATGTAAACTCAAGAATGATTAATTTGTGTAATTCTTCAGTCGTATCACTCTAATAAGGAAAATATTTGCTTTATATCATGTTTATTTGAAGAAAATCAATCCTAGGTGCTGACAGCTATAACCAGAAAATGTCTCTTCTTCTTTGAAGACCAGCTGTGTCCGTTTCCTTCTGCTCTTCTGTTTCTGTCACAAAGTTTAATCATATGATCCTTTCCTTCTTTCACTTCTTTCCTCCAGCCTGGTGGAGCTGACGGAGGACATCTTGAAACAGCTGATGGAACTGGTGTTCACGCTGGTGTGCTATGGCGAGCTGAGCCTCGCCCGCGTGCTCCGCAAGAACATCCTGGATAAGGTGGAACAGAAGAAGCTGCTCCGCTACACCAACTCCCTCAAGCCCCTGGCCGCCCGAGGGGTCTCCGCAAGGTATTGTGGGGGGTCAAGGGTCAGCGCTGTGTGACACTTGTAGGGGGTGTGTTGATGCTACAAGTGGGAGGCTGCTTTTCCATCTTCACGGCTCAGTGTTGGGGATAACAGACAGTATTTTGTTAAATGCTTTGTAGACACCATTAGAGCAGCACAAATGAAGTTGTCAACTGACAGTTTGCGTTTCCTCACAGGCCTGGAACTCTTCATGACTTCCGCAGTCATGAGATTGCTGATCAGCTCACTCTCCTTGATGCTGAACTCTTCTATAAGATAGAGGTAAAGCAGTGTTGTCTTCGTGTTGGATATAATGGTTTATGTTTTGTTGACATTCATTGTGCTTTTGACCCAGAGCCACACCTCAACCTAAATCCCTAAATCACTTCCTGTTTCCCCTCAGATTCCAGAGGTGCTGCTTTGGGCCAAGGAGCAGAACGAGGAGAAGAGTCCGAACCTGACTCAGTTCACAGAGCACTTTAACAACATGAGCTATTGGTAATACCACAAACACCATGACCTCTCACCGCTTTCTGTCGTTGGCATTATTGTCTCTTCTCTTATACCATCTGTCCATTTCTCTTTGCTACAGGGTCCGCTCTTTGATAATTCAGCAGGAGAAAGCCCAAGACCGAGAGAAGCTGCTCCTCAAGTTCATCAAGATAATGAAGGTCAGTCAACAAGAATATCTGGATTCATCTGTATTTTTGTTGTTTAATGCAATCATATTAAAAACAAATGTATTTTTACAGCACTTAAGAAAGTTGAATAATTTCAACTCTTACCTGGCGATACTGTCAGCCCTGGACTCTGCTCCCATCCGGAGATTGGAGTGGCAGAAACAGACCTCGGAGGTGAGTCTTCAAGATGTCTGTGTTTGAATCTGAACATCTGGGCTCATTGATAACTATCATGATGATCACTTTTCTCTCGTACCCGTCTCCTCCTTCGTCCTCTCTCAGGGATTAGAGGAGTATTGCGTGTTGATCGACAGCTCCTCCTCATTCCGAGCGTACAGAGCTGCTCTGTCCGAAGTGGAGCCTCCATGTATCCCGTACCTGTAAGTGAATGAATATTTGAACTCATTCCGTTTTTTATTGAGGGCCACAGTTTGACATGACATGTCCATCTTCCAGGGGTCTGATACTCCAGGACTTGACCTTTGTCCACCTGGGGAACCCTGACTACATCGACGGAAAGGTCAATTTCTCCAAACGCTGGCAGCAGTTCAACATACTGGACAGCATGCGGCGCTTCCAGCAAGTGTAAGTCCACTTGGTTACATATGTGATGAATCTAAAATGGTTTTCAGCAGAGGCCCAACTGTTCCAAAAAATTCAATCCAGCTGAACATATTTTTTCACACTCACAGATTCCATGAATTATTCCCTGAGAAAACTGCTCTATTTCACAATGTTAAAGAATGTGTTTGGGGGGGATCCTCGATACAGCCCTTTCTTTCTTTAGTTATTTCTCAATGTTACATCCTTCCACTAAGTTTCTTAGAAATCCATTCAGTAGTGTTTATGAAATCCTGCTGACAGAGGTGAATCTATAATCTCTTTGGCAGAGGTAAAAACGTATACTGGAAAGTTTTGTAAACATTATCACAGCAATGAATGTTTGCCACTGGCAGGGAATTTATCGGGTGCCAGGAAATATGATTTATATTTCATTAAATTTGAATATCTTCAAACATTTCTGTCATTTCACGTGGTCTGTTTCTTTCCTGGCTGATGAATTACTGCGTTCCTCATACTTGGCCCTCTTCTCATTCCAGGCATTATGAACTGAAGCGCAACGAAGACATTGTGTGTTTCTTCAATGACTTCAGTGACCACTTGGCAGAGGAGGCCCTTGTGGGAGCTGTCGCTCAAGATCAAGCCCAGGAACATCGCCAGGCGCAAGACGGAACGCGAGGAGAAGACCTAGGGGCTCGCGGGCCTTTTTTCGAGACTGACCTCCAACTGTGCTTCATGACACTAACTCCACTTTACTACAGACTGAGAGAAAGACGAATGGAAGCTATCCGCTGGAGCAAATGGGAGACTCATTGTGGGGGATGCAGAACAAGCTAGACTGAAGCGTGCCCGGGGTTTTTACATAGAGCTCTGCTGCTCTGGGAGATTATAATTGGGATTACCGCGGGAAGAGATTGTGACTGCGGTGAAACGGGACGATGCCTTGTGCCAAGGAGGACGGAAGAATCGCACAGAGCGGGCAGACGCCGCGGAAATAACCAAAGTCTGCTCGCTGGGCTCTCTGTTTTAGAGTGGAGCTGTTGCGTGTGTGTGAGAGTGAGCTGAATGGTCCATTACTCTCCAAGTTGCTCCTTCCTCTTCCTTTATGTACGTGCCATTTGTCGGCCATCTTCTGCGACCCTCTCTCCCACTCATGAGTTCCCCTCAAAAAGCAGAACCTCGAGAGCGACCTGCTGTGAACTGTGACGTCAACATGCAGGCCGCAGACAGTCCCCACCGGGGGAGGGGGGTTGGGGGGGTTTGAACTTGAAGAGGATGGCCGTAAGAGACTGGAAAGTTTGTTTTGAAACATTTTGTGTAAGAATCATGTATGGTTATGAAATGTATTATATACAGTGCTCCTTTTGTTCTTAAAAAGGATGTTTATGCTTACGAGAAGAGCTTCGCTTCTCCCAAGTGCCATACATATGTGCACTAAAAAAAGCAAAGCAAAAACACAAAAAAGATAAATTACTAAAGATGCTGTGATCTATGTATGTCATACTGAATCATCGTGTGCCGTGTTCAAGTGTAGAGAACCGCGAGGCGATCACAATCATGTCCCAGTCATGTCGGTGTGTGAAAGTGTCTGTGTGCGACTGAAGTCCTCGGCGACTTGTGTGTCCGTCATTTCAACATGTGCTGTAGTATAAAGTCAGTTTAATTCCTTTTTTGGGATAGAACCAACACATCACACTGTGCTCTCAAACTCCAATAAAACAAACAGCTCTGTTTCTATATACACTGTGCTGCTCCGAAACTTGTCAAAATTCAAAGCAAGAATCAAAACCATTATGACAGAATTTTCCATTTATTGTTGAACATAGGGATTCATGGAGATTGGACTTAAGAAAAATTAAGGCAAGAGTTCTGCATTAAATAAGTCAAAAAGGAAGCACTCGGACTAAAGGTAGGAGTGAAACTAGAGAAAACACAACTTGGTTTTAATAAGTTATGAAACAGAAACAGGTAGAGCAAAAATTGACAGAAAACATTATTAATATAACTTAAATATATTAATCTTCATTAAGCAACAAAAACACAAGTGTATAAAGGTAAAACTCAGTGCAAAAGCACAACAATAAACTATAACAACACGTCTTGAGTAAATTAATTCATTTCAGTAACCGTTCTGACCACAGTTGAAACCTAAAAAAAAATCAAATCATCGACATCATGGAAGACTATAGACAGACTTAGCATTTCTGTTGTGCACCAACAATAAAAATACAATTCGAAGAGTTGCAGCTCTGACCGCTTGTGATACTTTTACTATGGATATATATTTTTTTAGTCTGCTGAGACTGGCATCACAGTTTTTGGACCACTCTGCACAAATCAGGAGCCGCATCCCCGAGTCTGGAGACATTCATCATCCACACATGCGTCCTACAAAGTCTCAATGAGGCCGACTGCTGGGTTCCAGCAGGACCCTCTTTCCTGGATTAGCGGCTCCGTTCTGCAGGTCCCCGTGCTCGGTAAGGGCTCGCTTGAAGCCGCGCCCGTTGCCGTTCATGGTCCCACGCTGCCATTTGCAGAGTTCTCCATTCAGAATGTCCTGGATGTGCTGCACGATGAGGTTGATGGCCACTGATGACAGACAGATGAAGGACTTACCAAGTGATCATGATCTTTAGCTACTACATGAAGAAATAAGACACTTACCCATGTTGTCAACTCCCCTTGGAATGATGACGTCTGCGTACTTCTTGGTCTGAGATAAAAACCAGAAAATGGGACAAAGCTCAGAGGTTTGTTGACGGACACTGAACGACATGAACAGAATCAATCCTCATACTCACAGGCAAACAAAATTCCTCGAAAGCAGGCTTGACGAACGTTGTGTACTGTTGGAGAATCTGCTCCAGGTCTCGTCCCCGGGTCATGTCTCGCAGAACTGCAGAGGAATCGGGTCAAACCATTAACAAACGTACTTTGACAAATGGAGACTTGTGTTTGAGAGGAACATTCCTACCTCTGCGAGAGAGTCTGACGTCTGAATCTGTGTCCACGAAGAGCTTCATGTGAAACATATCACGCACTTTCTGGGGGTAGAACACCAGGATCCCCTCAAAGAGGACCACGTCCGCTGGGTAAACTGTGATCCTGTCTTCCAGCCTGCAATCATAAACAATAATATTCATAAAAGAGCACTGGGCTAAATGTCTTATCGGCAAAGGGTCAACGTGCTTCCAACATACCTTGAATGCGTAACAAAGTCATACGTTGGCACTTCCACCACCTTTCCTTCCGCAATGTCCTTTAACGTTTGGTACATTAAATCATTGTCAAATGCCTCTGGAAGACAAACAGACAAGTCATGTTAATAAGACGATTAATACAACACCATATAGACTGATAATAAGAAAAAGTATCATTTCAAAGTTGGCAGATCTTTTAATGAACCACAGACTATCATACCAATTCTGTTATACTGGTTAATACAATGAGGTAATACGAAATGTATAACATATTATATACTGTAAGGAGACAGTGCTTCCTCTACCACTGTCAAACCCATATTCATCAGGGACTCTATTGAATAGACCTTGGCTGCAAATAGTGATTATCTTCATTATTAATTAATCTTTTTTTATATTTATTTCTTTTTAATTTTTAGTTTGTCAGAATAGTGAAAATAATTCGACAAAGCCCAGAGGAAATCCTCAGATGTCACGTTTTGTCTGAAAGACCCCAAACATATTCAGATGACCATCCCACGTGACAGGGAAAAGCAGGAAATCCTCACATTAGAAACCGGTACATCAGGGAATTTAACAGTTTCGCTTTCAATTCTCGTGAAAACCAACTCAAGACTGGTCTGGCCTAGGCTCACCTGGATGATCGAAGTTGTACTGGCCCCTCAGCGCCTTGGCCTTCTGCTCGGGGGTCAGGACCTTGTAGAAACAGTCCTGACTTATGATGGCCACCTTCCTCTGGCGGTGGTCCACCATGTTCTGACCCAGGAGCTCCATGATCTTGGCGCAAACTGTTGACTGAGGCAGAAAAGTCACGTGGATGTTATTTACGATTCAATGTTTTGTGTTATACTAGCGAGGACGGATTCGAACACATTGAGATGAAGTCGCTTGAGAATCCGCGGGAAATGAACGTCCTGGTGTGTGAGAGGAGTTTAGCTTTGCTAAGTAAATAACACTATTATCGTATCAGAGTTAGCTCGTTAGCTCTTTGGCGCTGAAGTGCCACAAAGAAGAGCTGCAAGCGGCAGAAACATGTATAATGAGAGTTGGAGCGTGTTAGTAGAATAATATATAAAGACTGTAGTCATTGAGGGAGGGGGCGTGTCGTGGCTGGTTTGACAGTTTGCAGAACAAACTAAGCTAGGCTACTATGCTAACTTCCCTTCTCGGTCTCATCCTCTGTCAGAATAAAGCCCCACTGACCTTGCCGCTAGCGGTTCCTCCGCTGACCCCGATTAAGAAAGGGTGATGCCGCGGCCTCTCCGCCTCGTCTGCGGCTCCGGAGCACTCCATTTGCGGTCCGACAGAAACGTAAGACCGCAGAAAAGTCTGGATAGCTTAGCTACACGCTAGCTATGTTATCTGTGGCGTCGATAACGCGCTGTTCTCGCGAGAAGTGACTTACTCTCGACCCGAGTGTCAACAGAGGACAGACTCGAGCGGAAGTGCGTTCGATATTTACATAAAATAAGATGTTTTACTATATATTTACTTTTAGAGCGGAACGGCATAAACTAATTAGATGAAATATGATTAAAAACTTTAAATATAAATAATCGGCAATGCAGGTCTATGATATTTGTATTTTGGGGTTCAGGGATTCTATTTTTAGCCCTTACTATTAGAATCTACTTTTATTAATTTCTCCGAATGCATGACAAAAGATAAGAAATTGAAAACATTTACATTTATTATGAAATTAAATATGAACATCTTGCAATATACAGATAATAATATGAACAAGGTTATTTTTTTTCTGGATCATTGTGTAATTTTTCAGTGTCTTCACTACACGGTGACTTGTCTTTGCTGGATTCATCCACGACGATCTCTAGAGCAGCACTTCCCTCAATCCTCCTCACAGTCTCTCCTTTGGCAGCGAGGATCTCCTCAATGTTTCTAAAGCACAAATCAACACAAGACGAGACTTGCTCAGAAATAGTTTAGTGCACACGCAGTTGTTGGTAGTCCAACCTCCTAATAAAGTGCTTGCTACACTTTCCCTTCCACCTGTCTCAATTGTTTCATGTTCTTTTGAAAGAGATCTTGCTGTTAACCTAAACACCAGCTATGCAGAACACTAAACAGTATAGTGTTGAAAATAATTAGATTTTATCAACCAATATTTGTTTTTTGATATATAACAGAACTGCAGCTTCACAGCAAGAGGATTCCAGTTTCAACTCTGTTTCGTTTGTGTGGAAATTGCATGTTTCCCCAGTGTCTGTGTGGCTTTTTTCCCAGGTTCTTGGAGACACCGGCCCCTCACCACAACCCTCAAGGGATAAATGGTATAGATAATGGATGGATTGATATATTTTTCACAATTAGTAACAATAAATAACAGAAAATAGGTGATGTTATGCCACATTTGATCTGGTGGTGTATGCTGTTTTTGAGTGTGGTGTGTGTTATTTTTTGTTATGACAGTAAACTGGCTTACTGAACTTCTAAACTCTATGTCTCAGATTTTTCCCTGTCACAAACCACTGCTGATCACGATGTCGTTTTCTAATTATGTTCTGTTCAACTGGCAAATACGACATTCCCCTCGGCTACTGCAGCAGAGTGTCACTGCTTCAATCTGTCATATGCTGATTCATCTCTGACAAGTGGGTTATTGGGGCTGTTGGACCAGCATATGTCAACCAAGATGGGCCGTCACATCTACCACCTCCCTATGCATTCAATTGACAGCCTGGTGAAGGATGTAGCCTGTGTTATGTTAACACGTATTTGCTTCACCCCATTTAAATCAATGAGGGACAGTTAAACAACAGATACTCTGTGGTGAGAGGTTAAAAGCATCACAAACCTCTTCCCCTCCAGGTCGGAGAACCAGTTGAGGTTGTCAGCGATGATGTGGTGTTTCTCACATCCTGGACACGTCACTATCACTACACCCTTGTTGTAAGCCAGCTTGGAAATCTGCTTCGTGGATCTAGTGGAGCAAACCTGCAAACATGATAGAGACTGTGTGTCAGACTCTATCTCTCACGCAGACTTGGGTCAGATCATTAAAGAGAAGCTGTTCTCTGCGACCTTGCATGTGTAAACAAGGCGGTAGTGTGTGGACTTGATCGTCCCAACAACGTCACTGCGGACCGCCGGAGAGGTTGAGGCTCCTCTGCAGCAGCGGACCGGACCAGCGGGGAACAAACTGCGGACTCTGTGCTGCTCCTGCGCCGGGAGAAGTAGTCCTGTCCCGGTTGCGTTTGTCCGTGGTCCCGCAGGACACCGGCTGAACAGAGCTGAACGACCGTGAAAACAGCGAAGCAAGTGGCTGACATGCAGCGTCACCACCGGAGAAGACGAAGGTCGAAGAAGAAGAAAACACTTCTGTGACATCAACATGTCTGCGGCTCCGATTCACAAGTTACACACGATTTCATCAACGAGGGACTCGTCCCGTATTGATGACGTCACCTGACGGGCCATTCAAAACAAACTTTATTCACAAGATGTTCGTACAACATAATAAAGCACTTATTACTTTATTGTTACATTTCATCAGGTATGACATCAATTTGTCTCCTGGGGGCGAAACTAACGTCATATACACAGTCAGAAAAACAAAAGGGTTGTGTGATGGAAAGTTATGTTAAATAAATATAATTAGATAAGACACTGACAAAATGTCTATTCTGTGATCTTTTTGACAGGATATTATTAATATGAATCCACTTTGGTTGCAATAGATGCCCGGAAGTTACAAAGTCACGAAGTAACAAAACTATTTTCAGCATTGTTCAAACTAGTCAGGGCCCAGGAATGTATCCTTGAGCTTAGAGGCCATCAACACAAGGAGAAACTGCTGTCATTCTGAGAGTGGGAGGTTTTTCCAGTGCTGAGGTTTTGTTAACAGTATTTCTCTTTCTGAAAATTACCTGCACAGAGCTTACATATACCACATATGATGAACCAGCACAGAATACATTTGCCTTTCGTTATACAAGAACCTATAAGAAATGATTAGTGGGTAAATTTGTCTATATTGAGGTGAGTCACTACAGGCAAAACTTTCATAACCATTCATCAAATGTAACATTTACTTATCTCAAAATACATCATCAAAATAAAATACTGAGAGCAAAAAACATTTATTATTACACAGCTATGTATTGCACTTGAGCTATTGAATTGCACAAACAGAGATGTGTTAAACAAACCAATTGCAAGAAAATGATAAAATAACACAAACTAGCATCAAATAAAAAAATAAAAACAACTTAAAATGAACGTTCACACATTGTCTACTCCCCCCTATGCTCCATCTTCAAAAAACAACAGAGTTAAGAAACATAACATGCTTCCATACTGCTCCATACTTACTACAATTGTATTGGATTTTGCTGCTACAAAGTTGACTTCTGAGACTTTGAAGGATGTAGCCTGTGTTATGTTCACAAGTGTTTTGTCCACCCTATTTAAATCAGTTAACGATCCCTTCAAGGATATCATTTTGAATTGTAGTGTTTCTCATTTTCTGTGAGTAAAGAAGTTTAAAACCAAAACCTTCACTCAGGAGTCATACCAATATTTAAACCTAGAGGAAATAATGTGGCATTCATCATGATAATTATCGTTATCGACTGTTAAATATTACTATCATTGTTGTTGTTGTTGTTGTTCTCTTTACTGCTGCCTCCGTGCTTTTATTTCGACAGCGGCGTCAGCCTCGGGACTTCCGCCTCCCAGCTGTAGTTCTCTGCGGAGCCGCTCCGCTGCTGCCGTCTTGCGCTGCCGTTTTCTCCCCCGTCACCGTCGCTCCGGCCCCGGCGTCCGACCAGCGACCGACCCGCAGCCACAGCCGCAGAGAGCCGTCACAGACATGTGTCACCCGTGTGCCGAGGAGGCAACAGACCGCGGCTGCAGTAAAACAGGTGGGTCTTTCTCCTCCGGTTACAATGTGTGTGTGTGTGTGTGTGTATGTGGAGCGGAGGGTTTTTAGCTGCGCGGCTCGGCGAGACTCCTCTGCCGCAGCGAGCTAACCGGGCATCGGTGCGAGACACGGTCTCCTCCCGCCTGTTGTTGTGGAGAGGAGCGGCGGATAAAAGGTCGCGGGCAGGATTATATTACATGTTGTTTCTACAGTGCCCCATCGGGTTAGTTAGAACTGAGGGAATATTCTCCACCACGTATCAGTTACAGCAGCTGAAGGGCCAGCAGGTATTAGGACTGGAACCATTCTATCAATGAAACAGATACAAATGCAGATTTTTGATATAAATAGTGGAATAACATATTGTAATAACCTGATAATAGCCTCATTGTCTCAAGCCTCAAGTTTGCAATTTTCTTCATGATATTTTCTATGTAATAATTATCAATGAAACGCATAGACTGTGCACACGAGATACAAATACAGACATTCAATATGGAACTCTGGGTTAAACCCCCTAGAACAATAAAGGCCATGTTGTTTAACCTGTAGTATTTCTATTATTCATTAGATGCTTTCTACTGTATATTGCAGAGTCTATTCATCAATCGACCAGATAATCAATCGGCAACTTTCTTGGTTTGAGCTTCACCAAAATAAAGCTTTGATGATGTCACACAGTACAAATACCTGAAAACGATCAGTTTTCATTTTCAGGTATATACACTGTTAGTCAGACAAAATACCACACTTTGGTTTGAGGTTACATTCTTCTTAATTTTAGTCTAATATTGTCTTGTATATTGCTGATGATTTGTTGGCTCTTTTCACAGCTTTTTACCTTTACCTCCTAAAGAGCTTTTCTTGCCCTGTGTGTGTGTGTTGGAAGCTTCTGGATGCCAACATATCCTTTGTTATCAATAAAGTATCTATCAAATGACTAATCTGTCTACGTATAGATGTCCCTCTGCTCTGTGGGAAGTTATCTCAGACAACCTCTTCTGTCATTCCATAAACTAAACAAACAAAAAAAAATACATTGATACGGAGAATAATCATTATTTGCAACCCTTGCATATGGTTGAATGTGTGTTTTCATCTTAACACAAACATGGCAACGATACATGAGGCTATAGTGTTATGTAATACACATTAAAGAGCTTATATGGTCGATGTGGTAATTGTTTTATGTTTGTGTAACGTCTTTTATTGGGTTATCGTTGTTCTCTGTGGAAAAGGGCATCGGACTCTGCAATACAGGCCAAACAACTAGTCACATTAAAGCTAGACACATTAGTCTGATCATATTATCAGCACAGGCTTCTACAAAGTGGATTTGAATGGTCTTTAATTCAGGTGTGTGGGCGGGGTCGAGAGAGAGGGATACATGGTCAGTGCTGTCTTCAAACAGAAAGGAAAGTGGGTTTTTGTCAGTCAGAACCAGTTGGACCTGGTCTGGACTGCCCTGTCTCGCCTCAGTGTCTCAGAGCTGCCATCGCCAGCCGTGGGCAGATGGGCTGATATCTGAAGCTGCAATAACTGGGTTTCCTGCAGTTGCCACATAGAGAGGGCTTTTGTTTTCAGCGAACAGTATAAACACTCACAGATATCCAGTGTCCAATGATGTAAGACTGAGGGAGCATTAGAGAAGCTGGAACTTGGAACGTTCTTTTCATAGGATCTTCATATGTAAAATAGAAGCTCCCGAAATTGTCTGGACACAATTTCTGGACTTTTACAGCTTGAATCAGTAAATTCATCATTCAATCAGCTGCTATGATGTTAATCAAATACTTTCAGGTAGAGTACTCAGAGATGTAACAAACCCAAAAGTCACATCATCAAAAAAAAATGGATTAAATGAAAGATTGAGCTTGAATTCTTTCCTTCCATACATCCATCAATTTTCTACTTATTCTGTTAAGGTTTTTCAAGGAAGCTGGCGTCCTTCCCAGCATGGATTGGGCAGGATGCGGTGTAACACATACACACACAGAGAGAAAAACCCAATTACACCCAACACACAAACTTAAGTTATGTTATTTTCCTCAGCAAAGGGTCTCTTGACATCTGGAGGTAACAGCAGCTCCTTAAGGATACAAAAAGATTACTACTTATCACATAAGGCCTCAGGTACAGTCGGCTGTTACATTCACATCTGTTGCCTTCCTGTGAGGTGGGGAGGTAGCCAGGGGTTGAGTTTTATTTTTTTCTGGGATTATTAATTAAGTTTGTTCAAGTTATTTTGCAATGATTTCATTAAAACCTTACAACCTTTTTCGAGGGAGCTTTAGATGGATAATATGCTGCGAAAAGACCAACAAGCCAGGATTTGTATCTACATGAGAATTAAAAGACTAGAGTGTCCTTGAGGAAAATTGTACTTGGCTTTGTAATACATCGGCTCTCACAGCAGCCAGGTTCACCTATGCCTCTCTCAGCCATTTTGACCAAAATTGCCTGCACAAAAGCAGCTCTGTTCTATTCAGGGAACACAATCTAAAGAAAGGAACAGAGAACCAGAAGAGGAGTCACTATGTAATCCAGTCCTGACATTTTTCTTTTTTAATTTTAAGATTATTACAACATTTTCCTCTATTACTGTTTGTACTTGTGATCACGTTGGGGCGGTTTGGAAAGACTAGACTAGAGTGGCACACATAGTTCACATACCTTCACCAAGGCCAAACATTAAACCACATTTGAATTCACCAGATCCAGGTTTTGGTTTGGATGGGATCCATAAATTAATTATAAGACTTATCAAAGAAAATGTTGAATCTCACAATGTTAAGGAAAGTGTCTTTTTTTTTGCTGGATCCTTAAAATTCCCCAGATTCAGATCCACACCGAAATGTGTTGGGTTCATTCCGGACCCACACCGCATCCTTCCCTCCAGGTTATCCTGGTAATCGATTCAGTAGTTTTGGGGTAATCTTGCTAACAAAAGGTAGATCATTTACTACTTAAACAAAACTTTAATGTAATTTTAGACTTTATGAGTTTAACTCTTGATCTTTGCTTTTTGTGTGGCCATAAGGAATCTCTTCAGAAACTTGTTTTTATCTCGCCGCATGTAAGATGAATCTCTATAGTTACAGTTTTATTATTAATCATTTTTAGTTGATCGGAAACATACCGACTAGTTCAAGTTTCTCCAGCATCTGTGTTTGGCAACAGTGATAGTGAGCAGGTTGGTGTTTAATGGTTTCAGTCTGAACATATGTAAATGTATTGATCTGAGCTTAGAGGTGTAATTAGTCTTTTTGGCATATATAGAAACTGCACTGGTGCCTGTGTTTTGGTGTCTGTGTTTAATACCATGTTAATGATGGCACTGATAGTTGTTCTCTCAGATGCTGGGCTCTCTGTGTGCTGTGGTGTCTGAGTTGAGGTGAAGCAGCAGCCGATCAGAGGAGGCCTGCACCGACTGTACTGCCACTCTGGTTTGAGCCGGATAAAACAAAGCTTTTTTTGTTAGCTATCCACTTTCATCCTTCTACTGTAAGAGTTGAGTAAACGGGGAGATACAGTTTTCGGAGAGATTCCTTTTTTATATGGGCTACTCCCAGTTACATGGATCATACGATTATGATCTTAGATATAATAAAGATAGGGTTTGCCTGCAATAAAAGTTTATTTCATGTTATAAGCTTGAAACATCTTGGACAAGAACAAAATGCTTAGGTGGCTGTAGTTGTTGCATTAATCACACTTTTACTGTATGAGAGAAGGGAAGTAGCTCAGTTGTGGTTTGACCGAGAGTAAATGCACGCCTTGGAACATCTTGAGGTTTGAGGGTTTGTTTTTAACATGGCCAGCAGTCCGATATCACTTTGTTTCACTTTTATTACGCTGAAGGTCTTGTTCTTGACTTAATTTCAGTTTTTTTGTACTATCTGATCATTTACTCTGTAAGCAGTCAAAACCCATTTAACAAAGCTCATCAGGAAATGTTTCTTTCCGGTCGTGTTTTGAAATGTAATTTGTCCTATGGCTTATACCTTTAACAATGAACATAGAGGAGGCACTGTTTAAACATGCTGTGAAGGTCTTCAGATATCCCTAACCTAATGCAGGCTTTTCATTATATTGCATTAAATATAACATTACCTTTGGGGCAAAAGGTCCTGAGAGAAAGCACAAGTGCAAGCATTGATCTTGGAAGGTTGTGAATCATTTATCTGGAGCTGGCGAATGTTATCATGCTTTGATTGATTGGCTTATAAACGGCCAAGAAATCCTCAAGTTGTCGGCATTCCAAAGTTGCATTTTTCCCTCAAGTAGCAGAGCCTTGCCAAACACTTAATATCCACAGTGATCGTGTTGTTTCAGCTGTTTGGAGATTTTATTAAATCCCTCACAAGCTCTTCAAAGGTCTTTATTCCCTCACAATCTTCCAGCATCATTTAAGGTTTTCAGACTATTGCAACGTGGAATGACAGAAGCCGGTGTTTGATTCTTTGTGATTACAGACCCACTTCCCATTTGAGAGCCACAATTGATTTGACAGTTTTGTGCTAAAAATGTATAATTACTTGAACAGCAAGTTAGACCCCAATTAATATCTCCATTGTTCGACTAATCAATATTGTTAACTCACTAATTGTTTCAAATCTATATAAATATAGCAAGTTTTCTCAGTATTCGCACATATGGCGGTTTGCAAAATATCCAGAACATTTCATCAACTGATTCCTAATTTCCTGCGTTTTTTGTTTTTTTTTAGATAAACCATCATGATTCCCATCACAGAGCTCCGGTACTTTGCTGACAGCCAGCCAACATACCGTATCCTGAAGCCATGGTGGGACGTTTTCACCGACTACATCTCGGTCATCATGCTGATGATCGCGGTGTTCGGCGGGACACTGCAGGTCACGCAGGACAAGATGATCTGCCTGCCTTGCAAGTGGGTGGTCAACAAGTCATGCGAGACCATGCCCGTCACAAACACCACCTTTCTACTGGAACCCAAAGGCATTCAGTATGACCTCGACCGCCATCAGTACAATTATGTCGATGCCGTCTGCTACGAGAACGAGCTACATTGGTTTGCCAAATATTTCCCTTATCTGGTGCTACTCCACACTCTCATCTTCCTGGCCTGCAGCAACTTCTGGTTCAAGTTTCCACGCACCAGCTCAAAACTGGAGCACTTTGTCTCCATCCTCCTCAAGTGCTTCGACTCCCCGTGGACAACAAGGGCTCTGTCCGAGACCGTGGTGGAGGAGAGGGATCCCAAACCGCTTGCTAAAATGAATGGATCGATGGACAAGAAGGCCTCCTGCGTGAGTGAGGATGTCGAGGCTAGCGTGCCCATGCTGCAACGAACAAAGTCTAGAATTGAACAAGGAATTGTAGATCGATCTGAAACTGGTGTGCTGGATAAAAAAGAAGGGGAGCAGGCTAAGGCCCTGTTTGAGAAGGTGAAGAAGTTCAGGATCCATGTCGAGGAGGGTGATATAGTCTACCGCCTTTACATACGTCAGACCATCATCAAAGTAATCAAGTTTGTACTTATAATTAGCTACACAGCCTACTATGTACAATACATCAGGTTCAGTGTGGTGTGCACGGTGAACCTTCAGAAGCTAACAGGCTACAGCACGTTCTCTTGTGCCCACCCATTGGCGACACTTTTCAAGATTTTGGCCTGTTTCTACATCAGTTTGGTTGTGGTTTATGGTTTTATCTGCATGTACACTCTGTGTTGGATGCTCAGCCGCTCCCTCAAGAGATACTCCTTCGAATCAATCCGAGAGGAGAGCAGCTACAGCGACATCCCTGACGTGAAGAACGACTTTGCCTTCATGCTACACATGATCGATCAGTATGACCCTCTGTACTCCAAGCGCTTCGCTGTGTTCCTGTCCGAGGTGAGCGAGAACAAGCTGAGGCAGCTGAACCTGAACAACGAGTGGACGCTGGAGAAGCTGAGGCAGCGCATCACCAAAAATTCCCAGGAGAAGCTCGAGTTGCATCTGTTCATGCTCAGCGGGATCCCAGACACAGTATTTGATCTGATAGAGCTGGAGGTGCTCAAGCTGGAGCTCATCCCAGACGTAACCATTCCACCAATCATCGCCCAGCTTATCAACCTGAAAGAGATGTGGCTTTACCACACCCCAGCTAAAATTGAGGCTCCAGCTCTGGCGTTCCTCAGGGAAAACCTAAAGTCCCTCCACATCAAGTTCACTGACATCAAGGAGATCCCTCTGTGGATCTACAGCCTGAAGAACCTCAGTGAGTTGCACCTGACTGGGAACCTGAGTGCAGACAACAATCGTTTCATTGTCATCGATGGACTCAGAGAGCTGAAAAGGCTCAAAGTGCTACGACTGAAGAGCAACCTTACCAAGTTGCCGCAGGTGGTGACCGACGTGGGCGTGCACCTCCAGAAGCTCTCCGTCAATAACGAGGGCACCAAGCTCATGGTGCTCAACAGCCTGAAGAAGATGGTCAACCTGACGGAGCTTGAGCTCGTCCGCTGCGACCTTGAGCGCATCCCTCACTCCATCTTTAGTTTGCACAATTTGCAGGAGATTGACCTGAAGGACAACAATCTGAAGACGATAGAGGAGATCATCAGCTTCCAGCACCTGAACCGGCTCATGTGCCTGAAGCTGTGGTACAACCAGATCGCCTACATCCCCATTCAGATCGGAACGCTCACCCACCTGGAGAGGCTGTACCTCAACAGGAACAAGATCGAGAAAATCCCCAGTCAGCTTTTCTACTGCCGCAAGCTGCGCTTCTTAGACCTGAGTCACAACAATCTGACCAGCATCCATGCTGACGTGGGCTTCCTCCAGAACCTGCAGTACTTCGCTGTGACAGCAAACCGGGTGAGAGTTTAAAAAACAAACATTTAAAATTTAGCCACAACATGATTTCATTTTGCAGTTTGTCTCATTTCCTATACTTCCTCTTCCACCCGTCTATCTCTCTATCATGTGTAAATAAGATTAGATGAAAGGCCAGATAAGGTATTTACAAGGGTCAGCTCTTGTAAATGCTGAGATGGTTGTGGATAGGTAGGAAATTATGGCTTTTAAGATGTTTTTCTGTTTTCCAGTGATAAAAGGAGGCTTGATTTAGTGGCATGTTGCAAACACAATCCTGTTATGTACACAGCTGTCAAATTTTGCTAAGTGCAAACATGTTGGAGAAAAGCCAGCCAGCTCATTAGCTTTGTCACTGGATCGCAATATCCAAACCTTTGCTGCTCGAGAAAAGAAGGACACATGTTTTAAGGAGCATTGAAATGGGATAGCATAGTCACACAAATGTGGCTCTGCTCAGAATTAATATTAACCTCCGTCAGTGGACAGAGCTCCGTTCATCTGGTCACACCTGGCAATAAAATGTGTCCTTAATGTGTCTCCTGTGACCACTGGTGATCGGATTTCACTTCCCCGCTTTATGTGTGAACAATCACGAAGGTCATTTGTGTTCACAGAGAACAAATTATGTTGTTTTAAGCCAGTTTGTCCTTCATATGTGGCCCAGGACGCATTTGCATTTAAACAGCTTAAAGAAGGTGGCCCCTTCTCACATACCACCTCCGAATCTGTTTTTTGAGATCAGATTACAGAATGCATTTGGGTGTGTTCACACCTGCTCTGCATGTTAATAACAATTCTGAACAGGGTCCTGGATGCAATCAGTTTTCAAATGCAGCCTCTGAAGGATATGGCTTCGGAACTGAGACCCACTCATGTCTTCAAGGAAGTTCATGTTTTCAGTAAACTCATAAACCCCCTTAATGTAGGATGTTGTGTATTTCAGGTCCATAGATCATTAATTCAGATATTTCACATCACAGTCATGGCTGGGCTGGTTCATAAGGTTTGTGGTGTGCAGTAGAATGTGTGTCTCACCAAAATGCTGCTTCTTTGTTTTGCCATGTTGTACTTTAATTCAGGGAGATGTTATTTTTCACTCAGTGTGCATATAGGATCATGTGTTTTCAGTAAAGGCTGCTGCTCTTTTATTGTTTTTGCTCATGTGGCTCTAGACCGAAAATAGATTCCAACAGGTTTGTGAGCAGCCTAAAATAGCTCCATTAAATTGGACCCTTCTTGTTTGGTAAAGGCTTCACTCGACTACATCCTCTCTACACTGCTCTCACACTATTCAAATAAATTGTTTAATGGTGAATATTGTGTGTATGGAGGTAATTTGATAGGATTTGTTTCCTGTGCTGAGGTCTGTCTTGTGTTCTGTTTAATCGTATCTTAAATGAAAAGGATCTATTAACGAGCCATTCCTCACTGAACAGAGTGGAAAAAGCCAGCTTCTTTTGTTAATGCCGTTTGCTCATATCTCAGATCCCTGACTCATCTGCTCATGTCATATGGATTAAAAATTGAAGAGCTCAGCCTTTCTATTCTGTGCTAACTTCCACCCCTCATTATTCTGCCTCTTGTCCTCTCCACTTCAGATCGAGACTTTGCCCCCAGAGCTGTTCCAGTGTAAGAAGCTGCGCACGCTGAATCTGGGAAACAACTGCCTGCAGACGCTGCCGTCACGCTTCGGAGAGCTCACCGGCCTGACCCAGCTGGAGCTGAGAGGAAACCGTCTGGAGTGTCTCCCCGTGGAGCTCGGCGAGTGTCGGCTGTTGAAGAGGAGCGGCCTGGTGGTGGAGGAGGACCTGTTCAACACGCTGCCCTCAGAAGTCAAAGAGCAGCTCTGGAGGGCCGATAAAGAGCAAGCTTGAGCCAAACCTCTGCAGGGAACTGTATGAAGAGAAGTTTGATTTAAGGGAGCGAAACCTTGGTTTGAGGTTTGCAGCATTGTTTGCCATGAGGGCTCATAGACGTGACTATGAAAGCATAGACCACAGATTTAAAGACCTCCAAGGAAAAAATTCTAAATAACGGACTACAGGGATTCAAGCAGGTGACGTCAAATCTGCATGCCACAGGTGGACCTGTCTCAAGCAAACTTCTTATTTGGAAGGAGCCCCAAAAAGAAACAGAAGAAACTTTGCACGACTCAGCCTTGCCATTGAGCTCTACATGCTCACGATCACTTTGTCGCCGGCTGTGGGATACACGCACAAACTGAACATGCTCAAAGCAGCGTTTACCCTGCCATTCCTCTGGCCTTGTGACGCAAAACATTTCACTTCAGAAATTTTTACAATCACATTTGCAGTTTCGATGCAGTGTGACGACTGAATACTGGCGGATGTTGGGACAAATTCACCAATGGTCTTTGGCCCTCGTCAGGCTCTCGAACAAAATGACTCTGTGCCGAAGACCAACAGGTCATCACAGGTGATCTCACAGCTTAGGCCTTAACTTACAAAGAAAAGCTGTCAGATATTCATCGACAGCCAATGAGAACAAATTCTACAGAACAATTGCTTAATACCCTGCGGTATTTGATTTATAGTGTCAGCCTGTGGGCAGGATATAGTTCAGCTGTATTCACTGCGCAGTGGAGACAGATAACAGCAAGGCAACACAAGTCTGCTGGTCAACATTCAGATTGAGGTTTTTATACTATTACATGAAGGCAATTCTAACAGGTTGTGTGCTGGGTTAATCAATGGGCTTGTGTGAGGACAAATGCTGAATATAAAATAATGAAAAGCCAAATTTGCAATACAAAAGTTCTCCTATCTGCCAATTTTACCTTCTGGTCTGTCCCCTCACCAGCTCCTGCTATAATGTGGTATACACTTAAAAGTTATCCAGACAAAGAAATTAAGTGAAACTATTTTCTTTAACAGGAGCTGTGTTGAACTATTGCCCCTTTCCTCTTGGACTCTTCATTTAGCTTCACACTGTTTCATGTCGTATCTTATTTTGCAGGACTAAACATCACAAAGTTAACTGATGTCCTATTAATTATGCGAGATGGGCTTTGTTGAAACAAACTGGAAAATGTATTATGATTCTATGATACACAATTTGTTGCTTTAACAATGCTACCACCCTCTGGTATCAGGATTGGGCCTCTGAATCAAGCTTTAAAGTGAGTGTTTTAATGTTAAGTAACAATTTAATTCAATTGTTTTTTGTTTTTGCTTGTATATGACAGAGATAGAAGAGGTATTACGTGAATCAAAGGTCCCTGAGCACAACCAAACAATAGCGGATGCAGTGATGTGTCATGCACTGTCACTATACAGCCACTAGAGCACTAAATGAGGCTACATCCATTCTACTACCTTAACGTTTGAAAATGTATAACCACTGCAATGTATACATCTGGGGTCCACATTACTCCGCAGTTCTAGAGCCACTAAAACAGAGACGTTTGGAAACGCTGCTGGCCCTATCTTAGTCCAAATGGGCAGAAACAGGGTTGTTTGGAAAAGTTGATGTAGACCCTCACAACCGCTCTCTGGTTGGGTGGCCTTCTCTGATTCGTCAGGCTCCTATCCCAAGATTCAACGAACCAATGAACACGTTGTTGTATGGATGTGGCCTAAGAAATGATTTTAAGATCATTATGGGACATGCACCTGTAGTCAAAGATCTTAAGTGACCTTTGTTCAATTGAAGGCACGTTGCTTCACTGACCAGATGAGAATTACACAATGTCCCTGTGCTCCCACAGTTTGCTGTCACTGTATTAAAGCTACAGAGAAGCAAACATTCAGAAAACTCCCCGTCACAGTAGATGTCATTTTCAACTTTTAAGTAACCCAAGCTTGCACAATAAATGGAGCAGAAATCAAGGTACTTTCTATGCTTGGTATGAACCATGAGCCCTCAGATGATTATTGCTTATTCAGCTCCTCCAAGTGGATGAACTGTAGTGTTGACATTAGTGACTCAAGTGCCCAGTAGTTTGCATGCTTCCCATCATGTTTATCCTCCTCAGTTTACTCTTTTTTTGTTGAATCCTTCAAGAGCGAAATGAGGACAAGCCAGAAGTTTCAGAATTAAGGAAACTGCTTTTTTTGAACGACCTCCACCAGGGAAACATTTATTTGCAGGGAGAGTATGCAGAGAATGTGATTTCATGGTGCGTGCTGCAAATTAGTGCAACAGCGCTTTGTGCGCTTGAAACACTTTTCTTGTTGATACGTTGGATTTAATAGCATCATTTGGTGTATTCCTGCCATGTATCCAGCCAGGAATCTCTCATGGCTAATAAGGCCTTTCCCTTTACAAGCCGTACGCCCTCGTTAATGATCATAAACATCACGTCCATGAGCTGTTGTTTCTCATGTGAAAACATTTGGCCTGAATTGTTTGACATCTCTGTTTCAAGCATATCAGTCGCTAAGGTTTGTGCTCTTATTGTTACCAGCTGTTTTTCTTTATTTCTTTACTTAAGCCATGTCAGAGTTTTAAGTGAAGTCTCACTGTAGTAACATGCCTGCACCTTTGCTCACAGTGAATCTTGTTTTACTGAGGCCTTAACCTGAATCCAAATGTCCTTAGAGGTCACCAGTGAACTGCTCCCACACAATCTTAAAAGTGCAGTCCTGTCTGCTCGAATGTGTTTACTAGCAACCGGTTCTAAAGGTCGCGGACGACGTCGAGCACAAAGAGGGACGGCGCTCAGCTTCTCCTGCATGTGCAGCATTTTTTATTTTCACTTTGGTGGTACGGATCTGGTTTCATTTTTACGGTGCCAAGTTAGGAAAGAACATGCTTTCCCCTACATACCTGCAGATAGTGTCTGTTAACCTGTTGGATGCTAATGCAAATTATAATTGAGGTTCTGGCACATTAAACTGCAAATCTGTGTGCCTCTTATATGACTGGAACATGGCTCTTTATGGTGGAGCTGTACTGCTGACTCTCCTGCAGTGCATCATAGTGTCAAATTAGGACATTGACATGTGGTTTTTAATTTGTCTTGGCCTTCCCTTTCTGATCATGTGATTACAAATCGATTAGTTAATGCTATATTTATATTTTCTCCATCCTTATGGATCCTTACATTTAGCCAACTTTAGATTCATTCTTGGTGAAGCAGGAGCACTGTTTACTCTGGAAAGTTCAGGAGTGTCATAGAGGTCGTTCTCAGGGCGTCACTGGGATCTTATTCACACCTCAACTGAATATTTGGATTTGCTAAAATAGTCCTGTGTATCTCTCTCTTTTCCATTTCAGCTTGGTCATGGTCAGTCTATGTAAACATTGTGACACATCTGTAGTTTGGATTTATATCCACAAATATTTCTTGGTTTACTCACTGGTCCAGAGCTTTGACTTCTGTCGCGTTCAGTCCCTCACAGTCACTTCCCTCTGAGTCACGAGTGGAACACAGTTAACCTGTGGCCCCATTCCCTTTCCTGCACGTCAGCATCAGTGAATTAGCGCGAGTGTGTGACATGAGGTCAGTCATCCATTTGCCGAGCATTGAAAAGAGGAAGTTTAATAGAAATGCCTCTGGGTGGCAAAACATTTATAGCACTTAGGTAAGTGTCATGTATTTTTGTAACACATTAAATAACCACAATCAACACGTTTAAAAGCTTTTTCTATACTGTGCAAATGTGCTGAGAATAGTTTTTTTCTTGTCACGTTGGCTTTCTTTCAATTTTAAGTTAAACCATGAAATATTTGAAACTGCGTTTGCTTGTGAGTTGTGTATGCCTTAGGTAGTGTAGTTTGTGTGAAGCAGTGTAACTGATCCGTTTCCGAGCCACAGAGGGTTTTAACGGAGTTCTGACAATGAGTTGCTTTTTTGGGGGGGGTGCCTCAGTTCCTGTCCCTTAAAACAAGACATTCTTTCACAACCTAGAGACGACCCTTGACAATCTATCATACTGTAAATGGAGGTGAGCTCCCCTTCCAGTGTGCATGGGCCTTGTGCAACACACCTCACATCATCTGTTAATATCTGTAATATGTCCATTTTGGATATACACAAACCATTTCACTTGAAATCAAATAAAAAAATTCAACTGCCATGATTGCATTGCCATCTAATATTTACCTATGTATAAAATGTTTTTAAATACATGATTGTATTTACTATGTATGAAATCCATTTGCATTCTGACACCTGTAAATCAGGGATATGTGAAAACAGTTGTTTGGTTTCAGGTTTCGTTTCCACTTCATTTCACAGCATGAGTTGCTTGATGCTGAACTTGTGTGCATTATATTCATAGTGTAAGCTGCCCACGTACTCTAGCAACAGTCATTGCTGAATTCTAAGCCTGTAATCTGGATCACACATGTGACATGTGTGACAAGGCCTTTAATAAGTAATTGTTGCCAAGTGGCTCGGACACTGGCTTTTTGAGCGTGACGTCTGTATGAATGAACAAATGAACTTTTGATTTCATAATGTTCCGACCCTACTTTTGTACCATTGATGATGAAATAAACACTGAATTATGTCACATAGAATGTGTTAATTCTCCATCTGCCGAGTGGTTTATCTTCCAGGGAGAAGTCCTGAGCGCTGACCAGGTTTGTCTGAGAAGTGGATTTTGTTCACTAAGCTAAAAAGTTACAATAACACTCAATTGCTCCTGCTCAGAAATGGTGACAAATGATTTATTATCTGAGATGTTTCTCCCTTTCACCAGACTTTGGCCTCATTAACTGAGCAGATGAAAATGTATTTGGACGGTGCTGTTCATTAATTATCAGATTTAATGATAAAAAAAATAATTTTTGTTGCACTGCTATATTTAGATCCTTCATTTAAATAAAAGTAGCAATACTGCTCAATAAAAGTACTTCATCGGAAACAACTGTAATTTAAGTATCAAAACTAAACTAGTGCTCGTATTATTTGTGATGCATTAATGTTCAAAAGCATTTTGCTGTTGTAGTTGATGGAGCTGGAGGCAACTATTTCTCTGCTGGGTATAACTAATAATCTATAATTAATCTGTAGCTGCTCGCTTCATAAAATATCAATCTGAAATGCAAATAGTACAAAGTGGAGTATAATTATGTAATAAAATAGAAATATTCAAGTCAAGATCTATAATCAGGAAACTAGTTCATCGTACTATTTATGTAAATGTGCTGACATTCCACTGCAGCTTGGCTCTTATAACAACCGGGAATGACAGCTAGATGGCGCTGTGAGTCATTTGAGTCACAGCAAGGACACGAGCGACACCTAGAGGCCATTTGCTGCCGCTGCTGCAGTACCGCCACGAGCAGTAGAAGGGCGAGGAAAGAGTTAAAGTCCAAAATCCTATTACAGCTCGGTTGGTTACACTTTAAATGACTTAACAGGTCACATGGTCGGAAACCAGCGTTTAACGGAGACACACACACACACACAGACACACAGAGACAGATTCCTGTGTCCGAGCTGAACAACATGGACTTCATGTCAGATCGTGATGTGCAGAAGGTGAGCCATGCAAAACTGCGATTTACTCAGTTTGATGTTGTTTTTGCAAAGAGGAAACCGAGCTGTGAAGGACTCCGAATACCCGCGTGTGTTTTACATGTTTATATCAGTGCAGTTTATATGGAAGTGTTTGTGCACACGCTGAACTCATTACATAACACGCTGCAGCCACAAGTAGATGTAACCCACCCATTCCAATGTAATGTAGAGATCTGCCTCTTAAAGATACATTTGGAACTGAGACCCATGTTAGTACTGGTTCATCTATATTTTATATTTATTGATGTGGGAACATAGGCAGGGGCACAGCCAGGGAATATAGACATAATATATATATATATATATATATATATATATATATATATATATATATATATGTATGTATAATATTAACCTTTAAGAGATATCTCAGAGCATATATAACAATGCAAAAATCGAACTGAGATGCAAATTTTTCTTTGGCGTGTTCAATTTGGGGCTATATAGCAAATAACTCGTAATGAGTTAAACTGTTGATTATTTTCGCAATAAACCAAGTTATCCTTGTCTTCTCAAAACTAGATAAAAAGTTGTTAAAATCATACTAATAAGTCCAATGCATTGTCCTAAAAATTCATGATTTTCAAATGCGCAGTCCAATTCATCTATCAAAATAGTTGCCAATCAAATTTTTGCTGATTGACTAATTGAGCAGTTCTAATATTTGAACCGACATAGAAAACAAAGATTACTTCAATGCATCTATTTGTGAAGTGAAACAAATCCAATTTATCAATTAACCAATCAATGGCAAATGAAACGTTTTCTTATTTTGATATTCAAACAACAGTTTCAAAACATTTATTGAATCAGAAAATGCAACACAATGCACATTTCTTAATTTGATATGCTTGCAAACTGAATATCTCGTGTTGATTAAACAAAACAAAACAGCATCTTAATAGCCTCATCTTGTGATGTGTAAATTGTGATGGCCACCATTTACATGTTACCGACCAAAGAGTAAAAATGATCATCTGTCGTCTTATTTTCAATAGATCGTCACAACCAGGATATAAATACAACAATAAACTTCCTGTGCTCTTTTATTTGACATGAAAGATAATTGCTAAAGACATGTGCTGTTGAAGTGAATCTGTGAAAGTGACTCTGCATCCCTCTTGACAGTACATGGAGGAGGGGTACGTGGTTCTGGACGGGCTGCTGACCCCCCATGAGTGTGACGAGCTGAGGCAGAGGATGTCGGAGATCGTGGACGACATGGACGTGCCGGAGCACTGCCGCACCACCTTCTCCACCAAACACGACGAGCAGCTGAAAACCCAGGTGACCTAGTGAAGAGTACCGGGATCAATCTTTATGGAGCGTCAGCAGTTTATTCACCAATATTTCTTTCACATGCCTTCCACCACTTTGCACGTAAAGATGCAGGTAAGCTTCTTTACACACAGGAAGTCAGTGTGTATTCTCTAAGGTCACAGTCTGTAGTGCAGATACATTATCTCTCTTTTGCCTCGACCCCAGACGTCCTCCCTCTCATTCGAATAGTGAACTATTATGTCAATAGTCAGTATCAGTGTGAGTGTGTGTGTGTGTGTGTGTAACATATGACTCTCTGGCAGATCTGTTGACCGATGTTAACATTCTGATCTGCAGGGAAACGCTGACTATTTTATCACCAGCGGAGACAAGATACGCTTTTTCTTTGAGAAAGGAGCTTTTGATGACAAAGGTGAGCGCTGTTCAAAATGATTTACAAATTACTTTTAAAAAATAATAATAAGATAGCGAAAATGCCAGATTGGTTATGCTTTTCTTGACCTGCAGGTGAATTCATCATTCCAAAGCAGCGATCACTGAATAAAGTAGGACATGGTAAAGATTTCTACATGAATTCTCCTAACACCATGTACATGTGTACTTGTGTACTTTTTCTCTCACTAATCCTGTTCTTCTTCTTGCAGCTCTACACGCCTATGAGCCGTTGTACAAAAAAGTTACACATTCAGCCAAAGTTCAGGTGAGTGATTGTTAAACTGTGTATAAATGAATGATGAACAGGAAGAGGTCACAGAATAACCAACACTCATTTTCTCTTAGGGCATCGCTAAGAAGCTCGGTCTCGTAAATCCTGTCATACTGCAAAGCATGTACATTTTTAAGGTAAAGAATCTACCTACTTACCTACCCAATACATTTACCTGCCTACCTTATTCCTACCTACCTAATATCTAACTACCTAACTAATTTATATTAGAGTAAGGCATAACTTTTCATTCTCTATCTTTTCCAGCAACCAGGAATAGGTGGAGAAGGTAGGAAACACAAGAATGTTATTTCTTATTTGATCATTTTTATTACTAAATCTGTGTATGTATGTATGTTTGTATAATATCATATTTTATGTATGCATTTGTGTATATGTTTACACTACGTATTTAAAAAAGCTTCTTATTAGTCCTATACGCTCATGCAAAATTATTCTTTTCATTAAAATCTTCATATTACAAGTTTGCTCATACTATGAGCGTGTTTATATTAAAAGTGTGTTTATACTAAAAGTGTGTATTTACTATGATAGTGTCATGTGTGAGTGTGATTTATATTCTTGATTCTCAGTGACACCTCATCAAGACGCCACATTTCTGTACACGGAGCCCCTGGGCCGGGTTATGGGGATGTGGATCGCCTTGGAAGACACCACTCTGAACAATGGCTGTCTGTGGTTTATTCCAAGGTCACAAAACAGTAAGATCAACATTTACTGTAGCTCAGCTTGCTCTGTAGTTTACCATTCTATCATTACGTAACATGGATGGATGATTTTGGTATTCGAAACCAGTTTGTGTGCATATTCTTTGCATGTCAAGGTTCATCTCCTCTCCTCTCCTCAGGTGGTATCTCTCGGCGTATGGTGCGTACCCCTGAAGGAACCTTCCCCCTGACCGACTTCACTGGAAAAGAGACGGAGTACGACGATGAGAAGTTTATTCCTGTACCAATTAAAAAAGGTATTTGACTTCTCTCTTTAATTTTACAGAGGATTGAAGTATTTATCTGAGTGAGGATGTATTGTGGATTTTCAATTTGATCCTTGAGTAAAGAACATCCAGTCATGTGACAATCATGTTTTTTTTTATATTATTGTAAAGGAATTTTTATCCAGCCTCACACATTACATCTTTACAGCACCATAGCTCAGGTCAGGCTGAGAGAATGAAAATAAAATGAAATAGAATGAAATAAAAGAAAGTCTGACCAAAACAATGATAATCACTGGTTTGAAGTGGCCAGATGCATTGCTACATTTTGGATTTTGGATTATTACTTGGATAAAACAAGCAAGGGCCTCATTCAGTATTTGTGACATATACAAAAGTATTGATGAAAATGAACAGATGGCTTCGGCGATAATAATTATTGATTATTTGTCCATCGACCCCTCTGTGTTCAGGTGGGCGTGGTCCTGATCCACGGTGAGGTGGTGCATCGCAGTGCTGAGAATAAATCAGAGGACTCTCGCCACGTCTACACCTTCCACGTCATGGAATCCCAGGACACCCGGTGGAGCCCCGACAACTGGTGAGTGTGTGTTCAAAGATGTGGTGGATTGGAGTTGTTTCCAGTGTTGACAGTTAGTCAGGGCGTTTCCAGCAGGAGCTCTTCTCACAGTCGGCACAAAGAAAGAACATGTAATCCTGAAACACTGTTTACTTTACATATACTTTATAATTTATGAGAAAAATGCAGTGTTTGTTGAGCTGAATTCATCAGCAGTTAAAAACAGTTTAACATTTGGTGAACTTTTTGGTTTTACTGTTTTGCTGTAATGACCAGGAGCTTATGGTGACCTGTTGGTAGCTGAGATGTGAAAACTATAATTATCACTGTGTAACTAAAGATGATTTGACTACTATTTGTGATGGTGTTATACTGGTCTGGTATCTCACAGATGAACAGTTCCTTGGTTTTATTCAAATTAAAACAAGTGTAAACATTCCGCCACATGCTGGTTTCCACTTGTAACAAATTACCTTCTCTGTCGGGCTGGAAATTGAAAGTGTCTTTAATTCAACAGACTTAATTCTGAGGGAATGAGGTGAAATGTAATTTACCACTATCCAATTATTACTGTTCAGTGTAGCTAAATTGAGATTATGTCAACTTTTGGGGAAATTGCAGCATTGGGATAATTTTTTGCATTATCAAACCTTCACATACTTTATAATGATCTATAATGATCTACTTCCATTGACACCATTAATAACATGTTATTTGAAATGTGTTATTACTCACTTATTCATTATTCACCTATTGATATCCACTGAGTGTCATTTATTACTCTTTGTCATATTATACTTTATTCCATCATTCACTGTCATTTACAACATCATTTGCTGTGTGTCACTATTCATCTCAGGTGTCAAAATGTACAATAGGACTCTGGGTGCATAAAGTATGACCGTTGGAGTGTCTGTCTCTGAGGGCCGGGCACCTCTCTTCAGGCTGCTATGTGCTGAAGAAGCAGTTTTGAGAGCCTGAGGCATGCAGCTGAGGAACAAGGTCCTGAACCTAGGCTGAGACTCATGGCAGGTCTCTTCCCCAGCACTGTGCGTGTGCAGTGGTGACCCGTCCCTCGCTTTTGCCTGTGGTGCCCCCGCATGTAGACCGCATGATTAGCATTTCAATGGCAGTGCACTGGGCTTTATGAGGTTACACATTCCCGCAGGCCCTTTCCTTTCAGGCAGAGAACGAGTGGCCAGTAAATAAAAAAACACCTCTGGCTGAATCCAAACAACCCATGAGAACCAATCAGATTTCAGATGAGAGGTCATATCAGTAAAGAACCAATTCTGTAATACTTGGGTAATGATTCAACGTAGGTCTTCTGTATAAGAGACAGACAGATTTCCTGGTGTCCAGACAGGCTCGGGTTTGTTTGGTTGCTGTCTGATAAACTCTATTGCATCATACTTTGGACGACTCCAGTGGTCTTCTTTTCTGACTCAATCCACTCTGAACTGTGTGTTTGAACACAGTGTCAGAGCAGGACTCTGGGTTCTCTGTTTCCTGGCCCCTGACTGCAGCTTTAACAAGACTATAAAAACATTCAAATGACATGGTGTCTCTAAAAATTACAAATATATAGTAAAGTCCTAAACAGGAAAATCAAGTGAATGTAAGCAACTAGGGTCAAATTAAATAACAATCAGCCGAGATGAGCCTTTCACAGATGTATTGGTTTCTACGTTTGTTTAGTGATATGTGCACTTATTCAAGTACTAAATATTTTGTTGTATTTGTGTTATTTAAGTTATTTATAATATTTGATTCCAACATCTTAGGGATCAAATGTTTTTTAAATGCAAATCGGCCAATATATTAGTATTTGAAATGTTCTACTCCTTAATAGCAGCATTTGCTCAAAAAATCTATATCAATCAGGGCTTTACACAAAATCCACATTTTTCATTCTGTGCCAAAATATCCTTAAAAGTTTAAAGTTTATACTGATTCTCTTTGTACAGAAAGACTGGATCTATGGAGGATCTCTTCTTGTTCTGTTTATCTCAATGCTCCAAAACCTTTTATAAGCTGCAACACTTGTTGTGAATTGTGTCCTCATCACGTAGATTGTGCTCTGGTAGTGGGCCATATGAACAGGCTGTATGATACAGCATGTTTGTTTGAATGCAAACTTTAAATAATGAACCTATTCTGTAACTAATCTGTGATGTTTCCATGTGTTTCCTCTTTAAAGGCTGCAGCCCACTGAAGAGCTTCCTTTCCCTCCTCTCTACACCAAGTGAAGGACATCCGGCTGCACAGACACACGATCCCATCTTTCCTGAAGAGCGACCAACATGTATGAACAGTTTCAACCATAGCTCATGTGCTCATGGCTGTTTTTTTATCTTCCATGAAACCATGTGTTGCTCTGAGCTGCATGTAGATTACAGACCATCGAGAATGTTTGTGGCCCGATACCGAGTGACTTAAACGGGAGTGTTAGTCT
This sequence comes from Pseudopleuronectes americanus, assembly GCA_038501795.1. Taxonomy (NCBI): domain Eukaryota; kingdom Metazoa; phylum Chordata; class Actinopteri; order Pleuronectiformes; family Pleuronectidae; genus Pseudopleuronectes; species Pseudopleuronectes americanus. Next base: position 6,980,571 of record CM076733.1, read on the forward strand.
CTATAATGTGAATTTTTTAATATGCTGAGAAATGAATTTGAATTGAACCCTTTTTAAAAAATACAACTGATATTAAGATCTACTTTTATTCAGCGTCTCCTCATCAACATTTGCACAAACCAGCATTTCTCTTGTTCAAGCTCATTTTCCAGATTTGTGTTTAAACAAGATGGCAGATTCCTATTTTTACAGACAAGCAGTGAGCAACAAGTATGTTGATTTTAAGAAGCAACTCAAAAGAAAAACATCTTTTATGTATGAATGATTTTACACAACATCCGAACTTCTTTAGATACATTTGAAATCAAACTGAGAAACCAAAGGGTTAATGTTGGCGCACAGGTTCCTCTACTCCATCCTCACAACAGCATTAAACAAATGGACTCAAAATTGGAGGAATATCATTTGTATCTTTCTGTCTGGATGCACTCAACATGCAATATTACATTTTTTTAAACATAAGGGTGATGGCAAAAACAATATACTAGAAGAATCATGCCAATTAACCGTCATCACATTAAAAAAAGAACTTTTACAGATGAACGTAAAGTTAATTCATTCTGAAAAACACATTTCAGGTTCTGAACTGATGCATCCTCACATGTCAGATCGATGACATCAAACATTGACTGTATATAAAGATGGACGACATGACGGCTCCTCAAAACGTCTCGATTGCTCCCCTGGTGGCTGGATGCAGTACGGGTCATGAATTTAGCCTCCATGTTAGTACATTGGACATGGGCCAAACTAAGAAGTCCAATAATTATTTCAAAGATGGTTTCTGTAATTTCAGGTAATTGTTAGTTACTTGATGCTATAAAAATGAGGTGAAACATCCTGACTGACAGCCGAGACTGACTTGCGATTGGTCGAGTGCTTCTTATCAGTGGGAAGTCACTTCCTAGGCTCCATCCCCTGGTCACTACTGCACAGACCCCTGTGTCCAAATGATGTCATTGCTGCCTGATGACAGCGTTTGATTAAAAAAAAATTATATTTTCCCTTTTTTCTGGATATAGGTCAAAGGCGACGCGTTGTCCATTTTTATAAACAGTCTATGGATCTGGCCAAATGATATTTCTATAAATCAAATCATTTAAATTAATGCAAAGAAGGCCCTGTGGTGATCAGTTTGGCCCAAATCATATCTACAGAGTCAAAAGGTATGTGGTGAAGGCTCAGTATCACAAAGATATGTATAAGTTAAGTTTACCTTTTAAAAGGTCCCATCAAACCACAAGAATAAGAAGCAAATAAAACGTACCAAACAAAAATATACTGTAGTATATCTGTGTACATGTTACAGTACTGAATTTCACATTAGTGTCATGCAAGGAGCTTCGTGAGTTTCTGCCATACTGAAGTATAAACCAGCCCTTAACAATGAGTTGAGCGGGGCGGCCATGCTTTCATCTACAGCTTCTACAATAGAAGGTAACGTGTGATAGAAAATTTACTTCTTAAGGCAAATGTTCACATCAGTGAGTCCTTCGTCGTATTGCCATCAGCCACCATCCAAATCATAATAATGAAAAAGGTTGATTAAGAAAAAGACATTTCAACTAGCTAACTTTAAATAATGTTCTTCAAAGGCAATACAGAAGGCATATAATTGCAAGAAAGGGACACGATAGGACAACCTCCTCATAGACGATTGAAATGTGCCTCTGAGCAGCATCTGTGTATTCGGAATTCAGTGTTTAACAAGACATTTTGTACTTTTCTAATCTTCTTTTGCATAAATTAGTTGTTATTGTTAAGTACCTTCATGTCAAGATGGGTACATGCCAAGAGGCCATACACCACTGCTGTCAAATGGCTCAGAGATTATTTAGAAGCTTGTCTTCACATTTCTATATAACTTTGTGTTGGTCTCTTTCCTCATCCTCATACTGAAATGACAGAGGGCACATTCTGTTTCTGCCACACTGGTTTGCTGACATAAAAATTACCAGGCTCAGTCCAGCTTTTCATCATTTCTTTCTTGCCAGTGTAAACGACTCCATCGATTCCTAAAGGGACTTCTTTGATCACTTTGATTATCTTTTTATCACCCCAAATTGACCATTCCTGCTTCCACCCAGGAGAGTGTGAAGGACAGGGGTTGGACATTGTTTTTGTCTGGGCCATCTGTCTGTTCAGAGCATCAGCAGGATGAACAGGTAGAGTGGGAGAAGAAGGTTGTCTATTTGAAAGGTGTAGGCCTCCAACATGGCCACCAGGGTTATGGAGCCAACGATCCACGAGTAGGTGGAGTTCAAATTGATACCCCCATCGAAGATGAGAAACATGGCCACAGCGATGATTTGGGCAAACACAGATGTTGCAGTCCCCTCCATGGTTTTCTTAGTGCCAGGCCAGCGAATCTCCCCCATGGTGCTGCCAAATATGGACGCCACAGTGTCTCCGACCCCAACAGCCAGCACGCCTGCGTAAGGCACCAGGCCACCCGCACCAGGAAGTATCCCCTTCGGGGCACAGGGCCCAGGGAATAGCCATATGGGCAGAGACATGCCCAGCAGCAGGTAGACATGGGTCAGGATGAGAGGCCCAGAGTCACGCTCATCCAGGAACAGTGTGAGCAGCTGCCTGAGCAGCTGACCCAGTGGCCTGATCCGAAAGTAACGCACGTACTCCAGGAACAAGAAAATAGCCAGGCAACCCACAGATGCCACGTGAAGCATCTGTCTGTCATATATGAGCCCTGGGACATACGTGGCCACGACTATCAGATGGAAGTACTTCCTCACCACAGTCGAGGCCTGGTGCTTCTTGGACCCAGACTGGCGCTGGTAGTTCTGGTGTAACACAACACAGGTTGCCACAACAGCCAGAAACACCCAGTACCCCAACAGACAGAGTCTTCTGTCATTTAACGTGAGAAAGTCCAGCAGCCACATGATGGGGTGGCGGCCGATGAACAGGGAGAGCCACGGCATGAGGATTCCCCAGACACAGGACGGCCGTCATCATGTGGAAGAAAAGCGAGGACACCCAGGTCTCTGACTCCATGAAACAGAAGAGCAGGGCGAAGAAGACACCCAGCAGCAGCGAGCCCACCACCACCACCGGCAGGAAATAGTTCACTGGATCTCCTTTGACCTCTGCCAGGTTCAGGGAGCGCTTGATGAGCTGGTTGACGATGAAACTGATTCCACCGACAATGAGCAGCGCCTCTCCGGGTGTAAAGCAGCGCGGCAGCAGATAAAGCACGATCAGGCTGAGATAGACGAAGATCAGGAGAACCTCTAGCACCTCGATGACCTCAGACACCGTCAGTGTCTGTTTGGTCGTGTAGAGGATGGCGCTGCCGGCCATGCCTGCGATCACACAAGTGTTCGTCGGCACGGGTCTGGTGATACCGAGGGCAATCAGAGAGAGAAACAGAGCCAGCATCATGCCTGTGATGGTGACCACCATGGAGAAGCGCTCAAAGTAAACATTCCCTGAGTCGGAGCACTTTTCTTTCAGTACCAGGCCGAGCAAGGGCATCACCATGGAGGCCGGTACGATGCCGCTGTTTGCTGCAGGCCGAAACTGGAACACGGCGCCTCCTGACCGGAGCAGACGGTCCCACTTTGTGTTGCACATAGAAAGCCTGGATGACGAGGGCTATACTGCACCAGGAGTGCTGGTTCCAGACCGCCATGTGGACGCATAGCACCACGGCAAAGACCACGGTGGACTCCACCAGCACTGGATTGATCTGCATGGCTGCCGGGCGGAGCCCTTTGCAGGCAGACAGTGAGGAAGCCATCTTGGAGGGTTGGTCTAACGGAGCAGATGATCAGCAACAATGATGGCCTTCTTCTGTCAGTTCCTCGCTCCGGCACACTTCATCGTTTGGCCGGCACTTTTCAGAGAGAAGAGGGGAGGAGACATTAGATCAGGAGGAAAACTTTGAAAAACTGTTTAATTAAGAAATCTAGGATATCTTAAAATTCGGACAAACTTGTTGTGACACTGGGTGTATTGTAGGCCCATGACTGATCTTAGCTTCCCCCCAGCAGTGAACCTTGGTCATGCTTTATAACATGCCTTGCCATGAACTATGATCAGACTGAACATTCACCCAGTGTCTCACACACACACACACACACACACACACACACACACACACACACACACACACACACACACACACACACACACACACACACACACCACACACACACACACACACACACACACACACACACACACACACACACACACACACACACACACACACACACACACACACACACACACACACACACACACACACACACACACACACACACACACACACACACACACACACACACACACACACACACCTCTGAAGAAATAGAAATGTCCTCTCTTTATGAGCTGCAACCTTTTGTTCCCTGTGAGGTGGGGGGGTCGGAGTCGCTGCACTGACTTTCTGCTGAGGCTGAATCAGATGTGCTAGCAGCAGGCTACCACATCTGACACATCTGATGGACACGGTGAAAATAAATCCCCAGACAAAACCATCCATCTCCTGTGGTCTGTTCCATCCTCGGTGCACAAATATGCCGCAGCAGTGAGAGAGCAGTCCCTCTGCAGAGCGGGGATGATGCTGCTGCTGCTGCAGACCGGAGCAGCATCGAGCTAACTAGCGGGGAAGCGGCTGAGCTTCACACCACAGCGACGAGAGAAGCGATAAGAACCTGACGGACGAACACATGCGAACCTACCTCACAGCAGCAGCAGCAGCAGCAGCGATGGACGCAGGGGTGAGCCGGGGGTTCTGCTTTCTGTCCTTTGTCAGCTGCTCCTCTCACACCCAGCAGGACGGGGCCATGTTTGACAGCCGGGTCACGTGGTACGAACGTACGTCTTAACCCTTTGATACACAGCGTGGGTCAGAAGTGACCCGGCTCCGTTTTCATTTTCTATATCTTTGCAGTGAAGGAATTTCATCAGCCATTATTTCAGATATTCCCCATCACAAATCCTTATTAAAAAATGTTAAATCATTTTCACCCTTATTTTCTGTTATTTATTTATTTTTAATTTAATTTCTCAATTCGTTTTTCTTTTATTTACCTCCTGCGCAGAAGCGGACTATCCAGGATTAATTTAATTAGGGCCCGAGCACTGACAGTGGAAGGCCCTATTGAAATTGTAATGATTATTATTACTATTATTCAGGCAAATAAATAGGCTTTTTGAGGGCTTTAACGTGCTCAAATTCTTACAAAAATTAGAGAAAGTTAGAAAGTGGTGAAAATTTACGTATTCTGGAGGAATTTCCAATGGGCGTCGCAAAATGTCTCAATTTGACAATACAAATGTACTTAAATATTTATATAGTTAAATGACATTCACATTACCGGGGATGAAGGATTTGTTTTTGGGACTTGGTGGCAGGATGGTGGGGGTGCGCAGTCCTCATACAGGGCTGGTGGACTCTGGTGGGACCCCAGGGCCGTACCTCAAGTCCAGCTCAGCGTAAATAGCTTTCCGGACGAACTCCTTTTTCAGACTTGAGATCTTGATGGGCCTGGTCTTTCTCCGGGTTAAAGGGTCATACTCAGTCAGGGCTTTAGGAGCAGGAGGTCTCCAGGACTCGACAATAGGAGGAGCTGTGATCTTCAGCCGCCCTCCGCCCCTCAGTTGGTCAAGTGGTTTTGTCTCCTCGTTTAACGTTTCCAGTTCATCCTGGATCTCGTTCACCATGTCGGCATCTCCTTGACTTTCTGCAGCACTCTGTTTATCGAGTAATTCGATTTTCCTCTAGGCAAAATTTTGAGGTGCTGCTCGGAATCGGTTCTTCTGGGCGACACGATCGATCTCTCCCTGAGTGAAGGTGTGATCAAGGGCTTCTTTAATGGACTTCTCCTTACTCGCGACCATTTCAGGTGCTGGAACTTTTCATCCCAGCCGCCATCGTCGCCAATTTCCACTCCATGAACTCACTTATTGTGAATTGCTTCGTGGATACAGACCTGAGAGAGAGTCGATTGCTCGAATGCTTTATCTTTCTGAAGTGCCTCTGAAACTGATGATTTATGATGATTTCCAGCCCATTATATTACTTTAACATCCACAGATATTTATAATGAACGTTTTGTGCATTTCATTGATTTATGAAGCTTGCTTTGTGATGACAATAACACAAGTGGATGTCCCTTATAAACTGCAACACACACCGTGTAAGAGACTCAGTCCTGTTGCGGAAATGAAACACAATAATTACATTTGGAGCTCAACCTGATGCTCTAACCCGCCAGGTTTGGGCCGGAAAAGGAGACCGGGTTGTAAACTAGCTGTTAACTAGCTTCTTTTCTGATAGTTAACTAACGAAATATCGAGGTGTATACTTAATATACTGATTGATATGCATTTGAAAATATGCTTTTTTATTTATCCAGAGTGTTAGTATGGGTGGTCGCAATCATTTCAGACGTATGGTTGACATGTTAATAAAGATGCTGTATGAAGAACAGGATTTGGAAAATGAGGAGTCAATTCTTGGCCTTGATTCTGAGTCTGAATTCTCTGATGCTGAGGACCTAGACTTTTTTTCCAAAGGATCAAGCTGGAGTTGTGGGTGTGTCTATTAGCATATGTGAAAACATAAACTACACTGGATTAAATATGTAAGAAACTTCATTTATTATGCTTTATTCAAGTTTTTTTTAATTATTATTATGGCAGAATTTATGAATTTCTAACATTTCCCTCCAGAGGGTGGTGGTAGACTAACAACAAAGATTCAAAACTTACTCCGCGAAGAAGAAGCTGCCGACGACAGCAAAGACGACACAGCCCAGCAGCCAATCACACGGCAGGAAGAAGATGGCGGAATCGGAGCTGACCGTTAGGTAGGCTGATAGCAACACATCTCAACGAGGGTCTACTCTGTCTATATAGTGGCTTTCTACGTGTTTACCAGTGTGTGGACAGTAGTACGGAACTTGTGTGTGTGTTGTGTCCCAGCAGCAGCCATGTTTGTACTTTACAGCGCGTGTTTTGAGCTGTTAGCGCCACGCTGGCTTAGCTTAGCAAGCGCTAGCATTGAAACGTTTGAATGGCTTTCCAGCAGCACCGTGTGTCAGCCGCATGTCAACAACAGCTTGTCAGCAGCAGCGTGTCCGCACTCTGCTGTCTGCTCATCAGCCACCTCTGGTCATTTAACCAGACGAAGAGCCAGCGTTCAGTTTCTTTTTAAAATGCTCCACTGCTGCGCACGGCGGTTGTAGCCGGAACCGGTTAGTTATGACAAAGGAGAAGCTACTGGTAGTGTTTGATAGTTAGCCTCCTGTGTAGTGTACACTAATATAAGATGTCATTCAGCTAAAGTACACCACCTCTTTCTCGTAGGAGCTGTCGAGAATTATGGACCATCCTGCTGGGAAGATCTGCGTTACGAGAGACGGTATGTCCTCTTTAAACACCTGTTGTCATGTACTGTCAGTGCTCCAGTGTGCAGCTAGCACAACAGTGTAGATATGCTGAATGAGAGATAATGGTCACGTCAATACAATGATTCTTGCATTTGTAGAAAAGTAAATTGTACTTTTTGTTCAGTACCTTCTATTGAATTTAGATATACTAAAAGCACATAGATCCTGTTAGTGAATACACATGGAGTAAAATGATTATCATGCTCAACCAATGAATAGTTTGTGTTTAAGGGAACACAGAAAAACACACTAACACGTATTCTCATGAAATGTGTGACGGCCACAGGCTCAGATAGATGCAGAGCTGGACAGACACAGAGACAGACTGCATCAAGGTCTCCGCTACTACAAACCACCCAGGTATAGTTAGTTATTTTTGTCTTGACATCAAATATGCTATCTTTTTATAACAATGGAAAAAGTAACTGTCAATAACACTTGTTCAAGTTCATCCTCCGCTGGAAAAGTGAAGGACAACAAAGAAGTTGCACAGCCACTGAAGGACTTCGGTTTGAGGATCAGTAAACTGTTGGTAAGTGTTAGAATGCCGACATGTTTTTACGAAGAATGTGAGTCACTGTTTTCATTGGTTGCATTTCTTGATGATTTAATAACAATGTAATAACATTACAGGCCCTTGATGAGCAGCAGAGTGTGCAGCTTTTACAGTGCTACCTACAGGAGGATTACAGAGGAACCCAGGAATCATTAAAGGTGCCTCTTCTCACTTGAATATTCCGTTTTAAATTTAAATAATGAATCTGTGCCTCGAAATCTTCTCTCTCTTGTTCAGCATATATAAAAGGGCCTGCTTAAATCATTTAATAGGAAGCTTTTATCGTGATAGATATGAAGTGAATAACTGAGTCTTCTGTACAGGTGGTTCTCAAGGATGAGCGACAAAGCCAAGCACTGTTACTGAAGGTCAGTACAGAGACCTGCAACTATTTATTTCCTTTATCGTTTCACATAGTTCTCATAATGGCAACTTCCATATGTAATCCAATCAGTATGACTTCTTATGTGTGTGTATTTACAGATAGCTGACTATTACTATGAGGAGCGCATGTGTCTGCTCAGATGTGTCCTCCTATTGCTGACATACTTTCAGGATGAGCGACATCCATACAGGGTGAGAAACAGATGGATTTAGGTCACAACATCTCATAATTGAAGAACAAATGGTTTGGGGTTGATTCTCGCTGAACGGAATTTTATTTGTTGTTGCTTCTGAACATAAATCTGGATGTGTTTGTTATTTGTCCAGGCTGAGTATGCTAACTGTGTCAATAAGCTGGAAAAAGACCTTGTGAGCAACTACCAGTCACAGTTTGAGAACCTGTTCAAAGCAGAAGCACCAACATGGGAAACTCATGGAAACCTCATGGTAACAATTTGCTTCATATATTTTGTTAATGTGCAGTATATGGTAACCTAGATCAACTGTAAATATAATGTTTAACTCAGTTGTTTGACATGAGGTCATAACTGACATTTGTTTGTCAAAATAATGTTTCTTTTCCAGACGGAGAGGCAGGTGTCCCGGTGGTTCCTGCAGTGTCTGAGAGAACAGGCTCTGCTGCTGGAGATCATATTCCTGTATTATGCTTACTTTGAGATGGGCCCGTCCGACCTGCTGAGCTTCACAAAGATGTTCAAGGAGCAGGGGTTTGGTTTGCGGCAGACCAACAGACACCTAGTAGACAAAAGCATGGACTCATTGGTTGACCGCATTGGGTAAGAGCACAAAGGGTTTGTGTTTAAGAGAAAACAGGGGAAGCATTAAGTTGGTTGCTGCTGGTAAAATGATCAGGATACATTGAAAGATTCCCTTCTTCATGCAAACACAACTGTTTGTGTAAGAATCAAATTATTCTTCAAAACACTTGGGACCAATATATGTTCTGTATTGGACAATTCACAATTAGAAAAACATGTGGACTCTATTACCTTTGCTTATCATATAATTCCTCGTGGTCTTTAATAACTTTCATGTTTCTTTTGGGCTGCAGATATCTGAGCTCTCTCATCTTGGTTGAAGGAATGGACATAGAATTCCTTCACAAATGTGCCTTAGAAGACTCTACAGAGCAGCATCAGTTTTTCAGTGCTCCAGACGTCATCAAGGTATGATTTGACTTTCTAAATGCAGCAGAAATAAGTATGCTGCAATGCAACATGAAAAAACGTTCTTTATTCAAAGTAAAAGTGTGGCTCATCACCCCACATAGGCTGATAATGCGTATAGATGGGGATCTGCCTGTGTATTGTTTCGATTTGATTATCTTCTCAAAGCCTCAATTACCGATGAGCCTCCAATGTCTGTAAATGACCTAAAGTTTTAAGTACCTAAAAGAAATCTCTCAAACATCTGAAGGTGTATTCTTTATCTGCCTCTTCCAGGAGATGAGTCAGTTGCTGATGACATTCGGTGACATCCCACATCACGGGCCAGTGCTGCTTGCTTGGGTCCTGCTGAGACACACATTGAGACCGGAGGAGTCCAGCCCCGTGATCCGGAGGATAGGCAACACTGCTCTGCAGCTGGGGGTGTTCAAGTACCTTTCAACCATGTTGAAAGGCCTGGGAGTCTCAGGGAATAATGTAAGATAACACCAGGTGTAATGCACATTTGAAGATCTTAAAGTTGGAAAATATTCCATCTCTTAAAGTTAAAGAACATACAATAGACTCCCTTTAATGGTTACTGTGTTGTTATATCTTCTAAAACATTTTAGGCTTTTGGAGAACCATGTCTCTGTGGTCTCTATTAACTTAAACTGCTCAAATTATATTATTTTGCTGTACACCTTAGAACAGGACCTTAGTAGGTCTCAATTGAAAGCCTCAGAGTGATGGTTCTCTAATCTTATTCTCTCTAGTGGTTTTCTCTAACAGGTAGTTAAATGTAATCACATGGGTCTCTGACTCTTTCTCTTCAGTGCACGGCAATCACAGCAAAGTTGTGTATCTACGGACTCCTCTCATTTGTGATCACTTCTTTCGAAGAAGAAAGCTTACAGGTAACTTGGTCAGATTTGAGATCTCTACAATCCTACTTTTATTTTTGTAACTTTTGTTGGTAACATGTCTTCATCATACTGAATGTGCCAGACTGACGGTGTGGCGACGCAGTGCTCCCACCTGATCGATGCTGCTTGTGAGGTCCTTTCTGCTCCCAATATGCCCGAAGTTTTTTGGGAAATGGTGAGGAAAGAAAACGCTGAAGACACAATAGGACAAATTACAGAAAAAATTAGACTGTGTCCTGATTGTAAATTTTCAACCCAGAAACCAAACATGGGATTGGGAATGATCCTGGACAGTGCAGTTGGGATGTTCCCTCATAAGATTGGACCACTGTTACAACTTCTGACAGCGCTTCTGTCAAACAAGTTGACAGTTAAAAAGGTAGATTTCACACATTCACAGATTAGATACACAATCAAAATGTCCTTATGATAATGGTTTAACAATTTTTTTCTGTGCGACAGGTGTACAACTTTTTGGATAAGATGTCCTTCTACACACAAGTTTACAAACATAAACCAAATGACATCATCTCCAAGGATGATGAGACTTTGTGGAGGAGACAAACGCCAAAGCTCCTCTATCCTCTGGGTTAGTTAGTTAGATTATTACTGGAAGTTTTAAGAACACATACAAATTATAGTGTGTGAATTTCTGATACATATTTAAGTATCAATAAGAAGATTTAAAAAAAAATGAATGTCCATTTTTCTCAACTTTGTCTTACCACCTCTATAAAATGTGATTTCAACCACCAGGATCAGGGCAGGCTAATCTGTGGCTGCCACAGGGAGTGTTAGGCCAGGTGATGTTAGCAGGTGAACAGGGCTATGTGGTGCGCTGGGACCACTCGTACAGCGCCTGGACTCTCTTCACGTGTGAGGTGGAGATGCTGCTCCATGTAGTTTCCACAGCAGGTACACATCATTCAACCTTTCAGATGCAGATTAGACTCTTCATAAAAGGATCATGCTGATAATATTCAATATTATTGATGATGTCAATATTTGACCAAAACCATCAATGCATTAGTCCATGTCTCAATACTTTCTGACTGCTCAATACTGTCTGTGGCTCTTGGCCATTAGTCCCTTTGTTCCCACTGGAGACATTGAATAAATATAAACAACTTAGTGTATGCATCCATTAACCAATTAACAATAATTGTATCCCAAAACAGCCTGGTAGTTTTAAGTAAACTACAGGAAGAAGAACACACAAATAACCTACAGATCTCTTTGTCCTTGTAATGAACGACAATGGAATTGTAATGCTAATTGACTGTTAATCTATATCAGGCTTTGGATACAAAGACAGTACTTATTAACAATATCAGGTCGTTGTTGTAGTAATGTTCTCTGTTGTAGTAATGTTCTCTGGCTTTACTTGTGTCAGATGTTATAGCTCACTGTGTACGTGTGAAGCCCATCCTGGATCTGGTTCACAAGATCATCAGCACAGACTGGACTGTGTCGGACTGTCTGCTGCCCCTCACCTCACGAATCTACATGCTGCTGCAGAGGTTAACCAACTCATCAAACCTTTTGTGGTTTTGTATATATGAAACTTTCCTGATAAGAAATATTAATTGACTTGTTTTGTTTGTTTACATCTGTCAGGTTAACATCAGTCATCAACCCTCCAGTGGAAGTTATTGCCTCCTGTGTGAACTGCCTCTCTGTTCTGGCTGCAAGGAATCCTGGGAAAGTGAGTCTGCTGGCTACTTCTAAACAGAAGTCATGTTTATAAATGAAGGTACTGTTCTTGAATCCTTATCAAACATCTCATCTTTTACTTATCTTCAGGTGTGGTCCAGTCTGCACCACACTGGCTTCCTCCCATTTGCCTCCAACCCTTTAACCACCATGGCTCAGTGTGTGAGGTAAATTCATTTCCCTTGCAAATATCTGAGATGTATATCCGGGAAAAGTATTACAAAATTGTTTATATTTCTTTCTAGTGCTGAGGGGATGAAGGCAGGTAACTATGGCAACCTGCTGGTCCAGATTGAACAGCCCAGGGGGGAGTATTCTGTGACAATCGCCTTCCTGCGTCTCATTACAACCCTGGTCAAGGTAATGGCATATTTAACTGAGTCAGAGACACAGCAGTGTTTTCTGCCCAGTATTGTTTTTCAGCTGCTGAGCAGTTCCATTAAATATCAAGTAAAGGTGTGACAGTATTTATTTTGTAATCTGTTGTCCTTCAGCTTTAATGTGTCTCTTTCCTTCAGGGTCAGCTTGGCAGCACTCAGAACAAAGGCCTGATCCCGTGTGTGTTGCTGGTGCTGAAGGAAATGTTGCCTACGTACCACAAGTGGCGTTACAACACCTACGGAGTCAGGGAGAAGATAGGTGCAGTCATAATTTCTGTTTTCCAAAATGAAAAAAATTCAAGCAAACACAGAAAAATCACTGACATATCTGTGTTGCTGCAGGTTTTCTTATTTTGGAGCTGATTCACACTATTCTCAATCTGAGCCCAGAGGGAGAAGATCAGGGCAGGTAGGAATAATTCAGTGTTAATTTTGGCAGCTATTTTTGATTTAGTCTTTTGACGAAAATGCATATTAGTTTTAGTCACATTTAGTCGGCTTCGTCTCGTCTTAGTCATGGGTCCTTAACGAATATTTTTCGTTATAGTTTTCGTCAACGAAATTAACACTGATTAACACAATTGTTGAGATTTAAGTGACTTTACTCTGTTGATACTAATAGACTGGTACAAGTTGTGAATATAATCATTACCGCAATTGAAACCGGTTGATTCAGATGTTAACAATTCTACAACTTGATAATTTTATTTATATCTGACAATAAAACCTGGATTCACGCTGTTTCAAAACTTGGAAATTAAAGCCTATATTAAGACCTCTGGAATAAATTCTCAGATTGTAACATTCAAATAAAATAATTGTATTTAGTTTTGTTTAATTTAGTTTCATGTGTGAGGATTAACAGATTTGTTTCGTTTGTATTTGTGGATTTGAATTCTTTTTTCTTTAGGCTGTTAGTTGTAGCCTCAATAAATGAATTGACAGACCATAATCTTGTTACTTGAAAAGTTGCTGCTTGAAAAGCTGTTGATATACTCTTATCTCTCTTGATGCAGCACCCCCACCCTGCAGTCTCTGTGCATCTACTGCCTGGCAAACACTGAGGCTGGACAGGCTGTCGTCAATATCATGGGAGTTGGAGTGGACACTATAGATTTGGTCCTGGCTGCACAGCCCACCAGGTGAACATTCTGATGTATTAATGTGTTAATGTAGTTTTCCTCATTATAAGACCTCCACTCATTGTGTTGTGATGTCTGATAATGTAATTTAAATGTTTTCCTCTTTCTGACCCTGACCAGCTGTGGCTCTGAGGGTCCTGGTCAGACCCTGATCCAGACGGTCAAATTGGCCTTCTCTGTCACAAACAACGTCATCCGCCTGAAGCCACTGTCCGATGTTGTGTCCCCGCTGGAGCAAGCTCTGACACAGCACGGTGGTCACGGCAACAACCTCATCGTTGTTCTGGCCAAGTATATTTACCACAAACATGATCCGGCGCTGCCTCGCCTTGCAATCCAGTTGCTCAAAAGACTTGCCTCAGTAAGAGATCCAGTACATACATGCATATGGTATATGAGGACTTCATTTTGTACAACATAGAATATTGATGTTGACTTTCATCTGCAGGTGGCTCCCATGTCAGTCTACGCCTGCCTTGGAAGCGATGCATCAGCCATCCGAGATGCTTTCCTCACTCGGCTGCAGAGCAAAACAGAAGACATGAGGATCAAGGTCATGATCCTTGAATTTCTCACTGTTGCTGTAGAAACTCAGCCCGGCCTCATCGAGCTGTTCCTCAACCTGGAAGTCAAAGATGGCAGCGAGGGCTCAAAGGTGTGAATGGATGCGTGTAGTGATGAAAATGTATATATATTTTTTTGTGTTGAATTCCAGATTCAAAGCAGCATCTTTATTTTTCCATCCTGTAGGAGTTTCTTCTTGGTGAGTGGAGCTGTCTTCATGTAGTGTTGGACCTGATTGACTCCAAACAACAGGGGAAATATTGGTGTCCTCCTCTGCTCCACCGAGCTGCCCTGGCCTTCCTCCTCGCCCTCTGGCAGGATCGCAGAGACAGTGCCATCTCCGTCTTACGGGCCAAGTAAACACATTAACTTTGACTCATTTTCACCTCAAACTATGTTCAACTGGATGTTGTGAAAGACTTATAAATATACAACTGCTTATTTTTTTACAGAGACCGTTTTTGGGAGAATCTGACGACACCTCTCTTTGCAACCCTCACCCCTCCTTCAGATACCACAGAGGTATTTAACTGTTTACACTGTGCTATTTAGATTAATTGGATCCTGAGTCATGTGTGTCAACTCAATAATGTTGTTTTTTTCTGGACCAAGCCTTGTGTTCTGGAGACGTGTGCTTTTGTAATGAAAATCATCGGCCTGGAGATCTACTATGTTGTCAGGTAATTTCAGAACATTCAGCATTTTTCCATTTTCATTATTCCCATTTGCAGACAATATTTAATCGATGTTAACTGTTTGTGATGTTGCAGTGGCTCATTAGAGCAGTCTCTGAAGGATGGGCTGCAGAAGTTCTCCAACGCACGAAGATACGAGTACTGGTCCCAGTATGTCATGTCTCTGGTGTGTCACGTTGCTGAGATGGAAGAAGATGGAATCTGTCATTTTCAAGAGACCCAGATGTTGATCTCTGCCTGGAGGATGCTGTTAATTCTTTCCACCAGCCACGTATGTTAACAGCAGACTCAGTCCTGCTTCCAGTGTTTCAGGTCGTGTTGTATTATAAGGTTGACTTGAGGAGGAGTTTGACATTTTGGGACTAGTGATGCTGGTAGACCCTGAAAAAATCCAGTGATTTCATTATTTTCTAACACAAAATCCTCATAACACTTGTGGGTCAACTCTCCCATCATCCAGTGATAAAACAGTTTTGGCCAAGTTGAGACAGGAAACTCTAGCTGTTTGGTTCGATTTGGACAGAAAACTGCCTCCCAGGTCACACTTTGCTCTGCTGCTGCATGGAGACACTTTCCCTGTCGCAATAATTGATTTAGAGGGGTTGTGGACGCTGCCAAGCAAAGTTTTATTTGTGTAAAGAAATGAAACAGAGTGTGGCTGGTGGTAAAATTGTACAATTGTCTGACACTGTTGAACACCAGAAACACAGACTACCATTGCAACACTATTTGGGACATATGCTCATTGGTATTCTTGGTGAGAGATATAAGATATTTACCATCCTCGCCTCTGTTGTTAATTTATCCCGTATAGAAATTGAAAACAAATCTTCTAAAGCTCAGTGACTTGTTGGCAAATCTGTATAAAGAGTGGACTGTAATGACGCATGTTTACAAGGGGAGGACCATTGTCACTTTGCTTACTCCTAAGCAACAAGCAAATAGTCCAACTTCCATTTTTACATAAGTTTCTGTATTGATTAAACAAAAATATATAACATGTTAATTACAGAGCAGCCTTAACTGTTTCCATTGTCTGTGCTCAGCTAATAGGCACATTTCAATCTAAAGCACATATAGATAATAGTCTTTTAAATTGCCTGAGTGTTTAACAAAGTAAGTCTTGATCACACAGAACTCTGCTGCAGTGATGATTTACTTTCTGTTTTCAGTCTGATGTGATGCAGCTCACTGAGGACTCCACCAAGCTGAAGCTGTTCATGGACGTCCTGGAAGGGACCACAGCGGCTGTAAGTTTTCATGGCACAAATTATGTTCTGGTAATTAATGTCTTATCAGTTCTACTTTGTAACAATGCTCCTGATTGTTGTCTCTTAGCTGACGACCCCCTCTTCGTCTGTGCCTTGTCTCGGTCTTGGGTCCATGATGACCACGCTGCTGCTCATCCTCCTCAAGCAGTGGAGAGGGTGTGTATTCATGGAAAGAGACGGAGTCAATGTGAACACATGACATATTCAAACTTCATCATCTCTAATAAATTACCGGCCTCTTCCTGTTTCCAGTGTGGTAGCAACGGCTCCTGACATCCTGTCCCCCCTCTCCTTGATCCTGGAGAGCATCCAATCTAACCAGCAGATAATGGATAAGACCAAAGCTAAAATCCTCTCTGCACTCATTTCTGTGCTGCAGATTCAGGGACTCAACGGTGAGAGGACTTTGTGTGTGTTTGAATCAAATGTTGCTGTCTTTAGTTTGATCTATTTCTTAATGTAATTTCTCCGTCAACCAGGTGGGGATATTTCCCAGCTGCCCCAGCTGTTGCTGTCAGTGTGTGAGACAGTGAAAGACGAGGCGCTGGCGCTCATTGACAGCACTCGCCACATGAGCCAGACCGCAGACACAATGGAGGACGAGGACAGCATGGAGACCGAGTCTGCCCGCGGCCCACAGAAGGACCAAAGAGACGGGGTGAGTGAGGCTGCAATGATCAGAAGAGTTGGTTTTAGATACAGTTTTTTTTTACACTATAAAGTTTGAATTTGTTTCTTTGACCATTTTCCCTCTCACTATGTTTTGACCAGGTGTGTGTGCTGGCGCTGCACTTGGCAAAGGAGCTGTGTCGCACCGATGAGGATGGAGAGCACTGGGTGTCGGTGATGAGGAATGTTCCAGTCCTTCCCTCAGTTCTCAGCGCGGTGGAGCTCAGCCTGCGCTCCAAACATAACCTCTACTTCACTGAGGCTGCTCTTCATCTGCTGCTCACACTGGCCCGCACACCACAGGTAAACACACTCACTCACTCACTCGCACTCGCACTCGCACTCTCTTCTGGGCATCTTTCGCTGTATTTCATGTGTTAAAAGGTAGGTTTGTTGATTTGTCTCTAAAACACTTTATCTTATTTGTTGAAACCCTCTTTAAATCGAAAGCTTCAATAAATAAAGCCAGTTTGTGTGGCCCTCGCAGGACTGTAACGTGACCTATCATTTAATTCGGACAGAATCGTGCACTGTACCTGTTTGTCACTAACCTGTGATTGTTGGTCTCCAGGGAGCAGCAGCTGTAGCTGCAGCAGGAGTCATCCAAACCATCTGCCTCCCTCTGCTGAGCGTATACGAGGTCCCTTCCAGTGAAGCATCACAGGTGATTTCACATAGAAATGCTTCATCATTCAGATATAGCACTTAATGCTTTAATATGATATAATAACTTGTCCATGTCCCCGTGCAGAGCTTCTCCCGCAAGTCCCAGGACTCCGCCTGCTGGCCGGGTGTGTACCGGCTGTGCATGTCTTTAATGGAGAGTCTGCTCAAGACTCTGCGCTACAACTTCATCAATGAAGCTCTGGACTTTGTTGGAGTGCATCAAGAGCGCATCCTACAGGTAAGAAGAATGTGTGAAGAGATTGAAACACTGGTCGAACTTTGACTGTCTGAACTCTTCTATTTCAACATTCAACTCCTTCTACTGTTGAGAAAACACTAATCTGTGGTCTTGTGTCGCTCAGTGTCTGAACGCAGTGCGAACAGTGCAGAGTCTGTCGTGTCTAGACGAGGCCGACCACACAGTCGGCTTCCTGCTGCAGCTCTCCAGCTTCTGCAAGGAGTGGCAGTTCCACCTCCCCAAACTGCTGCAGGACATCCAGGTGAGTCCAGGGTGCAGGTCCACTCATCAGCTGAGACCAACCTGCAGCTCCACAGTTACTCAGTGTTTGTCTCTGTCTCCTCCATCAGGTCAACCTGTGTTATCTGTGTCAGACCTGCACGTATCTGCTCCACAGCAAGAAGATGCTTCATCACTACCTCCAGGTCACAAAGCACTTTCTTTTTTTTGTAATGGTATAAAGATGTAAATGAAACGTGTTGCCACATAAGCCATTGAAACCCTTCGAGGATGTTTCTGTACTGAGATAATTAACTGCTTTATATTTGTTTTTTTCTCAGGCTAAAAACGGTGAGGCCCTGCCCCCTGCTCCCCTCCGGAGGATGCAGCGCCCCCCCACAGACCCCGTCTAAAGAGGCACCGGGTGGGGGAGAGAGGGAGGAGGCAGAGCAGAAAGCCCTGCTGGCCGTGCAGTGCAGTTTACTGAAGATCCTCAGCAAAACGCTGGCCACCCTGCAGCACTTCACTCCGGACTGTTGCCAGATCCTCCTGGACCAGGTAGCACTGCCGGTCCCGCAGACTCAGGAGTGGATCTAAATATTTGGTCTTGTGCTGATTGTCCCCCCCCCCAACCCCCCTATCTTAACTCAAGAGTTACTTCATACTTATTTTTTCTTACGCTTTCAGCTCTTATCATGCTCACACTGATTATGTGCGTATGTGAAACATCTGCTCTCAGACTTTTTCGGGCAACATGTCCAACTAACCAATGACAGTTCAGCTTTAGTTTTTACATGTGGAATTGTCCCGCCCTCGTTCTGGGTGGGTTAGCTGAACCTCAGACAGGAAGCCATGAACCCTCTCTCAGTTAGAGCACAAGCAGAGGCTATTTGAGTTCAAGTGCTGGGTTTTGATTGAAAGCATTACAAAAAACCTGAAATCCACCCGAAAGCTCACACTCTAAAGAGGAAGCCCTCATCCATTATTAACTTCATATTTCTAGCATTGTTAGAAACTCATTAACACGAAACCACAAGTCATGTTTTTACTCAATCTGTTCCTGTCTTCTTGTCTTTCAGTGTATGGACTTGGCCGAGTACAGGACCCTGTTTGTTCTCAGCTTCACGACGCCGGCGTTCGACCCCGATGTGGCTCCTTCCTTTGGAACCCTGCTGGCCACCATCAACGTGGGTCTGGCCATGTTGAGTGAGGTACGTGCTCAGAGTTGGACCTCATCGTTCAGCTCCATTCAGCCTTGACTCCTAAACATGTCTGTGCTGCTTGTTTACAGGTTGAGAAGAAGAAAGAGCCGGTGTCTCTGAGCATCGTTTCTCTGGCTTCATCAGAGGAGATCCAGGCTCTGAAGTGAGTGACCTGCTGCTGCTGTGATATGAAGTACTGTTTGAATGGTTTAGTTTCTAACTTCTCTCTTTCCTTCAGGTCGCTGCTCATGTTCACCATGGAGAACTGCTTCTACGTCCTCATCTCTCAGGCTGCGCGGTGTCTCAAAGATCCTGCCATCCTCCCTCGAGACAAACAGAGGCTCAAACAGGAGCTCAGCTCCGAACTGGTCAGAAATCATCTCTCGGATTCATGTTTTTCTGATCATCTACAATGAACTGATCATGTTTTGTCTGTGATGGCAACTACTTTGATTTGTACAAACATACAGTGTCAATATTCTATAATGCAACATGTTCACAGAATCTTTATCACCTATTTTTTTAGTGACTTAAATGTTTGAATTATTCTTAAAGCTAAACGGATGAACCCACCACAGAATGATTTCATGGGATTTGTTGACAATATAAGTACTTCCTGTCTGATCTTGTGTAACTTAAGAGCTTTCATTTTATATAAATATTCCCTATATAATTTATAGCTGTTGATATACATAGTTGTATTATGGATGTCCTACAAGGGGGTTTCTGATTTTAATTCCCTGGAAAGTTCGTCACAGTTAAGCTTGAAATATGCACTAACAATATTTTCTACCCTCCTTTGTTCTCCCCAGAGCACTCTTCTCTCCAGCCTGTCCCGCCACTTCCGCCGGGGCTCTCCATCGTCTCCAGCCAGCGGCATCCTCCCCTCCCCCCAGTCCAAACCACCCACACCAGGCTCCAAGGGAAGCCTTGAAGGTCAGGAGCCGTTCATCCAGCTCGTCCAGGCGTTTGTCAGACTCGTGCAGAGATAGAAGACATGATCTGGAACCTGGGAAGGTTCCCCTGCCCAAGAACTATTACTCTTTTACAAAGGAACATTGTTGTACCTCCAGTAGAGTTCTACTGGTGTTAGGCCTCCTGTCTGAGGTCAGTTCATGCAGTAGTTAAAATATCACAGATTCTGACCTGAGTGTTTATTCTAATATTGTGATAACTGGGGCCAGACCGTAAACATTTAATTTTGCCAAAACTGATGTAACTGAATTTGTCATGAACACAACCAAAGTGTCAAAAACATTGTGGTGCTAAAGATCAGTCGCTGACTGGAGTCCATCTTTCCAAGGCCTAGTTTTATAGGCCACGCTGAAATGTAATTGATCAGACATGTTTCAAGTGCTCTTTAACCAATTAGACCTTTCAAATGGAATCTCCTGTATATTCACCAATTGTAGTAGAACAGCACGCTCTGCAAGGATGCTCTACTTTTTCTAATTCTCTTTATTTTCACTAAATCTTGATCTGAACTTTGCTATTTTCTTATCTGTTTCTCCTTGTATACATTTGAAAGCAACTGCCAACATTTGTACTTAAAAAGTGTATGTTAATAAAGGGAACTGAGTACCACAGCTGGGTTTCACCTTTTTCTTTACTGCATTTACACATGATTCTTTCTCAGGACACAGTCGCCCGAACCGTCCCATACATAAACTGTCAAAAAACTGTGTCAGTAATAAAATACATTTTCCTGTTCTCATAACATCATATAAAAGAAAATATAAGAGCCGTGTTGGTCTGGATGCTCCTCTCCAGCTGCAGCCTCAGGTGTCGGATCTCCGTCAGCAGCTCGCTCAGGTCCACAGAGCCGGAGGACGGGACAGGAAGTGGCTCCTGGTTTGTCTCACTGGATTCTGCTGAGAGGGGCAATGAAGGAAGTAGTTTCTCATGAACAGAAAACAGAAGGGGTGACTTATATCTCTCAAGCTCCAATGTGTTAAATGCAATATAAGAGCAGTTGTAGGTAGAAATAGTTTGGCAACAAAGCCAAGGAGAATACTAACTAGCTTCATAAGATTTCAATTTCAATTGGCACCTTGTAAAGGCAACACAGCTAAAAACAGGCAGTACCGTTGTGTTTATGATTATCAGTCTCGATCTTTTCATAAACTTGCAGCTCCACTCGCAGTGACTGGAGGAGATTAAAGTATATGCAGATGGGTGTTAAGCACTGTTAGTGGTGAACATGGCACTACCCGGAATGAACTGGTGTTTGGACAAATATAGTCTCTTTACCTGACTGAAAAAAGTGTGTTTTACCTCAAGACCCCTGGTTGAGCTCTTCCTTCAGAGCAGACAAAACCTACATTTTTTCATTCAACAAGACTGAATTGTGTTGCACTGGTGTTTGACCAATGTAAACTAAACTTAAATGAATGAGACTAGAGTAAGTAGCTTCAAACATTTTAATTCAATTAAAAGCACATTAGTTGAATGAACATATTCAAATGACATTCCACCCACACATCTATGTGGTGTTCAAGGAACACAATCAAGATAGACTGATACAACTTGATTTGTTTAGATGGAATATAAGTGGCAAGATAAAATGACGTTCATCCAATGAATAATTTTTTTGAGTGTGTGTAAATCATGATGGTTGAAAATTATTCAAATGAAAGAATCATGATGAAAAGAAAAGATTTAAATTCAGTGTTTAAAATGGTGTTAAAATGCAAATTGTTGTTGTCATGCACACAATTGTATTATGGGCCAATAATATTTGGTGGTTTTCAATGTCTATTTTATTGCATTTTTATAAATGGGTTCAAAAAATTGAATTGTTGCACTTAAGTTTTAAAACTCATTGAGCGAGGCCCTAACATGGCGAGGCCCTAACATGGAGAGGCCCTAATGTGGAGAGGCCCTAACATGGAGAGGCCCTAACGTGGCGAGGCCCTAACGTGGCGAGGCTGAAGTCGTCTGACTCGCTGACGGGACGCTCAGTTCACAGAAGTGTCATCGCTGGATGTGGAAGTAACGTAACTGTGACGAACCAAAGCAAAGTTTTTCTGATCATCAACCTTGTGTGAGCAGAAACGTTTAAAAAGCAAAAGGTTTCAAACAAACTTTCTGAACTTTTGAGTTAATGTATGTTGTAGCTTCTCTGTTTAGACGACACAGAAGCAAAAATCCTCTGATTGCATAATTATTCCACGTGGTTTGGGTTTTTTGAGTCCTCAGCGCTCGGAGCATAAATATGGAGGCTTTGCTGGTGCATCTGGAAGCGCACACTCATCAGAGATGATTTCAAACTTGTTAAACAGTTTCGGAGCAGTCACCCCAACTCTCCAATCAACACTCTGGAGTCGCCGTCATCACTGGAGAACACGGGAGAACAGTTCAAGATGCTCAGGAAGCAGCAACCACCAGGAAACAAACTCTGAAACACTGAAAGGTTCAGTCGCAGAGGCTGATGCTGACAGAGGAGTTGTTAGGATGATGTGTGTTTGGAACCAGGTGAGGAAGGATAAAACAGCCTCTCATAAACTGTCGACTTCTAAAGGTCAAGTTCCACCCTCATTCTCCTCACGAACCGGTTTTGTCCATCACTATCTTCATCCTCTCTCATCCTCTTGAGTCGTATTGGGCCCTGTTTGCACACTGGCACCTTTTTGAGAGGCTGCCAGTCGCTCACTCCTTCTCACTGTGGCTTTGGAGTCCTCTGGTCTGTGATGGGGATAAGGAAATGATTTATGAGTTATTTTACATTTTTTTAAATGCACATTCTGAACTGCACATGGCTGCAGATCCATATGGACGGCTCTGTTCCTCCCTCTGCTTCACCCCTTCTAATCCTGATGACATCACACAGGGGTATAAAATGCCAAAGACTATATAGGAAGATATCTCAAACTCCGGTCCAACACCTCACCTGTTGCCACGCTGTGCATCCATTTTTGAATGCTTTTCATCTGTCATCCCAGCAGGGCCCATTTTCCTCTTCTTTGTTAAGGGCCCTTTTATCGGTTGTGGAATCAATCGTGCCTCTCTTCCTCTTTCTCTGGATTGGGCCCGTTTTCCCACTTTTGCTCCTTCTGACCTTCTTGGCTTGGGAGACGTCTGGTCTGTGATGTGGATAAGGAAATAATTTAACTCTTGATCTTAAAGCAGTTATTGGACATTTCTAAAAATTCACGTTCTAAAATGCACTTTGGCTTCAGATCCATAGGTAATGAGATTTGTATCATTCTTCCCATCGAACTCTGAGCAAAAAACAGAATATTTATATGTTAAACTATTCTCCTACAATATAAATTGATCAAACAGAAAGATATTTCAAACACTCACCTGTTGCCAGACTTTGCATCCTCTTTGCTGCCCTCCTTGGCTGGGCTGGCAGTGTTGCAGGATGAGTCCTCCTTCACGGACATTTGCAGGATCACACCACCTGGTCTCCATGCCCTCCAGCCTCAGAGCTCGGATCCTTGCAGATGTCCATTAGCTCCTCACATGACTTCAGACTGGAAGACAAATGAAACTGCTGAGCCAAACACCTTAATCACCTTTTATCTCTTATATTTTGCACCCATGTCCAACAGCACAGACTTACACAGACAATCTAAGCACAGACTTACTAGAGGCTGTTCTTGTATAAGCCTTGAAGGTGGCTCATAGTGATGAACGGATGCTGGAGAATTCTGCTGGGGGTAATCCTTTCATACTGACTCATCATCAGCATCTGTTTCAACAGGTCCATAAAACACTGTAGGTCACAATATTCCGCTTTGACGTCTTCTCCCCGGAGCTGATGAGTCGCCTTTAACAAGATGAGGAAAACCAACATGTTAGATTTCCTCGTGATTTGGATTATGAAGACGTGCTGTTATACATTCATCCAGTCTGGTGATCTCAAACTAGAATTGAACCTATTGACTGAAAATAAAGAATTATTTCATTGATATAGATTGCTCAAAAGGCAGTGGACGGTACAGGGGAAAGAAACACAGACTGAAGGAAAGACACCCTAATTAGTGCGCTAGTGGAGACAGCTAAATGGTTGTAAACTAGTTTATTACCATAAATCTGCCTTCCATCCAAGATCTTGGCCAGAAAGCATGTGGTCGGAGTTTCCCTCCATGCTGTGGATCTCTTATTGCAAATGCAATTTGCCTTATCTGTGGAGAAAACACAACATTGTGAGAGTTAGTTAACTTCAAGTTTACAAGTGTGTGGATTTGAATATACACAAACATCACGGCAGAACTGTACGTGTTTGTTGTGTTTTAAGTACAGATACTGACCAAATCATTCTTATCATTGGCAGGGAACAGCGGTGAGCCCATCGACAGCTCAGCAGCAATGCAGCCGAGAGACCATACATCGATGTTCCCGCTGAAATGATCTTCATAAAGAATCTCAGGAGACCTTAGGATAAGAAACACAAACATATTACTTACAATTTGATAAACTCCTTGTTACTGTCTGTTTCCAATCATTTACAGCAATCACAGCTGTCCCAAGTATACAGATGTGTTGTCAGTTACTCACCTGTACCACAAGGTCTGGAGGGTTTCCCCAATCATTTCCTCAGGATCATCCAAGGCTAAGCCAAAGTCAATGACTTTAACTTTGAGTGGCTGCCTGACGTTATCCACCATCATGATATTTTCTGGCTTCAAATCTGCATGAATGATTCCTGCGCTGTTTAGAAACTCCAAGGCTGTAGCTAGCTGAAATCATGAAAAGCATAATAATAATCATGAGCTACAGAGTTCATTTCATCAACAACAACTGTAACAGTCACTTTTCAGCGACCAAGTTTACCCTTCACGCTACAAAGCAGTCAGTGTATGAGCTTGAGTTTTAAAAAACAAACCTGCTGCAGAATGGGACGGATCTCCTTCAGATGAAGGTGTTGACCCGGGCTGATCCGTGTGAATCTCTGCAGATCCATGTCCAGGAGCTCAAACGCAAGGCAGTAGTGTTCCCTGAAGAAGAACGACTCGTACAATGTGACGATGTTGAAATTGTCGGATCGGAGGTTCTTCATGGTCTGGAGGATGACCTCCTCTTCCTGAGCACAGTCAATGTTTTCCGTGCTTTTGATGACTTTTACAGCCACCGTTTCACCTGTGGTCATATTCATACATTGGACGACCATTCCATAGGCGCCCTGGCCAAGGTGTTTCTCTGCACGGTAATATGTAGTGGGGGAGGGGATCAGGTCTCCTTCATTGATTTGTAACTCCCAGTTGTGAAACATGGTGACAGAATGCTGTTGATGTTTCCGATTTTCAGGAGAATAGAAAAGAAGGACGATAGATGCAGCCAAGTATGCTCTCACAAAGTCTGACAGCCAGTTCCTGTCAGCCAGGTAGGTAGCATAAGAGTTTACTGGCAGTTCATCAAGCTCAGTCCTTGTTATCTTGAACCTCTACAAGTACTAAAAGTAATGCTTTTACATCATAGACACTTTAAAGACAGATCATGAGAGAGCCTCAGTATCGTACACCTTTAATGTCTCATTAGTTTAAAGCCACATCTGTCACATTGTATGAACTCCATGTCTCTGTAGTGATTTCCTTTCTTTTATGCAAATTTTCTTTTCTTTTCATCATGATTCTTTCATTTGAATCTTTGTCAACCATCATGATTTACACACACTCAAAACGTAATTTTATCTTGCCACTTATATTCCATCTAAATAAATCAAGTTGTATCAGTCTATTTTGATTGTGATACTTGACCACCACATAAATGTGTGGGTGGAATGTCATTTGAATATGTTCATTCAACTAATGTGCTTTTAATTGAATTAAAATGTTTGAAGCTACTTACTCTAGTCTCATTCATCTAAGTTTAGTTAACATTGGTCAAACACTTTCTCATCTCATCTCATCTCATCTTCGTCCGCTTATCCGGGGTCGGGTCGCGGGGGGAGCAGCTCAAGCAGGGGGCCCCAGACTTCCCTTTCCCGGGCCACATTGACCAACTCTGACGGGGGGATCCCGAGGCGTTCCCAGGCCAGTGTTGAGATATAATCTCTCCACCTAGTCCTGGGTCTTCCCCGAGGTCTCCTCCCCACTGGACGTGCCTGAAACACCTCCCAAGGAAGGCGCCCAGTGGGCATCCTTACCAGATGCCCGAACCACCTCAGCTGACTCCTTTCTAAGTAAAGGAGCAGCGGCTCTAATCCGAGTTCCTCACGGATGGCTGAGCTTCTCACCCTATCCCTAAGGGAGACGCCAGCCACCCTTCTGAGAAAACTCATCTCGGCCGCTTGTACCCGCGATCTCGTCCTTTCGGTCATCACCCAGCCCTCATGACCATAGGTGAGGATAGGAACGAAGATCGACCGGTAGATCGAGAGCTTTGCCTTGCGGCTCAGCTCTCTTTTCGTTACAACGGTGCGGTAAAGCGAACGCAATACCGCCCCCGCTGCTCCGATTCTCCGGCCAATCTCACGCTCCATAGTACCCTCACTCGCGAACAAGACCCCGAGGTACTTGAACTCCTTCACTTGGGCTAAGGACTCATTTCCTACCCGGAGTAAGCAATCCATCGGTTTCCTGCTAAGAGTCATGGCCTCAGATTTAGTGGTGCTGATCCTCATCCCAGCCGCTTCACACTCGGCCGCCAGCCGATCCAGTGAGCGCTGAAGGTCACAGGCCGATGATCCAATGAGGACCACATCATCTGCAAAAAGCAGTGACGAGATCCTCAGACCACCGAACTGCAACCCCTCCCCACCACGACTACGCCTCGATATCCTGTCCATGTATATCACAAACAGGATTGGTGACAAGGCGCAGCCCTGGCGGAGACCAGCACCCACTGAGAAAGAAACTGACTGGCTGCCGAGGACGCGAACACAGCTCTCGCTTTGGGAGTACAGGGATTGGATGGCCCTGAGGATAGACCCCCTTACCCCATACTCCCGCAGCACCTCCCACAGTTTCTCCCGGGGGACCCGGTCATACGCCTTCTCCAGATCCACAAAACACATGTAGACCGGATGGGCATACTCCCAGGCCCCCTCCAGGATCCTTGCGAGAGTGAAGAGCTGGTCCGTAGTTCCACGTCCGGGGCGAAAACCGCATTGTTCCTCTTCAATCTGAGGTTCGACGATCGGCCGAACCCTCCTTTCCAGCACCTTGGAGTAGACTTTACCAGGGAGGCTGAGAAGTGTGATACCCCGGTAATTGGTACACACTCTCTGGTCCCCCTTTTTGAACAGGGGAACCACCACCCCGGTTTGCCACTCCTTTGGCACTGTACCCGACTCCCACGCGATGTTGAATAGGCGTGTCAACCATGACAGCCCCTCAACACCCAGAGCCTTTAGCATTTCTGGCTGGATCTCATCAATCCCTGGGGCTTTGCCACTGCGGAGATGTTTGACTACCTCAGTGACCTCCACCAGGGAAATTGACGACGAAACACCATCAACCTCGAGCTCTGCCTCCAACATAGAGGGCGTGTTATTCGGATTCAGGAGTTCCTCAAAGTGTTCCTTCCAACGTCCGACGACCTCCTCAGTTGAGGTCAACAGAGTCCCATCCTTACTGTACACAGCTTGGATGGTTCCCCGTTTCCCCCTCCTGAGGTGCCGGATAGTCTTCCAGAAACACTTTGGTGCCGACCGAAAGTCCTTCTCCATGGCCTCTCCGAACTTCTCCCACACTCGCTGCTTAGCCTCCGACACGGCAGCAGCTGCAGCCCTTCGGGCCTGTCGGTACCCTGCAACCGAGTCAGGAGTCCTCCAGGATATCATATCCCGGAAGGCCTCCTTCTTCAATCGGACGGCTTCCCTGACCACCGGTGTCCACCACGGTGTCCGAGGGTTACCGCCCCTTGAGGAACCTAAGACCCTGAGGCCACAGCTAGCCACCGCAGCTTCAGCAATGGAGGCTTTGAACATCGCCCACTCCGGCTCAATGCCCCCAACCTCCACAGGAATGCCAGAAAAGCTCCGCCGGAGGTGTGAGTTGAAGATACCTAGGACGGGGGCCTCCTCCAGACGTTCCCAGTTCACCCGCACTACTCGTTTGGGCTTACCAGGTCTATCCGGAAATTTCCCCCATTCCCTGATCCAACTCACAACCAGATGGTGGTCGGTTGACAGTTCCGCCCCTCTCTTTACCCGAGTGTCCAAAACATGCGGCCTCAGATCAGATGACACGATCACAAAATCGATCATTGATCTTCGGCCTAGGGTACTCTGGTACCAGGTACACTTATGAGCACCCTTATGTTCGAACATGGTGTTTGTTATGGATAATCCATGACTAGCACAGAAGTCCAATAACAACCGACCGCTCGGGTTTAGATCAGGGAGGCCGTTCCTCCCCACCACGCCTCTCCAGGTGTCTCCATCGTTGCCCACGTGGGCGTTGAAGTCACCCAGCAGAACTACGGAGTCCCCTACTGGAGCCCCATACAGGACTCCATTCAGGGTCTCCAAGAAGGCCGAGTACTCTGAGCTGCCGTTTGGTGCATACGCACAAACAACAGTCAGAGTTTTCCCCCCTACAACCCTTAGGCGCAGGGAGGCGACCCTCTCGTCTACCGGGGTAAACTCCAACACCGCGGCGCTCAGCCGGGGATTTATGAGTATCCCCACACCCGCCCGGCGCCTCACGCCCTTGGCAACTCCGGAGAAGAATAGAGTCCAACCCTTATCCAGGAGTACGGTACCAGAGCTGAGACTGTGCGTGGAGGTAAGCCCCACCAGATCTAACTGATAGCGCTCCACCTCCCTCACAAGCTCCGGTTCCTTTCCCCACAGCGAGGTGACGTTCCACGTCCCCAGAGCCAGCTTCTGCCGCCCGGGTCTGGTCCGTCGAGACCCCTGACCTTCGCTGCCACCCATGTGGCTGCGCACCCGACCCCAACGGGTCTTCCCACAGGTGGTGGGCCCATGAGATGAAAAGAGGGGGGGTGCCACGTAGTTTGTTCGGGCTGTGCCCGACCGGGCTCCGTGGCAAACCCGGCCACCAGGCGCTCGCCATCGAGGTCAAACACTTTAGTGCAACACAATTCAGTCTTGTTAAATGAACAAATGTAGGTTTTGTCTGCTATACTAATGTCAATGTTGTTGTTTTAATGAGTGTTGTTTTCATTGCTAGTGTAAGCATTTATTTTAATTAAAACCCCACATATTCACTAACATACATAAAAAGGGACAACATGAAAAAAACACTCGACATTTTATTAAATATCAGGCTTTTAAAACTGCCATGATCCTGTTCTCAGGTTTTAAAACTTTAAGTGCAACAATTCAATATTTTGAACCCATTTATAAACAAGCAATAAAATAGACATTGAAAACCACCAAATATTATTGGCCCATAATACAATTGTGTGCATGACAACAACAATTTGCATTTTAACACCATTTTAAACACTGAATTATTACAGCACGTGTCGTTCACTGCCAATTTTGTGTTAAAACTACAGAAAAATAAGTAATCTTTACAAAAAATCTTTGTAAATACAAATACAAAATTTTAAAGGAGTCTATAAACATTGCTTGTTTATTTATTCTATTGAATATTTAAGAGATGGCATTCATTGTGTGTTTGTAAGCGAGTAAAACTGCTCCACTCACAGAAAAGCCACAATGGTCCATGTAGTAAAAGCAGTGTAGATGTGTGTTCAAAAACAATGCTCTGTGTCTGCTCCACCCACACAAGAAGGTAGGAGACTTTTCAACCTGAGACAACAATCTTCAACAACAGTCTCAGTCCATTGCGCAAACTAAATTAAATAGTCTCTTTGAAAAAAATTGACTTCAAATTTTGAAATTTCAAAACAAAAAAACAAAAATACCAGGCTTCTTTCAGTGTTCTTCAAGCTCATTCACTGCAGAAGCTTGTTTCTTTCAGGAACTTTGCCTTGGACGCCAACCTCTGCCCATCCAGCTTTAGGAGCATCTTCTGCAGGACTTCAAAAGTGCCTCTGAGCTCTGGTGGGTAGCTCAGGTTCAGAAAGTATATCAGTCCAAAGAGCAGAGCACAGGCAATCACAATGTTACCCAAACCACTGAGGACCTCCACACCCTCTATCAGGACACAATGTCAAAATACAATTAGAAAAGAATAGAATAAGAGAGAATAGATTGTCTTGTTGTCCGTTTGATGGCCCTGATTTCTCTGATCAGGGCAGAACGTGTGGACAGTTTCCAGTGATGAGAAACCACCACCAGTTTAAAATCCCAGCAGGGTGGACTGAGGATATGCCCTCGTTTCTAAGCCCGGTCATCCATCAGTGAAGTTTGTAATCATGCAGCATCTTTGTCCGTGTTGCTGTGCAGTTGTTCTAATGATGATTTGTCTGTAAACTCCCTGTTGGGAAGCTGGATAAAGTCTGAGAGCTGACAAGTGCAGCAGCAGCGACGAGATAGACACCAGCAGAACTATATCTAACTATACCTATAATGTGATATAATAATCCAATGAATTAAACAAATGGCTTCTGAGTTCATCTCTTTATCTGTGACTGTACTCCCTCGAGGAGAGGTTCTGAGGTCAAGCTGAATAGCTTGTAGTTTAAGCTGTGAGCATATTCAATATACGCCTTTGCAGTGATATTTATAAATTAGATTAGATAAAATATGTTATTTTACTTGAATTCTCATTTAGATTCGATCTAAAACAGTTCAGTGTAGTACTTTTGTCAAATATTGTCCCAGGAACTCTCCAGTCCTCTGTGCTTTTTGTTGATTCTTGGGAAAAGGGGAAATGTTAAGTTATATTTCCCACATATGTTTTAATTGAAATGTGAGGAAGAACAGAAAAACTACCAAATTAAATATGAACTTTTTATTCATTTCAAAAAAGTAAAATGTCAAACTGAGTACAGTAACTTCTCAGGGCATGAGGTCAGTAGCTTGCCCTCTTCCTTGCGTCCACTGTGTCCTTCAACAGTAGGGAGAGCCTTGGTCCCCTCTTCCCTTTCTCTGCGATGAACTCCAGCTGGTTATAGTAGGAGTCCATCACCTCCCTGGACGTGACCACCTCCAGGTCCTGCTGGATGAGCTGCAGGAGCTCACAGAGGCTCTCGAGAGACGGCCCGTCTCCGTAATGCAGCAGCCTCCTGATGCAGAAGTGCATTGCTTTCTCAGCCAGCACCATTGAAATCAACAGCTGCCCAATAAACTTGATGGTGTTGAGGAAGCGACCGGAAGGTTTGGCGTTGTTTCGCTCTTCCCTCAGCCTAGTTTTATAGGCCACGCTGAAATGTAATTGATCAGACATGTTTCAAGTGCTCTTTAACCAATTAGACCTTTCAAATGGAATCTCCTGTATATTCACCAATTGTGGTAGAACAGCACGCTCTGCAAGGATGCTCTACTTTTTCTAATTCTCTTTATTTTCACTAAATCTTGATCTGAACTTTGCTATTTTCTTATCTGTTTCTCCTTGTATACATTTGAAAGCAACTGCCAACATTTGTACTTAAAAGTGTATGTTAATAAAGGGAACTGAGTACCACAGCTGGGTTTCACCTTTTTCTTTACTGCATTTACACATGATTCTTTCTCAGGACACAGTCGCCCGAACCGTCCCATACATAAACTGTCAAAAAACTGTGTCAGTAATAAAATACATTTTCCTGTTCTCATAACATCATATAAAAGAAAAATATTTTAAAATGCAGGAAATACTATTTACAAAGGCATTTTCTTTGACGATAAAAACTTTTACAACTTCAGTACCTAAATATAAATCAACTTATAGGCGGTTTTGTGCAAGTAAGATAGAAAAAGGCGTTGATATCTGGAGAGTAAGGTGACTGTTTACAGCAGGATGAGGCCTGATGAGTAGAAAGCAGCTGAACCAACAGGTTTAGAAGCTGCAGTGCAGAGAGGTATCATCTGAGGACTCCGAGTGTCTGCCTGCAGTGCTTCTGGAAACGGTTGCACTTCTCCGCTCAAGCTCTCTAGTGCCCCCTACTGGCCAGTGACTGGAACCTCCTGAAACAGACAGAACATGTCGATGACTTTCTGCACAGAGTGAAATGTGGCAGCTGCTAAAAAACTTTCAGCTTCATACATGCAGGACAAAACCAAATGGTTTCCAGACACATGCATGTGACTACTTGTTTATTAAAGGAATAGTCCTCCATTATGGAACATTTTTATTGAACTCAATATCTTTTTAACACAAAGCTACAGCCAAGGAGTGCTTAGCAGGAGAAGTACTAAACCTGGCAAGGACCTCTTCAGGCTGATTGATTAATATTGTAGCTTTATATATGAAGTTGTGTCTAAGCACATGTCCCTAAATGTTGAACTACTCCTTTAAAGATGCTTCAACCAAGTAGAATTATCTCATCATGCATCATAAACACATTCTGATAAACGTCCAGTTGAGTCCTAAAGCCGTTCATGTGTTTACTTCATGCACCATGCGTCAGATCACTGTCACAGCCCGAAGCTCAACCGCACTAACCTTCGTCTGGGCCTCCAGACAGGCCCTTCAGGCCAGAGAGGGTACAGTAATTTGTCTATCATTATTTCACATAGAACAAGAAGGAAAAGAAGAGTGGTTCACTGCTGAGAAACAGTTTGACATTTACACTGTGGTTTTGGTTATCTGGATAAACTCACCTCTAGGTTTCCCCTGGCTTTCTTCAACACTCCATGAGTTAGAGACACTGCACAGGGAGACAAACATATGTCCATGTGTTTTAATGGTTTACTTTACCATGATGCTCAGATTATATTTCTGATTAATGACATTTTCAAATAGTTTTTCCATTCTTAAAGATATTCAGTTGTAGTATGTTGTCAACATGAAAGTAGATAATCCTACGCTGGTCTATGATGACCCGCTCCATTCCCTCTTTGAGCTGGTTGGTGCTGCGGAGGCGCTTCACGGCTCCACTCAGCAGCCGCTCCTGCTGCGACAGCCGGCTTTTCAGTCGGGCTATCTCGTTTTTCAACAGCTCGTCCTGCTGACGGAGAAAAAGAGTCTGTAGATACTGAGCTTGTGAGGACACATGCTTAAATATGTGGGTGCATGTTTTACCTGCTGGTTGTTGCCGCTGTCCCCTGCTGTGTTCCCAGCTGGCAGAGAGACTCTCCACAGCAGTTTGAGCAGTCGACCGGCCTCCTCCAACACATGCTGCATGGTATTCGTGCTGCTGGTCAAACCCTTGAGATGCTGTTGTTCCATCACCTTTGAAGAACACGATGCCATGAAACATGTTGACAATGTGTTCAGAAGATTGTCCAAAATGTCCATTTATTTACTTACTATCTAAATCTTATTACAACCTTCATATTCTTGTTATCATAAACCAGTAAAACACAAAGTAACTCATGACATTTTCTCAGCACCTTGTTGTCAGAGCTCTGCTGCCTGACTGTGAGCAGACACTCCTGCAGTTGTGAGTCCATGCTGCGCGACAGCTTACGACCGTCTGAGATCTGCTTCCGCAGGGCGTTGTAGTCCTCAATCAGACCTAGGACGTGGCGGCCGTTGCGATTGGCCCACATCCTGTGACCCGGCACCAGACGGGACAGAGCGCAGGAATCACCAGAGCTGCTGCTGAAGGAGCCGCCGTCCACCTCTGAACGAGCACGACGCTTCTCATCTGAAAACATGTAAGCATGTCCAAGTGTTTTAATATATGAGGTAGGTTTGTATTTAGTTGTATGATTAACCATGGTGTCAGTTTTCTTACCCACGACATTGGTACGTTCGTTGTGAGATTGAAATGAGTGATGGAGATCACAGCCTTCACGACCCGGTGACCTGCCCCCTTCATCTAAGACAAATGGAAAACCAACAGTGACGTGACCGGAGGATTCCTGTGTCACATGTGATGAGCGTGTGTAGTTGGAGCCTTGTGTTTACCTGGTGACGACAGCAGGTAGTTGATGTTAATGGTTTCTGAGCGGTTGGGTCCTCGGAGCAGCTGCTCCTCCAGTCTCTGCCTCAGAGCCGTGTTGGTCTGGATGCTCCTCTCCAGCTGCAGCCTCAGGTGTCGGATCTCCGTCAGCAGCTCGCTCAGGTCCACAGAGCCGGAGGACGGGACAGGAAGTGGCTCCTGGTTTGTCTCACTGGATTCTGCTGAGAGGGGCAATGAAGGAAGTAGTTTCTCATGAACAGAAAACAGAAGGGGTGACTTATATCTCTCAAGCTCCAATGTGTTAAATGCAATATAATAAGAGCAGTTGTAGAATGAGATAGTTTGGCAACAAAGCCAAGGAGAATACTAACCTAATCCATGTACAATTATGATTATTTATAATTGTTGATAAGTCACAGACTAGAATTTAAGTTTCATAGCAACACAGCAAAAAACAGGCAGTACCGTTGTGTTTATGATTATCAGTCTCGATCTTTTCATAAACTTGCAGCTCCACTCGCAGTGACTGGAGGAGATGCTGGGAGTCAGACAGCTGCTGCCTCTGGAGCTTCACCTCACACTGCAGCCTGCAAACACAAGATAAAGATGAATATAAAATCCAGTGAGTTTGAAATGACATCATAAATACACTACGTTTCTTTTAATGCCGTACAATATTCTGACATACTCCTAACATACCATACATGACGATGATCTGATGATTTTATGTTTCCAACAAAGAGCCTTGTGTTGTGTATTATACTCAACACTTGCTCAGAGTGACAAGATAAGGAAAGCAAGAGGAGAAGCGATCTGACAGTAAACTAGACTCCGGGTTTCGAGTGACTGTCTCACCCAACTGTGTCCGTAGAACCTGGGGCAAGGGGGTCACCTACTATCATATTGTGTTGGAGCCTTCAAATGAGGCACTATCATGTTTCTGAGTTGTACTGACAGTGTATAATGGTAATAGTAACAAGTCTTTAGAATGGCTATTAACAGACATGTGAAGTTTCAGGTTGCATGGAGAAGAGCACTAATGATATAATAACGAAGACATTTACTATATGTGTGCTCATGATGCTCTGATGTAGTGTGTGTGTGTTTGTACCTATGCAGCTCCTCTTTGCTGTAGTGCAGTGAATCCTGCAGCTCTGAGTTTTCTTGGCTAATGTGCTCCAGCCTCTCCTGAAGTCGGTTATTTTCCTGCCTCAGTGCTTCAGACTCCTTCCTGCTCTGCTCCAGTTTGGCTGTCCGTCTGGCCAGAGACTCGCGTAGCTTCTCGTTCTCCCTCTGCTTGTCTGGAGGAGATTAAAGTATATGCAGATGGGTGTTAAGCACTGTTAGTGGTGAACATGGCACTACCCAGAATGAACTGGTGATTGGACAAATATTGTCTCTTTACCTGACTGAAAAAAGTGTGTGTGCCAAATATACTTGTTAGAAAATGTGTGTTTTACCTCGAGACCCCTGGTTGAGCTCGTCCTTCAGGGCTTGATTTTGTTCCCTGAGAAATCGCACTTCATTGGCCAGATGCCCCTGCTCCTCATTGCCATGGATGAAGATGTTTGTGGCTGCTAAGTCAAGTTTACAAACACTCATCAGTCAATCAATACAGAGCATGAGTACAGTGCATGAAATTAAATATACAGTATTTTCACATTTGTGCAAATAACAATAACAGTGACAGGACGGTCTTGGGTTGGAGGTGTGTACCTGGGTCCTTCTCCACCTCGGCTAGTCTCCTCTCCAGCTGTTCCCTGAGGCGGTCGTTGGTGCAGATGCTCTCCTCCAGACGTTGTCGCAGAGCTCGAATCTCTTGCAGATGTTCTGCCAGCAGGTCTGAGAGACACAAGTGAACAAAAATCATTAGGAAGTGAAAGGGAAAGTAAAAGTGCTTTAAGTATTGCATTTTGATTAGAAAAGGGGGATTTACATTAAAAACAATAGTCAAAATTTAAGCAGCAGAAGCAGAGATATCCTGAAGATGTTTACCTGAATTCATCGTGCTCTGCTGCTCCTGAGAAGTCTTTGGGGCAGTGTCTCTGTCGACTTTCTGAGCTTCTGTGTGAGGCCCTGACCCCTGCCTGTCCTGGCCCTGATCCTGTTTCTGATGGAATGGGCTGTTTTGGGAAATAATAGATCGATGCAGGTCCAGTTCAGTGCGCAGGGTGGCGTTGAGCTCCTCTTTGCCTCTCAGCTGTTCCTGCAGTCGCCCGTTCTCCATCTGCAGGCCCTGCAGTCTGCTGGCAGCGCCCCTGTGACTGGACAAACCTTCCACCTGAGCTCCACCTACAGGTGGAACAGCTGCTCCCATCCAATCAGAGGAGTGTCGCTGGCCTAAATGTGTACAGGGAAACAAGTAGATTAACAAAGAAAAAATTGAAGTACACATTAATTTATATTTTTTGATCTAAAAAGCCTTATTACACCATCTTTTTATGAAAGACCTTATCGTCCCTTCCTCACTCACTATTAATACGCATCAGTAATACGTGATCGTGTTTTAGAAAGTTGGAATTGATAAAGAACAAAGTCATACACAGGCTTCACTGTAACACAATGAGCACTGCAGCATCGGGAACCAAAGAGGTGAATGTTAACAACTACAGTGTTGAAGCTTTGTTAAATGTAAGTTGGGGTCGACTGACGCTCACTATCTACATCCTTCACTATCTCTTTTACAGAGGGAAACTCAATTTAATGCTGAACCTGATAGTTGCCACTGAATAATGCAACTTCAAGAGGAGCAGGATTGAAACTGGACACCTGCTTTGCCCTTGTTCAGCCGGCTTTGTGCTGTGGGACGCCTCACTGCAACAGAAAGGATTTGACTGGAATATAAGTGCCTTCCCAGGCTGTGGACAAGGTAATCCCTATCACATATCATTGACATGAGAAAACGGGGAAAAGTAGGCATTTTGAATCAAGCAAACCAGTCTAGTAGAGACTATATCTGGCAATGCCCGGCATCTCTGACACTTAAAACAATAGTTGGCTTTCATATCCACTGACAAATAAATTCCATTATTAAGACTATTTATCGGTGTTGCATCTGGAAATGCTCACTTGGAGATCGACTGCCACCTTGTGGGCTATGGCAGTAGGAAGAGGTCCTGTCAGAGTGGTACAGGTCAGAGTGAGAGCTGTGGTGGCTGCTGGGACTTTGGCTTCTGAATTGGCTTTGCAGGGCCTGGATGATACGGTTTTTCTCCTGCAGCTCTTTAGCCAACCTGGGAGGAGAGAGAAGTGGAAACAAAATGAGTCATCCTGTTAAAACCAGTTGAGATGAGTCAGTCTTTAAGAACACGCAACAGCTGGATGTTATCCATTACATCAGCCCGTTCGAGGAACCACCCAAAAAAAGATAAAACTGAAAGACTGAAGAAGCCCAAAAAAAGTATCAAACCAGAAGACTTGCAACTTTTCAGAGGAAACACACAGCTGAGAAAATATGAAAGAAGAGATCACAGCAAACGCCACGCTGTGTTTGTGGATGAAACCCACTCACAGGTCCAGCTGCTCCCTGGTGCTTTCAGCCAGGCTGAGGTTTTGTTGGACGAGGAAGCTGATACCCTGCTGCAGCAGCTCTCTATCGCCCTCTAGCTCCAAACGCAGATGATCTAACTCCAGTTGGATTCTAGCTGGGCTGTCAGGAGGATCTCTCATGCCCTCATAGGACAGAAGTGAATGTGATCCCTGCTGAAGCTCTTCAAGACTGTCAACAACAATGAGTGTATGTAACTAGGAGCCATATTCATTTCCTCTACAAAGGAGATTATGTTGCTACCCCTGTTTTGGTTTGTTTGATTTTCAGCAGGATTACGAGAAAACTTACTGAATAGAAACTTGGTGGGTGGATGGGATATAGACCAAGAAAGAACCCAACACATTCTGGCATGGCTCTGGATAATCCATGATCCATTTATTTAGCTTTTTTGACATTTTCTCAAATTTTCCAAGAAATAGTTCATAGATCCTAATGAAAAAAAAACCTGGCATTTTAAGAGACTAACAGCTATGAGTGTGTGCAATTTGGTGCAGACATGGTACAGATCTGGATTAACAGAATTTGCTTTAAACGTGGTTTCATTAGGGAAAATGCAGATGATAATCTACATCTTACAAGTTCTTATTTTGGTGTTTTATACAAGGCTTGACAATTCCTTCGCTTGACATGTGTTGTGTGTGTCCTAAAAGACCGGTGACCCAGTTTTAGGCAGTGTGACCCTAATGTTTTGGTTGACAGACAGAAAAAATTAGGTCAACAGCAGGAGGCCATTTAAAACCAACATCACATGCACCACCCAGGGTCATAAGGCAATTCAATTGACTGGGTGGAGGTGGAGAGGGAGGGGGTCTGTAATAGGGTCATGAGACAAACATAACCAAATTAGCTCAGCAAATGACACTCAAATCCCAGATGGCAACATTTGCCTGTCTGCAACTGTAAAGCTCACTGGTCAACACATCTCATACTAAGTATGTTCAAGAAAAGTTAAATCAGAAAATTAGTTTTGTACCATAAATAAGCAAATTTAATAAAATTAAATTAATTATGGTCTCATCAATAAGGAAATACGGTATTAGAGTTTGAGACATACCTGCGAGACAGTTCCAGAGCCGCCACATCCTCATTATCCAGATGAGACTCTCCTAGCAGACGGAGGAAAAGATGCTGTCAAAGAGCTGTCTGTAAAAATCTGTTACGAATGACTGCACTTTTGTCTTCCTCTGTCTCTGCTTTCTCTTTGTTAAACCATAAGAGGGCTGTATTTATACAACTCTATTTCCTTTCGTGCATTGTGTTTTGCTGAAAATTTTTGTTTAGATGTAATAAACGCCCATTTGTTTGAGATTCCAACATCATTATGATTATGTTCCTGTGTTGGCTGGATTTTGTGTGTGTTTTGCCAAAAGAGTGCATCATGAATAACTATGATAAAATAGTTAACTGTGTGATTCTGATTAGAAACATTTCTCAAAAGACAACCCTCCCAGCAGCAGCTACCTTTGTCCAGCCGTCCCTCCAGCCTGTCCAGAAGATTCAGGCTCTTGTCCAGCTGCTCTTTAACCACCTCCCCCATGTAGTAGTCGACTTTGCTGGCCTGCAGCAGCTCCTTGAAGGCATTGCTCAGCTCCTCCAGCTGTCGG
Organism: Pseudopleuronectes americanus; assembly: GCA_038501795.1. Classification (NCBI taxonomy): domain Eukaryota; kingdom Metazoa; phylum Chordata; class Actinopteri; order Pleuronectiformes; family Pleuronectidae; genus Pseudopleuronectes; species Pseudopleuronectes americanus. Next base: position 7,019,754 of record CM076733.1, read on the forward strand.
CGATGCAGGGCTCCCAGTCCCCGGCTCTCCTTGATCTGGTGCCTCAGTTGTGACAGCTCCCTGGCTTGTGATTGCACCAGGGAGTCCAGTCTGTGGAGAAGACAGAAGGAGGGCAGGCAAGAGAGAAACATCAAAGACGACCAAATGAGTGAAGATTTTGTATTACAAAGTGACAGTGCAGTTTTTAATCAGTGGAATATTAAAAATGCAATTTAAAAGAGGGCTGACCGGGCAGGTGATGCAGAACCGCTGCGGGTCTGTGGCAGCTGTTCGGTTATGCTTTTGTTCAGTGTCCTCTCTCCTTCCTGGTCCACATTCAGACGGCTGGTTACATCCTTCATGGCCTGGTTCTCTACTTCCTTTTTCTCCCTTTGCTGCATAGTGCTGTAGCTATTATCCTGGCAACGCTCCTCTTTCCTTTTCCCTTCTTGATCCCTAATGCCAGCGGAGTGGTCAGAGGCGTTGGCGATAAGGTCACTGGAGAGGGAGTTCCTACGCAGAAGGTTTTGCATTTGGAGGATGAGTTTGGTCTGGTTTTCCAGCTGGACCTTCAGCTCTCTCACTTGTCCCTGAAGCTGGAGAGGATTTTCAGAAACGCCGTACTCGTCATAGATCTGAAGGCTTTTCAGACTGACCTGAAAACACATCGGAGAAGGTTAAATAATTCAATCTTTTCACGCAATTATAATATTTATAGAGTGACTAACATTCTTTAAATGAAATTGATATGGGTTAATTGTAGACTAACAATCCATTCAGCACTGTACAAATTAGTTACTGTTGCTACACCTGCCACAAGTTCCAATCTCACAACAAACAAATGTAGTTTATAGTAATACACTTACATATTTGGTTTCTGTAGTTTATTAAAAACTCATCAAAACTATTATAGGTTATATAAAAATGTAACTTATAGGAAAAATTATTATTATTTCTTACACTTTTGCATATTATTTTAACAGAGACTTGACCTTGCAAACTGTCTACACGTATATAAATACTATGGCCTCCTGCATATCACTCAACTTATAGAGAAACACAACATTTTAACAGACCTGCTAAGCCTAGTTACAGATAAAAAGTTGAATACCTTGGCTGAGCTGAGAGCTGGTGAACTCGGATACGGTGTGCTGGAGGTTGAGTCCAGGTTTTCAGTGGAGGAGAAGGTGGCCTGTTCGTGCTTCAGCAGGGAAGGCAGGCTAGAGGCCCTACAACTCGGGTTCACGCCAACCTCTAGATCTGGCAAACAAAAGAGAAACACTGAAACAGTCAAATAAGGAACAGAAAAATATTAGAAGTTGTGGGAAACAAGGTGAAAGTGCCATGTGTAAATAAAATCACTTGTGAAGCAGACACTAAATAAAAGTGAGAGGTTAATGAGTGCTGGAAAGACATTCCCAAACTTCAGAGTGAAAACATGCAAGAATTTGTAGAATATTAACAGCCCATTCAAAGGAAGAGTACCAAGAAATACCAGGTTAAAACCAGTAGAGAGACTTTGTGGTTATGAGATCCAAACATAAAACTCTTGTCAAGGTAAAAGACAATATCTTTCAGTTGCCTATGTTCACTCCTCATGCAGACATAACAAGAGAATTTGAGATTAGTGTCCACTCAGCAGACAGACATGCAGAGTCTGTCTCGAGGCCGTCTACCTGTGCTACTGCTCTCTTCCCTATCGTTCTCACTCTTGCCACTGGTTTCGTAACCCAGGTCTTGCAAATCCACCTGCACGCCTTTGTCATCCTGCTCCAGAGCTGGCATTAGAAGCAATATATTTGGGGTTAGGAAGAAATCATTCAATGCGTACAGAGTCTCTTGTCTCTCCTTTATGGTGCTCCTGAACAATATGCTTTCATGAAAGTGTTTAACTTTACATGTATATGTATATATATGTATAATTATTATTTGTTAACCCACCTTTCCGTGCAGTTTGAGGGGAGGTTGTCTCAGTAAGAGCGGTGGCTAGTTTCTCCTCCAGGCTTTTACATGCTTTCTTCTTCTCTCTCAGTGCCTTGTGGAGAGACTCAAGCTGGGCCTGAACATTTGGTGGTAATCCCTTTCCATCCTGCAAGGTCCTGTGGGACTCGCTCTCCTCTCTATGGCCTTTCTCTTCTTTTAAGGAAGTCTTCATTTCAGAAATCCTGTGAGAGAGATCAGTGAAGACCTTGCAGAGGAGACAGAGGTTTTGATGGAGGTCTCTGGTAAGTTGTCCCTTTGTTCCAGCTGCAGCGGTGGAACAGTTGCTGCCGGATGTGGTTGTTTTTATCTGGGTGGATTCTCCCAGTTCTTCCCTCTCTTGCAGGGCTCTCTGAAGTTTACTTAAATTCATCTGCAGGTCAGAGCTGATCTGTGATGATCTAGCAGAAGTCAAGGAGCCAGGGTTTGTACAGTGTTCTGCTAGAGAGGCAATGGCACACTCAGTTGCACTAAGGCAGTTCATTACAGCTTTTGTCGAATCCTGAGTTAAACTGGTGTCAGCAGAACTTCCCATTGCCCCATCGTGTTCCTCTGAGCCCTTGTGTGCTACTATCTGCCTTGAACTTTTACCATCCTGGCCAGCACTGTTACTGTTGTAGCCCTGTTTTGCATCAGCGTTTGCATCCCTCAGTTTTTCCCTCAGCTCTGCATTGAGCCTGTTCTGCTCCCAAAGTGCCTCCTGCAAAGAGTCTGTGTGTCGTTGCATCTCCTGCATTGAGGCGTTAGTGCCTCCGGAAACACCTCTTGGGCTCACTCTGTTTGAGGAAGCTTTAACCTGCTGTAGGGCGCCATCTATCTGTAAGCAAAGATCCCTGATTTCTGGATTCTTCTCCTGGCTGTTGGAGCAGGTGATGGCTTTCTCTGCCATGTTCACAAGTTCAATAAGCTGGTTGTTAACTTCCTCCTTGTCCTGTAGGGCTTTCTGCAGCTCCATGCATCGACTGTGGAGGGCAGCATCTGAACCCACAGAACCTCCTCCCAAACTGGTGTGTGACCCAAAGCCTCCCTGGTTGTCCATACTGCAGGCAGTCAGGTAAGCAATAGTTGATTCTGCAGCCTGTAGGGCCTCAACATACTGGTGATTAAGCTGTTCCTTTTCCTGAAGCTGAGTGTGGAGCTCTTCCCAATCAGCAAGCTGCTCACTGAGCTTGTTGATCAGGGCTTCTTTCTCCTGACACTCCTGGTGGAGGAGCTCCAGCTGAGTGAAAAGCACAGAGTCAGTCTGGGTGTTGTCCAACCCTGCTGGACCACTGCTATTCTGTGCAGTGGAAGTGCTTTGCTGTGGAGATATTGAGAAGTCTGTGTCTGTTTGCAATTGTTGATCAGACCCAAACACATCATCTGAATGGGGCTTGGGAAGTGCTTCAGTTCTCAGGTGCTCAGGTCTAGGAGACTGCCTGCTGCTGCTGCTGCTACTGCCAGTCTCCACTCTGAGTCTCACGGGAACAGGAAGGCGAGATTTGAGAGCAGCCTACAAATGAAGCAACCAGAACAGCAGCCATTAAAAAATACTTTAAACAGACGGAAACATGGTGTGTCTTTCTATTACTATTGCAGTACTTACCCCATGCCTTGTGACATCCTGCTTTCCACTCTCGATGTGTGGCTGGCCTGGTCCTTTAGTTTTGGGCCTTTCCATCCCCCCGGCAGTGTTGACAACTACCTCTGTTGTGACAGGAGCCTCTCCATCTGGCCCTTCATGGGAGTTCTTCTCTCCCTTTTCATTTGACACCTCGACAAGCAGTGTTTCCATACTCTGCCTCAGTTCAGCCTGTCCATCACTGCTGTTCCCTGAGGCATCCGTGCTCTCTTTTTCTTTACATTCTGCAGATTTTTGTTCCTTCAGTAGACCCCGCAGCGCCACATTTTCTGATGTCAGTCTGAGCAGCTTCTCTCTGCAATAATGAAGATCTGATCAGTTTACTGAACCTTACAGTGGAAATAGGAAGGATTCTGGATTGTTAAAGAAAACAAACTACCTAAGGTGTGAGACTGATGTAGCCCCACAATCAGTCAGCAGGGATTTTAGTGCCATTACATCTCCTTTCGTGTGTTCTCTCTCTCCAGTGTCCAAAGTGTTGCTGCCAGACTGAGGATGTTCTCTACTCTGGCCAAGGCCACTGTCCATACTCACATTACCAAATTGTTTTCCCGACACCATCTAAAAATGACACATTTGGGAATATGTATTTTAGAAATATGATCTTAAGGGTTAGGGTTCACAAGAAAAAGGGAAAACCCCAGAATATTTACATTTAGCTTCAGCTGAAATAGTTACAAATCTCTTTATATTAAATGATTGTGTGTTTCATACCTTTCCTAGTTTGATGTCTGTCTGGCTCTCTTTGTCATTACCAGGGTGATGCTTCCTGTCACTGTGCGTCTTCTTTAGCTGCTAGAGTAATGGGATGGGAGGCGAGTATGACACACATGGCTTGGTAAAAGAAAAACTTAATGAGGGAACAGAATCCATAAAACACTGCACAGCAACAGCAGAATGGCATGACGTGTCTAATGTGGCATGGCGAAGAGAGACCATTTTATGGGACACAGAGATAAAAAACACAAAACAGGGACTCGTTAGGAAAGGTGAAGGAGAGAAAAAGAGGGTCTATTTTCTACTAAAGACAAGACACAAGTGTTAGAGAAACAACAGACATATTTCTACAAAGTAAAAATACATTAGTAACAGAGGTCAAGGTGTAGGTTCAAAGGTTGGAAAGGAGCTAATAAAGATGGATGTTAGACAATGACTAAAGTATTTTCTAAATGTGGAAATACTGTAGAAACATATTGCTGATTAATGTAAAAAAAGTGACTGTTATTGTTAGATTTAGGAAATAAACTTTGAAGTCTCAACTCTCTAAATTTGCAGTCATCATTTCTGGCTTCTAACCTGATTCCAGGGGCTGACCACATCTGTTCCCCCCTTGTTGGATGCATCATGCTCTGACTTCTCCAACAGCGACAGTCGGCTGTGCAAGTCGTTGTTTACAGTCTGTAGTCTGCTTACACAATCCTGCAGGTCCACCACCTAAAACAGAGAACCATTATTTTTTCATCTGCTGGTATGAGTGTCTTCCTACTGATTTGATGACATACCATGCCAATTTATTAAAGTTGTAGATACTATTAATAGCTTTTAAGAGACTATTTTTTTCTATAATTCTTGAGTTTAAAAAAAGGAATTTACCTTCTGCTTTAGCTCTTGTGGAGAGAGTTGACACAAGCTGTCATCCTGCTCCTCCCCCACACATATACTCATGTAGGAAGTCTGATCGCCAATGAAACTCAAAGTGTCGCCTGAAGCACAGAAAAATTATGGTCACAGAAAGACTTGTCTGTTAAATCTAAAAAACTGTTTCAGGACAAGCTGTTATGTAAAGTCCAGTGTATTTTTGTTGTGGTCGTACCACCATCAATGGCCCCACCGACCCCTCCTCCCCGGTTCTGAATTGCTCCTAAGCGAGCCTGCAGAGAGGCATTCCAGCGCTGTGCGTCTTCGAGCTGATGTCTCATGCTCTCGACTTCTTTAGGATCAGTGAGGTCCATGCCTGAACAGATACACAGAGGGTTACATGCAACTATGTCTTGGGGTGACAAGAAAGTACATTTCTCTTCAAGGTAACAATATTACATTACAGTAGAGTTATTTAATGTGTCAATAAATCTGAATGGTTTAGCTTTAAGTTAACAGTTATTTATATGCTATACCATCTGCAGATAAAACTTTGTTAGACTTTGTATTGCAATAGTTTTCACCATGATAATAAAAAACAAACAAAGTTAATATGCATTTTGGATTAAACCGTTTTTGATAAATGTTGACATGGTTATTAAATGCGTAATAAATTCACAAATATTTAGATTATTTAAATTGTGAACGCTTGAGGTAAAATGTTATGAGTCAAAACGCTTCATGTTTAGCTTCTGAAGCCACATAGAAAACAACAAAAAACATATGCATGCCATTTTCTCCATATGGCATGCACACACATAGGCAGACATTATATAAGCAATTCTGATTTTAAAACAAAAACAAGAAAGATTGAAACATATTCAGTCCTAATTACTATAGCTACATCTATTTTGCATATTCAGTGTAAATGTGGCACATGGGCCTGTTACTTACAGCTGACCTATTTATACACCTGGCTCTTTTCAGACAGGGGCGGGGTATGAGCATGACATGCACATACATGCATGTGTGACACAGACACTTAGTTGGCTTAGACGACTACCTCAGCATGGTGACGCTTTTCATTAGGCTTTAAACTGCGTCCTGATGTGACACTACATTTAAAGTACTAATTTAATTAGATAGAGAGAGAGAGGAGAAAGAGAAAGAGAAAGAAATAGAAAGATAGATAGATACTTTCTCGATCTCTAGGGTAATTTAACTATGCAGTGTCATACGAGAATAATGCTGCGATTTGTTTGTAAGGATCAATTTCAGTTGAGCTACACTATAGTGGGATACGATAGAATCATTCTATATCAGTTTAAAAACCTTTAATAAAGTACAAAGTTCTTATATAATGAAATGCTTATGCCATTGAATCCTGTCATGTGACCGATGGTTGGATGGATTTGGTCATTAAATCAGAGTGGTGAAAGCTGATGCATTAAACAGACAAATGTTTTAATGGAGCAGTGAAAACAAGCAGACAGGATGTTAAAAGCGAGAGACAGAGAGAAAAGAGGCCAGCAGCAGCCTTTATTCACAGACAAAATGGGAGACAGAGTGAGGCTTTTACATTTGAAGAGCGACAGAGAAAACAGCAGAGACATGCAGATGATAATGTGATGATGTAAAAACAGTAACAGAAAGAGAACAAAGAAGATGAGTGAAGGGACCAGGTGCTCATGCAGAATGAAGTGACAGAGGACAGGATGTATTTTTTGAGTAAACACACTGGACAATGAAGAAAGGCGTATTTGTGTATGTATCCCATTGGATTTATGGATATATGTTTTGAATATATCTACGTGATTTAGTGTTTAACATAAGCTTTATTTTTTAGTTAGTTTCTTTTCTTTTGTTTTCACTCCCCATTGTCATCTAGCACCCAGTGTGTTTGCACTGCACCTTCTCCGAGTTTGGCTCTGTGTATCTCTCTCTCCAAGTCATCCTTGAGCTCCTCATTAGTTTTGATGCTCTCCTCTAGCTGCTGCCTGAGGAGCTGCACTGCAGTCAGTTCCAGCTGCAGAGCATGGAAACGCTGGGCACTGCAAAACACATAAACATTAATAACACCAATAAAATGCACCTACTCAACATAATGTTTTCATTTTCACTCATTTGTTGAAATGATGTTTAGTTACTGTGAACATTATCCCCACCTGTCCTGCTCTTTTACAGTCCTGACCAGGCTGGAGTAGAGCTGTTGTTCAGCTCTCAGGGCTTTGTTCAGCGCATCATGTTCCTGTTGCAGGGCTATAAGGTTGGGCAAAGCCTTAAGGGAGACAGAAAATAAAAGCAGAGATGGGCTAATGTTAAATCATTCAAATATTTAGATTTGTACTTTTTATATTTATTTGTTTTTTCAAATTTTTAGTTTACCTCTTGCTGGCTGTTTCCACCGATTAAAGTTATCTCTCTTTGTGGGAGTCCAGGGAATGATCTCTCCACGCCAGAGCCAATAACCTGATTAGGAATATGATCACCCCGACTGTCCCCCCTCTGCCCGAGGCGCTGGTGAAGAACCTTCTCAAAGAAAAAACAAAACATGAGAAAAGTGTCAGAGACCTCAAGGAGTTCAAATGCTGCTTATCCAAAATTGATAGCTCATTCACTGAAAGAGGTGGAGTCTGTGAATTGGGGGGGTCCTTACATTGATGATCTCATCCTTGGTCTTTAGAGTGGAAGTCAGCATATCAATATTAGCAGTCTGACCTTCACAGCGACCCTCCAGCTCAGACAGAAAAGACTGTAGCTCCGCCAATGAGATCTGGATAAAAAAGTAATGAAGGGGATTCAATTAAGACATTTGTTATAACCACCTAGGGATGTTCCCGCAGCTAAGGGTTAAAAAAAAATCCTAGAGGAAACCCTGATGATGTTAGGATTTTAAATAGATGTTTTAACTGAATGCCACTGTTCTATTTTATAATGTTAAATCTTTCCTTTGTATGCATTTCTTGAAGTCCACATAGCCACTATTGTTTTTTTGTATATTTATATATTTCGTTGGTATCGAATTGGGTATCGAGAATCAAGACTTTTCATGGCATCTGTATGAACTACCATATTTTTGGAATAGTGACATCCCTATAACCAACTGACCTTCAGTTCATTCTCCCTCTTCAGGGCTTTGTTCAGTGCCTCAGTTTGCTGTGCTAGCTCCGTCTTCAGGATGACGACGGTCTTCTTGGAGAATGGAACGTTTTCCACATTATCCTCAGCGTTCCTTCTATACAGCTCAGCTTCAGTGGAGGCAAAAAAAGAATCAAATGTAGAACAGACAAGTACAATATCTTAAAAATATCCAGTGGACATCCTAAATAAGGACTTAAGTCCTTACCATCCCTCTCTTCCAACTTCTCTTGCATGATTTGGATAGTTTGTCTGAGCTCCAACACACGATCCGGCTCTGCCTGAAACTGGTCTCTCTCCTGACCATGCTGCAGAAGTTTCTGCAAAATTACAAAGGTATAAACGTTGCTCACTCAACCATGTATATAAATTCTTTGCAGACATCTAACCAGATAGAGAGAGGCCACAATGTGATTTGAAATCATAATGGAGGAAAGGAGTATGTGGTATTCCCATTGGGCGTTTTTATTTATTTTCCTTGTTAGGCAGATGAGTGACACCGTTATATCCCGGAGGAACTTACGTTGATGAGGCTTTCTTTTTCAGCAAGCAGTGCTCGGAGGTTTGCAGTCTCTAAACAATCCTCCTCGGCTCTTACAGAGCTTTGCTTGTCAGCAGTGGCAAGCTCCTGCTGCCTGTCGGAAAGCTGCCTCTTCAGTTGCTTTATGTCTTGGGTACGCTCCGACAACATGCGGTTGTAGTGTTCAGCAGACTCCTGCACAGACAAAAAAACAGAACAAATAGCTGTTCATATTATGGAAATAGATTTGCCCCAAATCAATCACTATGATGTCTTAAATGTTAACCTTGAGAAGTTGGTCCTTGCTGCTGATTGTAGCCAACAGCCCTTCCACGGCGCTCTCATTGTCTGCAACCAGCCTCTCCCTGGCTTTAACAGCCTCAGCAAACATAACCTCTGTGACTTTTAACCTCTGGCCCATCTGTTCAGCAAGGTCATGTGCATTGGTTTGTGACTGGCTTAGCATGGATTTGGCCATTTCCTACAAACAAGAAGACAGATTTAGAGAAGAAAAAGGAATGGCCTCACAGACAGGCACCAGGATAATCAACCAGGTCAGGTCACATCTGAGGGTGCGAGGGCGACATATTTGTCGTCTAACCTCCATGTCCTTTGTCTTGCCCTCCAGGGAGAGCTGTAGCTGGCTGATGATGGAGTCCTTCTCCCTCAGTGACCTGTTCAGGTTATCTTCTACATCTTGCTTGGCTCTCTGAAGGTTCTTGAGTGTATTTACAAGATGCTGCAGCTCCACATCCTTCTCTTTAATCAGACTATCGAAACTCTAGAGGTAGAGAAATAGGTAGAGATGAATCAAAATAAAGTCCTTACTGATAACAAAGGCAAAAGTCGAATTTAGATATTGATTCTTGATCAACATGGTGATATCTACACACATTGATTGTTTCCTCGTTGTGAGACAGCAAGTTATTAAGCCTGTCCAGGTCTCTTTCCTTCTCCCTTAGAGACAGCTGCAGCTGGTGAATCTCATTGTCTTTCTCTTCAATGGCAGCAAACTTCTCATCCAGCGCTTGCTGAGAGAGCAAACAAGAGAATGTCAGAATCTAATTATAGTCACCATGGTGAGAAGATTACACAGAAGAAATTTGTACCTCCAGAGCCTTCTCCTTTTCTTTCAGTCTTTGCCGCAGCTTGGAAAGCACATTGTCGTTTCCTCCTGGGCTTTTGCTTTGCTCAAAATCTCTGACCATATTTATGTACTCCTGATGAACACAAAGAAAAACAAGATAAACAACTTGCAGCATATCTTTTTCCCATATTCCAATGGGAAAAAGTTATGATTACAAACAAAAAGATTTATTATTTTGATAAATGTTTTAGTCACACCTGCAGCTGCTGCTCTTTATCAGTCAGTGTGGATGTGAGCCGCTGGATGGTGACCTCATGGGCCTGCACTTTTCTATTGGTTTGATCTAGCAGCTCCTCGTACTGCTGCTCCAGAGCACTCTCCCTCTCCCCAATCTCACCGCTTAGCTTCTTCAGCTGATTGTTAAGATCCTGGAGGGGAAAACACACAAAAGGTGATATTTGTATGGGCATAGTTTGGTAATAGGAGGATGAGAGTGCTTTATTGGCAATTTTCACTAGAGAACTACTGTCATCCTGCTTACATTCAGGGCTTTGTCTCCTTTCTTCTTATGCTGTTGCAGGTCCTCCAGTTCTACCTCCAGTTGGTCCTTTGCCTGCTGCAAGTCAGCCAGCTCTTGCTCCTTTCTGTCCAGGGCACGCTGTAGCTTTTGTGCTTCAAGCACTTTGACATGGTGGTCCCCCTGGAGTTGGGACAGCTCTGTTTGTTTTGACATTAATAGGTTTTGATGTTCCTCTGCTCCCTGGGGAAGATACACAACAATTATTTATCTTTACAGATATTGCAATATTTTAACTAACCTCTCTGCATGAAGTGTATTAATACACAGAGCAAGGAGTTAGTATTAACATTTATATTATTAAACATAAGGTTGAGATCTCCATAAAAAGGTGCAGTGCTTACCTGGTATTTCTGTAGTTGAGCTTTATGTGCTGCTTCTCTAGCCTTGGCAAGAGCGTCATCCCTGTCCTCAATCTCATGACACAGCTCTGCAATCTGTGCAATACAAAGACAGACAGATGGCTGTTAAAGCATTGCATCATAAAGACAAACAGATATTTGTGATAAGAACCTTACCTCTTTTTCCTTTTCTCTGAGGACCAGAGTCAACCCCTGGATTGTTTTGTCTCGCTTCAGAGAATTTTTCTCCTCCAAGCTGAGTTCATTCTCTTTCTGCTCCAAGTTCCCCGACAGGGTCTGTTTATATAAAAAATAGTATTATGGTTGTTATTTAAAAAAAATATATATATATTTTTAAATATTCTTTATGTATTTGGTCCTCTCTATGTACCTTGTACTGAGTTTGGATTTCATCCAGTGTTTTTGTCAGGTTCTCGTTGGTGCTTTTTGTCTGTGTGAGCTCTTCAGTCAGGTGTTTATTGACAGACTCCAATCGGCTAACCTCACTCTTCTCAGCGAATCCAGGCAGCATACAAACACAGGAAAGGGACATTGCATTAATTCTAGATAAGTATGCAAAAAGCTGCTGCCTGTCAAAGCTCATTACCAGAGCTACAGTGGTTAGCCAAGCTGAAAATATACAAAAACTACCTCCACTCTGACAGAGGTATATTCATCATCAAATTCCTCTGTAAGATCATGAAGAGACTTCAATTCTGCTTCTCTGTGTCTGCGCATTGCTCCAGGTCTGGGTTGGCCAGTACTTAGTTTCTTCAGGACAGGGATGTGGCTCCCTGCAGGGGCAGTGACCGGTTGCTTGGAAATGCAACGTAAAAGCTGGATCAAGTCAGAGATCAAAGATGGTTGATTTGAGGAGCTCCGGAGCAGTGCTCTGGCCTGGACTTTTCCTCCATGGTCACTACTGGCACCGCCAAGCCTGGCAGCAAACACCTTGGCCTCTGCGAGTTTCAGTTTGAAGGGAGATTCTCCAGAAGTGTCTGAGGAAAATTCTCGATTCAAGGACTGCAGGGATGTGGAAAGTTCTTTGAATCCAGATCTGGGAAGTATGCCTTTACGTTGGACCAGGTCAAAGTACATACTCTTTGAACGTTGCCGTGTTCCTCTGAGACCAAAGCTCTTCATAGAGCCATCAAGCCCTGCGCCTGACCCAAGCCTGCTGCTCTTGAGGCCTGAGCGCCCTGAGACTGTTCCTCTACTAACAATTCTGTCCAGACTCACACACCTTCTCATGCAATTCCCCAAGTGACCACGTCCAATCTCACCAAGATGCTGTCCTTCATCAGGACTGCCCAACCCAGAGGATCTGGGTAGAGATTTCCAGTGAGTCCTCTCCCCATCACTCTTGTCCAAGCTTGGGTTGTTTCTGTTGTAGATGTGGACGATGCACTGGCTCATGTGTTCTTTCTCAGCATGCAGCTTCTGGATCTGACTGTTGTGGTCCTCCTGCAGCTGAGTGATGTTAACATCCCACTGTACCACCTTCTCCAGCTGGAAAACACATTTCCCACAGAGGAACTCGCCACGACCATCGCGAGTCACCTCCCAGCCCAGGACATGGGACAAGATCACTTGTAGCTTCTTCTGTGCTGATGAGCTGAAGATCCAGCGACACTGGTTGCCTGCCAGACGGGCACCACATATACGACATCGGTCCTTCATGGCACCTTCCGTTCTAGCTCTCTTAAAACAAGTTAAAGCCTGTCACTGAGATGCAAACTGTCCAGTGACCAAATGGTCGTTAGCCTGCCAGCCATGGAAGAGCCATCTATCATTCTCTCTAGCTGCATCTGCGAGAGAAGCGCAGAGTACAGGGCACTATAAGCCCTAAGCCTTTAATAATCCCTGCTCCCGCCTCTATTCCACTCTCCCCAACGCATTCAATCAAATCAAATCCTCCAGGGCCGCTGCAGTGATCTGTGTCATGGTCAGTGAAAGACCATCTCCTTAAACCTTTTCCTAAATGCCTTTAGTATCTGGTAGGTTGTTGGTTCCATACAGGTGTCTGTCCAAGAGACCGGTAGCGATAGCAGCAGCAGATCATTCCATATAGAGACCACCTGCCTGGCAGTACATCTAAAAATCTGCATGAGATTAGAGTAGGTGTTTTCTGGCAATCACTGCCGTCATACCTTTCATTAAACCTCTGTCACAGATAGGCCAATTGGAAGTTGTAGCATGTCCCAGGTTTAGTGGTAAATATATTTTGTACTGCATTCAAAATCATTTGCAATACTTGCAGAAAGTTCTTTGTTTATTCAGTTTTGACAAACACTAAAATGTTGCACTAGGTGGCCATAAATAACCCTCAGAAGAACCATCTCTAGACAGCATGGTAATCCAGTCTTAACACTGTGACCCTAGCCCAGACGCCAATGCCTAATGAAGAACCATGGACACTGACCAACTAAAAGCTTTCCACTCTGAACATCAACCACGCATTGCTTTCACTAGACTGCATGGTGTTTTAATGGCCATTTTCAACCAGCCCTGCCAAATTTCTAAAGCTTTCTAAAGTGATAACCTAAGTTTTTCATATACATAACATCAATGATGCAATAAAATACTTATATCAACCAAATGAACTGAGCTCATATTTCATCTTCAGGATGTGTCATAAAATTCAGCCGCCAAACCGTATAGCAACTATGAAGAATACCAAGACAGAGATAAAATAATGGTTTAAAAATAAACCATTGCAGGTTTACTAAGCCGTTTAAGGATCATGGGCTGCCAAGCGATTACTCTACAAACCAATCCAATCAATCCCAATGTCTGGCAAGCAGGTTATGATCAAGCAGCATCAGTAGTGGAAACAGCAGCTATTGCTTGGATTTAAGAGAAAATTCTGGCTACATCAAACTCCCTCCTTTCCCATGTTATAATCATGGTCAAATGGTCCTACTGTGAAACAAAAGTTAGAAAACTGATTATAGCCCAAATGAAAACCCCAAGAAAGTGGGAGACTCTGCCACCTCACCGATTCATGGAGCAAAAATCACAAAGCCAATGCCAAATAAACAGCTAGATATAAAATATTACCTAAAATATAAGTACATTTCCTGAGGGTTAAAAACTACAGTGATCATCCTCTAAAGTCAACAGCACCTGCTCTGGCACAACAATAAACAAAGCTTATTTCCATGCGTTGGTGTTAATGTTTGAGCTTGACAGACTTCATAGATTTGAGTTGGTTTTGGTTTGTTGGAAAAACAGCATGACATTGATTGGCTTTAAAAGTCTCTCATTGGGAAAGACTTTGGTAACAAAGCCAAACTTTGACAGGTGGAAAGGACATATCGTAACATCACCAACCTGGTGATCAGGTAGTCCTTTGTCCCCCTTGTTATGTAGCTCGTCCCTCAGTGCCTGGAAAAAAAAACATTTAAAAGTCAAACAGATTTCTTCTCAGATTTCAAGTATTGCTCAATCTTAATTTCAGTTGTTTACTGGCTGAAACTAATGGGAAAGCTCTATCAACTGAAAGATTTTGCCATGCAAACTTGCAAAATTAAATCAAGACACAGACGTCATACCTCCAGTTCCTGGTCTTTCTTGGCAATGAGCTCAGACAACTGTTTAAGATGATCAGATGATGGTTTCTCCATCTGTTTGTCTGAACCTTTCTTATGATTGATCCAAGCTTCTTGGTTCTTTACAGTCACCTTGAGTTGCTCAATAATACTGTTGTGAAGAAAAACAAAACAATAAATAAGTATTTAATAAAGAAAAAAAAACTGTTTGTGTTTGTTAAGAAAAACATGAATGTGTCTGTGTTCATCACGTGTCCGTACTTTTCTTTTTCCTGCAGGGCCTGCTGCAGGTCGTGGATTGGACTGGGGACTGCGATAGGGGGGAAGGTGCTTGGTAGACCCAGGGCTTTGAGCTGCTTCTCCATGTTAATGTTCTTGCATTTTTGCTGCTCAGCAATGGCTGCCATCTCCCCAACCTCTTCCTGAGCTGTTTGCAGACACTGACATGAAGCAAAAACACAAAGTAAGACACGTACTGAGGCAGTTCTTAAACCTGGATAACTATTTACTGTACTACATACTGGACTACTAGGACTTGCATCAGAAAAAGCTGGACAAATATTTCTGCAGATTATGTTCACCAACATAAGTGAACGTAAGACTAAGGACTTTGAAATCAAGATATTACAATAATGGCTGTGGCAAGTAACACAGACCAACAAAACAGATCATTATTAGCAACTAACTTAGGCCGAAACAACTTATTTGACTCACCTGTTCTAAGTCAGCTATCCTCTTGTTAAATGCATCTCGGAGAGCATCCATCTCTCTCTGAGCTTTTTCTCTAGCACGCTGGGATTCTCCTGATTCTCGACCAGCAAGACTTTCCAACGCTTTCCTAAGAACATTCAAATGGAGATTAGGTTTTACAGGAAAGTACAATTTCAGTTCTGGGATTTCATGACATTTGTGTGCCAAGTCAAATGGCAGCAAATGTGAATGTAGCTGCGATTGATCTTTGACACAGTGGGACTGTATAGGGAACAATACTCACGATGCAGACACTAGCAGTTCTTGTTTCTCTGCCAGGTCCCTCTTCATAGACTCCAACTCCACCTTCAGCTCAATGTTCTGTAAACAGACAGTTCATTACAGCACTAATCACAGATCTGGAGCCATCACAAAGACGAAATCCATCTACCTGACAGTTGGTTGTTAATATGAGCAAATCAATAACCCCTTAGAGGTTTAGCTTGGAGGTTACACATAAAGATAACATTCTTACATGACACTACACTTCACATGAAGAAATGAGAAGATAAGAAACACAAGTTTTCCAAATGAGAATGGAAGATTCCAATGGGCTTACATCTCACTCTAATAAAACTGGGACCCAGGTGAGCAAAACTCAGCCGAGTGAAGTTATCTCATTAAGTTTTGTTCAGAAAAACTGAATCATAGGAAACACAAGGTACTAAAGACAAACATGTAGACATGATTAAGATTTAGAGCATTTGTGCATATATTGTGGATATTAAAGTAAATACAATACCGTTTTGAATATGTCCTCGGTGGAGTCGTCACATTTCTGCTGCATGCGCTCCTCCATGAAGTAAATGCGCAGCTTCAGGTTAAAGTTCTCTTTCTTCAGAGCTGTGATTTGCTGCAGATGAATGTACCAGAAACAATTTAAATACACAAGAAAATAATCTAAGATAATATATTTAGCAAATGTTACATTCAAATCTATGCCTCAATCTAATCTAAACTCTCATCTGACTTTCCTTTATTTATATCAAATACATTATAAGAAAACAAGGCAAAGTCAAATATTTGGGTCAAAGAATAAAAGAAGTGAAGCACTCTGTCTGCAGAGACAAGCAGGATGACATGTTTACAAGACAGAAAAGGAGAGTGTGTATGGTTTTTGTTAAAATGAAGGGAGGCCTTCATGCTTGTATGTGTGTTTGAGAGTGCATGTGCGGGAAGTGGACTGTGCATTATTGTGCTCCAGGCTCAGAACAGCATACATCTGGTAATGGGGGTTGGGGTTGACAGTCAAAGAGAGGAGGTAGAAGTCTAGACCCCTCCTTAAAGCTCTAATCATGCAGACAGCCGGACAGGGCAGCCAAAAATCTGAGCATGCATTCCACTCAAATGCTGAAATATAGGCTTTGTGCCACCTCAGTATTTCCTCCTCCTACAACCACTTTTCATCACCAAATCTCCATAAATGGTCAGGACGGTTTGGTTTTAGTCACACTGAGGATAAGGCCTAATAAATCAGTAACACCCTGTTTTGTTGTAGTGAGGTAAAGTTACTAATACTGACAATCTCAGTGTTTCAATGCATTACATTCCCATTCCGAAATAAATCACAATTATACGTGATTATCATTAGTCAACCATAATATGACTGATACAAATAACTCACATTCTCATAGTCCTTCATGGTGAGAGCTTTGATAGGCGACATCTTTTCAGGAAAGGACGGCGCTGTAAATCAACAAAGAATTACATTTTGATTAATTTGAGTCAAATCTACTGTTCAATGTCGACTCCTTGAAATATATAATCTTCTCTGCCTAGAGGAACAACTCATACTCTCAGCTTTCTTCATTCTGTTTATCTGAAAGATAAATAGAAAGTAGTGTTGTTTCGTTTCAGCTGAGGCGTCAGAGATGAGACCGCTTCTGGAGGACTGCCCTGTTCACCCCAGCTGAAGGCAGCCCACAGATGATCATGTTACACACGTCAACAACACATTTCACAACACTAACTCCTGATTCATAGAGTGATGGCCTGAGAGGAAACGCTCCTCACATGTGCAGTATGGGTTACTTGTGATGTATGTTTTATTTCTAAATTAGATATGTTGCTTATGTCGTTGTTGCCTTCAGTGCATTCTCATGTCTTTAATGTAAATCTATTTATCTGTTAATAGCTGAATCTAGTTTCGGTTACAGTGGTGACAGAACAACTAACTCGAGGAAAATCAAAGAGTTAACAAAAATAAAAGATGGGTAGCTAGACAATAGAAAGAGCAAAACAAGATGCTTGCTGCAATGGATGGAAATCACAGATTGTTTCTAGTTCAGGGATTAAAGGATATTCTGTTATTTCAGAACGCACCTTATCCAAGATTCTGCAGACAGAATTTTAATTGAAGTAGGTATGTGCAGAAACAAGTTTAGTCAGTTATTAGAAAATCAAGACTTAAGACACCATCTTTATAGATAAAGTGTCCTTTCACTGTAAACACCATTTTTTATATGATATATTACCATACCTATATGTTTTTATTAAGTGTGATTTAGAAACATACTGGTCAGGACAAGTTGAAAGATTTGCCAGAGCTCTCTGATAGAAAACATGAAAGGGTAACACTTTCTAAATGATTTCAAACCTAACTTGGTAAGACTGAAATGAGAGTTCTTTGTACAGATCAGCCTGTAGGTGCACAAGTACTGATTTATGATTTATTGCTAAATTTGTAATCACAATACAGTTCATTTTTTGTTACTGTCCAAATGTTCTGTTATGATAAATACAGTAAATGAAATATTTGACAGATCAAGGTCTTCATCCCAGTGATCTAAAAGTAATATGAAAATCCAATATTGCAATAATAAAATACTGTTCATTGAATTATAACATTTTACACAATAGCCAAATGCACCAACGCAAGCACACAGACACAGACCAAACCGAAAGCTACATATATTATAGTAAACTAAATATTTGACACAGATTATATATATATCACATTGTAGATTGTTATATTATCCAGGCATGTACATTTTTACTTCAAAGTCACTTCAGTAAAACATTTCAAAGATTTGATCATAATGCTGCAAAGGTCAGTGTTTTCCTTGACGTCTCTTTGCCCTTCCTTGCATGCCGACTTCACAGAGAACCCTAGACGCTCACCTATATCTATAAATGAGTTGTTTACTGGCTTGTTTCTATTGCCTGTCCCTAAGTATATTGTTGGTACACAACAAAAGCATGACAGTGAATTAGAAATGGGATTAGCTCATTCAAATCATCCAGCCAATCCCTCATTATAGCTTTGGAGACAAGTGTGGGAGGTTATAGCAACGAATCAGCAGCAGTATTAATTAATACACTGGGGAGGGTCACACCTGAGAGACAAAGAGAACAACAAGAGAACAAAAGAAGATTTGACTTTACCTGTCATGCTGTCTGTAGAATAATCTCCAGCATTTATGGAATCTGGCAGTCTGCAGCTGGGGATAAAATCATTATGTTAGCGTTGCAGCCAAGTCACTAAAAATAAAAGAGGTCAAGGTTACATTTCAGCCAAATTCAAGATGAAAATTCATAATAAAAAATAAAATCGCAGAAACCAAAGCAAGCTCCCTTACTCAACTGTACCCACACACTCAGATTATTATGGTTTTTGAAAAACACCAATGCGAGGACTTTATGCAATGCATTACTCACGCTGGCCAAGTTCACTGAGCCCTAAGGACGCTCCATAAATAGCTTAAGAATGACTCTCCGCTTCATTTACATCCACTGTGGCAGAGCCTCATTTCTGTGTATGTGTGTGTCTGCACGCGCCTGTGTTTGTGTGAGGCTGAGTGTGTGAGACCATGTGCCAGTGGCAGCCTAGCTCTCATGTCAGACAGGAGGAGGGAAAAATAGACAGAGCAGTGGACGGAGAATGCTTTCATTGGTGGACAAGTAAACTACTGTGACTCTGGTCAGTGACGCGTCACACAGTGAAGGGACAGTGGTGTCACTCACAGACACGGTACAATGCACCAAACATCAGCAACGCACATATGGATAACAATGACACTAAAGGAACACAACACAAATGTATCCCTTGCAGTGGTGAAAAATATTACCGGTAAACATTTGCCAGAATATTTCTGAAATTAGCTTTAGGGGGGAAATGACTTGAACAACAAAAACATGCACTGTTGGAGTCCAGGCTTGTGTTCCTTGACCCCGACCTTTGTGACTAATAATATGATCCGCTGCTCATCTGGTTCACAAATGTTTAGCGTTTCTTTTAGTGAGGTATTCTTTGAACGTAGAACTTGGCAGATTGTTCTTCATGTAAAATGTTACTGATTTATATGACAAAATGTCCATGGTAGGACAGTTTACATCTTTGTGACTATTTTGGTTTATAACCGTCACTTGAGAGACTTTTTAAAAACGACATTGCTCTTTGATGTGTTTTATAGAAATACTAATATATGAATGATTCTTATTCCAATTTGTCCAGTTGCATCCTTTCTCTGGCTTTTTTTTGACTCTCGACATATCCCTGCTAGATTCACACTTTATTTATAACTTCCGTGGTGTCAGACTGCATTATGACACAGCTCCGCCCCACCTTTGTTTCGCTTCAACACTCTGCACATTACAAACTTAGAACAACATGAAGCAACATGTCATATCGGAGAACATTAAATATAATTTCAACTGAAAATACTTAGACCACGGACTTGTGTTCAGGTTTTTGATAGTGGTCAAATTTGAAAAGACTTTGAAATGTAAAAGTGACCAGTATTCGATTTTTTATAATAACATCACAAAACATGGAGATTAATTAGCAGCAGGAGCAAAATAACCCTCCACCAAACGGTGAAGGTCGGTGAAAATGTGTTGACAATTATTGCATCATAGATATTTCACATGCCAAGCAACCCCTTCCTGTGTTAAAGGGGCGGAAGCAGCCTTAAACGAGGGTCACGATAAGCATAAAAGCTCTGAAAATCAACATGCGATAAAGCTTCCTCCCAAATGAAATACTCTCATGAAGAAGTGATGACATTAAAACACGTCTGTGGCACCAGTGCTGCACTTGTACAGACCCCTCCTGCACTCAGTGGAAACAATGTGAGCTCCTGTAAACAATGACTTCCTCTTTTTTCTCTCACTTTGTTCAGCTGTTGGTGGCAAACATGAGAGCAACTCACAACAATATCACTTACAGTGAGGACTTAAAAAACAACATTAAGTGAAGCCTCAGCATACACAACACTGCCATATTATTGAAACCAAAAGAGTGATGTGTGTCAGGTTTCAGAATTACCGAATAAGTAATTTACACCACACATATCAGCTAACATCTTGGATTACTGAGGCACGCTAACCATCTGGATGACCACACATATGCACAACACAACACAGCTGGACCAGGACATTTAAAAAGCAGCCTAAATAAGTGCTCTACAAACTTTAACGCAGGGATCCGAGCTGACTAGTGTTTCAGTGGAGCAGAAAGAGCTACAGACTATATATATACACACAGCAAACACTATCCAGCATCAGCACTGGAGAGCACAGCGAGCATTGCATGGTTCACCTACCACGATCCCACTCGTCCCTCATGTCACGAAGAGGACGCAGGAAAGAAGATACAAAACACATATGACAAGTTAACTCCTCGTCTTGTGCTGAGGGTGCAGGGAGACGTTGCTGCTGCAGTTTGAACCACGCTGGAAAAACTGGCTCTGATCATTTCCGCTTTCTTTCACTCTCTGTGTGTGACAGCTCGACTACTGACTGTGGTGATTTCACAGCGACGTCCAATGAGCTGCATATGATTTGTAACGGTAATGTCAGGAAGCAGCCCAAACATGACAAGCTTTGTGTACCAATGTAGCGACAACACTGTGAGTGCGTAAAGGAAAGGAAAGGTTATTTTGATCCACAACTCGAATTTGTATAAAACTTGACATCTGTTTTTGGACATAATGGGACCTAGATCACAAAAACTATTGTTGTTTTACATCAGGGTTATTGGATGATTATTATTTCAAAGAATGGTCTTTTGACTTCCTTATGGTCTGTCAAATACGCTACTGCAAACACAACATCTCCTAAGGACAAGGGTGGCAAACTTCTCAGTTAGCTACGATAACTAGCATTCATTTGGTTCCTCTTGAATACATATAGAAGTTGATGTTAAAAATAGCTAGGTAGCAACACATACATAGCAACACAACTTTGGATGTGGACTCTCCAAATGTCTGACATCAACACAGATGAACAAACTAGTGATTTCCGAATAACTGTAACGTTATCAAACCTACAAAATAGAGTATATGTGTAGCTTATTACTGGTGATACACCTAAGGTAACTTCATTCATTAACATCGTATAGCTGAGGAACACTGACTTTAGTAGTTCGGTGTGGTTTCGGTTAATAGTCGGGGCCCCGAGCGGCGCTAACTAGTGTTTTTGGATTAGTGTGTTAGCTTCAACGTACAACACCGCTCACACATGCTAGCGCTAGCTCGCTAGACACCGTTGTTCTGTTTGTTTTACCTTCCGTTGATATCAACGGGGAGCGTCACGTCGTCCCCCGCGAATGAGTCCATGGTAGCGGTCCACTTGTTATATGTTCCTGGAGGAATAGTGCGACATTCTACCGACGAGGCGCGACGCAAAGTTCGAAAAGCGGGATGGAATTCAAAACAGCCCAAGCTACCGCCATCATGAGATGGTAAACGTCACCAGTGTGCACGTTGGAAACTGGTGCTGCCTTCAAGCTGCGTGGGAAATATTTCAAATCCCTGAAATCGCGCAGTAGACACGTTATAGAATAGGAATAATACTGATATACATTTAAAGATAATGCACATGTGTTATCATCATTTTAACCTCCATTTGTTTAGTGGTTAAAAATTGATATTTAAATTTGATATGCCAGTTTAAAACACGGGGTCGGTTCATTTTCTTTTTGTTGTGAAATGCAGCAGTGCGCTTGGGGTATTCTGGGACAAAGCGATTGGCCAAAAGCAACACTTCAGAAATATCTCTGCTCTGTTTACAAGCGTGCAGTGTTTCTTACAACATGCTTTACAAATCAAATGCATGTTTAATCACAGGATTCTTTATTATCTGGACATATGTAAATCGTCACAGTCACATAAAACCGTAAGTTTAGAATAAATGTGCAGCACGTTTACTGTTAAAATCTTTTAAAAGTGTTTAAGGGGACTTTGACCGAGAGTCTGTCTCTCATCATTAGAGAGGGCGCTTCACTGTAATGTGTATGTGTGTGGTGAGTTGGATGGAGGGTGTGTTGCATGGTGGTGACTGGTGAGGCTTAATTAACACTTGCTTCAGTTCAGTTATAACATGTGGTAGAATGCAGTCTACAGGGATGACCACAGGCTGGACATTTTATCAGCCTTTTGAAAAGAGGTTCAGGGGGAACCAGGAACCTGCTGAGCGGAGAGATGGTTCACCTGCAACCCGAGACAATGCATACAACTATAGCGCCATCTTGTGGTGTAACTGTGGATTTCAGCGGCATAAAAGCAGTGTGTTGTTTCTCAAAGCACGCCCCTCCCCAACACACACACACACACACACACACACACACACACACACACACGCACACACACAACCATCATCATGACGAGAAACACCCACCACTCCCTTTTCTCTTCATATCAGGTTCAAACAAGGGTGGATCACCGACTGTGCAGTGCAGAAAGACGCCTCCATGCTCAGTTCACTGCACGTCACTATATTCTGGGATTTACACAAATAAAGTACAATATCAACTAAGATGGGTCATATATTATTAAGTAATATTTTGGCCCTGACATGAAGAGAGCCTTGTGTCAACTTATAGACCATTATTACTGTTACCTCAGACAAGGAGGTTATGTTGTTCGCAACAGTCCGTTTGTTTGTCTGTTTGTCGGCAGGTACATTTCCATGAAACTTGGTGGAAGGATGGGACATGGGCCAAGAAATAACTCTTTCAATAATTATAATATAATAAGGTAGGCTACTGATAGTGTGTTCAATTTAATCGAATTTGGTTGCAGTTGAATGGGGACTTTTTGGCCTTGGTGGAGGTATGCACTCTACTGATTCTTGATGGATATCATGCAGGACATATTCCTCATAAAGACCTTTGGTGAATTATTTCATCCTGGTTTCCCCACTAGTTAATCTGATCAAGGGCTCAACAGATCCTCAATCCTCCACGAGACTATCCTCTTACATCCTAAACAATTTTTTTAGAATATTGGCACATGAAGATCACACAGGTCCATGCTTCTGTTTCTGGCTTCCATGAAACATACAGAGAGGGTGTTTATCTGTGAAACTGTAGTCTCACAATCAAGCAACATTACAATGATTTATTTATATATAAAAGGGATTTAAGTTGTGTTACAAAACCCTTGGCAGTCTTCATAACTCTTTGCATTTGGTGGCATAAAAAAAGTGTTCACTATATGAGAAAAAAAAACATTTGTGCTTGTTAGGACTATTTTCAGATCTTCAGTGAAATTAAAGATATGCAACTTCACCTTTAGAAACTTGCTTGGCTTGTAAGTATCAATACATGTTGTATACATTTTCTTATGAACAAATTGCATCAGTGATAACAAATTCTTTATAAAATACTTGTATGCATCAGATACTTTATTATATTTTTTGTAGGTATTCCACCTAAGTAAGTAGCTTAAAAGTAATCATCCACACGCAAATTGAAAGTTTTTATTGAACAAATTGACACTGAGCAATGGATAAAGTAGAAAGGAAAAGGATGTGTAGACCAGAAATGGTTTTGTACAGAGTATGATGACTTACTGTATTTGGCTGATACTTTCAAACAGATTTTTAAATGATAGAGGAAGGCAATAGAAAACCTTTGCGATTTGATGTGAAAAAATGTGAGGTATTCTGATCTCGTTTTAATGTCTACAACAGATTTACAAAAAAAAAGAAGAATCGATTTTCACATATTTGCATAATTCCTTAAAAACTCAAGTTATAGTATAGCACAGAGTCCTGGTACAGTACATGGTTGATTATCATAGAGGAAAAAAACAACATAAAGCTTTTTAACAAAAATTAAAAAAATAAAAGATAATTAACATTGTAATAAATTTGTTCTCTGGAGCCCCAAATTTACACATATAAAATCTATTAACTCCAAGACCAGTTGGGCGAACTGATATATAAAGATGTCATAAAGAGTAGTATTGCTTTAACCAACAGATATTTGCTTCATTGGCCACCACGTTTACAACATTAAATAACATTAAATTAGCAAGAGGGGATCCACTGTATACAGAAAGTTTTGCACAATTATACACACTTGTGTCCAGCTACAACAAAGAAACTTAAATTTAATTAAAACTATCTCCACTACATGTGTCTCTAAAATATTACATACAGCTGTGAAGGGGCTTTGTACAGGAAAAAAAATACATTTTATTATTCTTAAAAAATACTTCAAACCCTTTGTTTTATACTGGATACAAAAGGAGAATCTGTTTTTGTAGTTCTTAAAGTTATTTCTAAAATATTTTCCCTTAGAATAAACTGCAGCATTGAAAAAATATACCTTACCGATGGTTGACTATTAGGGAACTATAGGTGGGATATTACTGTTGTAGTGGATTATGGAAGCGATGACAATATACAGAATTTATTTTATTAATCTAGGCAAGCATGCACAAAAAGCAAACATCAGAATAGTTTAGAAAAGTGGTGTAATTACAGCACTATGATTAGCACCTTAGATAATTTACTTAGCACCATGCATTAGAGAGAAGGTGGGATTCAAAAGAGGGCGTTTAATTTGGATTCCTGGACCCACTCTCCCCTCTCCTGTGGCTCAGTTCTCCTCCAGGTATTGCCTGTATTTGTGATCTGTCTACTGTGAATAAGGTAGACACTCCTTGTCCCATGTGTTGCTGAGTAAATAATAACTCCTACCCTCCTACTTTTTTATTTAAAGGAAATTATAAGACTGATGTGACACTCCACAGTAAAAGAGCAATTAATAAAACACTTTTGAGCACTAGGGCTCTATGCTCTTAGGTTTATTTTTCTTATAATGTCCAGAACCACATATATTTCCCCCAATCATCACTTGCATCTGGTTCAATTGAGTAGGAGTTATAAGTATGGCAAAAAAAATAAGCATTTAATTCACTGACCCATGTGAACCGTAAATGGCTTCAGACGTAATTAACTGGGAGTTGACGTGATTTATGCAAATGAGCACGAGCAAGATCACGAGGAGATGAGCACCAAGGGCAAACAGAATGGCACCCCTGAAAAATCCTTCCATATTAGTTTAAAATCTCAAATTATCTTCTCATTTTCTATTGCACTTGAAGATTATTTCTTTACATAAGATAAACATGTATAAAAGTTATAATAATATGCATACTTATATATATACATTTAAATGATCCCAATTACTTTTATTCTTCTCTTCTGACAGAATTGAATTCCTGGTATTTCCAAAAAAGTACACACAGTATACAAACTGTATATAAAAATAAGTTACTATAATGTCCACTGATAGACTTGGCCTTGTACTCCCTTCACTCAGCAATGTTCCAGAGAGATTGTGTGGCATAGAGCCTTTTTTTCTTCTCATGACAGTTGTACATGATGGTGATCCTTCTTGAAGAGCTTGAACAAGCTTTTGCCGTATTGAGAAGCCATTAGTGCAAGAACTCCCCTGCTCCTCCTCAGATCTTCTTTGTCCCCCCTCGCTTCCCACCCATCCTCCCTCTGTGTCTGCTGTCCAATGGGAATTTGGCAGAGTGAAGCAGGATCTGTTTGGGAGGGCGGGGACTTGATCTCGCTTGGGCAGAGCTTGGCCGTGGATCGAAGGAGACTGCTCCGATCTCCACGTCTGCACAAAGATGTCACCCAGGGGTGATGATCCATCCCACCATGGTCCGAGGGGAGTGACGCTGCGGCCCTCACAGGAAACACACAGGACCTACTTCTAGGTGGTAACGTGAGCCGGGAGTAGAGGTCGGAAGGTTGTAGACGTCGACCACAGGGAGCAGGGTGGGGTCCAGCGAGTGGAACACAAAATGGGTCTGGTGCCAGCGACCATCTCTTATCTGAAACAAAAATAGATCATATATTTAGTAGTCCAAGGCAAAAATATTTGGAACTTGGTGGAATGATGAGACATGGACCAAGGAAGAACCCATTCCATTTTGGCACAGATCCAGGACAAATGAGCTTGTGCAATTTGGTGAAGATCAAAATACAAATCTAGATCTAATTGACTTAAATGTGGCTTCATAGGGGGACTGTTGGGCCTTGGCGGCGGTGTATGCTCTACTAAGTGCAATTCTACTTTGATATGTTATGAAAGTCTGAAAGTCAATAATGGCAAACAGTAAAAGACATTTAACTGCATGTCAGATCTTATTCATACCATGCAGGAGTCTTCTATGACTTCTGGCTCCAGCTCTCCTCCTGCCTCGAACACCTCCCCACTCCAAGCTTTGAATCTCACAGGCCCCTGGGCAACCAGCTGATCCTCTGCTGACCTCCAAATGGAGACGTTCAGGCAGTGGATGATGATGTGCTGCACGGCATCTGAACTCAGCAGGTGTAGGAAATTCATCTGGACACGACCAACGCTGATTGTTGGCTGCAAGAAAGACGTCGGTTAACAAGCCTGTTTTGTGCTTGTGGGTTATTTACAACATATTTAACTTGTAGACTCTGCTGATATAAGATGTTGTTTTAAATACCTTGGATACCGTTACTGGCTTCAGGCAGGTCTGTCCACCTCCAGTAAAGTTGCAGGAGACTTCTATTGTATCTGACATACAGCCCAGGTTGGGGTCAATCCAATAAGTGCCTAAAAAATGCAAAAACAATTTGGGATCCTTAGTATATTTGTTGTAAAACTCATCACAATCTTTGTCTCCAACACGACACACACATACCATCATTTAACTTCTGTTCACAGCTGTGCAGGTCCCTGCAGATGCGGGCAGGGTTGTCCCGAGCTCCCAGTGGGTTCTTCAGGCTCTGAACCAGGTTACTGAGGTAGTGGAGGGTCTTAAAGATCTCTGCGCCCTGGTCCAACATCGGCAGGTCCATCACTGGCTTATTCTGGACATAAAAAGACGAGTTTGTACAGTTTTCAATAGATCCGAAGACAAAAAGATACAGAGAAATGTTCAAGGTCATTCTCCACTAACCTCAGTCCTGAGTGAGGTGTGTGAATCCATGAACAAAAGACCGTCTTCTTTCTGCAGCACAAAAACAAAATCTTAAAGTGTCTGATTTCATCAGTGCCATTGGTTCTTCCTGGATAACAAGTTACAGTGTAGTTTAACTGATCCATGACATCTCAATATGAATGTGATGAAATTATCAAACACAACATGTCTTACAAATGATGAAGGGACAGTCAGGGGACCCTAAAAGGCAGAGAAATAAAAGGATTATTCAGACAATGAATCATGAGATTCAAATATGACATTATGTGAAAACCTAAAAGGTGAAAGACTTACAGGAAGTCCAGGGGGTCCACGAGGTCCTGGAGATCCCTAAGAAAGAAGAAAAACAAATGATGGATGAGCATATGATATAAATTAAGTGGCCACAGTTAAATTAAACTGTTTTCCTTGAGTTTACATTTTATTTTCTATTTATTTATTACCTTTTACTTAGTTTATATTCAATCTTTGCTGCTGTAACATGTTCAATTTCCCATAGTGGGACTTATAAAGAACTATCTTGTCTCATCTCATTCTATTTGTAACTACAACAAAGACAATACAAAGCAAACATACCGTTGGTCCTTGAAATCCCTGCAGAGAGAGAGAGAGCATTTATTTTTAGCCTGAAAATTGTCATCAAATCTTCTTTTAACATAGTTAATGATGTAAACAAGTGATGAAAATGAAAGCATAGATGTGGTAAGACGACGAGAAGACTTACAGTTTCTCCACGATTGCCCTTCTCTCCTCTAGGACCCTGTAAGGAGATGCACACAATCACTAAACTGAAGAACAACAGCAGAGAGAATTTGAAGCCTCCTTTTTTCTGTATGATACATACTAAATTTCCATTGGGGCCAGTAATTCCCATGGGGCCAACTACTCCTCCTCTACCCTGATGGAGAGAAACGGGTAGGAGAAAAAGGATGAAAAGGGCCATCTGCATTTCATCTGTGTAATTGCGATCATTAGATTTATTACACATTTATTTACCATTGAACCCTGTGGCCCTTTGGGTCCCCGTGTGCCCTTTGGTCCAAAGTCTCCTGGAGGTCCCTGCAAACAGCCACGACAAACATTTCAGCACAAACTTTGTGCACCTCTTTAAAACTATGGTACTTGACGGCAGTTTTTCAAATTGTCTTGTTACACACTTATATTTGACTATATCAGTAAGTCATCATGGAACATCTGACATCACTAACTATTTCCATCCAGCTTTCCTAACAAACTCTGGCTTTGTTCTGAGTGGTGATTTCAGCAGAATACAACAGATCTTTACTGACACAGACGCGTGATGGATGCTTGTGTCGTACGGCAACTGTGTAAATCATTAGAGGGATTATATGGAACAGATCATTGGCAAGGAGTGAGGAGGAATTTTATGGCCTGCTTCAAAGAGTAGCTGTGGTAATGGGGGTGGGGGGTGGGGGCCGTAAGTGATTTGGAAACAGAGTAACTGTCAATGGATAGACTTTTAATATGTGTCAAAGACTGTGTGTAACAGACTTAGAATACAGACACACGTGCAGGAAAACATGTACATTTTTGTAACTATGAAAAGCTCAGTCAGTATAGTCACAGTAAATGACTTGATTTTCACTCTTATATAGCGAACAAACAGGATGATGTTTAATGACTCACTTGAGCTACATGTGTGTTGATATTTTGTGCACAGAGATTGTTAAAGATGTGTTGATGTTTGATGTTGAACATACCCTTGGTCCAAAAACTCCAAGAATTCCTGGAAAACCTGCTTCCCCTGTATCACCCTGAACAAGAATTTAGTCAAGAATCAAAAAACATGTCATCTGTAAAAAGAACCTGACATAATGTCATGAAATTTGTCTGTTTAAGTTAAGTTTGTGATGGAGCTCACAGGTTGTCCTTTGGATCCTTGGTCTCCCTGTGACCCTGGCAACCCCATTCCACCTCTGAAGCCTTTCTTCCCAAGAGTTCCACTCTGGCCTCGGAGACCCCGCTCACCCTGGATGAATGAATCAATGAACAAAAGACTGAGTGAGGACAACTCATGTGCAGCTAAGTACTTATTCCTGCATCTCTTGCATGACATCAAAGTAGATCTAAAATTATGACTGTTCTCCTTTTTATACACTGTTAACGTGAATGCATTCTACAAGTCCACTTTACCTTTGGTCCAATGCCCCCCTGATCACCCGGGAGTCCTGGGACGCCAGTTTTACCATGTGAGCCAGCTTTGCCGGGAAGACCAGCCTCCCCATCATCCCCATGCTCTCCCTAGATATGTATGGAGAAAATGGGATGAAGATGAATCTTCTCTTAAAAACAATAAACACATTTCTGTCCTGACAGTAGATCAACACATTTTCAAAAAGTGTTAGTTATTCAAATAGGATCATTAAGGTTAGTGAACAACTGATTATTAGGATTTCTTATTTGTCTCACCGGCATGCCTTTACTGCCATCCTTCCCCAGGACTCCATCAATCCCTGGAGCACCCTCTTGTCCCTCTCGACCCACCACACCTCTGGGACCAGAAGGACCACCCAAACCCTGAAGAGAACAGAGGCCTTATCAGAGATCTACACCAAGCAGGATCATTTTTCTTCTGTCTTCACATACAATTTTACTGTCTCTATATTAGTCTATTTATTACTTTTTTGACGAATCATTTCCAAGTATACTTGGCACAGATACAAACATTTTACAGGTAATGAGTTTAATACTATATGGATGTGGATGAACAAAGAATCATTGTCCTACCTCTGTTCCTCTGGTTCCTTTTTGTCCGTTCTGACCCTTTTTGCCTTTCCGACCCTAAATGAAGAGAAATTGTGTTAAAGGTTAAAATTATTATTATTTTCCAATGCCACTGGTAATCCGTGCCAATAACCCACAATGCCACTATAACAGCTGCAGAACGTTCTGATTTTCAAAATATACTAAGAAGTTCTCTTGCCAAAAGTAACACATGACATTGCAGTACTTCTGTTTTATTATTATTATTATTACTGTTCATTCAGACTGATTAATTGCCTCGTCACTAAAATTGATGTTTCTTTTGGATCTTTGCTGCATGAGCTAACATTCTCACTTTGCCAGAAACCGGCTATTATTTCTGCAACCACACAAAAAAGGTTGAACAATCATCTTCTAACCTGGTTAAATTACACATTTAACTTACACCCAAACCAGAACATTTAAGGCATTCATGGAAGGTTGAACAACAGACACAGCTGAGAATTGGACACTAGCTAATCCAATATGGGTGATAAATAAGACTGAATATCAAACCATGACTATTCAAACATCAAGCGAAATCATCTTCTTACACACAAAGCAAAAAAAATGTTACTGTTTGAGTTCCTTACTTGATCTCCTTTGGACCCTTTGTGTCCTTGTTGCCCACGAGGTCCAGGGTGTCCCTGAAATTAACATTCATGTTAATGAAAGCCCATCAAGATATTAAGTCAGAGAGCTGAATTTGGAAATCACAACCTTTGACACTCACAGGTAGACCATGAGCTCCAGACCTTCCTCTCTCTCCATCCACACCAATTTGACCCTGAGCAAAGAGAAACCAATTATTAACCATGTGCTTCCTGAAAAGTAATTATAAGAGAATCTGGAGTGACAGGACTTACTTTGTATCCCGGATCTCCTGATTCCCCTCTTTCCCCTCTGACACCGGGAGGACCCTGATGAAACATGAAATTAATTGTTAATGATTTGATTTCTGCAGCCATGTACCAGACAAACAGTAAGAGGAGGGAGAAAAGTAAGTCAGGCGTGACTTACTGTGTCACCTGGAGGACCAGGAGGACCCTCTACTTTTCCATCATCCCCCTGCTCACCCTGCAGATGAAAAACAGAACAGTGGAAGTGATTAAATATATATTTTAAAGCATACAACCCAACCAATATCAATGCATTCCTCCTTACTTTTGAAACCCCTTGTAAAAGACAGTGTATGTGTATGCTATCATTTAAATGTGCTAAAAACAATTGAGAAATTGAATGCCATGATGTATTTGCAGCAGTTTCTTTTTGATGGAAAATATTTGCATATAAACAAGGTTCATTAGAAAAAGCTGCCAGGGGAGAGAGGTTCATTTAGTCTGTTTCATAAGCAGCTTTTCTGTTTTTGTTTATTTGTGTCCAGTCCTAACATTATAAAGGTACAGTACCGGGCTTCTTCTGGGATGCTCCGAGGATATTACTTAAGGAAGACTTATCAGAGACTAGTATTACACATAAAGTGAACAAGGTTTACCTTTTCAGCTTTTGGTCCTGGAGGCCCAATGGGGCCCTGTGGTCCCTGATGGCCCTGAAAATACAGATACAAGAAACTGTTAGGTGACATTACTACGCCAAATACTAATGACCATAACAGGCTTTTTTTAATAAGTCACATACTCATGTTACAGTTAGTTTATTTTACCTCATAACCTGCAAGACCAGTTTCTCCCTGTTGACCCATTCGACCAGGAGCTCCCTAAAGTGAGCAAATGTTGTCGATCACAAAATCAGTACTTAAAAACAATAGATTATGTTCTAACTTGCTACTAACATGATTTCAAAAGGGATTGATAAATATCTCTTTCATTACTGTTCCACTTTACCACGTGTCCAATTGTTCCTCTTGATCCCTTCTGTCCAACAAAACCCGGCGGTCCTGTCTTCCCCACTGTCCCGGTCTCCCCAAGGTAACCTATATGACCTTTAGCCCCCTGAATAATTGAAAGAAATACATTTCAGAATAGCTGACCACACTGCAATTCGGTGCCAGCATGTGTGAATACATGTTGATAAGGTATCAGACAGGATCTGACATTAATACCTTTGAGCCTAGTTTGCCTCTTTCCCCCATTTTGCCAGGTTTCCCTTCTTGACCCTGCGACAAGAAAACAAAACAGAAAAGGCAGAGGGTGAGATTTGAGAATCGGTGAAAGTCAGTTTGCACGATCTCCATCTTTCACTCTCTCTCTTTGTATGTGTGTGTGTATTAAAGCAGAGAGACAGGTGACTTACTCTGACGCCAGTGAGTCCAGGACTTCCAGGTGGGCCCTCCTTTCCCTTTAGGCCAATTTCACCTTTTTCTCCTGTATCGCCCTCCTGACCCATGTCACCTTTTTCACCCTAAGGAAAAGACATATAACGTTACCTTTTAACAAATTTGAAAAAAAGAAATTATACATATGTAGCCTTCATATCCTTATAATATGACCTAATAGAAAGATATTTTGGGAAAACGTCTTACCTTGGTTCCATCTGGACCGGCTTGACCACCTTCTCCCTCTAGGCCTGGTTCTCCCTGTTCACAGACACACATGCGTATATATACAAGTTAATTAAATGAATAGCTGTACCTATTAAGAATGAATATTTAAAAGTTTAATGCTGATAAACGTACCCGCTGTCCTATAAGTCCCTGCTCTCCGATGTTCCCAGCAGTACCAACAGCTCCCTGACACACATGGACACTTATTAAACTTTGAGGGGACACTATATCTTGCAAAAGAGTAAGAGAAAAAAATATATTAATATAAAAAACGCAGCAATGTATCATCTTACCTTCTCCCCTGGCTCGCCTGGCAGTCCTGGCTCCCCCACCTTGCCTGGAGGACCCTGATTAATTAGAAGAAATCAGAGAGAGGAAAACGTTGAATAATTTTCTGGCAAGATTAAGGGCTAATGACTCTTTGGCGTTAGATATGAACAATATGTCAGGGGTGAGTTCCATTACGTACTGTCATGAAAAGGAGGAGGGAGACACCTTTTTAATGTGACTTTATTAGTTTAATTGGACAGATTACTTCAATCAAAGAGCGTTATTCACTGTGGTAGGTGGAACAACAGATGTCTCATATTGTATCAATTAATCGACTCAATACCCTTTATGTGTGTGTGTGTGTGTGTGTGTGTGTGTGTGTGTGTGTGACAGAGAGAGAGAGTTTTCAAAGTCTCTCACCTTTTGACCTATCTCTCCCAGCAGTCCCACAGTCCCTGGTGGCCCAGATGGTCCCTGTATGTGACAAGATGTAGGAAAATACTTGAATGATTAGATTATGGTTGTTGCACACTAATAAACATCAGATCTCATGTACAAAAAAACTAGAAAATCTCTGGCTAATGCTGGCTATGGATGAGCCAGCAGAAGATAAATCACTTAACCATCTGCAAACAGTTTGTCTTTGACTGTAATCTGTCACTAATTATGCTTCAAAAACACTGTGGCATTGGCATGAATACTTCTTAACCTCAGCGCATGTGAACAATGGCTGCACCCTGGTTGACTTGCATCCAGTCCAAACAATAGTATTGATATAACAAAAGTCACCTGTGTGGCCTTAAGCATAAAGAATGTAAACAGCAGGGCTCACAAATGAATTGTTTATCAGTTAAAGCAGCTGTGCAGCATGAGCAATGAAACGATGGAGAAAGACTCGGAGGGAAAACAATGATTTTTACAATATGTATATATAAAACCGGGGATTCCTACAAGGAAACTCCACTTTAATTGAACCTCTGTGTACAGTGTCCTTACTAGGCAATAAAGGTTGTCCGACAACTGTTAACAAAGCAAAAAACTGTACAGCTTTTTAGCTTGTTATGGGTTAGGGTTATGAGTGTTGCTGTGATGTAAGTAAATCTTACATCACAGCAAATACAATTGATTAAGAGGCACAACTACCGGGAAAGCCTGACAACGTAAATTTTGTAAGAACCCCCCTTAAATTCAATCAATTAACGAAACCTTTGAATATATCATGAATAGAAATGTGAACAATTGAGGTAAAACCAAGGTTAAAATCTTGTTAAGAGGCAAAACTACCTGACAAAACAAGTAAATCTTAAGTTAAAAAAATGATTCATGAGGGATAGATAAGATGTTATGTATGGAAGACTGAACTGTTTGAAGATGTGATCTGAACAGTCCAATAGAGTCCAAGTGGTGGATGTGAGGTGGCAGAGCTAGGTGAAATGTTTTGGTTGAGAACAGAATGTATGATTGCGTGTGTATGATGAGTCTGGGATGGTGGTGGAGGTTTGCACTTAAATGTTACTACTTTACTATAATGTACAGTGTGCCCTTTGTATATAATTTAAATAATAAAAGAACAGTTTGAAGTTTGGCATGATGTGGTTGGGTGTTATATATGCCTGCTTGGGAACCCCTTGAAATGTTCCAGGAGAGATTAGCCAATGATTTATTCACACTAATGAAAACGAAAAGGAAATGGTGGCCTGTTCTATAATTTGTGAGCTAAACTCTCCATGCATTCATACTGAAACACTTTCATTCCCTTAATTCCTGCTCAGCCTCTCTCACCGCTCATAAAGTACATCTTTAACAGTAAAGGTTTTATCCATTATGACAATAATCGCGTCTACTTTCCCTGCAAGTTCAGCAATTTAGCACATCTATAAATAAGATGCTCCCTTGCATGGTTGCAATTTAATCTTCTACCACTTCATAGGAGATGTGTGAAGTATGAGACAATTCTCTGGCTGCTACGGAGGAAACATTTAATACAGACAAATATATTTTTAATAAGCACTAAAATATGTCTCGTAAAGTACTTCTTGGCTATGATGTTTGGCGTTAACAGAGCTGGGCAAAAAGAAGCAGGCGGCTGTGTGTTACCAAAAAGAATCTAATAAAACCAGCAAGGCTATTAAGAAGGGAGAGGAGAAGTTTGTCTATGGAGGATACCTAAGGGTGAGAATACTGCGAAATATTATATTTCAATTGAGAAAACAGAAGGAGAGAGTGAATGATAGGACTGAGGCAGAGGTGATGAGGAAGAGCAAACAGGAGAGAAATATAAAATATATACAAAACATGGAGATGGAAGGAGGCTCGTACCGGCTCGCCTGCTATTCCCTTGTCCCCTGGAGGTCCTGAGGGCCCTTGGATACCCTGAAGACAGAAGGGTCAGTCAGCTCAGAGATCACATCCATGATTCTATCATCTAATTTACATTTGGCACTGTGACATAATTAGCGACAAAACATAGCTAATTATGGATGGATTGTTAATTGTTAATTAATTAATGTTATCATAATCAGATATAGAGAATGTGAGGCCTTCAATAACCTCCACCAAGAAGGTTATGTTCTCTTTTTGTAAGTCTATCTGTTATTCAAAAACGACGCTCTTGATGAAAAGAATCAGTCATATTAATATCTAATTTGATGCAGCTTGAAAAAATGTAAAGGGTCTATTAGGCCTTGGCAGAGATCCGCACTCGACCATTCTACTTCAACAATGTAACACATTCATATGGTATATAAATACAGTGAAGTCTATGCAGAATACAATGCTTGTTGTTTTGGGCTCATAAATGCAGAAAGGTCTCATCGGTAGAATATGAATGAGGAAACTCACAGGAAAACCTTTAGGCCCAGTTTCCCCAGCCTCGCCGAGCTTCCCCTGAAGGAACAGAAGAAAAAGGTCGGTAAATAAATAACAATATAAAGGACAGGAAGAATTCTATTAGGATTTGTGATCACACAAGGTTTAATCCTATACCTGACAAAAAAAGTCAATCAACATCTGTAATTGTTGATAAAAGTTTTTTTGTGTGTATACAATCTTTTCTCTTGCTTCCTATGATTCAACATCTGTAATTTATTTATATTTGCTCCGAAGTGCCTCTGCAACTTTAGATTTACAAATCTTTCTAAGAATAAACATGAGTGTTTTTCAGTGGTGGTGATGGGGTGGAGTTTCAGAAGTTCAGTTTAATTGCAGGCTGAGTAAATACTCTCAAATTTCACCAGTGAGCTGTGAAAACAGCTGTGTGCGCTCTACTCTCATGTATGTAAATCTGGCAGAAACCTCCCAAGGACTGTTCTCTCCCTCAATATTATATGTCGTTTCTGACACGTCCGCCTTCTAAATCACGCTGATACCTTGTCTCTCCAGAGGCACATAAGTACCAAGTATATACGACAGGAAGGAGTGGAAAAGTATAGAAGTACTCAAGTGTGCTTTACCTGTAGTCCAGGGAAACCTAATTTTCCTGGAGGACCATCAAGACCCTGTGGAGAGAGAAGGATGAGAGACAGCAAAAATGTCATCTTAGAGTATTTCCTGTGTTTTGAGTGGATGGACAAGATGTGCAGCCTGCTGTTTTTGGTGCATGTGATGCATTCGTAGACTTGAGAATCTCTTATGTTTGAAGGAGGACTTAATTTATGCTGTTTTATGATAGTTCATGGTCATTACTCTTGTGCCTACACTGTTTGACTTCATGAATGTTTCTTGTTTTGTGTATCAACAACAAAATTTAGATGAATGTGCACATTTCTTACCTTCTTGCCCTCTAACCCCATCTCTCCTGTAGGACCGTCAGGTCCTATCGCTCCCTGAAACACAAGACAGTTGTCATTTCACCAACAGAGGTCACTGTAACACAGCCTGACAGCCACAACATAATGTAAATAAACATCTCTGAATAGTACGACACTGACATGACAGAGTCCACGTGACTATGCCTGTAATCTACTCTTTTCAGGTTTAAGTAAATATGTTATGTGTGTGTAAAAGTGAATATGTATTAATGCGAATACAAGTCAGTGTAGGAATGGCTACCGTTTCTCTATAAGGTGTCACATAAGGCAATGGACGCCACTGGTCTATGAACTTGCACTTGCATGTTTTAATTCTAGAACCAGGGCACAGAGTTTGGGTGCATGCAGATACAGAATGGTCACACTTAAGCACACACACCGTCAGAGCAGTCTGACTGTTTAGATAACATGGGTGTAGCTGTCAAACATAATCAATCTAAAGTGCTTAAAGGCCTGGTAGTCCAGTGAAGAGTGATAATAAATGGGAGCCAGGCAGTGGACCAATATAGTCGATCTGCTGTACACCTGCACACTCTCATTTATACTGTGGAGGCTGCTCGCTCACTGACACTGATTAGACCCTCGGCATTCATGACACTATATAATTCAATCTTAGCTATCAGCTATTTTAAATAACAAGGAGTGATCTAAATGATTAACTACTGTAAAGGAAAAAAAAGCAAATTTGATGTGAAACAGCCACACAGGCAGCCGTGATGTGAGAGTGGTTGAATGGGCGCAGTGGGAGTTTGGCCTGTGGAGAGCGCCGCTGTTCGAGGTGCTATAAGCCTATTATACATAGAGCTGGATGAGCAGCACTCATTAACATTCCTGTCTGGGGTAC
This sequence comes from Pseudopleuronectes americanus, assembly GCA_038501795.1. NCBI lineage: Eukaryota > Metazoa > Chordata > Actinopteri > Pleuronectiformes > Pleuronectidae > Pseudopleuronectes > Pseudopleuronectes americanus. Next base: position 7,057,265 of record CM076733.1, read on the forward strand.
CCGCTACCCACTGGTTGGGTTTACATAGCCTGATTAGCCGCCGTGTAGGGAAAATATTTCACCCTATCAGGCCGAGGGGATAACACTCAGATATCATGCTTCACAGTTAATTAATGACCCTGAGGTACTTTCATTTGTAGCACGAGACTGACCCTTTTCAAACAGAAGAAGGAAAAGCAGAGGCATGAATTAAAAACAATCAAACACAGCTATTTAGACCGGCTCAGTAATAACCACCGACTGCTGAGAGGGAGGACTGATGAGATTAATACGCTCCTCAATGTGGAAAACATTAGCAGGACTTTGCAGGTCAGACGAGATGAGTTATTAGTAAGAAAGCATGATAAGTCTGACTGGTGATTCCTCATGGCTGAAAGCCACAAGTTCAAATATTCTTTACACAGGCAAGTAGAATACAGACAAAGAACCAGATGCAACTATAATACAAGTTTTATATTCAATCTTGTATAAACATGGGGTTTCATCTTGTCCTGGATTGACAGTATTTTCCATGTAAGACAACATTCTAGTTCCATGTTTCAGAGAGCAGAGCTGGTTGTTACATTTCTGTGCCCTGTGCCTCATGCCAAGTGGTTAATGTCTACAACACATGTGGTCTGAGAATCTGTTCAAACATTCTTAGTTGTATACAGTTTCATTTCACTCTAAGATGTGATATTCAAGCCAAGGACATGAAATAGAGGTGAACTGGCCAGAAGAGTAATACAATCTTTAATATGGTTCTCTCTCTATTATTGAGAGACGTTAAATTGTCTATCTTAGTACAACTCTTTGTTGTTTTGTTCCAGTCAGATAATCCATTTTATTTATATTAAACAATAGTAAGTAGTGTGCGTTTAGAGTGTTGAGTGATTGTGTGTCTAAGGTTGCACACATTTATGTCAATAATCAAACAACCTCTGCTTCTTTTGGCCTTTGGACAAACAGAAAAAGAGTCATGAAGCAGCAGACAGATTTACTGGCAGTGGAAACTGCTGACATTAGTATTAATTGAGAAACCAGCTGGAGATATCAGAGTGTGTCCAGGACAACCACAGCGAGGCCAATCTCCCATGGAAGCCTCGGATAAAGAAGCTCAATATGATTCTATCCCACTTTCCAGCTGGATCAGTGGACAGTTGTGATAAAAGGCATCGTTTAAAAATGTCAGGTACATGGTCTGCACTCCACAAAAAGCAAATCAAAGGACAAAGAGAAATACACCGCTCGCAACATCAGTTTAACTGTATCATGCATCATTGGTATATAGTTACAGCCCTCATCATCGTAATGAGTCATTATTGCCGTGATTTATTGCCACTAAATACTCTTTGCTGTGAAGTCAAGGAGATATTTGTGCTATGATGTTCCAGTGGGCAGATCATATATACAGTATTGTTTATCTGGTCTCATATTACAGCTGTCCATCTTGTTTTTCTTTTTTTTACAAAACACACTGGAGTTACATAAGTTTTATTGTGAACTGCGTAAGGATTTGTTTTGTAAAATAAAAACAGAAGTATTGATTTTGAATATATGGATGATGTGCAATTTGAGTTGGCAGTTATAAATATGTCATAGTTCTGTAAGTTCACTTGGAATTTCTATAGATTTCTTTTGTGTGTCTCTTTTTATTTTTCCCCACGTTTTGTAAATGTTATACTGGAAGTAAACACAGATTACCTCAGTATCCCTAGGTGTTCCAGTGAAAGACATATATGGAATGCAACTATAATTCATGTTATTATTTATGCTTGCGATTGACGACTGAGTTTCTGGAATTAGGTCTATTTATCAACACATCTACAATTGTTTTACAGCTTAAACTGTACAATTACAATATGTTATATTTTCTGTGTGATGATAATGTGAAACATCTTTCCTCTTCTCCTTTCCAAAAGCTTTCAGAAATGTCTAAATTACTGGTGATTACTTCAGTAATGTGAATAATTTTTTTTAAATTAACCTGTTCTCTAATAGCTCTTTAGTTTAGTAGTATGGAAAAATAATTATTAATGTATGTTGCACTTTTATAAACAAAATACTTCACTTAAAGAAAAAAGACTTTCAGCCCATAAAACAGATGTGTCCTTTTTGTGAATGTGGCTCCCTGTAAACACACCCCAAGCTTATTCAAACCTTTTGTTTCATGTTTCTTCATGCAAATCACAAAATTTCCAACTCTCCAACATAACTTCTACAAAAGCCAGGTCCCGTTTTCCACAACAACTGTCACGTAGTTGGACTGACTTTGGGGTTTCCTATAAGAAGCACTTATTGTTCCATTTAGAATAAAAAATGGCTGTTTGTTTTATGTCACTGGAGCTTTTCAGCAGCTATAATGAGCCCTGACTTCTGAAAAAGATGAAATAGACTCATTCTTCAACACTGAACCCGAGAACGTGTCAGGCAAACTCCTGTGTCCATTAAAACACATGTGACATCAGCTCAGAGGCAGTTGCATCGTTATGTTCACCAGCTCAAGTTTTTACCAATGGCTCGACAACAGTGTTAGATCACACAGCGGAGCATAAAGAAAAACAGAGCAGTGATGTGTGTCTGCACTCTTTTGCCAAGTTTATGATCCGTTCTGACTGCAGGACGCCAAAGCTGCGAAAACATCAGGTGGGAGACTTTAAACTTACCCGCAAGCCTTTTGGTCCTCTGGTACCGGCTGGCCCAGTCGCTCCAGGGGGGCCCTACCAAACAAAAGAAAAAGGAGGATAAAGAAGAGAAGAGAGGGGGTGAAGGAAAAGAGGAAGATTAAACAAAGGTTTACACTGACAGAGCACAGAGTCCCTGGTTGTTGACCCTGGGGAGGGGGCAGCCTGACCTCAGGAACACACTATGGTGATTGTTGTCAGATCTGTCACTCACACCAATTAAAGGGCCTGCTCTGGAATCCCATTCTGCTGCGCCCCTGAGCAGCGTATTTATGTTTGTTTTGGTGGCTCTGTGGCCCCCACAGTCAACCAATAGCGAAGACACGACGAGGGGAAGACGAGGGAGGTGGCGGGCGCTGCTTCTAATTGGTTATAGGTGTTGGGCTTTGGACTGACAGGAGGGTAATGCAGGTTCAGCGGGAGGCTGCCAGTGCTCATAATGCTCCGTGAGGGTGCACACCACTATCATGTGCTCAAAGAGGACCCTGACTAAATCAAAATACACTCATAGCTGAGAAATTTATTTTATTTGAGGTCATTTGGATATTATGATCCTATCCTATCACAAACCTAGGACAGGATCTCTAATTAGTCCCCATGGCTTAAGATCATGATTATACTATTACCCCAAATTATGATCCAAGGAAATAGAAGAATAAATAGTGACTCACTGGTCTTCCTAGTGGTCCTGTAGGCCCAGTCGCCCCTGGTGTCCCTGTGTGACCCTAAAATATGTACAAATACACAAGTGACACAAAACAGGGTATTACACAAATGATCTACAACACACAGTAAGAATAAGGACATCAAGTACTTTTGCTGTGCAACACAGCACAAATGTATTAAACTGTGAGACTAAAATGAATTTGGCATCGGTGAACCCATGTTTTCACAAAGTTTTCAATTTAGATTTTACTCCAGAGGCACTAAAGACTGAATTTGTTTGTTTATGTTTTATGTAATAAATTGGACGTCCTCCAACCAAACATACATCTGCAGAAGTGCTCTGTGCACTGGAAAGCACATCTAATGTAGCAATAAGAGACAATGGGGGAAAGAGAAAGGCAGATAGCCTGAGGAGATGATTTTATAACTGAAAACATACTGCTTATGGGTGCATTTTTCTAGACATTGACATTTTTGGCCAGGCCATTTTTCAAAAGCTTAACTATATAATGGGGAGTACTCTCAGTCTGACTACTCAAATCAGCTGAGTGCAATAAAACGTAAGTAATTTACAAACTTATAAAACAGTAGGCAGCGCTGATCTCACGCATGCACAGGCATAAATCATAAACGGCTGCAGTATGAGCTCTCTGTTAGTAGCTATTGATGTCCGCCTGTCAGCTCCGCTCAGTTTGCATGATGCAGTCTTTTCCAGTGGGTCTGTTTCTGTTTTGCAGCTGAAAGAATGGGCCAACAGAGAACTTCCTTATGAGTATGTGTGTGCGTATGTCAGTGTGTGTCTGTGTGTGTGGTGAAGTCCTCAGAGAACTCCAGCTGGCTGTCAGCCAGCAGGAAACCTCTCTGTTTCAGTGAGAATGATGACTAAATTCTTATCCATTGTAGTCAGTCATATACTTCAGAGTTTAGAGGGTCCATATCAGAGTCTATGTGACAGAGAAGTCACTCGGTCTGTCTGAAGGCGCAGGGGAAGTGTGTTACAGCTGTGTCTTATGAAACTCAGGACCAAAAAGGCAGAACATGTAAAATCATTTTTCTTCTTTTCTTGATACGCATTTCCCAGTACACTTGTGTTTAAGCTTGAGAGGTCTTGAACTTGAACTTTCTGAAGCGATTCAATTCTGTCCAGAATCCAGAGTGTAAATCATTGGAAGTCTTTTCCACTGTGCCTCTTTTCTCCTTTGACATATTTATGGGGCACTGACACCACACAACAGTAAATTCCCATGGGAATAAGACACACAGTTTAATTTCAGATGGGAATTTTTCAAGATTTTCTTATTTACACCGACCTAGAAAATCATGTGTAAGCTCTTATTTTAACATTTTCAAAGAGTGGCCTATATCCAACTGTAATTCCTCATTAGATCTTACCGTTGATCCCTTTTCTCCAGCTGGTCCTGGAAGGCCCATCTCCCCTCGATCCCCCTAACATTAGACAAATGACATTCAGACTTCAAAGTCACCTTGTAATGACTTATGAATTAATTGAGATGACTAGAACAAGGTTTCTTTACCTTCTCTCCTGCCAGGCCTCCCTCTCCCACAGGTCCAATAAAACCCACCAAGCCCTGAAATACAGACACTCAGTGTTGAATGGATGAATGGAAAAATATTTGGATTGATGGTTTGGGAAGAATGCAGCTTCTTCATACAGAAAGAGGCAATGTCAGGATATCTTACCCTTTCCCCCATTGTTCCAACCAATCCTGCGATACCAAGCTCCCCCTTCAGAGACAAATATATTTATCATTATTTGTTCACTAGAAAATATTTAATATTTCTTATATTTTGGAACATCTGTGTGTATTATCTTTATTCACCTTGAGTCCCTCTGGCCCAACATTCCCAGGAAATCCTTTTCTGCCCATTCTACCCTGAAACACAACACAGCAGAGAATAATGAATTGTGAACTACACAGATTAACTTAATGCATCCATAACATTCATCACAATTTCTCAATCATTATAAAGGATCTGTTTCCTGCGAGAGGACGATTCAAAGACAGAGCAAGGAGGTCGGCTACAGCTGTTGCAGCTTATTCTACACGCTGCTGAGATATGTAATGGTGTGTACAGGTAATGCTGACAATACGTCTTGGCAGGCTGTGAAAGTGCGCGGCTGTAATGCTTTTCTTGCGCAGATAGTTATTCCCAGGGTTAAGAGGGGGTCTAAGAGCTTTTTTACTAGCACTAACTCTGGGTCAGAAATGTCTAAGCCAAACTCCCAAAGACAGAGTGACTCAACAGTTCCACTGTTTTACCCCAGAAAAAAATTGGCTGCTTTCATAAGACAGCACAGCCTAATACTGTATTTTACCCAGACACAAAGAGTAAAACCAGATTTTTGTCGTAACATGAGAATTAATATGAGCTGTGCAGGACTTGGGACTTCTTATCACCTGATCTAGATTTATGTCAGAGAGTGACCACATTAACCGAGGTAACTAAGAAAGTACTAAAATTGCTCCACGGGAGTGGGAATGAGGAGCAACTTAGCAGTTGTGGGAGATGGTAAAAAAAAAGGAGAGGTTGTCATTCCGAGAAGAGCGTTGAAAAAGCTAAAAGACAGCTGGTTGAGGAGGTGTATGAGGTGGAGGAGTGGGTGGACCTGTGGCACCTGGCCAGAGATCACTCACGGCTCCTGCAGGAGCCTTACTCCACTTCCTCCTCCGATGAAAGAGAGGGGTCAGAGAAGAAATGAAGGGGGATGGGAGGAGGGGAAGGGGGAGTTCATGGCTGACTGGGAGTGAAAGAAAGTTCAGATGACTGAGAAGAAGATAAACTGATGAAGGAAAAAAAGGTACTAGAATCAATAGTAGATGAAAAAAAAATACATAAATAAAATCGTATTCCTGCAGTAGCCCATTAACACCAATGTCGTGATGCCTTCGAACACCCCCCGGTGGCCAAGAACAGGGATTGCATGCAGAGGACAATTGTCCTGACACGAGCTACAATAAAAACGATACAATAAAACTCCAAATAATCACATCTACAGAAACTCTCTAATGCAAAATAAGAACATCCACAATGATGACCTACTTTATTCACTAAAATACATTTTAAATGTATTCTCAGATGCGTAATTAAGCTGAGAAATAAAATTACAATGCATAGTAAAATTAGTTAGACGTGATAAGGACTGCAGCTCTGTACTAATCACAGCAGGGTGAGATCACTCATTCAATTCCTTCTCCTTTTAAAGTGACACGAACAGGCTTTCACTACAGACCAAGTAGCTGACACCATGCAAGTATTCCTTTGTTTTGAAAACCCAAAAGGCTTTGAATGAAGGTCTGTGAGCCGTGCACATGCACATGCATTTACAGTCAAACTGCAGCTGTGTTTCCATACACTCATCTCTCTCTTTCTCTCTCTTTGACGATGACTTTGCCACAGATATAAAAAGGACAAATGAAACCACAGCAATGTACATGATAGATGGTTTGATTGTCTTGTGTTGGATACAGTTTAAACAAACACGCCTACTTACATAAGAGGACACACAAACACACACAGACTCAATATTTTCATTGAGCAAGCATAATATTCTTTTTATGTTATACTGGTTTAACGCGAACAAGCCTAAAGACGGCTATCGGGTTTAGGCTGCCTTAAGCAAAATTAATAGCGATGCATGTTATCTTCTACCAGCCGAGCAATACCAGGTGTTTGACTTATTACTCACCTCGAGTCCTGTTGGGCCCGGTGGTCCGATCGGGCCCTCATCTCCCTGGGAACAGATGATATTGACCTTAGCATGAATAATGTTTTGGGGACATAAAGCAGCCCACAGCTAAGAAAAGTCTTGTACCATAAAACTTTTAATGCCGTTTGGCACTTTAGGGTCGTTCTGATGTGGCTGGTGTCTGACATTCTTACCTCCAAGCCAGCCACCCCTCGAGGCCCTGGTAAACCTCTGGCCCCTAGTTTTCCCTGGAAGGGGGAAAAAAGCAATCAAATGAATGGTAATGTGTGAAGGCAACTGTAGTATTTACACATATGTTTTTAGCCTTGGTAGTGGCTTGGTTGTAGGGAAGGCTATGTCAGCTGGTAACAAATGGTTCACCACGTTGGTCCAGGCTGAACTATCTGAACCACTATTGCAAGGATTGTATCGAAAATCAGCCTTACAACTACTACCGAAAATGAGAGAAACTATCTTTAAGAAAAACAAATTAATGAATTCTGGCCCTTGACTCATGGAGGTGGCAGCATTTATGACATATATTACAACCAGCCAGTTGGGGAGGCTGGCTTTTTCCCCACTTTTGCGGAGCAGCTATGTTGTCAATCTTTGTATACAGTCTATAGCAAACTCTCACACAGTGTTATTGTGTTTGTAGACTCTTGTTCTGGTTTATGTATGGCTACTCAGGACGATAGTTTTACTCACCTTTGGTCCTTCAAGACCATTCTCTCCTGGTGGTCCCATGTCACCAGGGAAGCCCTGTCATGATCAATGAAAGACATTTATTTATTTATATTTATTATTTAATAGTCATATTCAATGTAGCATTGGACATGCAAATACAAACCTCAGGGCCTGGAGGTCCAGGTGTGCCATCAGGCCCCCTCTCTCCCAACTTGCCCTGTGAAAAAGACAAAGCGGAAAATTAGACAAGTTATATAGGAATAGTTTTTGGGAAATACACTGATTTATTTTGTGTTAAAAGATAGAGAGGAGTGACAGCATTTGTAAGACTATTCATGTTATGTAAGAAGGCTGTTTCCAGCATTATGCTAACCTAAGCTAGCTAACTGACAGATTGCCTAAGCAATTATTGTTTCTCCTCTGAAGCCAGAAAGCCAGAGCTCACCTGTGGTCCTGGTATCCCACGGATGCCTGGTAACCCTGGAGCTCCCTGGATGCCCTGTCCAACACAAACACACCGTATAAAAAACTAAGACATGGGCAAAATTTGTGACCTTTCATAACATGTCCAAATTTGTTGCAGTGGTGATGTACCTTGTCTCCATTGTACCCCATCTCCCCTTGCTCTCCAGGAATCCCGAGATCACCCTGGCGAGGAGCAGAGCAGACAAACACACGCAGGAAGATGGATGAGGTACGGACAAAAAGAAAGAGAAATAAAGAACATTAGCAAGAATGGTAACTTTCTATTCAATCAATTACATTCAGCTTTTTCAACAGACAATGCTATCGACTGGAATTGCAAATACTTTGTGTTGTGTCAATCCTTGGATATAACGGACTATAAACAGTTTTAGCTTTGCATTGATTAGACTGTATAAAAAGGCAATGTGAGAAATGTATAATTTTGGTGTAATCTTTTATTCATACTTATTACTAGCTGAAGGAACTTGAGTGTTAAGTATATTTTATCAGAAACATCCCTAAGATCCGTCCTGATATTTGCAGATCTGTAGAAGGCCATTTATGCTTTCTATATATAAACACAACTTAGAATTTTTCATTAAGTGCTTAATTCAAGTTCATTGTACAAGCATCGTTTCATAGTCTGGGAAATACTACGCACTTTATTTCTGGGAGTAAGATAAACAGACCAATACCCCTCTTATATCTGTACAGTAAGTATATAGCTGGATCCAGCAGATTAGCTGACCAAAAAATACTTCTATATCTAGGCAAGCTCAGCGGTTTCCCTTTTTCAAGTTTTTAACTAGCACAGAAAGGGGTTTAAATTATATGACATATCTTTCAATACATTTCGTGAAAATGACTCAGGAAGGAGCAGTATTGGTTTCCATAGAACCCTCAAAATATCATGCTTAATACAAAGATATGCAATCATTACATGTTTAGATACTTCCAAACTTAAGTAGGAACTAATGAAAGCATGCTCTATGTCTACAGGAAGGACAGAGATGGCTTAAGTAGGGTGCAAAGGAGTACATATCAATAACATGCTGCTCAAAACCAGGCCAATAACATGAATATTCAGATCACCTTATCACCTTTCAGTCCTGGTTCTCCTTGATTTCCGGGCACCCCCTGGAACAAGCACCAACAGATCGGTAAGTGAACGACCATCAGACCCCACCGAAAAATCACCCTCATGTTTTGATTCTATAATGAATCAGCAATCTCCATTATCTTGTTTTATATTGTACATAATATTACTAAAAGGAGGTCCAAACAAGACATTGTAAGATAATAAGGGGAAGGTAACAGGTTCCATGTGTGGTTGTGTGTGTGTGTGTGTGTGTTGTGTGTGTGTGTGTGTGTGTGTGTGTGTGAGAGTGTGTGTGCAATTACCTTCAGTCCATTAGGTCCTGGAAGGCCCATCTCTCCCAAAGGTCCCATATCTCCCTGAAGTAAGAATAGAGAATAAATGATACAAACATTCATTTTCAATAAAATCATTACGGTACTGATAAAAAACACTACTCAAACCCTACATTTCTATTAACAAAGGAATAAGCTTTATTGTCCTCTTCCAGATTTTTCTTACAGCTATCACATTGCACAGAGCAATGGATATAAAGATAGATGATAACTGGGGAGATAAGTCATAGATCTTGCAGCTTGAAGCCAAGAGTATGCTTCAGTGAATAACAGCTTGAAGTTACATCTGTTGCTGAACCAATGCTGGTCTTCACTGCTCAGAGCAGAAGAAAGACAGAAAAGGATATTAGTCCTAGAGGTAAAGGGGAAAATTTATTTATTTAGTATAAGTAATGCAGGCCAGCTATAGACCTTACTGGATTTACTGTGTGTGAAAGTCAGAGGGATTTTATTGTATTGTCCTCTGCACAGACAAGCATCACAAGAATCTTATTTTAATTTTCTACAGCTCTGCATTTTCTGCTTGCAAAGGCCTACAGTGTAGTCTCATGTCAATGAAATCTATAGTGGGCTTTCTGTTTTTATTTGCATGTGTGACTTTATTATTATTGTTGTATTTAATCCAAAATTACCCTCACAACAAGTCTCTTTGTTTGGTGTGTGAGGATAAATCTTCTTCAGATGGGAAAATCTAAAGCTTGGCAATGAAATCTTATTCGGGATCCAACTGGAGTCATTTGCCCCAAAGACCTAGGCTGACCTCTAGAGGGCCTCCTGATACTAAACTGTCTCAATTAATGATATATTTGCGTCCTAATCTCCTAAATGCACAAATCAGTATATTGTAATCATTTATATCGTGATGTATAATGTCTTTAATTAAATTCAGAATTGTGGATTTACTTTCCATGCTTCCAGTGGCAAATACTGGCTTATAACATCCATCACGTCAAAGTCGGATAAAGAGATGTTGTTGTGTGATTGAGTGTGTATGTGGGGCTTTTTGATTTGCAAATGTTTCCAAGTTGTCGACATGTTAACACTTTCCTCTCTGGCACTGACCTTTTGCCTAAGAGGAGGGTGCTTGTATATTTATATCTTTGAAGTGCAGCATAGTGCTGCTGGTGATTCCTGAGCATTACACTGTCGCGTTAGAAGGATGCGGAGGACACGGAGCTCAGAGCAGAGCTGTAATCACACGGTCTTCCAATTACAGGCCTACTACCACCACTGGTGGCCTAGAATAGACCGGGAGGAGCGGCGACGATGGGTGAAGACGGGACACGACAAGAGAAACCAGGGACACGGTATAATCAGACGCAATTATGTGGCTGTAGGGCCGGGCTGGCATGGAGGGCAAGGTGATAGGTGGGACGGGGAGGGGGTGTTCCTGCACAAAAATAGTTAATGACAAAGCAATTCGAGAGGAAAAAAGGATGTCTCATAAAGGTCTGTGATAGTGATCAAACATCAGTGTCTGTCAGATGAGGAAGTCAAAGGGGTTGACTGCATGAATCAGCTGCACAGCCCTTGTAAAGATACTCTCTCACCCATCTTTCCCTCCAACGCCATACACTATTTTTTAATAGTGAGGAACCTATAGAGATTGGTGTTGGTTTTCCATTAACGTGACAGACATTGCAACTGATCCTAGGAGCTAATTGGGAGTGTTTTTGTGACCTAAGCCGGCATATTCTGTTTCACTTAAACATACTCTTTACAGCTATGTATTTATGGAATAAGTGTGTGGGGAAAAAACGTTTTTAAACTGTAAACAGCACACATAGGAGTGCACAGGGAAACACACAAAATGCTACTCACAATCAGTCCAAGAACTCCGTTTGGACCAGGGGCTCCCAGGTCACCCTAGACAGAGAGGAGGAGAGTCAGTGAGATGGAGGCAGAGGGAGAGGGAACATGTTTCTGGGGTTATTGGCTCTTTTTTAAACAAACATGGTCAGAAGAGTGGCTCAGTGTTCATTGCAGCTCATGAGAGGGGGCTGTATGCATGTGTGTGTGTGTGTGTGTGTGTGTGTGTGTGTGTGTGTGTGTGTGTGTGTGTGTGTGTGTGTGTGTTTGTGAGGTGAAGGTGGAGGGGATGTGAGCCCATTGCCCCATAGTGGCTTTTCCAAATTCAAAGGTTGGTTCTATCTAGCAACTGAAAGACAGACAGACTCTATATATTTATGGTCCCCAGAGGCGGTACCCTAATGATTATGCGGATCCCCTGATTGAGCACCATGAGAAAAAAAATTACATTTTAACACCAGATAAATTGGTGCAAATATTCTTTGTTTCAAAATAATCAATTCTTGACTTTTCCTCTAGCACCATTATCATTAGTTTAGTACCTGCAAACTAGCTACGTTCCCATCAATGTCAGCTATACTTTGTTTGTTGCTGAGCATAGTAAATGTTACAATGCCAACATGCTCATTTATGATAGTGAACAAGCACTTCCTCACTGAGCCACAAGAATGGCTGACAACTCGTGTTTGTTAAAGATAAAAGCAGGATTTCCTACCTTTTCCTGCTTATTTCATTTCATTAGAAAACAGTGACAGTGGAGCATTTGCACTGTGAACACTTATGTTTTGCAGGAAAAGTAAAAGACATCTAATTTTCTTTTTTCAATTGTAGAGACAACGAAAAATGGCTCATACGTACGTATGTAAAGTACTGTATATTTTCTTGGATTTAATAAACCCATTGCATAGATATACACATCTGATGCACAATTCACACTAAGGAAAAAGAAAAGCAGAAGGTCTATGAAAGCAAAATCGGGCCATCAGAAATCTTCAACTATGAATGCTTTGTATCTATTATGTATTTGTCAGTGATTTAAAGAGCAGCTGCCTGATGTTTTTCGGGATTTATTTTGGAGCTTTCCCCTCTGACTGATGAATTGCGACCTTTGTCGGACTGACAGTAAAAGTCTTGGGAAAATGCTAAAATCAAATAATCTGCTGTCTTTCACATGGACAGAAAGATTTGACAGATTGTGTTAACTGACCCATCATTACTGAATTGGTAATAATTACTTATGACATCCAATGACATCGTGTGACCGTGTGTTGTTGGTCAGTTTACAGTAGTGAATGGAAAAGTTGCATTTGGAGGCCAAACCAGCTAACCACCCCCCCTTACTGCAGGTTTTGAGAACGAGTGCCAAGTCTACAACAGAGGACGGGATGAGATGAAATTAAATACGGCAATAAACCTGGTCCAGAGTGAGAAAAAACAGAAACGGAGGCAAACTACAGGACTTCTGAATGATTTACCCACCAGCACTTCCGAAATGTCACGGTACTAAAACACCGGAGAAGTGTGTGTGTGAAACTTGGGGTTCTAAGTTTATACATGTGAGCATGCAGATCAGTTATATTAGAGTGTATGAGAGTGTGTGGGTGAGTAACAGGGTGTGTGACATACTGGCTCTCCATCTGGCCCAGGTGGTCCTCTCTCCCCAAAGTCCCCTGGAAACCCCTGAGGACAGAGAGACAAGCTTTTATGTTCGGCTGCACACAATCAGCCAAACTCAAACTTAGACAGATGATACATTTTAAGTGTCCTGCATAGCTACTTAGGGACTACACGAACAAGTGCAGCAATGTTTTTATTTTGGTCTTCAACAACTACTAAGGGAACAATCTGAGTATTTAGCTGTTAACTGCGTCTGTCTGCTATTTTGGGCTGAGCAGTTAAAGTGCTGTGGGTTTTTAAAAAGCTTCTTAGTTGAAAACAGATACCTGTGTAATGCAGCCTGTGAGGTAAGTGACTGAACCAAATCAAAAAACTACTCTCTGAAAGATGCTGTAAAGCTACAAGCTAGGAACTGCATATGTCGGGAATAGGCTTCTTTATCAAAAGGATCAACCTCTAGCACATAAAGGTTGTTCGTTTTATGTTTTTCAAGTTTTGATTAAGGTGTTTCAATAAAGGCTGCAGCAAATACAGTAAAATGTTATGCTACTTGCACTGGTGCAAAAACAGTCGCAAGTAATAACGCAAATCTCCCGCTCAATCATGAAAGTAATGAAAGTAATTTGTAGAATATGAAAAAAGATTTTCACTGCAAGAGGGTGTATGTGTTCTACTTCTATGTCAATAACTTACAGAGCGTGTTTTCTAAAATATCGCTGACTGTTAGGCATCCAACTGCTTCTACTGTAATTATAGAGCAATTACAGCAATTTCACTGAGTCAAATATAACATTAAAGAGAGTGCAATCTGAAATATGCACAAAACGAGAGCGTAATGGATTCATTATGAGCATTAAATCTATCAGCCCTTGGGTGTGGGCAACCAACTGCTCCACCAAACTCTACACTTTTTTTAAAGTAATTATTCTGTCCATTTAGCAGTAAATGGGATGCTAGTCTGAGCTATGCTAACAACTGGTGAGGAGAAACCACATCTTCAGGGAGCGCGACTGTCCAGACACTTAATGTTTGGGTTCTCCTGCTCTGGCCTCCACTCATTGTTTTAAAATGCTTATTACTGTAAATGTCAGTTATTTCAGTAAGAGTTAAGATGTTAGATACACAGCATGTATATTTGTTCTAATCTCTGACTCGCCCTGGAAATAAAGTCTGCTGACTGAACGTAACTCTTTGTATTTGAGTTTGCACTTTTATTTTTATTCATCTATTTTTTATAGAACCAGTCTAGTAGTACTTTGGCTTTTTGACGTCATACTCAAATAATAAATCCTTGAGTAGGTAAATCTTTCAATTTGCTGTCATCAGGTCAATGAGGCGATCGTAACTCAACACTGTAATTGTACAGGGTGACAAAAGGGGCTTTTTCTTTCCCGACAAGGCTTCTGGCATAGGCTTGAAATCACCTCTAAAAAACGAATTAATATAAGGTAAATATTATGCATGGGGCTGTTTCATGGTAGTGAGAAACCAATGAAGCATGATTGTGACCCAGAGGATGAATCATACAACTGTCACTGCTGCCGTACGAACTAGAGACAAATGTGGGAAACGTAGCTTTGCCAAGTACAACACTTCGAAAGCTTGTGAAGAGTCACATGAGCTTTTAATGTAACTCTGCTATAACATGATCTCAGACAACCCCAGCTTTTAAATCACCCACAATAGCAGGGAACATCTTCAGATTCCAGGATTATCTGAAAGAGCTGCAACGGCAAAGGAAGACAAAGGAAGCTATGTTGTATGAAACAAAAAGCTAAAGGTTAAGTTGAAATGCAGAACTGTTGGCGCTGCACATGGGAAACATTTTCTGCTTTCCAGAGTTTTAGATATATCAACTGCCTCATCACTCGTTGGTAGAGGGAGGACTGTGCGTGTTTCCTCGACAGAATATGGCCATTTAAATGTCTGGCACAGTTTCAGGTGTTTCTTCTATTTCTACCTTTTCCATCATCTTGTAAAGTGTCCTTACTTTCCATTTCCCAGGCCAGGCAAGGAAATCAGATGAGCATGATGATGATGTGCCTGTTTTCCAGTTACACGTACAGGTCGTTTATAAAAGGCAGAAATAGCAATATGCATAAACAATATGATGCATGGTGACACATTGTCATCATTTGTTGCTGTCATTCAATCGTCATGTGCTAGGTTCAGAAAAGGACAACAGGTCTGGATAATTACTGCTATTCTTTTAAGCTCAATAGCCTACCACCAAAAGTAAAAATCCCATTCATTTTCTGAATAGGGATTTTGATTAGCAGCCATAATGTTTTAACCATCCCAGGTAGACTTACCACAAAATGCGAGATTGGGAAACGATGTTGTCCATATGACATTAACTGCATTTCCCGATGTCAAGGAGATGTGAAACACTACGCATAAGTACAATAGCAACAGCTGCAATTGATGGAGGTCGCAGTTATCATTGAAGTGTTTATAACAACCACGGAAATGATGTAGGCTACCATCAGATCGTTCAGCTTGCATTTACAACGGGGAAACCATGAGTTCCCTTTCTAACCTGCTGCGTTTTTTTTAGAGATGAGGAAAGAGTTTTGAGAACACATACACACCACAAATCTTAAATGCATATGTTGATGTGTCAAAGACCTAACATGTGATAAACATCGTCACACATGATAAATTTACATCAAAGGCTGCTTCTTTAAACACTTGTCTGACTACACAATAAGGCCGGCTCGTGTGCGTTTACACACTTTGGTCCACAAATGCCTTATTTACTGAAAAGCCAATAAACAACAGCTGCAGAATGATCTCAGCGGTGAGTTGCAGGGTTACACACTCTTTCTGACACACTGCGTTAAACTGACTTTGAACACTGTCGGACACACACACACACACTCACACACCACAGAACTGACTGACTGACTTCCTCCAAATGGCTTGACTCCATGTTTTTTTTTCTGAGAGGGGGGACCAAAAGCCCTACGCTCCAACAAAAGCCTTTTTCTTGTTGCATCCAAAGACCCGACATACGCCTGGTGGGACTCTACAGTCTTCAGGAGTTAACCCTTCCAACAACCATGGAAATATTGAGCAATGACGTAAACGCAGACCTTGAACATTTTCTGTGCACCAAACGCTCTCAGTATGACCCAAATAGGAGAATGAGGTTGAAAATTTAATTTTAATACCGATCACCGGTCACTGCCTTATTTGAATGGGTTGATGACCCTGCAGCTTTAAGAGCCATTATAAATATATTTATGAAATATAATATTGATTAGAACATTGAATATCCTCAGTCACTGCATCCCAATAATAACACTCATATAACATATTCAAGGTCAACACTTCCGAACACAATTCATGACACTTTTGAAAGATTATCTGTAAAGTATGTTGAGACAAAACTTTACCGGCCTACCCATCTTGCCCCTCTTTCCTGGTTCGCCGGGAATTCCCTGAAAATCAAAACAAGAAATAGAGAGAATAGAAATAAGAGGAAAATAAAAGAGCAGACATGAGAAAAGAAATGTTCAAGGAAGACAGACAAAAAAAAAGATTGATCATAACACTCTTAGGATAACTGATTGAAACTCCAAACACACAATTAACATGTCACTTCACTCATGCGTCAACAGATGTGAGGAACAGGTGAGTGCAGCCTGTTTTCCCAGCCTATGATGAGGGTTTTGGGAGTCATCTCATACATAACTATGCTAAATACACCAGTGTCTCCTGAGAGAAGACAGGCAGACACCGTCTGTTGCGTGGAGCTATGGTATGAACCATTTCTCTGGCTGGCTGGCTGCGGCGGGGTCCTGATTACAGCCCTGCACTCATGCAAACCCCTGAAGCATGTCATAAATAAGCTAATCGCTCCATGTTTTCGAGTCTGCACAGAAGTAGGAGGCCTTGATGAGTTCAGGCGGTTCAAAGGCTGTTAGAGGGAGCTTTTATCATATGAGTCATCAACACTCCCACACAGCTTAATACAGCAGCATCTCGAACAGCTGGGGACAGCTGAATGAAATGGCAGACGAGGCCCTGTTGTCATCTCACAGGGCTGTTAGCTGGGATTAGACGGTCACTGTAAATTTTTGTTTGACAAGAACTTACTCTTTCGCCATCAGCCCCGGGCAGGCCAAAAAGCCCCGGGATTCCAATGAAACCCTGCAGGAGAGGAGAGGAAGAGGAAGAGGAAGAGGAAGAGGAAGAGGAAGAGGAAGAGGAAGAGGAAGAGGAAGAGGAAGAGGAAGAGAAGAGAGAGAAGAGGAATATGGGACGTGATTATTTGGATGCTGTGAAAACGGCTAGAAGAACAATAACTCCCACTGGCTCTAGTGCTGCGCTTCAGGGGTCGGGACAGTCCAGCATGGACAGGGTGGGATTCCATGAAGAACCAAGCCATGAGGCAAGTGTATATGCCCATGGACTGCATGGTGCTGGCTTCCACGATGTAGTCCAAGGGCACATACCCTCACTCCAGGGATCTCTGAAGATAGCCAGGACCTCACACTGGGCCGTCGGTACAATGGGGGAGACACACACACACAACAAGCACAAACAACACAACAGTAGACCACTAGAGGAACAGTTGAGATGCAAAAGTTACAGGCGAGCATGAGCTGGGTAGGTTTTGCACAATATGGATTCAGCTGCAAAAGAGAGAGAAGTATTATGTGGAAAGGTGGCTCGGCAAGAGAGGGAGACGACTAGAATGCCTCCTTAACACAGCAGGGCCTCATACAGAGCTTAAACAGGAAATTCCAGCCAGTGGGGGCAGGGGAGTCTTTTGAGCAGCCAAGGGGAACTGATAAAGAACCTTTATTGGAACGCAACATAAAAATCACTGTTTGTATCTGTGAGCGTGTGTTTCTTTGATTGTGTACCTAAAGGGTGTGTGTTTGTATGTATAGGCTTATCAAGGGCCAGTCTTTCAGTAGGTGTCTGTACAAAGAAACACAATATTTACATTACAACTAAAAGCTCCTACATTTAGCGTCATATTAATAGTGTGCACCATCAGTTGAGCGACTGCATATGAATGTGTTTATGTGTGCAGGGGTGGATGCTGGTGCACACCTGCTTTCATACATGCATGCACTGTTGTGTTGTTGCGTTTACAGGCGCCTGTGCAAAAGCAGATTTCTACGTGTTTTAAGACTCCTATAAATAGTGTGAAGCAAACAGAGTCAGTACACAGAAAAGCTGCACAAAAAATGTGTTCACAAGTCCTACAAAAGCATCACAGTTAGTAACATGGCAGGTAGAATCAGGAAAGATGCTGAGTTAACTTACCCGAACGCCTTTAGGCCCCAATGGTCCTATTGGCCCTGGTAAACCCTGCAAAACAAAGAGGAACTATTTCTAGGAGCTCAACACTGAAATAAAGTTTTGCCAAATACACAGTGAATGCATGGAAGTGTGTGTCATGATGAAATTTAATAGGTGCAAGCCACAAACTACAGTGCATCTTCTACTTGTTAGAATAACATGATAAAATAGTACGACAGAGTAAAAGGGTCATTTAATAAAGTTGTTATATCATGAGAAAAAACTTGTAATTCATCAGAATAAAGTTATCTTTTGGATACATCTCATGTTATAGGTGGAATCTGAGAAGATCAGCCTGTTAAAATGAGGAAGATGTGAATACTTCATATTTTGGAACATCAGAGTGTAACTCTAGTGAGCTCGAATTAAAGATCCAATCGAAAGGTATTTTCATAAAAATATTACTTAATTCTTAGTAGTTACATGGTAATTTCTGAGCCTGTGTTGTTGTTCTACTTGATGTTTTAAAATATTCCAATTCCTCTATACAGTGTTTACATTCAGCTGTTCAACAAAACCGAATTCCACTTCTGGCCTTAGTATTGCCCTGACTACAACTGTACCAGTCACAGCAGAGGATTTACTGCACCTGCCTGCCAGGATAACCTTTGGCACCTGGGCTTCCGACTGGACCTTGCTCTCCCTGCAGGGGAGAGAGAGAGAGGGGGAGCGAGCGAGAGGCAGAAAGAGAGGGTGGGTGGGGGGGAGAGAGAGGGAGAGAGGTGAGGTCAAAATTACAGTAACACAAACACACAGGCCGATCTGCAGGGAGGACAGTTTCAGAGAGGGAGACAGGGCAGAGGGGATGAATGATTCACTGTGTAATGAGGAGATGAATGAGTTTGCCCTGTATTGTATTGTGGTAGACTTGTGTGTTGTGAGGACCAGTACAGTTAACTGATTAACCACCGAAGTATGCAAACCTTTACCATATAAACATGTCTCAGGGAATCAAGGGAATTTGCTGTAACAATCATGTTAGCGTACAACTATTCTTTTGAAATTCTGTATTCTGTATCTAATGTTTACATTGTTTTGTTGTTGATTCTGTAGATTAAGTTATTTTTAAGTATGGATTTACTTTGTTGATGCTACATTATATTCCACTGTTTTTATTGACAAAAGATTCATCTATTTCAAACTAAAATCAGTAAAATTCTTCATGTGGATTTATTTGATTAATATGAAATGTCATGTTTTAACTGTAAATCACTATCACTATACAAACTTATATACATAATGACCAAATAATGTATCCAGATCACCAGTGATGGAGGAAGTATTCACATTACTTAAGTTAAAGTATACCAGACTGTAAGATTAAAACAACACAGGTAAAAGTCTTGTAATAGATATATTACTCAAATAAAAGTATTTGAGTAAGTATCTCGTAAAAGTAGTTAGAATGAGTATTTAAGTTATATTCAGCCATTGCTCAATATATCACCCATTCCTACTAAGTATTTCTGCCTGGACTCATGATTGCTGCTAAAAGACAACACCCTTCTCAGATGTGGTTTGTAAATAGACCGGAGAAGCTAATTTTTTAACAGTTTGGTTTGTATGTGTCTGTGTGAGTAATCATAACACAAACACACACACACACACACAAACACACACACACAAACAGGTTGTGTCCAAAATGCACCGAGCACAAGTGCTCATGTATAACTTCCTTTGACACACTCTGGACGTGCTGCCTTGAACACTACTTGCCATTCCCTCTCTTGGATAAATATAGTGCATAATGCAGCCAGTTAAAACCAGACTTTGCCTGAGTGGGTTTTGGACCTTCAACAGGCCAGCAGGGAGGAGGGGGTCTGAGTGCAACCCACAGTGTGTTACAGTATTAAAGAATCATCAACACTTTATGATCACCAGAAGGCCTCTGCTCTCAAGCGCTGGAGAGGCCCCGCTGCCAAACAGTTGTGCGTATTACTCAGTCATTTGGAGCTGTGGTGATTCAGACTCAGCGGATCTGTGGGAAAGCGGGGGGTGTTTGAGGATGGACAAAGTGGGAGGACACGACGGTGCGAGAGAGAAGAAGCACTCCTTCTCCATGATGAGTGGTGGGGGAACTCCCTGCGCTGGTGACGTCACCCAGAGAACAGGGACTTGTTTTAAACTGTGTGGCAACGAGAGGAACGTTCTACTCTGCTTTCCATGACTAAGGCTTTTCCTTAATACAAACAGTAGTATTACTGAGCCTCACTGAAAATAGCCCTGGACATGAGGCTGGATGCTCCATTCTTGAAATAGTCCTGTTGGACAGAGTCATTTCTCCTCCCAGCAGAAAATAAAAGAGTTCATTGAACTGATTCCCCTGGTTTGAGGGGAGATGGATAGATGGAGGAGGGAAAAACTACAAGAGAAATTAAATGCACAACATAACATGAGTGTAAAACGCTGTGGGAGAGAAACTGATCATTGAATGACGGGTGGCAGGAACGAGCAGGAAAAGTCAGACAAAGGGAATCATTCTCCAAAGCTGCAGTGTAATGGGAGCGAGTATGTCACTGCTGGCCTAGTTGGCTTGTTCCTCTTTCTTTTCTCTCTATTTTCTCTCTGTTTGGCACCACTGTCTGATATCCTGGAGAGCATCACTGCAGTGCTGCGCTTTGGCCAGATGTCGGTCCATGCACACAAAAGTGAGAGGTTAAGGGACCTGGGAGTGGATGATGACTACAGCCTTAAAGAATGAGAAATGAGTAGTGACAGGATGAGGCATTAGTCATAGATAAGGGCCTCGATGGTAGACAACATGAAGAGAAAAACATCACTGAGGGACTCATGAAGGCAAAAACATTAGGATCAGGTAAAGTTTAATACCTACATGCAAAGAAACAAGGAGCCATCTGGAGTTTTATATTCATATTTTATAACTCCGCTAGGGAGGTTATGTTTTCATTGGTGCTTGTCTATTATTAGCAGGATTAAAATTTCCATTCAATTTTGTGGAAGGTTCGAGCATGGGTCAAGGAAGAACCCATTGAATTTTGGAGCAGATCCAAATAAATGTTCACTTTCTTCAATTATTGGGTTAAGCTTGGTGGAGGTATGCCCTCTCTGGGGGCTCCTTATTTTAGAATCACATCATCTAGGCAGGAGTTAAGGCAATGTTGTATATTTTCATGTGAAGTGTTAAAATGAGTGTAAAAAAGAGCAGACGCACAAGAGAACAGCATTAAGTTGGAAAACAGTATCTATGGAATGGATAAAGATACTTACAGACTCTCCAGGGAGTCCAGGTGGACCAGCGTAACCTCTCTGTCCCTGCAGACACACACATGGGAAATGGGAAGTGAGTTGAATGGAGAAGCAAACACACAAATAGACCAAAAGAAACCTCTGTTACAGTTCACAGATAAGGAAAAAATGTCTCCCTTGGTGTGGGGATGACAAGTGGAGTTTTGTGCAAAGTTAAAAAAAAAGAAGCATGTTAACACTCACAGCACCAACAGACAAGTCCAGTGCCATATGCAAGGAATCAATCTGTTCTCCTGTCAAGGGATCAGACTTTCCACTAGCTGTGTTCTCAGAGAAATTGTGCTGTGGAGGCTGTGCCAGGATCGCGGCATGTTGAGGATATAAATGCCTTCCTGTGTGAGTCAGATAGCAGGTCTCTCCCTCTGCCTGCGCAGTGGACTACAACACCGAAGACAGCCTGACAAAGTACTTTTCCAAAGTTCTGCTGACTTCAGCAACTCTTCCCACCAACAAAAAGAGGCAGCATAACTAAATCAAAGGTGGTCACAGTTTGATAGATTGACAGAGCTACAGAGGAAAAAAGAAGAAAAGAAATAAATAAATAAAAACAGAAGGCCAAAGAAAGGACAGATTTCCTGTTTTCCTGTCCCATTTTCCTAAACCACAGCACCAATGCAAAGAGCCAAGACTCCTTGAGTTCCTGTAAACCATCCTTTAGCTCCGTTGTGTGACTGCACAGCATCCCTCTGCTCTTTATGTAACAAAATCGCTCTCACCTGCTGACACCTTTATACCAGTACTTTAAAACGCCACTGTCAGCTTTATGCTCCACAGTCTGTACATTCATTCCGAATTGCAACTGCGTCAACAATACATTTATCATATGTAATATTATAACCAAAATAATAAAAAGTCAAATTAGTCTCTCTATATCTCAGAAATATCGAAGCAATATTTTAGGTTGCTTCTCTGCCTCTCTGTCACTTCACATCACGTGTTGCACATAATCAAAATACCAATCAGAGGAAATGCCTGGATGAAAATGCCTGGGAGACACTCATAAACCAAACAGAGATGTCTCTAGGTGTTGACAGACCGCAGATGTCACAGAGCAATACATGCACGAGAAAGTGTGTGGGTGTGGGTGTGTTTTCCATATTTTTGGGACAGCCCAATTAGCAACCAGTCCCGTGGCGAGAACAGGGATGGGTGCACTTTGCAGGCACAAGGCGCCAGTGCCTGACCTCTTGAAAATGACCACTTTGAATTCATCAATTATACCCTCTTAGTAGTTTATAATTTGCGTTTGTGTCACCTACATGTGTCTGAATCTGAAAGTCCTCTGTTTATTTCAACATTCTTGACCTAACCATCTTTTTAGGAGACGCAGTCACCTGACGCCTTTGTCATGGAATGCAAACACATGTGTGCATAAGCAAAGCCAGGCGGAGAAACACACACAAACACACACACCCACACAAACACACGTGTCCACACGCACCCATACACAAAGATGCATGTACACGGCCATCTTATTACTTGGCTTACTTATAGTACAAACATGTGTAGTGGCTTATGTTCCCGTATGTTACCAAGCTGTGCTGTGAGGTCTAGAAAGCCACAAACACAGACACATGCATACATTCACGCGCGCACAGACACACACACAAACACACTTTCAACCTCAGCTCGACCATCTCAGATCCTTATCTCGCTCATTATGAGCTTGCAAATGAGAGCAGCCATTCCCTATAGCCTGACTGTGTTTACAATGCCATTTACTTAATAATCATGTGTGTACAATTAGACAAACCAACCAGAATGCAAGCACCACTTCCACCGCATCCTACCCACTAACGCTGAGAACATTTTGGTTACAGAATCAAAGCCATGTTGTGTTTGCCAATGATATACCACCCCTCTTACTCCATACTGTGCACCTTTAACTCTGTGGATCTTCAAATGAGAACCGGCCTGACATCCAGTAATACCTGTGACAACACAAATGATGAATATGTGTCTTCCATTGTCTGCAGAAGTTTGCCACTCGCCACCTTAATCTCCGCTTCCATTTTTCCACCTTTCTCTCTCCAAAATCACCCTACAGCATGGAGCCTGCATGATTGCCAGGAGTAATGATCTGGCTCCATGCATGTGCTGCATGCACGACAGAATATAAACCGTCCATGAGGATTTCTGGCAAGGGACAGACGAAACAAACAAATGCACCAGCCTCTACAAGCAATCGGGTTGAAATGTAGCCCCTGTGGAAAAACATCCCTCAGCTCGTCCCACAGTCTGAACCACAATTTCAGCCGCGTGTTTACTTGCAAGCAGTTTTACTATTAAACCACTAGCATGGTGGAAAATGGAGCAATGATTTATTATACTTCTTGTGAAACATGCGATGAAAATGATGGTTGATTTGAATTCTTCCGTAATTTCAAAGTGGATGTGAATGTGGATTTGTTAGTTTCAACAGTCAGCAGGAGCTAAATGGAGAGAGTTTGGTTTGGAACGCTCTTCAGACAGAACAGGAGCTTCAGACAGATTAATGCTGGACTCTCTTGTTTAAATGAAGGAAATGAGTGTGATTAAAATCCTCTCTAGCCCTTGCATGGAAATTGCTGTTGTTCTACCTTGAAAGTCACAAGATGTTCATGTTAGGAGAATTAGAGTGGAAATAGCCACTGAACAATCCACTATGATGTTAAATGTACAGTATAATTACCTACACAAACATGTACATTTGACTTCACCCTATAAAGAGGCAATAAAGAGTGGTCTCTGCACAATGTTGACCATACTAACAAGTACACACAAGTGTGTGCACATACAGGAGTATATATGAAAAGCACATGCACAAGCTTACTAACCACTGAGTCTACATGAAGGTTTAGCTGAGACAACAATGTTATATTATATTTATAATACTTTCAACAACAGAGATGTTCTCAACCAATTCTTGGCAAGCAATTTAATGAACATATTTTCTCAAAACATACATATCTAAGTTATGATACCCACTGATAATTCCGGTCCAGATTAAACAATCTCATCCTTGAAGCTGTGCATGTCAAAGCTCTGATTACAAACCCTAAAAAGTCAAGTAATACTGACACAAAGTATATAAAAACACAAACTTTTTGCAGACTTAACATGTCTTTGTCATAATGGAAAGCTAATAAGCCAGCCCATTAACATCTCCATTAAAAAGATTCTTGAGTCATAGGATTGTGTTTCCTGATACATTTTGAACAAATGAAAGTACAGGCGAAAATGCACCCAAGATGCTTTGAGGAAGGATTGCGATCTGATTGGCCAAACCACCTCTGGAAAGGTTCAAGATGCAATGTGACCACAGTGAACACAGGTGCAAATGCCGTTGCATTGTCAACTTCATGGATGAAAAAACACATTTTATTGTCTTTAACTATTGGTTACCCACAATATGCTTGTGAATGGAATAAAGACAAAGCCAATTCAAGTTAACACAATAACACAGCTTCACATTTGGCCCTCATCTTCTTCTTTTCTCCTTTTCTACATTTTTTGTTGTTTGCTGTGTTTTTAGTACCTCTAATAACAAGCGGAGGATGTCGGTTACCATGTGGAATAAAAATCAGGTTATACAATATGTGTACAAGACACATTTGATTGCCATTGGTGTTGTTGGAGCAAAACTTGTAAGAATGTGTGGTCAAAACCCTGTAACTGAAAGCTGGGTTACAGGGCTGTTAGACAGTTTGTCAGGGCTTTAGGGGAGAAGAAGCAGAGGTAGTGAGAAAGACAGACGAAGAAAAAAATGTATAGAAAAAGTGAGAAGAGACAGATCAACTGGCAGCAGGAATAGACACAGAAAATGGAAGGATGGAGGCAGTAAGGTGAGACATGTGGTTTGTAATGTGGCCTTGTAGCTGAGGTCTGGCCTTGCGTGTGTGTCCCCTCTCCCTGACCCTGCCTACCATACTGGAAATCCATTCAGGGTCTGCTTGGTAGAACAAATGTTGTACAGAGCGGAACATGCTTGGCTTGTCTGTCGACGTAAAATCACACTCAACTATCACACGTTCAAAGGACAACTGCTTTCTCCATTAAAGTTTTCCATGGAAAACTGGAAAAATCATGCCAAATACCAGAATTCCCGGTCGAAGTATCAAGCTAAGGCTGATTTAGAGCCTGTATATGTGTGTGTGTGTGTCTGTGTGTGTGTGTGTGTGTATTCGGGTGAACGTGCGAGTGAGACGGGGAAGGTGAAAAGGAAAATACTGCAGAGAACAGAGGAAAAGCTGCTGTTCTCCCGTTTTCCTAAACCACAGCGTCAGAGCAACATGCCAAGCATGCGAGACGGAGCAAGTCAAACAGCTAGCGGGGTATGAAGAGGAAGAAACAGCACATGGGTGTTTCAGGGTGGCCTGCCACTGCTGTGTAATTGCACTGAAAGTAATCGTGGCCTTCCACTTAGCACTGATGTTGCACCATGCCTCAGTGTCTCAGTGGAGAGACCTGCATCAGGGAACGCCTGGGACTTTCCACCTGAGCTGACCAAAAAGGAACAGAACAAAGCCTGTTCAGGCACAATTCAGATGTTGACTCACACTGTGGTCATAGAACTGTGATGTGAAGGCATGTTGGATCAAGATTCATTTAAAGCAAGGCTGTTAAGTCTATATTGTTTAGTGCAGGATGAAAATTGGTTAATAAACCTCTTTGTTTGTGAACAGAAGGGAAGCGGACTCCTTGTGGTTAATTTAACAAGTTTCCTCTAAAGTCATCAAATCTGCGGTTCACTGACCAGTACCTGAGGCATGCTCTCATGATGTCAGAGTGTGTGTTGATGAGGTTGCTACAGCAACGACTTCCCAGACAAAAGAGTGTGAGGTAATTCTGCTAATGAACCCTAATGTGGCTTTATTAAGACATCCGACTGAGCTCATTTTAGTGTAGACTGATACTGTAAGTGTAGCCTTTCTGGCCTTTCTTTTTGATAATTTGTGACCAATCTCCCATCAGGATTAAATCCTGGATTTATGCTGCCTCACCTGCAGCTCTGATTCACATATCACATGTCTGACTTTCTGATCGTCCTCATTTAGTTAGAAAGAAATACGTAAATGTTTTTCACTAGCTTTTCATTTTCCATCCTTGCTGAGTGTGTGTGAAATAGAGAGACATACACATACACATGGACACACAGTCACACACGCACACACACAGAAACGGTGATTCCTAACAAAAGCCATATGTTAGGCTTGAGGCAGACGTCCAACTAGACTCCAGTACTTACATAGCGCTGCAGCTCTGGGACAACAGAGAATACAGAGGCCCTTCTGCTGAGATGCATAAAATCTTCTTGCTTTATCTAATTACTCAACTATTTATTTTAGTTTGCTTGAAATATGTGCACGACTCCGTTCTATTAAGTACATAATGTATCTGACAACAGATCATGAGATCCTCTGCAACCATGAGATGTATGTTTACATCAGAAAGTTTGGGAAAAGGTGAAACAAATGACGTTAGTTCAAGTATGGGGAGCACACATGATATGTCATTTGTGGGGATCATATCCTATCGCCTACTTCAGTGGTCAGATGTACCTTCATAGCACATTCATAACTTAATCCCTTTATACAGGTAGCTAACGATTTCAACTCTTTCCATTGAAACAAACAAACGAGCTGGCTAGTTGGGATACACTCTCTTGCAGCACTCTGATTCTGGTATTTACAAGTTTCAAATGAGATACACCAAATTGTTTCCATGCACCCTATGGCAACTGTGCAGTTGGGGTCTGTATGATCTGCATGTACACAATCATGGAGCATTACAAACTCACAAACTCTCTTTCTCCTCTGGATTTACTCTTGGTCTGTTTTTCACTGCTGTCTAGGAGCTTGATCTGTCCCACTTCCCCCTCCTCACACTCATGAATCACTCAAATTGTGACTTAAGTAACATCTAAAAGACACTAGCAGTGAGCATGAGAGCGTGTTTCCCCGTCCTCTTTCCACTGATGAATAAAAAACCTCCCCCTCGACCGATTTCCTGCCAACATTAAGACCCCTCTGTGCAGGATCCAGCAAACACAGATGGAAGAAATGGTGAACAGAGAACTGGGTTACACACACACACACACACACACAAACAGATGAAAAAGCAAAACAAAGCAAAACAAAAAACAGCAACAATGCAGAAACAATACAAATCATAATTAAGGGTAATGAAATGACTCATACTATCTTTCTTTGCCTGGGCTTTTCCACACAAATAACATATTATATAACTATTTAAAGTTTAAAAAAGCACCATGCTTACTCACAACATTAATAAGGTACTATTATTTTCAAGATTTAAGAACATTTCATTTTCTTTTAAAGTCTCAGTGTGTAAAATCTAGTTGTGAAGTTGCCTGTTGCAGCTGAATACCCCTCCTCCCCCCTCCCCTTCCAAACATCTAAGAGAAACTGAGGTAGCCTTCAGTTCATAAAAACTCAAAAGGTGTTTAGTTTGTCCAGTTGGGCTACTGTAAGAAAAATGACGGCATCCGTAGAGAGGTACGGCTCCCAATATAAATATGTAGTATTTTAATATAAAGGGCCCATTCCAGGGTAAAGAAAACAACAATTCGTACAATTTAGATGAAACACAAACTAGTGAAAACATCACTAGGGGTTGTTTTATTCAAATTGCTGCCAGTAGATTTCTTTCACCTAAATCTTGTACACTCAGGCTTTGAATTAGTTTGGTGAAAGGTTCTTGGATCGACCTGAGCTATTCAGTCTTACCTTTCGGCCGTCTTGTCCAGTCAATCCAACCGGGCCGATTATCCCTGAGTCTCCCTGGGACACGAAGCAGAATGTTAACTGGCAATACTGCAAAACTGGCTTCTTGCACAAAGACCAACCATAAATGGACAATGTTTCAAACTAACGTAGCACTTAAGAATCTGAGGGGCGTAATACCTTATCTCCTTTGGGTGCTGGACCAGGTGAGATGCCAGGGTCTCCTTTTCTCCCCTGGAAGACAAAGAACAACTCATTCATTGGTTTCCATCTCTCAGATCAGCTGATGAAATCTTTTTACCTAAATTACTTCACTCGCCAACACCTTTCATTTGGCCAGGGGAGAGGGTTTAGATTCCAAAAGCTATCATATTAGATAAGAGGAGACTGCAATTTATGAAAAACAAGAGGATTGAGTTATAATGTGACTGATGAATTCACAGAAAGATTCATACAGATGCTTTTCTAAGCCACGGTGCATTATGTGGTCTCAGTGGCCCTCCAGTCGCACACGCCACGCCTCATTGTCAGCGGGTTACAATAACGGGGCCTCAGCACATCAAAGCTATGGATTGAAAACTACTTTGACTCTCCCTATTTCCCCTCGGACCCCTGCTATTTACAACCTTGTTTCATTTATTAACGATGAAAGAGCGGAAGTTGCGGTGCAACCTGAGACATCAAACACCTCAAAATCATTCACTCAATGCACCTGCCAGTTAGAAGAGGCCTGGCCCTGTGGCACCATTCCCATTATAGGGATTCACTGAGGCAGGGTCTCGAGAATGTTCCACTTTTTTCACTCCAGCAGAGCATGGCATACAACAAAGGTTCCCTGAAAAACTTCAACCAGGGAATTATCAAAGGTAATATTCACCTTTAAGGAGTAGTCTTGGGAAACGTGCCTATTCAGCTTTGCATAATGACTAGGAACAGTTAAATCAAACCCTAGTAAAATTTAACAAAAAACACTTACTAGCGCCTATAAAGGCCAACAATTACTTTGTTAAGGGGTAGTTTGATCCTAGGGCCTCCAGGAGGCTGCTCCTATAGCCAAGAAATAGTCCCATAACCCCACATAAAGCCACAAATGATCAAATTTACTCGCTTCTGTGCAATTAAACAAATACAATCTTAATTAATGAGCTTGAAATGCACTTGAAGGTGAACTTATTATATTTGGATAGAACCACACTACACTGTATTCGTCTGGTTTCAGTTTAAGCTATACCACCACAGCTACAGATTCAACCTTATACCTTATTAAAGCTTACTAGATAGATTCACCATACCAAAGAAGAAATAAGAGAAATGAAATAAGTGTATTTTCAAAAAGAATGTGCTCAGCAGTTTTCGCTTTCCAAAAGTCAAAATTTATGCCAAGAAACTAACATGCCCAGACACTGACTGGGGCCACAGATAATTTTTGTATAAACTTTCTGGAGAGATTATAGCAGATAAGAGTAAGAATTAGGGGCCGTAATGAATGGAAGTATTTTGGGAAAAGTGAGGAATGTAATTCAAAAAACCGAGGGGGAGAAGAGAAGGAAGAATATAAATTACAGCAGTGAGACAACAATAAACACAGCCCCTGACCTGGGGGGTTCAGGGGTTTAGTGATGGGGGTGGACCATGTGTAACCATAGTTGTCATTTATATAATTCAGGTAGTGCTCCTCGCTATGTGGTCTGAGCACAATCAGAAGAGGAATGTTCAAACATTATAATCAGACAGATTTATTTGGCGTTCTAACTTTCAGAGTTGTAATGACTTTTCTCTGAGCTCTGATAAATCACTTCAACTCCCTGGATGTCTAAGTACCGTTCTGTGCTCTCTGGGCCTAGGTTGTAGTGCTAGCACATAGACTTGTATTCATAAGAGCAACGCTGAAACCTTACGCAACTTAGAATGAAATGGGAATCCTGACATTGACCCCTGCAGCACACATGATGAAGTGATCTCCTCAGTATTTGGTATTGTTGTGTTTGTTATGTCACAAACTCCAGGTGTAGCTGCACTTCTTCTGCCATAAAACTCCCTTACCCTTGTTGCTCTTTATGGAGCGTAATAAGCAGAAGAGGTGAGTACATAATAGTTTCATCTGGAAAAAAAGCAACTAAGCTGCTTGGGCTTTTGGCAAAACAAAGGGGCAGACTTATTTGTGATGGCAAATTTAGACTTTTGGACAGATACCTTGAGCCCAGGTGGACCAGATCGGCCAGGGTTACCATGGGGACCAGGATCTCCCTACGGAAAAAGCCAGAAAGAGGAAAAAATAATGAAACACTGATCAAGATCCTATCAGTCTTCATGTAGAGATATAGCTGATGCAGACTGGGGGTTTACAACTGTGAATAAAAGCAGAGAAAGGGGGGCACAGACTGTCTGGAAAACCTCAGCCTACGTGCTTCTTTAACCTATTTTCCTATACATCAACTCTCTCTCTTTGTGTGTGTGTGTGTATGTGTGTGTGTGTGTGTGTGTGTGTGTGTGTGTGTGTGTGAGAGTCTAGTTGGGGGTAGAGGCTTATGGAAAATGGGGGCTCTGTGGAGCTGTTCGACCATATGGATGTGGTTTCCCTGCTCGTTGTTGCCTCACACTCCTCATCACACCCCCCCCTCCACACACACACACACACGCGCACACAAACACACATTTGCCAAGCCTCTTAATGAGTAATGCAGATCACCCTTTATCATAACATTTTGAATTCCTCCGTCTGTGTGTATTTCTGTCTGCATTGGCTGTTGCTGACTGAAGGAACACTACTGTGTGTCTGAAAGCAAACAAAGTGAAATCTACAGTAGCAGCACAGTGGTAATGTGAACCATCGCAACTTGTATAGCATCCCCCCCACCGGGAAGGTTTAGCACAAAACCTTTAGAAGCCAGAGAATAACTCTACACAAAATTGTCTTTGGTTTACACAAGAGTTGTACAAACAAGATGATTTGTTACCCCCTCTCCTTCATCCATCTATCCCTCTATCCGTCTCCTTCTTTGATTGACTTTTTCTGA
Source organism: Pseudopleuronectes americanus (assembly GCA_038501795.1). Lineage (NCBI taxonomy): Eukaryota > Metazoa > Chordata > Actinopteri > Pleuronectiformes > Pleuronectidae > Pseudopleuronectes > Pseudopleuronectes americanus. Next base: position 7,088,640 of record CM076733.1, read on the forward strand.
CTTTTTCCTGTGGTTCTCTGACCTAGCTCCTGCCCTCCACGTGGAGTGGCACCCTTGGGCCCCTAACTCACCCCCCACCACCGGCGTACCGGGTCAAGGGTCAAACGAGTCAGAGAGAGCGGAAAAAAACCCACAACTGCTTTAAGAGCTGGGTCAGCGAGTTCCACTGAGGTGAGTCAAAACAAATCAGGAAGCCATTATGTTAGCGATCTGCTCAGCAGCATCAAAAAGCAACATCATAAAGGACGTCGAGACAGGCAGGGGCAAAAAGAGTAATCAGGGGATTAAGGGTGGGTCATACAACTAGACAAAAAAAGCTCTTTCAACAAAGCTGAAAAACAGACGTACTGGTCGGGTGCAGACATGACAACATAAATGCTTCCCTCATGTCAGAGGGTGCTTTCATGACAGTCACGTCTGATTCACTTGAGAGGCGGCACCTCATGAATGAGCCGGACATAAGTCATCCGGCACTGTTATCTCTGATGAGTGAGTCACAGAACGCTCAGGACTTCTCATATATTCTGATAACCTGATTTGTATTTCTAACTTGTTCCGTTGTAAACAGAACATATTTCCATTCCAAGGATTCTCAGGATTTACAGATCTCACCTCCTTCCCTCCCCCCCACACACAAGCTCTTTTCTCTTTCATTTTCGGTTTGTACACAGCTGGCGTTCCCTCGAGAACTGCCGTGCCCAGACAGTGTTAAGCGGCGCTGTTGTGCCTTAAATAAACTAAAACAAACTAGACATGTTTGAATTACATGCTTCAAAATTAACCCTGTGGTTCACCACAGTTTGGGCAGTGTACCGGTAGGCACAGGCTGGCACCGACATTTGGCCCTCGCCTCCATGTAGTGGCCCTTCCTTCTCACAACAGGTGTCTAAATAGAGAAGGGCAGGGTGGGATGCACACAAGCTGAGGGCTATCAAATGAAAAAAAACCACCAGGCTCTGAGCAGCATGCAGGGCGTTACTGTGGTTCCTGTGGTCATGGTACTGCTCGCTCTGTGCACCCATTCTAAGTTGAGACCAAATTGTCATAATTTAAACAAATGGCAGCTCCTAATGTTTCGAGTTATGGTGAGGTGCGTGCTGCCTGCTCTGAGGCGTATAAATATCTGTGCTTGAATCTGCAAAATTTAACATCAACACCATATGTGCAGCTTAAAGCCAAGATATATTTTAAATATACATGATGCATCTTAAACCTTGATGCATGATATCACAGCAAACATTAGGTTCCCACAAAGAATACTTTAGGTGAGCCCATTTAATGGGCCACGTTGTAAACGTTGTCTGACTTTCAACAGTGGCTTGTAACAGTTTAAATGTATATACAGTCCCTCTATTAAAGATAAAAGAGAGTCTATGTGATGCTGTGCCAAATTAGACCCAAAGGGGCAATGTCTGGCTAACTAACATTAGATCAAGAGAGCATGTGAAACTGCTGGACGTCTTCATAATTAAAGATCCCAGCACATCATATACCCATGCATATACACACACAAGCACACACTTTGCCTCAGACGATTCAGGAAAATATTTCACTATGCCCAATAGCACACAATGAAAAGAGCAGCTCACAGCATCATAAATTAAACCTCATAATAACAGAAGCAGACATGGCAAACGAATTACAATGCTGGTCAAACGCCAAACATTTAGATTTATTTGCTTCAAGAGCCAAAGTTTTCCGAGTTAAACGCACCATGCACGCAGTGACCAGTGCACGTCAGGAAGGAAATCGTAAGTAATCCAAATGATTATTTAAGGCATTTTCAACAATAACAGTAATAACTCATAATGGCTGTGACCACTTCTTAAAATTACAACGGAAAGCTAGCGCTAAAGCCTAATGCCAAACTTTTAAAATGCGCTACTAAAAATGTATTGAAGCATCCAAAGCAAGAATTGGACATATGGTGTGTGCTTTTTACTGTCCTGGAGCCATTTACAGTAATGTTCCATATACACAGTTTACACTTGGGATTAGATGGGCCCTTAAAAAGCTGCTCCGTCACCTGGTGTTACCAGCAGACTGCAACACCATGCCCTAACAACTTAACTCATTTCAAAGTCATTTGTAGTAATATCTTTCAAGGCTACTATACAAAATGTCCATCTGGATTCTTTGTTAGCTTTACGTGCAGGTGAAGCAATGTGATTTTTTTCTGTGACAGAGCAATGATTTGAAGGGAGAGCATGAGGAAAGATGGGTGACAGAGATTTTTTTCCACCCAGACAAAGACCCTATTGACCCGGCTGGTTCCAGACGTTGGGCTACATGCAGCCATTCCCCGGATAGATGCAGGATTGTGTGCCAGCAGTGCATCCACCCTGTGTTTCCTATCACACCCTTCTACCACCGCCGCCACCATACACCTACAAACAGACTCGAAAGAGCTCGCCCCGACAGGCGGAGGCTCCTGTGCCGACAGAGGTTGCCACGGCGACAGCGTCTCACACTCATATGTGTGGGATCAGAGGTCAGGGTTCATGGGTGGTGCTCGGTTGGGCTCAATGGTGCTCTGTGTGTCATCATAGAGACTTCCAGTAATCCAGAGCTACGGAAGGTCATGTAAAAAAAAACTTTAAAAAAATGGCTGTTCTGGAAACTGCTTTCTCTTTAGCAAAGACCTACAGGACAGGAATTTATTTTGTTTTAGATAAAGTGGATGCTTATAATCATCTTATGCTATTCCAACGGTGAGTTATTAATGCAGCAATCAAAAAGTGAATTTCCTTTCTCAAATTGAAACGAAACCCTTATTGTTTGAAGAGCATGTGTTACTGTCTGAGTCCATGCCTGCAAGTGTGTGTACGCTGTTTGCACACACACACACAGGGCAATTAAACTTGATAAATGCTTTTGTTTACAGGAAAGCTTCATAATCTGTCTCACTCTTTAGATAGGCGGGTCCTAAACGCCAACGCATATGTCTGTGCTGTACACGCTGTGGGATTAGCGTTTTAGCATGTATACTGCGCTCTGTGAGCGATTCTGTGTAGTTGTGTGCGTGCATGTAAAACAAAGTGACTGTGAGGTCAGACTCTGGCAGTGTGTTTGCAGGTGACCCCCGTTAAAGTGGCATAAAAACCAATGCGATGGCTTTTTTATTAAAGAGGCTAGTTTTTCCTGTTTGTGCTCTGCAAATCGACCACTTCCACAGACAATGCGCAGGCGGCTCAACAACTGGTTTGCCGGGTGGTCAAAGGCCAAGTCTAAAGCCACAAGGATGTAAATCAGCGTGAGGTGAATGGTCGATACATACTGCTGATGAATGAGGTCTCAGACGCAGAAGCGTAGTTGTAATTTTATGTCAAGGCTCCAAACAAAGCCGGAGGGATTGTGCTGCAGGCATGTTAAATGTTTTGACTATTTCTTTCTGTTAATTTGCTGAGAAAATATCAGTACCATTCATTATATTGATTAACTGCTTGCTTGTCCTGAACGGAGAAATTGTGCTTGACAAACTCAAGTTCAATATGGTTTTCATTTTAAAAGAAAAGCTGCAGCCTGGTTACGCAGTAACTGCTCCACTTGGAGTCATTCTTTAATAATACTTGGCTTGACCAAGCTCACACAACTCCTGGTGCTTGAGCCCAGTTAAAGTTGTATTCCAGTTTGATTTGGATCATACGAAATCCACCTAAGTGGGAGCGATGTCGGGGGAACTGCTACTTGTGACGGGATAGGAGGTGCTGCTGGGGCTTAAACAGCTTTAATTAGAGCCAGACAAAGACCTCCTTATACATCTATAATGGAGGGGGTCATGGAGACTTTAGCTTAAGAGGCTCTCAGACACAGGGAGACAAAAAAAACACTATGTAATAATAAAAAACATATTAAAAGACAAAAGCACATTCATGGAAATAAACTGAATGGACCTAATGTAGACATGGACTTAAAGCATTGATTAACAACATTTGATGATTCTATTTGTTGAACTAGAGGCTTGTTTGCTCAGTATTTAACATAATATGATATGATATACTATTTTGTCATGAGAGAAAATGTTAAAGGCTTTACAATGTTATGAGAATTCACCCTGAGGGGAACATGAATGTGCGCAACAGATTTCATGGCAAAGTCGAGACATTTTAATGCCACATCCCAGATGTCAGCCTCATGGTGGTGCTTGGGAAAAAGTCAGAGGGATCATTACAGTCATTAGGATTCACCTTCAGGGCTGTTGTGGATAACTGTACCAAATTTCAAAGCAATGCAGCCAGTAAATATGAGATATGTTCGTCTGGGTCCTTCTGACAGATGTTGTCATACCTACTACAACCACATGGACGTGAGGAAGTGAAGGAGAATTCCTGAAAGAAGACCCAAGAATGAGACTATATCTATTTAACTGCCTCGGAGAAAGAGGCCTTTCATTAGTCCGGGATGGGATTCCTATGAAGTGTCGGTGCAGCCTGCTGCAACAGCTCAGTGAGGAGAAGAAAGTCCAGTGGAGCCATGTGTTCTCTGTCTGTTTACAGTGCTTTTATTAGGCATCCTGTGGCACAGGCAGCCTTTTGAAAGGCCGTCTTTATAGGAGCTTTCCTGTTTATGCTTAGGGGTGGGAGGTCAGTACTCACAGCCCCGTGCTGAATATGGTCAATCTTCCTGCATAGGAAAACTTTGTGTGTCAGTATGTGTGTGTGTGTGTGTGTGTGTGTCAGCTGGGTGATGGGAGGGATTTAAAAGTGATGTGGGGGCCTGGCTTTGCAGGTTATTATTGTAACTGCAGAAAGGTCCAGGACTTTGCCTTCGAGGCTGGAACACACAGATACTGTCCTCTCTTTCGCTGTTTGTCTGTTGGTCTGTCTGTTTTTCTAAGTTACTTCTCTGCCAAAAGGGTTATTACTATGACTGTTTGTGTTTGAGCTTTCAGTCATCATGTATGTCAGCAGCAGTAGCAAAAGCACAAATAAACACACACACAAGCGTGCACACTCACACACACTAGCCACAATAAACCTTAACGAAGACACACCTATTAGCAAGAAAAAAAACGTGGGGTTGAGCCCCAGACAAAATTATTTCCAGACATTAGAGATTGAAGTGTGTTTGATGAAGCTGGAGGTGTTTGAGGACACGCAAAAGCAGACTTACCCGAGGACCCTTCTTGCCTGGCAGGCCTGGCTTCCCTGGAGGTCCTGGAGGTCCCTGGGGAGAGAGAGTATTCGGTCAGTGTTACACATACCGACCCACACCACAAAGATGAACCTGTCCTATACCTCAGCAATCTGATTTTATCACGCTCTGTCAAAACCATCAGGTCCTTAAGGCTGCTTTGTCTGTTTCCACAGACAAACTGCATGCTCTGGCTGCAGGAGGAAAAAAAAGTGAGACCCTCTCCCTTTTCCATCTCAAGGTGATGAGAGTTCAGCCTTATCCATCTGACGCTGTGAGGCTGTGCGGCAGGAAACCGTAGAAACATTAGAAATAACAGGTCATTTCCTGCGCCACTCAAGGCCCCTGTGTGGTTTTATCAGGCTTGCGCTCACTCGTTTTCTTTTAATCAAAAAATGGAGGCAAGGGAGAGGCGAGGAAAAACATTGGGTTCGTGGCTGCTGTGGCTATTAAAGCGCTACCTGTATGGCTCCAGATCCTCATGCAAATGTGCATAACAGTCTCTAAATTGCAGTTGTAAAAATGCTTTTTGTTCCATTCCAAATCCATTACAGTACTTTAACCATGCTGTTAAACCTGCTGGTTGAGATAACATAAATATGACGATGTTGTAAAAAAAAAGCAGCAGCATCTGCTATAAAGCGCAGTTACTGCCGTGTGAATGTTTTACCCTTTCTTTAGCTTCCTCATCTCAATTTTCACAAGGCTATGAACTCTAAGCGACACAGGAAAACTTCCAAAACAACTTAAAACCTTCAAAACAACGCCAACTGTCTCCATCTAAAGCTTCTGAATGTCTGCTAACCTGCAGGCATGTCTGCAATCTGCTTTATATCACTCTGATGATTATAATCGGCCCCCTACCACCTCTTCCAGGGGCGACCTCCATGGTTGAGACCACCCCTGTTGTTACAGGTGGTGCGTTCAGTGGTAGCCCCAAGACCTGTCAACAACAACACACGCCACTGTCCATCTTCACACCTCCACCCCCTGGTCTGGCTCTCCTTCCTTCCACTGGTTTGTTTGTTGATGGTTAAAGTATTTTCCTCTTTGCGCCTGTCAATCTTTAGCATTGTGGTATTTCTTTTTGTCTTTGTCTTAAAAAGAAAGACAGAAAGAAATCACCACGTTGATCACCCGATACAAAATGATTTGTCTTCAGTTCAGATTAATTAGGGCATTGTCAAATAATGTAGATATGCAATTAAAATAGTGTAGAAAGGCAATTAAAAGGAGTGTGAATGATATGTGTAAACTTAGAACAGAAGGCTCAGATATGTATAAAACTCAGTCAGTTCAAGTTTGTAAATTTTAACTAACATCCAGCACAGTTAAAATTAAACAAATTAAACTCTCACATGAAAAAAATCTGTACATATAAATACAGTGCAGTGGGACAATTCTCAAAGAAAGTTGTTTTTAATGTGTCAGTAAGGAGCCAAAGGTACTTTAAATGGGGAACTATGCCACATCTGTGCCTGCACTGGCTGTTTCTCCTGGCAGCCGCAGTACACTGCAGAGTGAAAAGTCCAAATCATTAACTCAGCTCTGTCACACTTTAGGCAGCAGCAGAGTGATAAATGACAAATTTAGTGGCTGAAACCACAGTGAATGTGATGCTTTTCATGGGCTTCTTACTTTTATTCCAGTCGTGTGTGATTTTTAAGAGAGAGAGAGAGTATATAAAAGACTATGCAGTGAGATGGACAGTGTCCGATCCTCTGACTGCCTGTATGTCTGGACTCTGTCAAAACAAACATTTTTTAATGAACTAGAAAGTCTAGAAGATGTACATATATTCTTCATACTCCTGGGCCATAAATGGATCACATGCTTTGTCCTGAACGTTATGAGTTTAATAAGCTTGGATGTTTCAGAACAGTACCAACATGTTCAAAGTGCTCGGTTTTAAATCAGAGCAATACATACTTAGATTGCAAGTGGTGCTTTGGTTTAGTGTAATGAGGATCAGGTCAGGTGAGGACGTCACTTCAGCGGTAAATTAGCCAACACTAGGCACATCACACTCTACAATCCGCAGTGGCAAATTACAGCCAATTACAGAGAAAAGGGCACAAAAATCAAAGCCCCTGAACAACTTAATCACAGGGGTAGCTTTAAATACACGTAACGCCCAAAATGTGCAGAGGAGACATTGAAGTCTGGCCACGTGTGGAGGTGTAAAAGGTAATAACGTGTAGCTTCTAATATGTTAGAAATCCCAAGCACAGTTTGTCTGAACTAAAAAATGTTTTTAGCAAAATGTTTATATAGAATTGCTCTTTGACTGAGCACAAATGTGATTGTGCATGTGGATCCTGGCATCTGTTGAGAAGCACTCACATATTTCCCTTAAATAAGGGTAACCTACATTTGATCTCAAGAGGTCAGGCAAGATGAAAGGGAGTTGCCCTCTGATGCTGAGTGGGAAATCTATTGAAAAGGTGATAATGGATCTTGGTGCTTCCCGAAATATAGTCAAGGCCTAGTGTACTTTTGTGCTTGCACTATAGGAAGCTGAATGATGGTGTTTACTGACTCCTTTGACCCTTGACCTAGCTTTGAAAGAGGCCCATGTGACCTCCACTAGCCCTCTGTGACAGAGGAATCTGGTGCGGAGACGGCAAGGCGTTAGACCTGACACGTCACACCCAGCCTGGAGGGTTGTGGTGCAAAGAGGAATGAGGAAAAGGAGAAAGAAGAAAGGCAGGATTTCTTACCTGTGTGGCAAATGAAATAGTGCCACATTAACCTACATAGAGTATCTCTGTTGTCTCTGGTTATTTCCAGCCCCAGAGCTGTTCTGTCAAAGGTGACAAAGACCAGAAGAGGCTGGGACGTCTCTAAAGGAAGTACTTCACTCCCTTCCACCTCTTGCTAAACTAAACCATTAAACTCACCCCCCTCATCACCTCATCATCTTAATCTTGCAGAAAATGTACTCTGGTTTGGGGCTCACCTGATTTCTAGATATGCATGTACTGTAATATCATCTCTGTCTTGCCTGACCGGAGCCAAAAATATCATTTTACATCAATTTAGCTCTTTTGCACTGTCACCAGCTTCGGATATTACTTAAAGCATTCTTTCATATTCTTGCTTCTACCTTACATCCTCCCCAAACATGGCCTCTCACTATAAGTCTGTGTTTCTGTAGTGTCAATTTGCCCTTTTTCATGGCACAATCTCACACTAACTTTCCCTAGACCAACTCAACAGACTTGTGTTGCTTACCGATAAGCCAGCATCTCCTTTCTGTCCTACAGGTCCAGCTAGCAGGGAGAACTGAGTAGGTGGCACCTCCCAGCTCTGGAAGCCATCAGTGGCAGGTGGTGTTACTGTGTTATATGAAGGTCTGGTCGTAGGCGGGGTGACTGGAGCCTTGGTTGTTTTGGCCTGCTTTGTGGGCTTGGTGACCTGTTTGGTCGTTGGCTTGGCGGTTTTGGCTGGCATAATTTTTGAGATTGTGGATTTTGAGGGGTTGACTTTGGATATTGTTGGTTTTGAAGGGACGACTTTGACAGAATTTGCTTTGGTTTTGGACGGAGTGGCTTTGGATGCTGTAACTTTAGGATTGGGAGATGCTTTCTTGGCTGTGGTGGGTTGTGGTTTCTTTGGGACTGCATCTTGGTCTGATAAAGCAGAGTCAGGTTTTGTCTTGGAAGGTGTTTTTGAGATTGTCTTTTTGGTGGTGTTATGAGATGTGGGCTTTGGGGGAGTAGGTTTGGTGGGTTTCTGATTTGAAGCTTTAGAAGTGGTGGGTCTTGGGGTTGGTGGTTTGGTGGAGGGTACTCTTGTCCTGAGTGGTGCTGTGACTGTTTCTGTCCTGGCCTTTAGAGGCGGCGAGGCCAAACCTAGCTGGATTGTGACTGGCATCACAGTTCCCAGCAGGGGTGTAGGAATGGTCCCAGGGTTGGGTTTCATTGTTTGGGTGGAAGCTACATATCTGACAGCTGAGGCAGCGGCGGCAACACTCCGGGCAAGGCTCTGCCCTGTGGTCTTCTTGGCGGTTTCTGGGCCACTACGTTTAGGGGTAGCAGAGGTGGCTGTGATGTTTGTTCCTCGTGGTAGGATTGGCAGCAGGGGAGGAAGGTTAGGCCTATATGTGTCAGCTTCCCTGCACTGTTTCTTAATGTAATTGCAGTAGTTGTGAGCCGCCTGTGCAGAAGGGACCAGATCAAATTGGCAGATGGCTCCTTCGAAGTGTGCTGAGTATTGTTGCTGGCTTGTCCGCCCCAGCAGGAACGAGCCCTGGAGCTCTGGAGCGAGTCCCTCATCACTGTCCGACCCAAAGTCTGCATGAACACTCTGCTCTCCGCAGGAGGCATATAGAGTCACTCTCCGTCCATTAATCCCAACTGCAAGTTGGTGCCACTGACCATCATGGGGCTCATAGGGCAGTGCCACGGAGGTGTTCGGTCCCGTGTGAAGGACCAGATTTCCAGGTACAAGCTGCAGACCAAGAAGGATCTTCCGTTGGTTTGAGAGCACGGTGAAGAGGAAAGCACTGTTGACACGGTGTGAGCGCACACTCAGGACCAGTGCCAAGTTGGGCCCGACGGCTGCTGGGAAGACTGAGCGCAATGGAGCCTCGATGTGTGCCCGCTGGTTGATGATGATCCCTGATCTGAATGGAATGACCCCTGCAGGCACCGAGCGTGACGGCTTTTCTCCCTTAAGCCCCAACTTTTGGAGGATGTCCACATCTAGATGGAGAGGAAAGCAGTGTTAGAGTTGCAAATAATTATGACAGGCTTGTTAATGAAAGCCACGCACCAGTGCCATCAGTCAAAAGGGAAAATCAAAAGCCTATTATTGCCGTCTCTTCTAAACCTGGAAAGGAAAAATGGCTTCATGCATGAATGCGAATGGGAAGTTTTCATCACACAAGGACAATGGCAGGGCAGTCGTAAGGGCACAGGCGAGTGATTAGTTTTACACTCTTCATCTGGCTTAAAAGTTTAGATACTATATGTGGCCAAAATGGAGATATGGAGATATTGATATAAATTGATGTGGTAGAGACATGGACGCTGGACAACAAACACTTAGTAAGTAAAAACATAAATGAAAACAATCATGCAGAAGAAAAATATTAGATTTCAGCTTTAAAGGGTATTATGCGAGAATTTGCTCTCTGAGCTCTTTGTGAGAATTTGCTCTCCCTGCTACGAGTGAGACTCAGCAAAATGTTGGGTCTATCTTTGCAAGTTGCAGTTTGATTGACTACACTGGGTTACATTCCAATTTTACCAAACGTTATATGAACCAAGCAGAACCACATGACAGGCATAACAGCATCACAGCCATACATCTTGTCCCACTCATCTCTCAGCCAAAACAGAACAGCAGTTCACATAGAAAGGGAGAATATACTCTGCAGGGTGAAGAGATGGAAAAAAGGTAGCTGAAACAAAAAATGACATAAAAAGAATAATAAACTACTCGTTGGGCTTCGGGACCACCAAACTGCTTCTGTAAGCTGTCTACTGCAACTTTAGACCAAACTGAATGACTATGTATAGGTCCAGACAGACATAAAACTAGGCTGAGGGTTGGGGATCTTGGACTGCTCCTGGTTGGTTTGTGTGTCTGTGTGGGTAGATGGTGCTGTGGTGGCTTTTGTTTCAAATGTCAGTGGTTTTTGCAGAATTGTGCTTCTCTCCAGCACTGCACGTTGTGGCATAACTTTCATTGTATGACTCTTGTGAAGCATAGGGCAGCTTTAAGCAGGCAGACAATAAAGTGCCCCACTGGTACAAGTAGTTTATTTCCATGCAGGCATAAAATTCACAATGTAATCCTAATGTGGCCACATTTAAACATCTAGGGAAACAAAAATAATTTAAAGCTGCAAATCTCAAAGTACATCTGTTGCAATTGTGTGATCTTTATCTTACTGGTCCTGTCTTTGTTTGGTGAGATGTCATGCTGTCTGGTTAGGCCAAGTTACAAAAATAAATCTCCCCTTGAGACAGAGAGAAAATAATGCAGGAGATATATGTATCCCTTCACTGTACCTATTTTATTGTAGCCATTCAAAGTCTAAAGAATTTGTCATTGGTGTTCACTTTGTCGTCAGCAACATGACGGCTTAAAGAGGTAATTGTGAAGGGGCTCAGTCAAGGCCAAAGCAGCCAGTACCAGGAATGCACAATCAGGCTAAAGGACCTAATCCTCTCATAGCAACCAAAGTGTAATCTTCACTGTGTTTGAGAATTTTGAGCTACAGAGGGCAGAGTTCAGTCTCTAAATGTAGATTTTCTGTAAAAATGTCCACATCAATTAACAAATCCGCCTGCTTGTTAAAGTATGCGGAAGTATTAGTCCTGGAAATGGTTGCTTCAGCGATATCAAGGCATGGCCTCTTTATTTTAAGGCCATAGGGGGTTAATGAACCAGAGGGCATTGGCATCATCCGACAGCATCCCCCTTCTCCTTCTTTCTCTCTGCTCTCCTTGTCAACAGTCAGTTTTGTCAATCACCACGAGTCAGTGCAGCAGAATACAGTTTTCAGCCTCTCAGCTGACCCTCCTTTCAGTGTTTCTTTCTTAGTGGTCCCAGTGTTTCTCCATATGACCTGTGATCTCCGACAGAGGCCCCTCACCATCTTTATTGTCTCTGGGCTCGCTATGACCTGTGGTCACTGGGTCTTGTTTAATGGGGACATGTGTACAGAAGCCCTGCTTGTGATGAGCCAGAAAAGTGGACATGCAATGTTGATGAGACAACAGAAAGCGGAAATGATGAGGGGAAAGGCAGATGGTCAGTCCCAACAATAGCTCATGAGCTGGAGAGAGAGCATGGGCTTCAATGAGATGCTTGTCTTTCTATAATACCATCCACACATCAATAGACCACTGTGGGGCATCAGAATTAGAATATTAAAAAATATACAATTGTATATAAAGTTTAAAAAAAAATTTGAATACGAATCTGTTCACAGATAACAGTGGTAGTTATACAGTTAATAGACTTGAGGGAGAAAGCATCTGAGAACTGTTTTGCAGAAACTGTTCACACGTATATCATGTAAAACTAATTCACTCAAACTGAGTTTTTAACAAGTTTTTAACAAATGTTGAAGTGGATTTTAAACAACATTACACTCAAACATCACACTAGCGAATGGTCGAATTGGATTTTGTGGGGCCGCTGCCAAAATTGGCTGATATGCTTAAAAATACTTTTTTTTTGGCCAGTGTAAAGTGATCTGAATGTAGGCATGCCTCCTACATACCCCCATCTTTCCTTGCACAGTACAGGACTTTAAGACTTTCCCTTACCTCAGAACATCGGGGCTTTATAAAAATCGCTGATTAAACAAGACCTACATGGGATTCGGTGAATACCCATCCAAAAAGTGAAGCCTCTCTGTGTGGTCTCCTCTGCAGTAAAGGGACACGACAGGATTTGGCATAAAATCATGGGGGGCATTACATGCATCTGTACGTAGACCGCTGTTTCCAAACCTTTTACTTTAATACCACATGCACTATTACTGGAGCATACATTAACTTATATGGTTTTAGATATACAGAATACTGTGTAGATGTGAACACACACACACACAGACTTGTGTTTAACACATGGCTGGAGTTCATAGCCTCGCTCTGTGCCAAATTACTCAAGTAGGACAGAGAGAGTACCAAAGTCTCTTCACTCTGAAATGTTATCCCTTGTAGAGGATGAAGTCACTCATACATTCAAACACAGTCAAATCATCTCACTTGGACTGGCCAGCGCTTGTCTGTAGACATTTATGATGTTTCTTGACAGAAGATTCATCTTCATAGCATGTATTGCCACAGTATTGCTTTTGGAGTCAACACTTGTTCAATTGATGACAATCTTGGCTTTCTCACATGATTTCAATCAGGGACTAATTTATTTGGCATTTGGTTTTTATTTGGAGAGAGATACAGGCAGACAATGACATGCATCATTCATCTATGGCCAGTATGAAACATGGACCCCGTGGTAGCGTGCAGCTGATCTTTACGTATTGACAGCTTTCAGTACAGAGAGATAATGAATAAGGTGAGAGAATGCAGCAAAGCAGCAAAGGCCTCTGACTGGAATCAAACCATAGATGTTAATTTGTCTGTAATGCATTTTTTAAATAGCTAATAAATGACATGAAAGTTTAATAGAGAAATGCAAAGGGTTTCTCCATCAGAAAACAGTGAAACTTTAAATCACACTCTTTTAATATGCTTCTTACACTGCCTTTTTCAGTCTATAAAATACTTAGCCTCTCCTTGATCCTCAATGTGTGTGGTGGGGTGGTGGTGTGAGGAGTAGAGCTACTGTTTCAGAATTTAAAGAAAACACACTCCCTACTTGTGTACTTCCATCTAGGAAAGGTTTTTATGTTTGGTCCACCTGACATATTCGTTTTATTAAAGGCTAACATGGGATAGTGGAGGTGTGTGTGGGTGGTAAATGTAATAAGCCATCACTTAAAATAACAGATGGAAGCTTTTAAATAGCTTATTACAGGAGCATTGTAGAGTGTTGACGTTGTAAAACGAATAACAATTGGAATTTGGGGGGAAAAAAGGTTTCAACCTTGTCGTAATTAACTGAAGTGATATTTGGTTCTGTCTGCCGTCAGTTTTCAGTCACTGTGTCGGGCCTATTGCACCCTGTGCCCCCGTCAGTCTTAATCATAATAACTAGAGAAGAGAAGGGGCCAATTCACTGGACTGTAACTTTTCATCAGGGGAAACATTCAAAACGGGACGGAAGTAACTCAAAATAAATCAAATAAAAAGTAAAAAGTAGTACAATGGTCATAGAGGATGACTCTCTATCAATATTAGATCAATCAATACTGCAGGTCATACAACAATGAAAACATTATGATGAGAACCAGACAGATAAACAATAAGCATTGTGGCAATTGTAAATATATTGATTTCCGTCAGAACAGTTTCTGTGTAGCAGAAGTGAGCCATTAGTGATTTGAGAGTTGTTTTTTCTCTGTAATGGTCTTGCTCTGTATCTATGACCTGATCACTCCCTTACTCACTCAACTTAGCTTACTCAACACTTATTGTCATGGCAACGGTTGGCCCAATTTCATAGCAATGTGTTTACGTACTTGGGCAATGACCAAACGGGCGAAGAATAACTACAAAATCCCTCCAGTGTACCAATCATTTTTTTTTACTGTTTTCTTTTTTTTTGCTCTAAACTTTTCGGTAGGGAGGAATGAGACTGTGAGGCAGGGAAGTGAGTGAATGAGTGAAAATAGGTGGAAATGAGTGGGAGTCATGTCTTACCTTCAGAGTGTACTTGTGTAAGTCCCAGGTAACAAGTACAATATAAAACGGTGCAGAGCAATAGGGCTCTCCTGTGGGAAGAGAAGAAAGGACATTAGAAACAGGCAGTGCACACTTAGGTACTTTTTATGAATGTATCACATTCTAACAGATTTTTTTATTCATCATCAAATAATAGTAGATCAAATAATTCTGATGCAGAGATTTTGGGTTGCCAGGTTGGGTAAAAATCCTGGTGTTTAACCTTTCTGTTTGGTAAGAAATCATTTATAAATGATACCAATGTGTGGATCCAATAAATATGAATGGGTCTCACATGTTCTAATAACCATAAATATCAAAATAAGGTATTAATCAAGGGTTTCAACTAGCAACTTTAAATGTTGACAGGTCTTTTTAGGATTTGATTTTTGTAAAGGTGGTCAAACAGACCTACAGGTCAAAGGGATTTTTCAAATCGTAGGAACAAAAATATGTCTTTAATGCGTACATCAGCTCTATAAAGAAATTTTGAAAGTTCGTATTAACTACCAGTACTTAGAAGAACTTCCTGAACATCCTAAATTCTGCTTTGTTGAAGACAGAACTGCTGCTGTTACAAAAATGTATGGCATGTCTCTTAATAGACTACAAAAACAAGGACATAGACTGAGATTACAAAACAGACTTTTTCAGAGACATAAAGGAAACGAAAGTGATCAATGTGTTTGAATCCCACCAAAACACAGATTCAAGAAAAACACACGCTTTGCAACTGAACCACTGATATGAGAATAACAAATGTGAAGTGGATTCTGCAAAAGCACTTACAACTCAGTGCACTTCTTTCCAAAACACACACACACACACACACACACACACACACAGACACACAAAGCTTCACTTTGTGGTTTGTAAGGCATAAATACAGTGGTCTTATCCATCAACCCTCCTACCCAAAACCAACACACGCACACAACCATACAGACGAAACAAAAACTAAATGCTCTCTCTCAACACCCTCACCACATCCAGGTGTGCAGTAAAGCTAGAGGGGACTGATTGGCAAGTGGACTGAGCGCTCAGTGGGGGACCGAGATCTGGTGACAGGCAGGGGAGCCACTGTTTACCGCTGGAGGTCATCCAGACACACATGGTCACACACTAGTTTTGGGGGGGGGAGAAAATGTGTATAGCAGCTGTGGCTGGTGGGCCACAGGGAAGCGGTCGAGGCGGGCGAGGGACAAGGACACCATACACATTGACTAATGGTAACTTTTGTGCACAGACTCTTCTCTTCTGTTACAGATAATATTACTCCAAACAACCCCTAGGTCAATATGTGGTGAATATACACAATCAGAATGTTTGTACGTATGTAAGTGTATGTGCGTGAGATGGTGTGCTTATACTGTATGTGTTTTTGTGGCATCTATCTCCTGCTCTTCTAGCTCCTTGTCACCAATAAAGCTAAAGCACATTCGACCCAATATACAGCTGGCTATGGTTCCTCAGGATGTGTGTGTCTATGAGCCTGTTTGAGTGTGTGTGTGTGTGTGTGTGTGTGTGTGTGTAGCTCCCAGACGTTCCCAGCTGGTTACAGCCCCAGTCAGTTTATTATCAGCTGAGGAGAGATCCGCTTTCTGAAAATGAGTCATGAATGCTGAGATTTTTTTTTACCGCAGCAAATAACACTCATTCTGTCCCTCAAGCTGTTTACATGTGTGGAAGCTGGATCAAGTTTCCTGGGCAACAGCGCAGATTTCTTTGGCTTTTCAAATTAAAAAATTTAGAATAGCTTCTTCAGATTTTCATTAGGAAGTGTGTGTGACAGGGTATATGTTGAAGGAGGTTGCACGAGGTGGATTTGGGCACAGAGGACATTTAAATCAGTAAGGCTGCCATGTGTAACTAAACATGTCTGGTATGGTTTTCATACAAGCAACAGTGAGCTACATGACACAACTCCCAGAGGGAATTCTCAATGAGTGGACAAAATACAGGCCAGATGAACAATGCTTCTTCCTGAGTCATGCATTAAACCTGAGAGTCAAACCTAGATATTGAGTCGCTGAACTCACATTTCAAAGATGGGAGGTGCTGACACCATCTTTCTCTCCACACCAGCTCGTCTTTACTATGATGAGCAATCACGTCTAATTTACCATGAAAAAGTAATTTAACAGTCAATAGTGGAAAGATGCCATTTGTGTGACTGAGCAGATGGAGAGAGGGGGTCAGAATATGTTTGTAATAATCAAGGAATTTCACTCCTCATATTGTGTAAGTAGCTAAACATGTGCCTCATTATATGGTCTAATCCAAAGATTATCAATGGCATGTTTCCACCAGGCAGCTCTACCTCCCTTTTATACTTCTTTCTAAATCATCAACCCACCCCAAGATGTTTCCACCATCACCGTCTTTATCTTTCCGCAACAACAAGACTGCATCATCCGTGTCTAAACTCTGAGTCTAACCTCTCGACCCCAACAACACCATCGTCCACTCTCCAAACACACACACACGCACACACACACACACACACACACACACACACACACACACACACACACACACACACACACACACACACACACACACACACACACACACACACACACACACACACACACACACACACTCACACACACACACACTCACTCAAAACAGCATCTGTCTGTCTGAGGTGGGGAAGAAGCCACTGAGGGGCCAGTGTAGCCACTGAGGGGCCAGTGTAGTTTTTTTCCGCAAGCTTGGACTTTATTCACTGATTCCCCTGAAAGGATTTCCCAAAGGTGATCCTTCTCTGCCCCCAGAGCGCAGAAACACACACACACACACACACACACCACACACACACCACACACACACACACACACAGTGGAAAATTCCTAGTGATGAACGGACAGTTTCCCTGCAATCAAGTAATCTCTCACTTAAAATAGTTTATGACTAATTTCTTTTTATCATGTAGCCTTTGTCAGAAGTATTCGGGTTTGAAATGAGATGAAAGTTGTGAAATTGTATATGACTCATTATGATACATCGCAAAACTTGGATTTACTACAAGTGATTGTGTTTATTATTATAAGCAAAACTTTTGTTATAAGAACAACAGTGACTATCTCACAAAGTGTCAACATATCACATCTAAAAATAAAAAAAGCAGAATGTGTAGTTGCTGTAAAAACTTTTAAAGGATTAAAAGCATTGAACAGAAATACCTGCGTGTAAAAAAAACAGGCGTCTGACATGGAGGGCGACACCAAGTGGACATAAGGCGAATCGCATCGCAGGTAGACGGTCGTTTATCTCAACTCATATACATGTGAATGATGAATGATGTAGATATACCACTTGCGATCCAAGGCTAGATTTGTCAGGAAATAAACCCTCTAAAGCCATTCTGATATTTATTTTCGAATGACAGATGTTTCTTTGGAACATGCAGGGAGGTGATCAACTGATGCCATTTGTAAAACTTTATTAATAGAAAAACCAGGTCAAATGTCTCCCACTTTCAAGAAGACTATGCCCAACTATCTCTGCCACTATCTGAACTAGATGTTTACAGCGCAATAAAGCCAAATATTAATGAAATGTTAGAATTGCATACGAATGAATGACTCGTGTACGTCAATTGTGCAACAGCTGGCTGCTGCTGTAGCCAACCCAGCACCAAGCTCAATATACTGCAACGGCCCGATGAGTTTTTCACTGTCTGTGAAAATCTATGCTGTAAACACTTGCATACATCTGGACTTTATGAACCAGAGCAGTAAAACTCGCAGGTGTTTACTTAAATGCATCGATAAGTGGTTGTTTTCAGGGAGTGCAGCCTGTTGAATAAGCTGATGTCATTTCCTTAACCTTCCTAATAATAATTATAGTCTTTTCTTTGAAGATAGTAATCTCATCCTTCCTTTTAAAACAATCATTTTCAGTGCGTTAAAGCGGCTGCGTAAGCAGGAAAACATGGCAAGCATCCTCACAAAGTGATGGCTGATAAACCTCTAATTAAAGTTTATAGATCCGAATAAATGTCTGATGTTTTGCTCGCTCTACCACATGAGTCCGTTCCTTAAACACTGTTTAGCAAAACATCTACATGCAACCATTGAATAAGTATTTATGGAAAATACATTCAGAACAATTGAATGCACAAATCACGATCACCTAATTAGTATGCTTTGTCTCTTTTTACAGTTCCATTAACATGAACATTTGATGAGGGGCGGATTACAAACTTTGGATACATTGACCCATTTTGGGAAAATCACGCTTAATGTCGTTCCATTAGACAAATGGTGACAAATGCATGGTCTAAACAGAGCCCATACAAAAGCCTCAGTGGTCCCCAGTGGACATCACTCCTGGACCACAGCCAGCCGGCACATCACAGCTTTACGCACACGGAGCGCAACAGTTCCCTGGTTTGTAACTCAGTCCGTGTCAGTGCGCGCTCACAGCTCAGCTCTCCGCAACATCCTCTCATCAGAGTTAACGCTGAAAGAAAATGTATGAGAAGCAAATGTTCACTTACTTTGTGTCTAGATGAGAGGTTCTGCAATCTCTCCTTCGGGTGCCTAAATTCATTTGTATTCATTTGTCCCGGCAGTCAAAAACCTGATCCGTTAATCACAGCGTGACTCCTTTGCGAGGGGGGCAGCAGAAGGCACCGGTCGCCGTTTTACGCATTTGACAAGCTGGAGATGAACTTCCAGAGGACAGAACTCACGTTGAAGTGCCTGTCAAGCCCGACATAAATTCCTCTTGGCACTGGCAGGCCGCTCTGATAGAGAGTTTTCCTGCGCGCTTGTCTGTCGATATTCCCCTGTGCTTCATTCATTTATGCCGATCCAGATCGAGGGCCGCGCAGCCGGAGAGAAAGCTGGGTCCTTCAGGAGGGGGGTTACGGAGTCAGGAGCGCAGGACTCATCCCTTTCCTTTTTAAATAGGCTTTCTGCGGGTAAAGCGATGGCAGAGCGCACCGCGCGGCCAGGTGTCAAGTTACAGACCCAGCGGTTGTGGCGAGCAACTACACGCCTACTCCAGGGGGGTGGCCACATGGATCCGACCCGGAGCCCCATGCACTGGAGAGGCAAATGAATGAACCCCGGTGACACCCGTGCACAGAGTTTTGAGAATTGATCAGCAGAAGAGAGAATCTAACTTTTGCAAGTCAATATCAGCTCCTCTTTGGAAATAGAAATGTGAGAAATATGAGAAAAGGCTTACAGATATTGACTGTATTCATAAATAGCTGTGAGATGTGTGAGAGTGCATCAGCAAAACATAGACTTTTTAAAATTGCTTTTATCCCACCTTTGAGGCAAATGGTGGACTGAAGCAGTCACACATATGGTTTTCAAGTTTTATTGACCACTCAAAGTACTTTACAGTAGAGGTTGCATTCACCCAATCACAAACACATTCATAAAGCACTTTTTCCATCATTTGGCTATTCATAGATCTTGGATCTGTGGTTCAGTATCTTGCCCAAACACACTTCGAACTGCAGTTTGGAGGATCCAGGGATGGAACCTCGGATCTTAGTGGCCGACCCTCTCCATCTCCTGAGCTCCCTCCCTGAGCCTCCACCCACATATATTGTAATTTTATGGGTTATCTCTCTCTTATTTGGTCAGGCACACAAGAACCTTGTCATAACGTGGTTTAAACACAGTGCAGAAACCAGCTCATACAGACATCAGTTTTGCCCACTGTGTCGGACACGTGTTAATGGAGACACGGAGAGTGAGCCGCACATGGATCAGCCCCCATTGCCTTAAGAGGGTTCATGGCCCGGTGCAGGGTGAGGCCTACCTACCAAAGACCTCCGTAGAGACACTATAGCCAGTAACTGCCACCTGACATCTTTTTGAGTTTTTCATTAACATGTACACTACACAGGGTGATGAGACAACTTGTGCTTCTCTCAGGAAGTAGATACATGAGGACTTCTTCAACAGTAGAAAGTGTTTCACAGCAACTGCACTGTGGGTTATTATCCACAGTGAGCAGCATACTGATGCCGCAGAGATATGTTGTTGCTGAGGTTTGTTTAGCTTTGACTAGTGGTCTGAATAGTGTTAGTGAACGTGTCCTTTAACTGACAGGGTAAATGAATGAAAGAGTAAATGAACAGCACTCCCCCCTCAGCCAAAGTAACAGCCCTGAGCATTTTAGAGAAACACACACTTGCCTATCAGATAAAGAATTTGTTTAGACTGTTATTAAATCAATTTGAGGTGAATGCTTGTATAGTTTCTAAAGTCAGATTTTATCACTTTAAAACCACCTTAAACTCACTATATATATATATATATATATATGAGTATAGCCGAACACAGTACGACAGGTATTTAGACAAACTGCTTGTTGACATGACGGCTGCTCACAGTAAACTACTGGCTGAGGAGGAAGGATGCTGGTGACTTGGGTCCATCCGAGCTCTCTCTTTGAGCCGACTGACAAGAGGCCTTGAGTGCTGAAAGGTCGTCTTGAATGACACAGTGTCAGGGTGGGGAACGATTGCTACGCCGATCTCTCTGTACTTCAGCTCGAGGCCGTTGGTCAGCCGGCCTCAGGGGTGGGTGCTAATGGACACAAGTCATTAACGTCCTCTTTACGTCCCCTTCACACACTCTGTCCCTTGTGTTCTAGCGCCGGGTGCCACCCGACCCTCCCATGTACTTCCAATGAGCCACAGCGACTCTGCCCCCAACTTGCAAATTACAAACTCTGCGCTTGCGAGCGTGCTCACTGCCACCCCTTAAAGCTGCTTAATTATGGTCATTGGCACCACGTCTGAAAGCTCCCTTTATCCCCCCCCACGCTCCAGAAATAGGCCCTGCTGAAGCACACAGGCAGCCCAGATCAAACGCTCCCCATAGGGAAGGGGTCATTACTGGTACTCAGGGCGGACACAGCCCAATGGGTGCCGGGCCACGCCTTGAGCCCAAATTGCAGCCTGGCCCTAGCGAGAACACAAGACTGCTCTTTGATGCACGGCAAGAGTAATACAGCAACACAGGCTGTTTGCGTATCAGTGTTTACAGTGAGCTGTGAACTGTACATACACATAAACAACCAATAAAGTGTTTTGCAGAGTGAAATGTAAGAAAATTTATTGCTTTTCGTTTGGTGTTCACATATTTCTTATGATTTACATTCATCGGTTGATGTGATTTCACTGCTGTTAGTTGCATGTTTTGATTAGTTTCAGGGGGACAAAGCTCTTTATTCGTTAAATGATCATGGATAAAAGTTAAACTATGTAAAAACACTGGGAACTATAAAACATTCACGATTTAAAATATCTAAGGAAAGATACTAGCTAAATAAGTAATACAGTGGTGTTTCCAGAGCATGTGAAGACATGAAATAACCTCAAGTCACTCAACAAATAAATAGGTAGTAAAGACAGTCACCTCTGTGTAGGTGTGTTTTCATGCTGGGCAGTGGCAGAGGTTACGGAGGTGGTGGCGGTGAACCAGACAGTGCTGTCTCTCTCAGCTCCAGTGCACACAAGAAGACTGTTCATACCAGGAATGTGTGTTGGTGTGTGTGTGTGTGTGTGTGTGTGTGTGTGAATGCACAGGAGCACGTGTGTGTATATGTGGAGCGTCTCAGTGGTTTGTGTTTTTCCCTTTACAGGTGGTTCTGTCAACTTGTTTGTGTTCCCGGCTCTGTCTCCCTCCTGTGTGTAGGGATGGTTTTCGTGATGCCCTGGGAGGTGGAAAGTGGTCAAACAGATTTGCGTCTGCTGTTTCTGTCGCTCTCTCATTCCCATTTCGGAGCCTTTCTCCCTCTATTTCTGTTTGTCTTTAATTTCTGATTGTTCGTTATCTTCTTTACTTTTGTCCCGTTTCCTTTTCTCTCTTCCCTTTGTGCGTCTTTCTCTGTCGCCCTCTCAGTCCTTCACCACAAGCATTTCCAGCGCTGGCTCACCAGAGTAGACAACCACCCCGAAAACAGTGCCACAACCATAATGAGTATGTTGGGTTCTCATAATAATGCCAGAATAACCTACAGGGGGGTGGCAGGCTCACGGACCTGGCTAACACCACACAGACCTTCACTTGTTTAAGAGTCAAATATGGAGCTGAGTTTCCGCCATGTGCTGTTTTTAGTTTGATTTCTGCAATGTTTGCTATTTTCTTACTGTATTTATGTGTTCAAGGTTGAGAGTTGGAAAGCTGCTCAACTGCTGTAAATGTACTGTAACTGTGACTGTACACAAATTATTAAAAGGGAAGGAGGGTGGTTCAGAAAGGGGAGGGCTTTGTTTTTTTTTCCTTTGGCTGAAGGGAGGGATCAGAAATCCTTTTTCTTTCTTTTTTACTGTTCTAGCAGCTCTCCTTTTTACCTTATTATTCATCTTAACATAAAAATGTGTCATGTCAAGTGACAATGACAACTTAAAATAAAAAATGGTTAAAATTAAAGCTGCTTTTAGAGATGGCCTGAACTCCAGAAATACCTCTGCAGTTTCTCCAAAGGTGTGATGTAACAATGCAAGTAAGAGCCTCCTGAGTTTCTGCAGACTTTCTCAACGTTTTCGCCTACTACTATAAAGTCTGTATAAAGTCTGGAGAAGACGATGTGAGAAGACAGCAGGGGTTCCTCTATAGGATTCACCGCAAGCATGTGATGGGGGGTTGATGCAAAAATGTAAAACACAAAAAGAAAATCTTATAGTGGAGATAGGAGGTGAAGCTGTTGTTGATGTGCTGTAAACACAATCACATTATCTCTGCTTCAGAATTATTACTTGAAAAAAACACTTGGAAAACAGAGTTACAAAGAAATAAATAGATGATGCAAGTAGACACAATCCAAAGCATAAAATGTAGCTAAGTAAACCAAATGTAAGATAAAATGCTATGAATATTTTATATATAATAACTAATACAATAACAGACTTTATTGGCCACTGACGGGCAGCATTGACATCTTTGTAGATGCAGCTGATATTGACACTATAGCTCATTTTACACAGCCTGTTGAAGATGGTGATGTTGTGGCCTTATTCTGACTAGCTGTTCTGTATAAAATGTGTGAACACAAAATTGTTGTTCCAACTTTCTTTTGGCAGCAGACATCGTCACAGTGCAGAATCAGTGTCTGCTTAGAAGGGAGAGCTGGCATGGTGGGCATGCTGGATAAAATCAGACACTGGGGCAGCAGCATGCCAGGTTGTTTGGTTCACCGTAAACATGCAAAGGCGGCATAAGGAGGAGTCTTCTTGATGGAAACATGGCAGGATCGCTGTATACAAATGGCTTACGAGAGCAGTGAGAGTGAACCAGGTTGTGGGTCGGACACTTAAACAATGAGCTACCCTCTCACATTGCTACTCTGCTACTCCGCTGCTGTTCACTCACATCCGATAACACCAACTAGCGGTAGGCTTTAATTAGTGCGGCAGAACGTACCATCTTGTCCTAGCTTCTCAAATGGGAAAGCGTTTGTTTAAAAAGACATAGAGGTAATGATGTCTGATCTACTGAGCAGGCGACATGGCTTTCATAGTACTGCTATACAGGCCAGTAGCCAGTCAGATTTACCTTTAGCCCCAGCGTACCTTCAAGTTGGGTCTGTATCATTGATGACAAGGCCAAAACACTGGATGATGCTCAGGTGCTAAGGGAAGTTATTTCCCTAACATATGGCCACTAACACCTGCTAATCTACTGGTAGTTGGTAACCCAAATTGTGCAGACGACTTTCAAAAGTACAAGGGTCTAGTCACCATCTACTCCTATATTCTAAATGGCCACTTTAAATTATCTGTGCTCTTTTACTGGTAAAACCATTTGTACCAATTCAACTGTCTTGCTTTGCTTTGAAAAATTGTGAAGGACTTTTAGCTGAATATTTTGTTCATTTAAGTTCCAATTATGGTAAAATAACGCTGGGGAAAGTCTTGCTAGCCCAAACTTATCATCCCCATCCCCCAACCCTGATGATTTCTGCAAAGTCCTGTACCCTGGCCTGCAACAGAAATATTTTGAAATATGTAAAAGTGGGGCAGAAGAATCTGGGGCAGTATAGATTCTGCCTCTCTTCATTCCTGACACATATTTTGGCATCATCGGGTATTGACACAGGACCAACTTGGCACCATCAGAAAGGAGCAACGCACTAGGAAGTTAGTCCACACCTGTGTGAGTATGAGCATAAAAGACATACTGTATATACTGTAAGTGTGTGCACAGGGTCTTAGATGTGTATGTGAGAGAGAGGCTGGCCGGATCGGGCGCTGTGAAATTCCACCTTTCGTGCTCCTCCCTCCATAAGAACTGGACTTCGACAGCATGTACACCAGGAGAGACCCATTCATTTTTAATTCCAACCGAGTTCTTATTCAATACACTGTATAATGAAATCCCACCTCGTGTGCAATGCATTTCCTGATTAAATCCAACCTCAATTTCCGATTCAGTGCTCATCATGTGTCAAACCGAGTCGAAATTCATTCTTTTTCTGGACACAGGGCTCTGTATTGGATTTGGTCAGGGCCACCAGAGACCAGGGGAGCCTAAGTGGAAACAGCAGGGCCTAGTGAAACCTGCTCTCTCTGGCATAAAATCAGTATCCAGATTCCAATGATGCCTTCTGTAAAAGGACTTCATTATGCTCTCAGAATATGGACTAGACAAATATTTGGCTTGGTCATTATGATGCTGTATCCACTCCCCCCACGGAACCAGGTCCTACACCAGGCTCAGTGTTTCTGCATCCCAGAGATGTCGCACCTCCCCCCATCAGCGTCACTCTGTCTCCTTCCTGATACAAGCCAAATGGGAAAAAAGGAAAAAAAGTAAATTTAAACTTATTTTAACCAAAGATGTTTGTTGTCCTTTTATGTAGCTCTAGTCTTGATTCCGTATTGTTTTGGCTTCATTTTTGTGCAGTGGGAGGAAGAGGAGATGGGTCATCAACTTTACATTCATTCTATTGAGTCCACTTTTTTGGTTCGAATTTAAATATCTCAACAACTATACAGATGGTTTGCTAGGAAGATTTATAGTGATATTCTGGATCCCAAATGGTAAATCCCCTTTCCACTAGGCTGCAATATGTAGCATCTTAGAGGCTATACAAAGATGGATGACATGACAGCTGGGTGGCAGCACACATATCGGGGATATTTAACTTTTTTCTTCTTTTTCTTCTTGCTGTTTTTGAGCACATTGCGAGGAGCCAGAGAGGTGTGGTCCATCTTTACATACAGTCCAATTATACATGTTTCTAAGTGCAGCTTGCATGTGATCGACCTGACTCTGTTCTGCCTGCCTGTCATGTTGGTTTTCCGCGGTTAACATAGAGTGAGTGTCCACAAAATGCATGCATGCATATTTGAATGCATTATGAATGTGTTTCTAAAATGTGTTATGCCTCAAGGTGTGGGCAAGCAGAACAGCATCAGAGCAGGTTTCTATCCTGGCACCTGCCTTAGTGCCTGGCGCGTGCCTGCTTACCCTCTCTGTTGAATAATGTAACAGGTAAAAGGTCAAACTAAAGATTCAATGCAGAAGTACAAATAAAGTTAATTTATGAGGCTTGATATGTTGATGCTATCTTCAGTAAAAGAGTCTGATTCAACCTCTGGACTAAATTCAGGCTGACATGAATGTAGCTACTGATCCAACTCAAAGTTTTACCCGAGTCAGAAGACGACAACTGTGGTGATCTAGACAACCATCGTGATGGGAGACACTTCATCATCCATCCATTATCTAAACCACTGATGATTTGAGAGGCTCTTCAGAGGAGGCAGCACCTGCGACCGGCTCAGTTTGAATAGATCTGCGCTTCTTCTTCTTTTTGAGCTTGATCTTGAAAATGATTGGCTCCTTTCCACCATAACCCTGGTAGATTTCACTCTTTTTCTCCTCCTGCAGGGGATCGATATTCGGGTCAGTCTGGTTGTGTCTCCTCCTCAGGGCTCTGGATGGATGAAGCATCATTCCACCTGTGGCTGCTCTTCAGAGGAAGCAGCACCAGCGACCGGCAGTTAGATGAGCGTAGTAATTATATACACTCTCAGATGGTTGTGTTAGTGGATATTATCTGACTCACTGTTGCCACAGTAACTGTAGGAAATAACACAATGTTCTTAGAGTCAGCGTTCATGGGGCAGTGAGACAGTGTGACCCTGTGTCCTGTCCACACCACTGAGATTACCTTCACTGGACAGTGACCTAAGATATTATCACAAGTGTGGCCAGGCTGCATCTTAAAGAGACTCTTACTTGGAGACTGGACTCTCTACAAGGTAAAATGTGGCCTATCTTTGGCTTTGCATTAATGACATCACTCATTCATTTATTTTGAAATCACCTGATGATTTTATGTGCTGTAGAACCATCCCAGGTGTGTGATGGGGCTTATTTGGGCAGATGTTAAGATTTGTCATGTCCAGCAGAGCACAGAGGCCAAGACTCATGTAGGTGATTGGCAGCTCTGTGACTCTGCTGCTTGTCTTAAAGCCCCTTTGCCTCTACCCTCTCCATCTCTCTTATTCCTTCTACTGCTCGGTTCTCCTTCACTACTTCTGTGACCCTGCCTCTACCTCCCGCCACTCATATGCCACAGGAGGAAGCCAAGTTTGTGAGGGAAGAGAGGGGAACTTATTCTTTCTTTAAGTCCACCAAAACTCCCTCTGCAAAAGCCCTCAGGGTTATATAATAAACATTTCATTTCCTCTGGCCAGCAATAGGAAAGGCTTATATGATGTAAAAGAGCAGAAATAGCAACTGAAAAAATGCTTGTCATTCTGTATTTGACGGGCCGGGCTCATTCCTCTGGTTAAAGAGCCAGATCACTGAAAACTCTTCTCTATGAAGGACATTTAGTTATTTCAGAAGCTGCTTTAAAAAAATGCTGTTTATTCAAAAAGACTTAATGAACGAAAGATGGAGTGTTGCATTTTTCCCTCGTCTCATCATTTAAAATAAATGATGACAATTAAAAAAACGTACAGTGTTGTGACAGTACATTTACGATTCAAAGCAGCATCAAAACTAACTTGATATCACTTCTTTTTAAGTTTTGAAGTCAATTACAGTTACTTAAATTACAAATATTCCAAAATTGAATATACCTCCCTTTAACATTTTTCCCTGAATACAACATTTTACAAACTGTTATTCTATGTTATTCAAATATTACATGTTATTCAAATATTACATGTTATTACGGACTTAGATGTTGCCAGTATTTGAATCTGAACCTCTGTGCAGAGCAAAGCCAAGCCACACGTCCCACTGTGGTGGGGATAAAGACCACACAGATTTTTTTAATCCATCCTTTTTGAAGCAAAAACTCAGAGCACTTTGAAGTAGTTGGTGAGAGAAACCTTGCCCCTTGCTTTTTCCCATTCATCCTCCATCATCTTGTCACCGAGATCCTCCCCCTGTGCAGCTTAAGAAATATTAAGGAAGCCACCCCAACCCATAAACATGACTCTCGCTGAACTTAATGATCCTAAATTGTAACTTTGGTGCATACATAAAAATAGCGAGAATATGTTCCCATAAAAATCAAAGCTGTGTGGCTGGTAGTGATTGAGTTGGAAGCCAGAAAAAAATATGGAAAAGAGTAGTACAAAGCCTCCTTGTAGACTATAGTGATTTAGTTTTTTTCTCACTTTGAAATGTTCAATTGACAACAGTTGTAAATGGGGTAGCCTGAGGCGAGGTGTCAGTATGTTGTGTGAATTAACTCTGACACTACATGTAGAACAAACATAGGAGGACGGCATGTGTGCTGTTGACTGTTATTCAGTCAATATAGTAGTACAGCTCTAACTAGAGTGCATACCTCTGCCAAAGCTCAACAGTCCCCTTCAATTCATCCAAGCTGCACCAAATTGCACTCACTTACAGAAATCAGTCTTCTAAATGGGCCTGATTTTTAGAAATGAAGATGCATGAATTATTCCCAGGGAAGTCAACAAAATTGTCAAAAGATTTCCTGTCGAGCAATGTTAAAGAAAGTTCGCTCCTTGATTCTGATCTGTAATTTTACTTTGACTAGTTAAATGCCTTCTTCCCTGACCCATACCGTGTCCTTCCACCAAGTTTTTTGGAAATCCGTTAAGTAATTTTTGCGCAATGTTGCTTACAAACAAACATAGAAACGGACAGGGGTGAAAACATAACCTCCCTGGCAGAGGTAACAAAGCACATGGGACTGCAGTGGCTAGACTAACACTGGGATCTTTTTATCTCCTAGTGCAAGACTGCCTATTATTCCAACAGATTGTTATAGCCAATAAATTACCATCCACCCTAGCCAAAATAAATGCCAGTAATGATAATACTTAGGTTTATACCGGCAGTGTATTTGGGGATGGCTGGAGGATAAGGCAACTAGAATGGTCCTTATTTTCTTCTGGACAAATAAGCATTCATTGCTGCCTTTACCCCATCATTCTCAGTTTCTAATCTGAGCGCAGAACAGTGCCCTGCATTTTTTTCTGCCATTCTCTTTTTGAATTATAAAGTCTCAATGTCTCTGGATTACAACATCGTTTTAGCCATGAACAGCATGGTTGTAGGGATAGACATTTTTGCCTGTTGGCTGGTACAGCTTGAAATATAGAATTAATTCAGTCATTTACGTCATTATATGCCATCTTTACCCTCAAATTGTTAATATTATTCAATTGTTCAATTGTCTACTTATTCTGTAGACTCTTATTTCAGGTCCTCATTTTACTTACTGGGTTTTATTTCCCTCATATTTACTTTTTTATGTTCATTGTAAGTTTTCAGCAGCTGAAAAAAGCCTACTTTGTTGACCCTCTGACATTTTCTCGTGCGTGTCACTGTTTGTTTTCACTGATTCAGAGGCACATAATAGTGTAGCAGCTTGAAATAGTTTCCAGAGGATGCATCATCATAACTGCTGTGACTTTTCCTCCAGCGCCACCAGTAGGTTGATACTTTTGGATCACAGTGAAATTTCATAACAGAGGAACAGATTGGATGAAATTTGTCATTGATATTCGTGTTCTCTCCATGAACCCTGGTCATGTTTACCCTCTTTTCCTCCCTCTAGGTAAAACTTTTTGGCGTTAGGTGGAATATCTTGACAACTATTTGTGACAGTTGCATGGTTCTAATGACTATGAGATCATATAAATGATAAAGATACAGCAGGACACCAACTTTAGCAGAGACTAAAGGTGGTGAAATGAACGCTGTTGGACACGAGGATGACAAACATGTTGAGTTAATCAAAAATACCACAACTGTACTCATTTGTAGTGGATGTTTTCCTACTTTTTTGTAGTTCAAATGGTACCTGTTCCAAATATTTCATCATCCAATGCTTGATATCAAATAACTAATGTCAATACCCATTTTTCTTCCAGCTCAAAACACATTATTATGATGTAAATTACACAAATGCTCTTTGTGTAAGCCTGTAGTCATCAAATTTAATCTGCATCATTTTCTTCCTGTAAAACACAGTTGAATGTTTTTATGACTCAATAAGTGTTGGAATCTGGAAATGATCATTTTTTAAACTCTCAGGATTACAACAGATGCTGAGAGCTCAGTGGTGAGGACACCAACAAAAGATTTGGGAAATAATTACAGCACAGTATGAATAACTGCCTTTCTGAAAAAAAAACTGCTTGTTTCATAACATCACAGTAATTTGATCGCATATTTCCACTGTCTTACTTTACATTGTTTTCACTGTGTGTTTCTGCTGCTTTCCACTTTCAGTGAATGTCAGTGCATCGGCTTTAAAGAGACCTTTATAATGTATAATGATTTACCTGACTATGTGGATTTAAGTCTATTACACCAAGTGTCCGATCTAGATAGTAATTTATTGGCTATTAGTCTACTTTTTACTGGTCTTAATAAGTATGGTCACAGAAATGTCTTAACAATTTTGCATGGCATCCTTTACTATTTCCAGGGTAGTTGTGGCTAATGGGTCAGAGCGGTCGTCATCCAACCAGAATGTGGCCGGTTCCATCCCAGTCTTCCCCATGCCGAAGTGTCTTTGGGCCAAATACAAAACCAGAAATTGCTGGAAAGTGCTGCACATGAATCCAATGTATGAATGTGTGTGTGACTGTGTGAATGTAAAACTACTGTAAAGTGCTTTGAGTGGTGATCAGGACTAGAAAAGTGCTACATAAATACAGACCATTCCCTAGTTTATACTCTCATTTTCGGGCATACTAAAACCAGAAGGGCGCTTGGAGAGCACACAACTCCCCGATGGCTGATTGGTCAATATATTTCTTGAGAAAATCATGCACATTCCTGGATCTGAATCTGGATCCAGACTTTTAATGTGTACGTCCTTAGGTTTACCCCCGAACAGTGCTTCATGGAAATCAGTTCAGTTGTGTTAGAGTGATTGTGCTTAAAAGACAAGCAGACGGACAAGCAGACAGACAGACACAGCGATGAAAACCTAATAAGATAAATATGTGCTATTGTAATCTCAGGAGAAAATGGCCGATTTAAGCGTGTGGATTTTAACACTGGTTCAGACAGAGCTGTATACACTTTGGTCACGTTATAACAGGACAGGGCAGAAATTATCACACTGACAGACACATACTTCAAGTAATCTCGGTTTCTGGAATGGAGGCTTTCCTGTGAGTCACATTTTTGGAGATGAAAATCCAAGATTTCCCTGTCGCTCAGCTGAACTGCTAAGATTAAAATGTATTCCTCTCCTGTCTTGCACAGAAGAACTTCAAACATACAAGGGATATTCAACATCTCGTACTATATTCTTTAGAAATTGATTGATTTAAATTCCAGAGTCTTAAATGAGGGTCCCCAAGAGAATCCTTTATATTCCACGTTTTCTAACCCAGATGTTCACAGTCTATAAGGCGGTGTCTAACCTCCTGATCTCTGGCAGGCTTGTCTAACCTCTGGGATATTTCAAGACATGGCATCAGCTCTCACTGTGATCTTCTATGCGGTGGACATATACAATCTACAGTTACAGACTGGATTGGTCTTAATGGACAGAAAGTGTCCACACTGATGACAGACAGTGTCACTCGCGTGCAAACAAACAATCTGTCAGGGCTCTTGATTTCCTATGTGGTGGACTGGACTCCCACTGTACACTGAACCATGTTAATCCTCGGCTCTGGCGCATATGAGCGACTGTCGCTGGAGGGACTTACACTTACATTGAATACAGTCTCTATTTGCCTGTGTTGTTTCTGTGGAAGGGAGGGAGCTGTGAGAGAGACACTCCGGTGCCGTTTCCAGTGGCAGTCAATGTATGTCGGCCCTGTCGGAGTGCAGGAGGCTGTGAAACGCTCCGAGCTCCTTGCGTGTGCGAATAAACACCCTCTTTTGGTCTGGGGCCCCTCCAAGGGTCAACACTCTGTTACATCACAAAAGCTGGATTCATGGTTAGTTGCTCCAAGGTCTAAAAGAGGAGGAGAAGAAGGGGCACAGTGCTGCCTCTCTTTGTCACTGCTACAGGTCTCTCTTATGCAGCTATCTCCTCGGCCCCTCTAATCTCTCGCACACTTCCTTTCTAATTTGACGTCTTTCATTTTAGAATGCTCCCTCCTTCATTCAAACCAATTATGTTGATTGTCTCTTGCTCCACCTTCCCTGTCTTTCATTTTTAGCACACTCTTTCACTGTTTTCCCTCTGACCTCAATTTTTTCCTGGATCCAGGTAAATGGAGGCTCTAAGAGAGACTTTAGTGACTGCGGCCACAACTGCCCACGCCACGACTTAAAATGCACAAACACCCTTGAGTCAAGGGGGAAATGCAGGAATAAGGTGTTTTTTTTGTTAAGCCAACAAACCAGCAGCATCACAACCAGAGCTCTCAGATTTAGAAATGAGGGTTGGAAGCAGTCGAACGTTTTATTCAGGAAAATAGCAGTGTGCTAAATATTTAAACAAAGATTTTGTAAGTGTATATCTCTCTAATATTCCTAAACATACATTAGATTAGGCTAATATATGCATCTACATCTTGAGATGTGATTCCATACAGGAACAATGCTACCTCTGGTGGTTAAATGTGCACAATGCATCCTGCAGAAACAGCTCATTCATTAAACTTCTGCATAAAAAAAAGAGGATTTGTGAAACATAAGACACAAAGGTGATTTCCTCAATTATTTGAGCTGGCTGTATATGATTGTAAAAACAGAGAGCAACAATATATATTATTTCCACAACAAGAAGCAACTAAACAAATGCAATCCCATAATCCCCCTGTACATTGAGAGGGCTTGTTACTGAGAGTCTAATAGTCAAGAGACAGGGAGAAAATTAGTAGCTTGCTCCAGCTATATTTTTCTTTGAGCATATACAATAATTAACTTTATATATATGTTCCCAAACCCATTGCTTAGCCTTCCCCAGCTGTATATTTTTGGTGCCAGCAACCAGTAAGGCCACTGTCATTTCCCAACAAGGATTTAGTCTTACGCAGCCTTGTCTCATATAAAGCCTCTTGGGTTTAACCGCCACACTTGTCCCAGTAAACCAAACCTTAATCACAGGCTTGTCTAAAGCGGGAGTCTGTAAAATGCTTCTGGGCACTTCTACAGTACTTGTCTACGTCTATTTCCTGTATTTTTCTGCTCTGAGTTTATGCACATTTTTCTTTTATATTCCTGGATTTTGCTTCCGGTTATGGGACAAAATGTTTTTTCAACTATAAAAAAATGGCACTGGTACATTTGTCCAGTTCTGTTTCTGGTTCCAGCAACTGAAATAGACGATTCTCTCGCAGGCAGGCAGGATGTAAGTTCGACTGAATTCCCGGTGGGGCCCTGTTTTCTTTTTTTTCTCGCTCTTTTTTTTATTTTGAATGGAGCCTTTCTACAAAACTCATTAATATCATAGTACAGTCACACCTATATCCACTCGCTGAACTTCCTGCAGAAATCCAAACAGGTCGGAAAGAGACAGATGGACTTTTGAGAATTCCCCATGTTTACCTCCCGGTAGAACAGCAGGCCTGTGTAGAGCCAGGGTTCTGCCTTATGAGGGGCACTCACTGAGGCATCACTGAGACCCGTTTCACAGAAAACATCCATCAAAAGGCTTCATTTAACTGGAGATGAAAGGTGAGCCTTTTAACTCCTTCCTCTACCCTAAGCCCGGCCTGTTGACTCTCTCATCATGTTTACGTTCCGATGCACAAACATCGAAAGCACCTTCTGCGTATGTGGTTCCTTCCTCCACATGATTAGTGATAGTCGGCATAAAGTCCTCATATTATCTACATGATGAAAAAATACAGCCCCCTCACTGGATCAAATGCTCGCTCTGTTCTGCACGGTGATCTCGCACGTATGTTTGTACGGGCTCATACAAAGAGCAGAATAATTCTTGGTCAAATACATCGTAGTTAAATTCCTACACAGATTTCCAAGATAGTGGGCCCTGTCTGTGGGCAATATATCAGTGAGAAATATGGTGTGAAAGTAATTTTTTTATGTCACAATATGTGGTACCTATCACAAAAGTACAATTGGTCAGAGAAAGGATGACAAAACAAATCATGGCTACATACTACATTTTGTGTTATGTTTTAATGTTAGTGCGCTGCTAATGTGACAATCTTGTTCTTAACTTCTAATTTCAACGCAATTCAATGTATTTATGATTGATGATAGAGGCTTTTTAGTATCACCAAAGCTTCCTTCAGACATGGACTGAAGTACAGGCATTTTCCTGAAATGTTCCAAAGGGGCTGTATGTGAGAACGCAAATGTCAGTTGCTCCGGACATTTGCCGGAACCCTTCCTGCCAGCCCCCTAGTAAAATGTTCAAGATAACACAACAGGAAAATATCTGGAAAACTCACAGCTACTGAGTGATTGCTGAAATTGTATTTTTTTTCTCTACAAAAACACAGACCGTGACCAGAGAGGCCTTCTTTTAAAATATATCTACATGAATATTATTTTGAGGCCAATTTAGATATCAGCCGAGGCTCACTAGATAGAGTTGTTCGTTATTTGTAGCAGGGCAGTTTGTTCCTGCAAAGCTTTTTTTTTCCACATACTGTATAAAAGTGTCCATAAGCAAGACAATGAACCCCAACTGCTCCCGGTGGATAGACCAGTGACCTCCAAGTCCGTGACACCACTGCTTGAACTGGGAACAAAATCTGATTTGGTGTATATAAAGTTAAGATAACATTGTGTTTTCTCTAGTGTTCATTTTGGTCAGAATCCTGCAACACCTGCAGTAGGGATTTAGGTAATTGAAGGACAAGCTTCTCTATCTCTATTTTCATGTGAGTGAATAGTAATTTCAAAGATCACTATAACATTGTTTATAGTAATTGGGGTGCACAAGGTGTCAATTGTGAACGCATGAGCTTGAGTTAATCCAGATTCGTCAGGATTCTTATAACAGTCCTGCACTAAAAGTAAATCCTCCATTCAACCCTTGTCACAGCTTATAATTTCCTGATTCAAAACAAATTTTTAAATGCTACAGTTTTCTTAAGTTATCAAGTATAATTTACATTCCTTGAAAAAAACCCAATGTTCTTTCTTTTATTTGTTTTCCTCAGTTGCCACATGCAAATTCTTTAGTACAGCAAGATCATAGCCTTTAGGCGAGAAGGATGTTACTCAGAGCCTGGTTAGAAACAACACAATCATCAACTGTCAGTGGGTTAACACATGTAACATGAAATTAGTTTCTTTGGCTGGAACAAGTGCATGCAGACAGAATCCAACATATACATAAAATCTACAACTTTATACTTAAAAGGGTGGAGCTCTTCCTGCTATTAAAATACTATATTCAGGCTGCCCCAGGGTTAGAAAGAATGCATGTGGGTGCGTCTTGGTGCGTCCGCACTGTATGTGTAACATAAACTGCAAACATGCATCAAAGGAAGTGGCACCCCTCAAGCCCAAAGGATGGAGAATACACAACACACACAATCTTGCACGCATACAAACACACGCACAGCTGCACTGAGTTGACATTTAAAGTCAAGATATATTTCTAAAGCTGCAGTCCTTAATACTCAAAGATTACTCAAAACACCATTTCACACAGTACAGACTGAAGAATTCTAAGAACTTAGTGTTGTTAAGGTTGTTGGAAACAATATTTGAAAAAAATATTTGTAAAAAAACATATATATATATATATATATATATATATATATATATATATGCATAAATGATATGATATCACATATAGTCTGTGGCAATTAATCATTCATGTATTTGATAACCCGCCCCCCCGAAAAAGAAAACTGATGATGGACTCAGCAAATCACTGTTAGACAATGTATTCGTCCAACTCACCAACATTCAAGGACTGAACCAAACTCCAGAGCAGTCTTCTAACTGAGTGATAGAATCTGAAAATGCATTGAGGATGCATTTGGGTGCTTCATGTGATAGGATCACTAAGGACGGATGCTATTATTAGACTTGACTTGCATTTCTTTGCTCAGAGCATTAGAGTCTTTGAATGGACTTGGTCAGTGAGACTATTAAGGATAAATCTCACATCCTGAAAGCTTTCGAGCACGACTTTAAGACCCGAAACTAGTTATAGAAAGTCATATGAGCGGTATATTAGTATTATTATTTGAGTTTTTACTTTAGATGCTGGACTTGATCATTGAACCCAATAATTGAAAATGAAGAGAAGTGACACATTAAAGACAAATTAAATAAAAAAAGCTTTATATTTGCCACATTGATTTGCATCCTATTTAAGCTCTCCACCATGAGACCATACACTAAAACATATAAAATAGTCTGCTGTCAGTTTGTAACACTTCCTTTTAAAAATCTCAGACGTTAAAAAAGTCCATTCCCCACAAAAATAGGTGAATACCCCTTTAAGAAATCCACTGGCCCTCCTGCAGTAGCCAGGATGTTATGGATGAGAGCCAGATGAGATGAGTGAATACCCTTTGACCAGACAACAGAGATGTTCACCCAGCATTCTTTACATAGCAGCTGACCAGTGAGGAGTAGGCCCACGTACAACATCAAACTGGAGGCACAGGAAACTCATCCTGCTCATAGTACCGCCATCGCATCGGTAGTTGGTAACTAGTCTGTTCCTTCTTCTCTATCTGGGTTAGGGTTAGGGTTTCTGGTTGCTCGGATCCAGATGTGACAACCTGAAAAAAGGGGAAATGTAAACAAGGACTCCCAGATATGATGCTTCCTGTAGTCACTTCACCCAAAATGTAATTAGTTTCAAAAGTATCTACATAGTTAAAAGGTTCTTTCAGGACAAAGAGTTTACACACTGAAATGCATTTTTGTCCAAATAAATGTCAATGTGTTTTCTCAGGTGAGTAAACATGGATATTTCCCATTTTCTCTTAAAAAAATCTAATCAAATGTAGTGTTTACGTATGATAATTGTCTATTAAATAATAAATTAAATTTAAC
Organism: Pseudopleuronectes americanus; assembly: GCA_038501795.1. Taxonomy (NCBI): domain Eukaryota; kingdom Metazoa; phylum Chordata; class Actinopteri; order Pleuronectiformes; family Pleuronectidae; genus Pseudopleuronectes; species Pseudopleuronectes americanus. The sequence goes on from CM076733.1 coordinate 7,125,475, forward strand.
ATCAGCTGTTACTTCTACACACAGATGCATTAACAACTAAACACAATGAAAGTACACAGTTTTGCAGTAGGGAGGTTTTTAAGCTAGTTAAGCTATGTGTTTAAGCTAGTTAACATTAAGCTAATTCAAACATTTTATTCAAAACACACTCAACATTCAGTCAATATGTTCACTAAACACAAGTAAAGCAACATAATAAATGTTCAAAAGCTAAAATGTCAATAACTACCTGAATAAATGGAAATGAGACCCTCATGCTTCTTCTGTGGTGGCTTTGTTTAAATTGAGGCATCGTAGCCAACAGCTCCCCCCTCAGGACTTTGCAGGCATCACTAATAAATCACGAGCAAAGGCTGAACAGGTAGATCACAGATGACCATAGATAGGGAACTCTTAACAGGTATGTTTTTAGAAAAAGCTACGCAGAAAACAAATTAAAATAAAACTATTGAAAATCAGAGAGCAAAGTTTAAGAAGAGGAAAATAGATTAAAAGAGGCAGAAGAAATCAACAGTATGAATAAATTTACAGTTATGAATGTATAACTTGTTTATAATGAATTCCATTTAGTTCCCAATAACTGTTAAGAACAGGCAGGCAAAGGAGAGCAGTGAAAGTAAGGATTAAAAGAGAAGGAAACCAAAGACAAAATAAGCGGGTTAGGAGGATAGTAATAATCCCAAATCTGACTCAACAAACAGAATGATTTGGTTCTAGAATAGAGCTCGTGGAGCCAAGTCAGAGCTATTATTACAGAATGGTTGCTTGTCTTTCTCGGTTAGAGACAATGGACAGTGTCTGTTTCAGCACAAACATGATTTTTTTATTTCTCAAGAATTTACCATCCACTGAAAGTTCCTTCAATTAAACTTAAAGGAATCTCAGTAAAAGAAAATTACTAACGCAAGATAAAGTTCTGACGGGAAGACCTATAACAAAAAGTATTATAAGATTCCATATGAAATACTGCACAGATACAAGACGCCTTGAACCCATTGACCATCAGAAGCTGAATATCTCAGATCCGTAACCCTCTGCCTTCCGTCCTCACAGTGGAAAAACAATTTACTGCAGGGTGTCTCAAGTCTGGCTGGTTGAAAGTCCTCTCTGAAACAAAACTCTATTCAGGTCAGATTAAGATCACATTCTGAAAGAGGACAATGGGACCACTGATCCTGGGCCAGCAGAAATAGAGAAGATTGCTTCACTGACCTTAGCTGGAGATACACTTCCCTCCAGATGACTCCTGGTGCTACAAATCAATGAAAGACAGAATTACAGACACTCAAGTTTTGGTAAGAAGAACGAGAAGAGGCTTAAACACCCAATTCCACAAATAATATCAGTTAAATTGACTCAAAAACAATTTACCTATGAAGTTGGACTAAGGATGGAACAAAAAAATGTTTATTTGGTCACGACAACAGTGTTTGAAGAGCTCTTATTGGACTGATGTGGTTTGCAGCTTAAACACAAGGGAATTATACTAAAACTACTGCAGATTCTCAGGTGTCCCAAAATGTCCAGTTGCCCCGATTAAAATGTTCTTGTTTTTTAAGATAAAAAAAAGTTAAATACCGTTCACCATTTGTAAGAGATGTGAGATACTTAAGTACAATTTGTATGTCTGTAAGATGTAACTTTTCACCTTTACTCTGCTACATATCTCAGAAAATATCTGTACTTTCTACTCCTCTACATTTTTACAATACATTGCGTAACGTGATCATATTATTATCATTATTATTATTTTTTTTTAGAAGTCATCAATAATGAGATCTGGATCCATGATCCAATCAGACCTGGCAGGCAACATTAGAGAGCCAAACTCTTTATTTTTGTGTTGCGGTGACCACACTGTCACCAAGCCACCAATTTCTAACTGTTGACGCAGCAGCATCCACAGCAATTGCTGAGAGCTACAAAACTATAAGAGATAAAGTAGTAGTATTTAGTTCCTATATCATCACACAGAAATACACGTGGTTGGTTTTACTTTGGGATCTTTAAACCTAAACCATAAGTGTTAGGTTTGGATTTGATACACAGATAAGACCTAGATGCACAGAGACACTCTCTGGGACGTGGGAGGCTGATAACCCATTTGTTCCTGTGGAGCTGCAGAGGAAGACGTTGTAATGAGATGTGTTGGATGGTGAAGTGGTTTTATTGGGAAACCCTGGTTTAGAATTACTATTATTACAAGCCAGGCCTCCTTGTAAAACACTTAACTTACACATATTTTCTGACGCCCTTGTTCACCCTTACCTAACCATCTGATCACAACACCACAGCCATGTGACATCTTGTTCTATTACCACAGTAATATATCATAACAATGTCACATTATGCAGCCTCAAACGAAAAATAATTCAATTATTAAATTAAGAAATCGTGGAATCAATTTATATGTTACTTTGTCTAAATGAAAATGTATTTGACTGTATGTTTTAATACTTCATCATCTGTTTTGTCATATCTTTGTTTTTAATGCAATATTATGGGCTAGGTGCTGTGGTGATATTACATTTAGTGTTTTTTAAGAAAATACCATATCTTTTTCAATGTAAAATACATTTTCAATACACTTGTAATGCACACACAATATTTAAATATGAACAAATGGAAGATTATATGGAGTATTTGTAGCCATAGTAACAAATAATGGGAATTAAAATAAACAACAAACTAATAACTTAGCTTTTCTATTTCTATTTAGAGTCAGAGTATGTTTTTTGCATTCTGATACACACATTTGCACCATCCTGAATATTTTATGAAACCAGCCTTCTTTGATGTAAATGTTTGCGAGAAATACACTGAAATATCGCAGTAAAGGGGAGAGTCGCTGCATGTGAGAGAACCCTCAGAACGTTAGCAGATGTCGCGATCATCTGGGGGTTTGCATTTGCGACAAAGTACAGGGGAAAATGCTACACGACCACAACAGAGCCCATCAACAAATACAGTACAGGCCTCTAATGACATGTGATGTGATATGCTCTATTACAGGCCTGGTCTCCACCCAGCACTGATCCTGACAGCAGGATCCCTTTGAAAAACCAGTACACCGACCGAATCCACTTACGGAAGGAGGGCTGGTTGTACTAGAAGCAATTAGCAAGAAATTTCAGCACTTTGAATGGCCTGGCCACAAAATGTCCAAACACCACTCTGAAAATTTAACCACATTACCTGTCAAAGGAGTCAGAGACAGAGAAAGGTGTGTACGGCCTTTGCAGACGTAGCTGCTAAAAAAACATTTACAATACATTCAAACATATCTAAGGTGAAAGACGTTCTGCTGAGGGAATTAAGAAAAATCATCTTGAAATCAAAGAGATTTTTTCTTTGCCTATATCTTTCAACTTGTTTATATGACCTCATAGTACACACTTAATGTCTCTAATACTTCCTCAAGTTTATTAAGTGTTCAGCTGCACACATGTTAACCCCTGGACCTTTTACACCGAGAAACGTGTTTGAAACTTTCATGTTTACTGTGCTTAATTTCATCCAGATGGAGAAATTGTTTTGAAAAAGAAAAAAAAAGGTACTTTCTTTAACAGCAGCCAGAAGATTTAGGATGCATAATCAAAACACAAGAAGTCCAAAGCAACTGCGCGTACAGAAGGCACAAACTCCTGGCCGGGCAAAGCTAGCAAAACCTCAGAGGACAGATTATGGCGTTTACAAAAAGGGAAAGGAGAAGAAACCACAGACGTCGTCATAAAAGAGGGTTTATCCTTGAGGTTGCTGCTTGTACGTAAATGGTCGTGGGCTGCAGGGCCACATGAATACCAGCCCGTCGCTGTGAACATAAAACTCACAAGAAAATGAGGATTGTACACTCCTCAGTGTACAAAAAAACAGACTGTATGTTCTCATGAATGACACACATGCACATACAGAATCAGATTTACAAACAGTTATGTCTTTCATCAGCAGAGACATTAACTTTCTCTGACCCTCCCCACAATTCGGCGGTGTAAACAGTCTAAATAAAACAGTGTTTCTCTGGTTTGATGAGTCCTTCTCTGCAGGGATGCGTCTCTCTGAGGGGAAGCATTCATTAGAGCTCTGCACCACCCACATGCAGTTTACCGACCCCTCGACCTCACATTAACAATCTCTGCATGCTGCGTTGTGTGTGTGTGTGTGTGTGTGTGTGTGTGTGTGTTTATGTCTGTGTGTGTGTGTGTGTAAATGTTTGAGTGCGTGCTGACGTTGAGGACATGTGGTTTGTGGGGGTCTGATGGCTTCCCTGCTCTGCAAAACCCTGTTTCCATGTTCCCTTGGAAACTGCCACACAAACTCTACAGAGTTTTTCAGCCAGATGGTTATGTTGATGATAAATAAAGAATAACTGCATTCACAAACACTTTTGGCAACTTTTTCGGTTCCACGTTAGCAAGAAGACAAACTTGTTTGTGGTCCAGTTTTTTTTGTAAGTTTGGGCATTAGGCCATAAGCTAGTCCATGCTATGGCCCACAAGGAATAGTTTGACACATTAATCTACTTTCTTTAAACAAACCAATGCCACTCACCTAAAGCTACATAAATAAATCCCCTCTTATGCTTATTAATTCATACCTGATACCTTGTTTGTTTAAATGAGTAGAAATATCCAAAAGAAAAAATGTAACTCATCAGGGAGCCATTGCTTTGGGTAGGCTAGCGTTTTTCCCCCTTCCAGTATTTGTGCGAAGCTAAGCTAACCATTTCCTTTCAAATTCTGATTGATAGCTGAGACTGGCTTATAATTGGTTAAGCACATGTAAGCGAGACCTGACTAAGGTAGCTCCATCCCTCGATCACTGCTGCACAGACTCTGACTCCAAATGTGCAAGATGGCATGTGGTCCTATCCTGGATATTTTGTCTTCATCTCCGGATATCAGGAGGGAATGGAGCCACGTTGTCCATCTTTATATATAGCTTGTTGTTAAGAAGAGCCCACCATCGGGCGGACCAAAACGCCCGATGGCCAACAACCATAAAACCCCTCGCTGGTAGCCGCTCTCCCTCTCATCCTGGTAAAGGAGATTTAGAGAGCCACAATTTCCAAGCCAATGCAAGTCATCGACGATTGATCGATAGTCACAGGGCGGAGCTAAATGGAAGACAAGAGAGGAACAGGGACAAAGAGCAGGAACAAATACAGCCATAACAGTCACTATTCATTATTAACAGTCCAAATGCAGCATAGAAGACTGAAATAAATATCTCGATATCTTCCCATTTGTGATTTTCATCATACATTTTATCACAAGTGGGACTTAAGTTACCAGGTCTAAAAGTAAAGCATCATGGGGCCAGACGAGACAGACAGGAGGTGATAGGCCAGGGATCATGTGGTGCTGAAGCCACGGACTGGAGGTGTTGATGCTAACAAATCCAGATTAATCCCGGAGAGTGATCCGGGTTCACACTGATGGTACGCCAGTCAGGTCTTTAGATGTGATTGGTCTCCAGCCAGAATGATTATAGACATGCTGAGATGTTGTTCTTTGAGTACCCTGGTGTGATGTAGAGAGACGGACGGCTTGGAAAAGTTCTGCAGACACAATGGAAACAGGCCAAGCTGAAGCAGAGTGTTGCAGTGTGAACTGCTGGCAGGAGAACAGAGGAGAAGAGAAGACAGTTGTGAAACACCCAAACATTTTGTTTGGTCAGCTTGTGGTGCTGCGATGGAGGCCCGACTTCGCTTCTGTGGAATTTGAGGAGAGAATCAGCAGTTTGAACAGAAGTTTAAGGACATAAAGTCAAAAACAAAAATGACGTTGCTTATCTTTCTCCTCTGGAAAAAACAGTGAGACCCACTCATTCAAAAATAATGTACATAAAAATGACTTGATCTTTTTTATCCATGAAATCTTAACCAATAGCCTGGAAATCAGTTATTAAATCAGATACAAAGATATACACAGATTTGGAATAAAATATTTGAAATAGAGACAGAATAATTAGTTGATTAATGTTATTTTCCTCATGGCTCAAGCAAAAAATAAACCTCACAGAGCAAAGATAATCTCTGACAAAAGTGTGTTAATGGGACCATACCAAGATGTATTTGTTTATGTGATCTTTTTTTATGTTTGTATCAGACTTTGGTCAGATTTGTATGATGAACACTTTTTTTTTAATTAGAAACTTATTTGACAACCACTACCACAGTGTTTTGTCCCCGTTTTGATAGTCGCCCCACAACAAACATCCACCCACACAGTAGCACTCAATTGTTTTGCCTGATTAATTGGCCTCCTCTCGGGACTGTGTGGGCACAGACTGTGAATCTCCCACTTGTTATTCTCACATATATAGTAAGGGCAGTAAAACATCTTTAGGCCTTTTCTCCGTCTGTCTATCTCCACCGTGTGTAGGTGTGTCAGATCCTACGCTGGTATTTGTGCAGCTGAAGGCAATGGAGCCATCATTAATATTATCTGTACCTTTCTATATATGATTTATCAAAACCTTTGCTGTGATAAAATATATTTTCTTAGGTACATGGAGTCTAGCGTCTTCGAAAATCTGCTATTTTTTGCAGCAGACATTTTGACTTAAAGCTTTATTTTTATAGCAGTTTTCTTCACAAAGTTACAAAGCACTTCACAAAAGAATTGAATATCAACAATAAAACAACAATACAATTAAATTAATCAATTCAAATCCACATCGAGATTCACACTTTTTTATATTTTAAGAAAGGATTTTAAAGCAGATAAAACAATTCTTCTAGTTTTATCCTGAGGTATGTTCATTAGCTCTCTCTCCATCCATCCATCAATCAATCATCCATCTATACCACTTTACTCCTTACAGCAGGAAATAACCTTAACAACTGTATCTTATTTTTATCGTATTTATAATTCCCTCTGAAAAAGGCTAAATGTTTCCTTTTCTTATTATAGGGATCAGTGCTGCCACACCAATAATTAAAGCAATTAAAGCAAATACTGGCCACCCACTTATGTACAAGGACAACAACTTTGCACACCCTTTTTTAATTCCAACCCCACTTCCTGTCTGTCTCTGTCTACATCTCACCCACAAGCACACGCCATGTAATTAGTAGAGTTTATCCAGGTATGAGAGGGCCTTGCACTTCACCAGGCCATAGTAGGTCTTGAACAGTGAGCATTTTCCGCCCTTCTGTCCCAGGTCTGCCCAAACTCTCTCCAGCTCACGATTCCCCATCCCTGCTGAGCTGAACAGGTAGTGGTAGCAGCAGGCGTTGTAAGGGATGTGTTTTTTCTCCCGAGAACCTTGCGCAGTGGGTCGGTACCACACCAGCCTTGTGAGCACAAAGGCCCACAAACACAGCAGCTCTCACAGGAGCTCGAACCGCCGCAGAGGCCACGTACACTTTTCGGACAACATCTTGGGACAGAACGTACGCCGTCCCGTCACAGTATTCATGCAGGTACTTGTCAGGGTAGAGAACGAGGGGAAGGTAGCCGGGACTTTTGGGGTCTCTATCAGGTGGGTCTTTCTGGATCACCCTGCCTAGGTAAATGTCCTCAGGGGGCCTGTGCAACCCGAGCAGGTAGCCTCCGATGGCAGGGAGATTGACAAACACAGAGTTCTCGGTGAGCAGGACAAATCGCGCCAGAGGACAGAAGGTGATGACCCAGCGGAGAGCCAGCACCGTCCTCTCTGATTGGCCCCGGAGGGACGAATCAGCCACTTCATGACCCTGGACCATGTCCCCATAGTGGTTAGACTCTCTCATGATGGTCTCCTGTGCAGCGGAGGTCTGAGTAGATCCTACGAAGAACAGCACCTTCACGGGAAAGTCTTGGATCAGAGTTTGGTTGGCCCACGTCCTCCTGACTGCCTCTCGCTGGGAGACATTCGCTGGGGAGCTGAAGACTAGCGTGAGGAGGAAGAGGTCAGAGTTCCTGCAGGCTTCAGGGTTAGTGATTGGGTAGACCTGGGACACGTTCTCCCTGGCATTGCTCAGGTCCAGTTTCCTCGCTCTTTCCCTCACCTTAACAACAGTGCCATCGGTGTAGACAGCAGACGAGGGCTGCAGGAGGTACTCCTCGACAAAGTCGGCCCCGAACAACAAGGCGTGGAAGAGCAGCACGTTGAAGAGGAGGAAACACCACTGGTGGGTACGCAGCTTGAACAGAAAGCACTGGCAGAAACAGACGGAGAATGAATTATCATGAACACAGCCAGACAAACTTTAATAAATATATGTAAGCTGTTGACACTGTACCTGCATCACACGGCCTTGTGGTTTTTCAGCTGTGGGTTACCAGAGGACCTCCTGCTGCTGCCAGTGTTACAAAAATACTGGCTACAAGGTTTCCACTTTCATGAAACTCTATAGCTGCATGAAACTCTGCACCCTTAACCCCATGTTACAAACCTGATGAGGAGGAGAGGATCCTGCATCAGCTTCATACACATACAACTTTAATGATTGCGAGAAAGAATAGCTGGATCATGCTACAATTTATCAAGGATCATCACAGACACGTTTTAAAACATATATAAATATTGACATCTGAAAATTAAGCTGTGTCTGATGTGTTTTTTTTTACATAAAATGTTAAGAAAAATATACCTCATTGACAAGTACAGCGTCTATGAACATCCAAATAATTTTAGCTTTATTTAGTTAGGGCCCGAGCACTGAACCGACAGTGAGGCCCTTCTTTTGCTGTACATTTATTTACACGCGCAATAGTAAAAACTGATCAAAAGGTCGCAGTTATTATCGAACTACTCAACATTGCATAATACAAGCAATGTAAAACTACATGATATTATACAACATAATACAAGAGGAGGGGCTCTTACAGTATATTGTTTTAGATGCAAATATTTTTTGTGAGATGTTATTGTCTATCTCTAACAGTTTATATTTTTTTAGAACAAAACAAATGTGGGAAGTTAACTTTTTTAAAGACCCTTCCCATACTGATGGTTACTGGGTTCCCTCACCACTACAACTCTATTTGAGTTGGACTGGGGTGTAGTCCAACACACTGTCCAGCAGGTGGCGGTAAGGCGCCATGATGCTGGACGCTGACGTTATAAATTGCGGCGCCGAGGAAGTAGGCGAGCCGGGGACAATCACAAACAGACTCAGTCATGGCGGCGTCCATAGACAGTTTACTGGAGGAGATCTCCGCGGTTGAAGACCCTATAGAGGAGCTGCAGGGTCTGAGGACAGCGCTGCTGTCTCTGCCTGTGAGCGCCCTGAGAGACGCAGTGAGCGGGACGCGCCTCGATGTCATTTTCTCTCTGTTAAACTCGAACCACAGGTCGGTCTGTCTCACTGTGTGCACACCGTGTAAATAATGAGATGACTGCTATCTGCTGAGTCAGTCTAATGTCGGGATGCGACACCAGTAGCTCCAGTTAAACCGGTACTTCAGTTAGCTTGATTAGAAGGGCTGTGTTTGACGTGTGCTAGTCATTAGCATGCTAAGTGGCTACAATGCTACAAAGAAAACAGAGCAGGGGTGAGGTAGAAGGTTTTCTGTCACTTAGCCCTCTTTATTAGCGTTATTAGCTTTAAAGAGAAGCTAAACTGTTTTATCCAATGTGCTCTGGAGGGTGTGCAGGGCTAACCCAGTGCAGGAATAAGGGAAACACAGTGCACATGCAGATCCTCCAACATGGATGTGAGCATCCTCCTGTTAGAAAAGGTGGATCAGCACCTACAGGTCACAGTCACCGTTTAGTTCAAGTGCTGGAGTGGAGAGCCAACCAATGAAAAAGTGATAATGATAGTAAAGATAATAAGTTAAGGCTGTGTTGGTCAAGCCAAACAAAAATGTAATTATACCAACTAGTCCTGTATTAAAGGAGTATTGATGAATCTGATTCATTGTTTCATTTAGTCTTTAAAATGACAAATAATAGTGAAGAATTCAGCCCATGGTGTCGTGTTTTGTCCAAAGATAGTCATGTAAATCAAAAAAGACATCTTCACATTTGAGAAGCTGAAACCAGCCTTTTACTCCAAGTAATTTAAGTATCACATTTTGCAACACATGAAGTTCCATCACCACTGACCAGTAGCAGACTTCATAACTTCAAAGCATTAAACTACAGCCAGGTTCATCAATTTTTTGGGTCCCCTGGAAACATTTCCGGTGTTGTTTATTATAATTTGCACCGTGTTTCTGTATGTGTTGCGACATTTTTCAGCACGTGCATCAAATGAAGATGAAGTTGTTTTCTTAATTTGACGTGCTGTGTTCACAGGGAGCAGGTCGAAGTGTGTGTTGACATCCTTGAACGCATCCTGATAGCGCTCAGCCCTGAGCACCTGGCACAGAACTACAGAGTGGAGCTGCAAGCAGGTCTGAACCATCCTAATGAAAAAGTCAAGATACTCGCCTTGACACAGGTAGGCTGCACACACGCATGCAGACACACACACACATGCAGACACCCTTAAGAAATTCACCAAATCAGGTGTCCCTGTCTTTCTCGGGCAGATTGGCAGAATGATGGCGCACCCCGATGCTGTCACTAAAATCCTCAACAACCACGACATCCTTCAAGCGCTCATCCACTGCATTAGAGATGAGAAAATGGCTGTGGCAAAACAGGTGAAGATTGAGGACCTGATATTACCAAGATGAACTTCTAACGAATCTACAATGTCATGGTGCACTTACTGTGTTTTTTCTCCCGCAGGCCATTCAGTCCCTGACTAAACTGAGTCACTCCAAGTCTGGATTAGACAAATTGTTCCACAGCGAGCTGCTAAATGTCATGAAGGAAGTGATGGCCACAAGTGACATTGTCAGATACAGATTGTACGAGGTGCGTTCAGATGTGCGTCACTTGGGTTTGATGCTTGAGTGACAACTTGTACAGTGTTTTAAATGAAAACTATTCTAAAGGAACCAGTAGAAGGTGTGACTAATCGGAACAAGAAATCCTGCCAGAGTGTGGGCGACACTGATGCATTTATTTAAATGTTTTAATGTATGACAAATGATTTCATAACCATGTGAAAGCGTTTAGTCACACTCGCAGTTAAACGGCGGCTGGACTTTCAGTTTGCTCTATCCACTGTGTTTATGGAGCCATCCAGCAGTCATTTAGCAGACTCTGTAAACAGCTGAAGGATTGCCCACACTTACATGGACTGACTTGTTTTTTTTCTGCTGGTCGCAGCTGGTGGTGGAAATCGCATCTGTTTCTCCCATTTCTCTTGGCTACTGCGCCAGCAGCAGCCTCATGTCTCAGCTCCTCAGTGAACTCACTGGAGACGACGTTTTGATCAGGTAATAAGATAAAACATACAAACATATGATATGATCTGTAAAAACATAATTTTGTAGCTGCAGTTGCATTATGTGTCTCTTCCTTTCTTCAGTCATGTTCTATGCTATTAATCTCAATCCATTTTAACTTCAAGTCAATGCCACAAATCAAAAATGTACCACAGGATCCTTAACAATCTTTAAACTATACATCCACATAATTCATTAACCCCTCAAATCAGACAAAGAGAAAAAACATTTCACATCCCATTTATATAGGAAAAAATAAGAAATCTCAAGAAGAGCAACAGAAAAATTATCTTCATTCCCTGATAGACATACTGGACATGCAATAGATGTTCTGTGTATAGACAGGAGCATTTCAAGGGACTTTGTGGGAGGCCAGGTAAAAATAACCTTTGGGGGTCTTCATGAAACAAATTACCTGCTTTGCCTTCCCTGTTGCAATGCCGCTGTGTACTGAATAGAGTTACATTGTAGATTTCACAGTATGAATAATCACAATGACTACTTACATCTGTCTTTTTCCTTTTCAACAGGGCCACAGCCATAGAGATGGTGACCACTCTAGCCCACAGTCAGCATGGTCGGCAGTATATGGCCCAGCAGGGTATCATGGACAAGTTCTCCAACATGATCAGAGGAGCAGACACAGACCCCTTGTCCTCCCTTTACCTGCCTGGTGAGTCACTTTAGAAAAGCGCTCCACACAATAAATGGGCTGTATATTTACCTTTTCATGCTAGGTTGTGAGTAGATGTGTTGAATTACTGTATAGGAGAACACTAGGCGTAAAGAGATGATGTGTTTGGAATGTTTCACTTGGGTGAATTGAATGTGATTCTAAAAACAAGTCAGCCTGTGAACAACTGCATCAAAACAGAAACTTTGTAAAGTGGCGAACCAGGTAACATGGGAAGTAATCATGAAAACATGCTAAAGTTCAGGTGTACTGGCAACGTGTCACTCCTACAGGCTTGGTGAAGTTCTTTGGGAACCTGGCCATTGCCGACAGTCCGCAGCAGGTTTGTGAAACCTACCCGGCCTTTCAGAACAAGGTGTTTGAGATGGCTCTGGACCCGGACGCTGCGGTGATTGGGGTGGCTCTGGACACTTTGGGTTTACTCGGAGCTACTGTAGAGGGAAAGCAGGTCCTGCAGAAAACAGGTCGGCATGTCATGAGTCTTATTTTTCTTATTGTGTCTCCTGGATCTTGGCATTGTTTCTTTATTCTTTTGTGTGGTTTCAGGAGAAAAGTTCAAGGCCGTGCTGTTACGAATGAGTAAGCTCGCGGGCTCCGGAGCTATGGAGCTGAGAGTGCGCAGCTTGGAGGCCATATCCCAACTTCTCACTCTAGAGGTACTTCTGTGCAGCATGAATCTTTTATGTCTAAAAGTTATCTTCAGAAATAAGAGATTGATCCGTTTCTGAATCTTAAATCCATTTTGTTGTTTTTTTTGCAGCCAGAGCAGCAGACAGAAGATCTTTTGGCCCTGACAGAGTCCTGGTTCCACCTTTTGTCTAAGCAGCCCATAGACATGATCCGCACCATCAGCACTCAGCCGTTCCCAGAGCTGCACTGTGGGGCAATGGGGATTTTCACTGTGAGTGCTGAGCTGAATCTAACTGTCTAACTATAACCTCCTGTTGTTACTGAAAGAGTAACTTCTAAAACAACAAGGCAACTGTGGATATTGAAATATCTTTTGTTGATTTTAAAATATTCTCCAAGAGCATTTGTATCTTGTTTGAAATATCTGTGTGTGTGTTCCAGGCCATTGCAATTCAGCCCTGGGGTCAGAGGCTAATGGTCAGCACTCCCGGATTCATGGAGTTCATTTTGGATCGTTCAATGGGTCGGACTAAGGAGGCCAAGGACTCTAAGTTTGAACTGGTGGGGGCCCTCTTGTCTTCGTCGACAGCAGCAGAGATACTTGGCAGCCAGCATTACATCCGACTGAGAACGTACCTCAGAGAAGGAGCGTACTATGTTTCAGCGGTGGCCACAGTCAGCACAGAAGGAGCAGAATGATACTAGAAACTAAAGGGGCAGTAAAGTTCACTGAGTTCTGATTTATACTTGTACATTGAAGATGCATGCCACCATTTTATACATCAAATTTACTTTATTTGTCTTTTGGAGTATCACACAGTCTGTTGTGTAATGTCATCAGTTTATTCTCGGAGGCATGTAGTTTGGAGTATTTGGACATTGGGTAGTTTAATGAAAGATACAAGATGCTAGTGCATTTTGAGAAATGTAGGATTTAGTGTTTTTGGAGCTTGACCGGTGTTGGAGACTACAAGTCAGGATGTGCTGGAATCTGATTCATTAATTTTGACCTAGACTAAAGGTCCACAATGAACAGGTGTTGGACATTAAACTCAGAAAAAGTATGTGAACAGTCTCTTTACCAGCTACAGGAGCCTGACAAGATGTTATGCTTTACTGTTCACTGTCCAGATCCTTTTACAAACAACTCCCCATCATTGTACACAGTATCTTTCAAACACTACTGGACTCAACTGCAAACCACACTGATCAGACGCCTGCTCTGCAAATTCTTCAGACACTCACTTAATTTTGGGGCTAAATAATTTTTGTTTACGAAATATACTTTTTTTTTATTAAAGAAGATTCTGTCTGACAAGAAATGTGTGTTCTGACTTTTCTCTTTTTTGCATAAATGATTTTACTGAACTGTTTTCTATGAGGAGTGCTGCATGACCCATTGAATAACCCACTGAATTTTGAACTGCCATGGGGTAGATTCAAGATTTTTGAAACACTCTGAGTGCCCTCCTAGTTTGAGATTCAAAATCTTAAAATCCAGTTTTACATTGTAAAGGAGGGTGGGCTCCGATACTTTCATTAAGTTAAAAGTGTTAGAACTACACTCATAACAAAAAAGTAAAGTTTTACTTTAAAAATATACTTTTCAGCATATATTATAAAAAATAAGACAAAAAGACTTGTGTGATTGAAAGGTTTCTATAAATAATAATAGTGATAATACTGATTCATTTCGTTTTCTAAATATAAAACACCCACATGGACTAGAGTTTGTAAACCAAAAATAACATAGTAGAAATTATGAATTACTTAATGTCATATCGGCAATATTTCCTCATCCTCCTTCATTCCACCGCCCTGGTGATGCGTTGAAACAGATTTCTCGACTTGAATCTACAAAAACATATCTATGTACAGCGTGGGATAATGTCACAGAGCAGACTTTCCTCGAGTCCGGTGGAAAAAGACTTCCCACTCCAGTCAGAGCGTCTGACTCAATCCTAAACATCCATCAGCTGCCTCGTGTCAACGTCTCACCACTGAATCACGTCTCACCTCACCTCTCCCACGTCTGATGCATACTTGCTACAGCTTGCGTCATAAAAAAAAATCCAGTCAGTCAATTTTTTTCACAATGCTTTTTTTATTTTCCAGTTATTCCGTCTGTGGCACGTCCTCGAGCATAGTGGAGGTCATTTGGTTTCTCATCCTTCTCGAATCTTTACGGTTTTTCATGTCTAATATGCAGTGTTAGTTAATGGCCTCCTCGTTAAGGATAGAATAACAACACGTTTTCTAATTTTCTAAATGTTCTCATCTCCTCTGTGTGCAGCTCCATATTCACCAATGTCTGTATGTGCTGAAGTCATCACATTCAAATATGAGCTGTAAGCATTAACTCTTATCCCCAGAGCTGTCGGCCTCTGGTCCCTCTCTGCTGTCAGAGAGTGTGAGGCTTCTCCTGGGTTTCCTCTGTGTGAGAGGCGGGAGGATCCACTTGAGCACAACACTCACACTGACAAACACCAATGACAGATAACAGGTGAAGGGGAACGCAGGCATTTTAATGTTATATTTGAATGACGGATAGAACTACCACGTGTCAACCTTATAGTCATGATCAGCCATGAATTCAATGCAATATCAATCAAACGATAATGTCTTTAGACGTAGATGAGATAGATATGAAGACACACATAATACAGTGACAAAGAGTTTTAAATCCTGATGTGTTCTGGAGAGTGACATTTTGAATTGTTTTTTATCAGGAGATTTATCAAGATTTATAAGAATTTGTGCCATGGAATACAATATATCCTTCCTAAGTTGACATCCTATGTGAAGGATATTTTTCATAATATTTCTTATTTCCTTGGACAAAAAAATTAACAAACATACTGATGTTTATATAATTCGTTTTCTTTCCTAAAAATCCTACTTCCTGTGACTATTGTGAAAACAGATTAATTTAACTTGAAAATGCACTGTAGTATGGAGCTCCACAGGAAGTCATTCCTTCCCGTGGTCACCCAACTATATAACTCCTTCCTCTGAGTGTCGGACACTCAGAGTCAACAGACTGGACTCATTATGCCAGCAATATACACACTTATCCATGCTTGCTCTAAATACTCAAGCGGGAGACATTTGCTTCAATGCTCTCAGAGTTGGCTGAATGAGAACTTCTAATGGGATTTTGAGGGAGGATTTCTTGTTATCCAGATAAACAGCAGGATTCTTCTGTCTCAAGTAAATGCAATCTGCTTCGGAACAATACCCTTGTGGATTGCATCTCCTAATAATTTTAATGAGGAACCAAACCCCTCCTTTCCTCTAACGTCTTGTAGAACAGTGTATTCAGACAAGTTTTGTGTTATACAATAATGACATATGAGTTACCCTGGTATTTTCATTGAGTTGAACCACATACATCTATTCATCATGTGGTTTTGTTAGTTTAGTTAATTGTCAATTTTTTCACCCAGGTATATGTTGATTAACACGTATTATTAGTCAAAAGTTAAAAGGATCCAACCTATGAACCTGAGAATTATTACACACTGGAGAAGACAAAACCAAAATGTCTGTGCGTTTACCTCATATTGATTTGGGAATTTAAACTGAATAAAATGTGATACCTTATTGACTTTGGTGAGCAACTCCTCTTTATGCTTTGGAGAAAAATAAACTCTCCCATGTGAGTCGCATCAGATAAATAAAAGTCAGTTCTGTATCTTGTATTTATCACATTGTTGCATTTGACCAGTTGTGTTGATAATGGTTATGTTTCTTGTGCAAAGTCTTTGTCTAAATGCAGGGCGTTGAAAGTAACTAAGTACATTTACTCAATCATTGTACCTAACAAGAATGTTGAGGTACCTGTACTTTAGCAGTTAAAGATTAAGTGTGTAAGATTTAGGTGAATGGGGGCTATTGGCAGACATTTTATGTGAAATAATACGAGGGATGTTCTCAATAGAGTTAAATTATCTAAATTGTACTTTTTAGATAAAAACTACAATTTATACTTTATACTTACATCAGGGCGGGTCCTCTCTACGGAATCCGCCATGTTTTTACAGTCATCCAATCTGGACAAACTTAACATCTTTTGAGTTTTTATGACAACTGAAGGTTTCCACGCTTGAAGGTGAGGCCTATTCAGCTGCAACATGCAACTTCGCCACTAGATGTCACTAAATTCTAAACACTTGACCTTTAACATGTACAGCAATAAGCTTATAGGATACAATACAGAGGAGCAGAGTGTAGTAGGGTCTTCTTGTTTTATTATAGATGCCGATAAGTAGCTATATTTATTATAGATAATAATTGTTTGTATTTCCTTTACAATATAGTTCCACAACAGTCCTGTAACCCTTTTTATCCTAGTGTTTATTCATCATATGGTTGAATTCTGCAGATAAGGCTAAATGTGAACATTCACATCTAAATTAAATATTTCCACAGTGGGAAAGTGACTGAGACTGAGATCCTCCAACAGATGGTGCTAATCTTCATCCCTCCAGCAGGAGTTGGGTGATAATTCCTCAGTTATGTCATTAGGTGTACCCACCACCTCAGGAAGGAAAGCTGTCATCACCTCCCTGCCGCTGCTGCTGCTGCTGCTGCTGCTGCTGCTGCAGACCTGAGCTCCGCAGCTCTGTCAGCTGGATCTCATACCTCACTGCCTCATGGATGCACTTAGTCTCATCTGAAGAGTTGAGCAGTTTATCTTGTCACTTTAGTCGTTCATCTGCGTCAGATTGACACAAACTCCTGCACACTTCCAACATGCACCTGGGGAGGTGAGAGGGGAGGGGAGGAGCAGGAGGAAGAGGAGGAGGAGGAGGAGGGGGGAAATAAACAAAACAAACCAAAAACAAAAAGCTTCTCTCTCTCTCGGGGGTACCCCTCCTGGTTTGCCAGACCAGCCTCCGATGCAATTGACCCAGGAAGGCGACTTCGTCAAGGGGGACTCAACGCCGACCACCGCCGCTCCGCAGCAACCCGACGGCAGCGCAGCATCTCCGGGCAACATGTGCAGCGAGTGTTACGTGAACCAGTCATTTGTGAACGACGATGGGACCGTGAACGAGCACAAGCCACGGTAAGAGCAGCAGGCACACGAACACACACACACACACGCACGCGCTCACAGAGGTACAACTCGGGAGGCAAAACTTCGTATGTGGAGATATAATGATGATGGTGAGGATGATGATGATGAGTAAGTTTGGGTTTTCACACCTTGCATCTCTCAAAGTTGGAGAGTAAAATCATCATCATGATATTTAAATGTTTATTATTAGCTGCAGCCTGTGATCATAACCTTCTTACCTTTCGTTTTTATTATGTCTACCTTTATTATATTTATCCAGAGCTCCATCCACCTGTATATATATATATATATAATATATGCACACACTGTGTATATATACTGTCTGCTCCCCCTGTCACCATTGTTGTGTGTCCAGCTGTTGTGTGCTTGCTCTGTGTCTCAGTTGTCACTATTACAGCCCTGATATGATCTAATACTAACATGGTTGTATGTTAATAATGGAGAGTGAACATCTTTAATTAATTGGTCCTGTGTGTGTTCTTTGCAACATTTGTGTTTCTTTTCATTGGTAATGTTAACATGTGGTCTAGATTTAGTTTTAAGTTTATGTTTAGGATAAGTAAAATGAAGGTTAGGAAAGTAATTATGGTTCAGGTAAGCGTAGGTCTCCACGAAATCAGTCAATGTAATGTCCTCTTGAGTCATAAAGACTCAACTGTGCGTGCGTGTGTGAGTGTGTGTGCGTGTGTGTGAGTGTGTGTGCGTGTGTATTACATGTACACATGAGCTCTACAAACACTCATAAGCGGATCTGTTGGCCGCTTGGCTTTGTTTTGTTTTGTTTTGTCTAAGTTCGATGGATTTGGCTGCGAACCACATGGGAAACGAACCCTTCATCTATTATGCAATAAGTTTGACAAGCCTAATACAGGATTATGGGCAAACACACAGTGATGGTGAGGTGGTGAGATGGAGGGAGGATAAGAGGGAGGGATGGAGAGATTTGTGTGTGTGTGTGTGTGTTGGGGGGGGGCTTGAAGTCATCACTTCACAGAATAACTACTTTTCAGATATTTAATAATGCATTGTAATCATCTTAACTTATTTTTTGTGTAATATCTGAATGTAAAAAGTAACTGCTGACTAGATCTATTAAATAAATGTAGTGAATATTTCCCTAGGAAATGTAGTGGGCCCAACTGGTTGTGCTGGAGGCTTGTGTTGGGCTCTGACACTTTGGCCATTGTCTTCCCTGCTCTCTAAACTCCACTACATTGGATAAAATACAATGTAGTGGAATAGAAATATAAAGTAGCAAAAACTTAAAATGCCTAATGTCTTTATTTATGTCCTATTCATCTGTCTGATGTATCTGTCGACCACTTGTATTTCTCATCCCATGTTTCCTTTCTCTGCTTCCTCTCCTTTTCCCTGTGCGCCTTTTTCCTTTCCACTGTTGCCTGTTTTTCCAACTCCCTTCAGCTCTGGGTTAGGGCTCCTTCTCTTTTTCTCCCTTTCACTTCCCGTCTGCTCCTCTACTTCCTCCAGCTCTGCTCCAGCGCCACTCCAGACCAACAGCAAAAGCAACGAGATCATCTTAGACATCTCCACCCTCAAGATGGAGCAGCTGGAGAGCGAGGTGCCGCCACTGCCGCTGCGCTTCCGCTTCCGGGACCTGCTGCTCGGGGACCAGAGTTTCCAGAACGATGACAGGTAGGCAGCAGTGTGGATGTGATGGGATACAGTAAGCAGGTTAAACAGTGCTCAGAGACAGTAACATTGCTTAAACTCATAAAAAGTTATTTGCAAAGTTCGTGTATTAAAAGTGAGTGGGTGATTTTTTTTTATGTTTCCAGATCCCTCCAGGGAATAGTAGAAAAATCCCCTGGGCTTAAATCCCCTGCATGGGAATCCCTGTATTAGTCAACTGACAGATAATTAATCAGCAGCTGTTTTAATACTTGATTAAAGTAAAAGTAATTTTAACATAAATATGCCAACGTTTCAATTCTTCCATTGTGAGGCTGTAAGCTGGGACAAAAACTTGAATCAAGGTAAAGAATAGGCAAACGCAAATTCAATGAAGCATTAGTTCCCTAAATGTTCCTGGATATTTTAATATGTAGGGTTTTTCCCTGACCCATACCTTCCACCAAGTTTCAAGGAAATCTATTCAGTTTTCGAAATTTGCTCACAAACAAAAGGGTGAAAACATAACTTCTTGGAAGATTGAAAATAATCAAATTACTTTTTGTCGACCAAACCTCTGTGTACTCTTTATTCATCCTGTGTTATTCAAGTAGCAGCAGATTTTGCTTTTTGCTTTATGAGGGAAAATAACAATTCATGTTGAAGGGATTATTTGACCTAATTGGACAATGTTTGTCTCATGTTCCTTTCACCCGTGGAGAGGACTGATTGTCAGACTTGTTTTCTGCGGCGACTTACTTTGACCCACCGTTGTGTCAGTGTTAATAGTTGTTACACCAGAGTAACTGCACGGAGCGTTTAACTTGTCTAAACCTTCAACATGCACAAAGTGATGTTTGAGTGCAGGGTGCTAGTGGAAGTGGTAAAAGAGGAAATGAAGCCCGACACATGGCGGCATTTGGAGTGCTGCTGTCCATGGTGCTGAAAACAATGTGGTTCGTGAAGCACTGTGAGTTTGAGGGGAAGTGAAGTAGGCTGAGTGTGTGTCTGAATGTATGAAGCTTGACTCTGAACATTCTTCAGCCTCTTTTCCTCTTTATTCTCTTCTCTGAACTTGATATAAGACGAGATCAGTGGCAGTCTTTTGTTTTGTTTTTTGGGATCTGCATAATTTTTTTCACCGTAGGATTCAAAACTTTGCCACAGCAGGCATCTAGAAAGTTTCTACTTCTAAAGTGGAAAACAGAGAGTCAAAAATAACTTGAAACGGAAAATCACGTGTCTCTTTTTCCGTGAATGCTCAAGTTATGCAGAGAGTTCCATAATTTTGCAGCAGTTAGTTCTACACTCATTTGAGTTTTCTAAAGATATTTATTCAGAACAGTAATTGTGGATTCTGCCAAATGGACGCCAGGACCTAGGATGATTAAACATAATGGTAGATGTTGTTACAGCAGCAGCGATCCTTTGAGACGGCAGAGCTGTTTCTAATATTTGACGCATCTATTTGACGAGGAGAAACAAAAACCTTTGCCTCGCCTCTTTCAGTCAAAGGTGACCTTTACCCAGTTGACGTTGCAACAGCCGCTGTTTTCTCCCTGTCTACAATTTCATCTCCTATTCACACAATTGTGGCAATTTCTCTGTTATTTTCAGTACAAAAGGACTCATCTTCTGTCCGCCTTAGGTTTACATTTGCAGTGCTTGGTCTCAAGGCTTGTGTTCAACAGCAGTCGATGAACTCCCAAATGTCACTGCTCACATCGGCCCAGAGCTCATCTATCACTCAAAGGCTCCTTTCTCAGAAGCAGACATGCAGAAGAAGAACACAAATGCATCGAAGCACACGAATGCATCGAAGCACAATATCAACAAAATATTAACCTCAATTTCATCCTGTGTGCGGCGGTCTTTCTTTTGCTGTCTTTTTTTTTCTTCTTTTGCCTGAATTCCTATATTTTCTCATCAGTTTCCCGTCTAACATTATTTCCATTTTCAAACTGGAATGGCAGTTGTAGAGCAAATTCCAGTTCCTTTGATATGCCAGAATTTTTAAAAAAAATCCTTTGATCTGCACCAAATTGTATGAGTTCCCTGACGCATACTGCTTCCCTTCACCCAATTCAAGTTGAGTCTTTGGGAGCTAAACTTTGCAGTATATAAATGGATAAATGAAAATGTCACATAGGCAGGAGTTATGGTATATAAGGGTCTTCACATGCAACTGGGAAAGCCACACTGAGTGGCTGCACCAGTGTGGGCGAAGGGGCTTCAAGTGGAATTGCCTCTTTCCGGTATTTTTCAACAGCGGTGACACATGGAGGAGGTCATCTATAAATTACCACTTCAGACTCTTCAAATTTAGAGACGACAAAGAGGTGGGAGGGAAAGGGGGGAGTCGGAAACAGAGCGGCGCCTCCTACATTGTTCTTGACTTTTCTCTTTGTCTGCATTTTCCACTTAAAAAACTGTCGCTCGGTTTCTGTCGCTCTGTCACTCATGATGCCAAAACCTCAACATCAGCAAGAGCCAATCAGGATAACATGCATCCCAGGCGCTATGTGTCCTGGCGGTTGTGGAAGTGTTAATGCACATCAGATATAAAATGAAGCCACATGGATAAAAAACAGAGGACAGTCAGTGTTTGTCTGATTCGTGGGATCTTTCCTCCAGTAATATGTCACACAGTGAATGTTTACAGCTCTGTGAGGAGCTGCAGTGCTGCTGCAGCATCACTTCGGGTTATTCCTGTCATAGCAATGTTGCTGTGGCAACAGGCCCGTGCACGAACGAGATAGAGAGAGAGAGCTTAATTCCATAAATTTCTCAAATATATATATAAATATTCTAGGAGGCTCTGTTTTTCTTATTCCAAATAAAGTATTGATCCAACTCTATTTCGTGTCTCTAATTGATCCTTTTTATATTATATTATTATATTTGATCAGATTTTCCCTCCAAAGCACAAAATCAATTGATCATCCTACAAACTCAGTTGGAGCTGTGTTGTTTAAGAGCTGCGTGCACGCGGGGAGGTGCGCTGGTCAACGAGTCTCTGTAGTCTTCTAGGAGGTAACCGGGCGCACGACGCAGCCACAGGTGTCCCATGCGTGCGCAATGGACCCGAGACCGTCATCCCGACCTGGGCCAACCCGTCCGTGGGAGAGCAGAGGTAGGGGCTCATGGAGCCTGGGACATAACAAGTGATTATCGTGATAAGTGAGCTCGACGCGCGGAGAGCGAGGCGACATGAGGAGAAGTTGGATGAAAAAGAACAGTTTAAGAAGTGCGCCCCCAAAACTGCTGAGGTCCGCAGAATTAACCGCGTGTGTGTTTATTTATAGGAAAGTCATATTTATACATTTATTCGTAATAGTGCTGCAAGTATTCTGTAATTATGTCACCATCATTGGACTTATTATTTTCTCAAAAAAACATTGTATCTGATATTTTATCACTTAAATGTATTACTTCTATTATTTTGTTTTTGTTTATTTGATCAACTTGTCAGTTCAAGTGTCAGAAAAGGGGGGGTGAAATCGATCTTCAAATCGAAACACCATATCAAATAGATTTTCTAAGTCAACATTTGGTCTATTAATTGATTATTATTATGATTATTATTAGCAGTAGTAGAAGTAGTAGTATTTAGTATTATAAGTATTATCATTGTAGTATGCCTTTAAGCAATTATATTTTCATTATCAATTTACCTGCCTGTTTAAAAATCTTAAAAAACAAAACCAGATCATACCAGGTTTACTGTCAAATGAAATTTGTTTTCTGATTAAAAATTCATTAAAATTAAAACTATGATGGTGATTGAGGAATAATTGTTTCAGCTCTAGTAGCCTGCATGTTGTTTGACAGCCGGGGCTAATGGCTGGATTTTATTTCTCAACTAATTAATCATCTGTTCTAATATCAGAGGATGATTAGAAATGTTGGCTGCAAGAGGTGAAACATCTTCACGACCCTGAAGTGAGTCCAGTTGCCTTCATTGGCCACAGCTCCTAACACCATGAGCTGAGTATCTTCTCAAGCCTGCAGGTGATCAGGACTGTTCCTGGTTTGAAGCTTTGTCACAGTCACAGGGCAGAACTCGCTGAATTACAATTAGTCATCAGAGAAGATCTAATTACTTCCAGAGCTGTGACTCTTAAAGCCTGAAACTCTGGTGTGACACTGCTGGATGACTAATGTCGAGAACTTCACAGAGTAATCGTGTGCACAACAAGAGCTGATGTGTTTGTGTGTGTGTTTGTGTGTGTGTTTGTGTGGGTGGGTGGAGGGGGGTCAGACAGAAAATCCTACAGACAGAAAACAAACAACAAACTCTCATCTCTGAAGGGCTTTCTCCTTTTGTTACCTCAGTGCACACATGAAAAAGCAGTTATAGTGCAAACCTGAAAGAAGTCATCCCACTATGCCCCTTCCGTCCCACTGGGAGCCTTTCAGATGAGCCCGAGCTCTGGATTTCTGTAGCAGGAGCCGGAGCACATCTTCACAAGCTTCCCGTCTTCCTCAATTTCTTCTCCTCTCTCTTTAACTCTCCTCTGAGGGACTCGCACACCAATGGTGTCAATGTTGTTCCTCTGTTGCAGAGCTCCTACTGTTAGTGCTGTGTTTATTCTCTTTCTCTCCTCATGTGCTCTGCTCCATTGTTTGGCAGTTGTATTTCTTCTATCTTTATGTTAATGCAAGAAAGTTGTACCCGACTACTAACTAAAATCCTGTAGGTTGTGTGTTTTGCTGGAGCCATAGCAAATCAAGCTGATTGTGTTCACTTGTGTTGCATTTTATTCCTATTGCATGAAAATATATAAGCATAAATATGAATATCCTTTTAAATATAGTCATATCTATACTGTTAATTAAAAAAGACTGAAAGTAATACAAAATATGGTAATGATTGTTATTTTTAATAATGATGAATGATGACTGATGAATACAGTTTTTAAAGGTAACACTAAAATAAAAAAGTTAAGCTTGAAGTTCATATCAAATAATAATTATGTATTTATAATTGAATCTTTTCATATTAATACTGGGAACAGATGCTTTTTTGGCCTCCTGTGGTTTAAACTGCGTATCCAACAGTAACCCTGTCTTGTAATTGGGAACTGAATCAGAGATGGATAATTACTCTCCTCAGGCACATGATTAGAAGAACAGCATTATGAATATTCATGCTGTGTAAAAGGTGATACGCAGAAGTGATATTGAAAAATACTTCTGTGTGGCTTTTTCTTTTTGTGCTGCTGATCCTTGTGTGTTCCCTTTCTTCTCTTCTCGGTCAGGGTGCAGGTCGAGTTTTACGTGAATGAAAACACCTTCAAGGAGCAACTGAAGCTTTTCTTCATCAAAAATCAAAGATCGAGTAAGTGGATGGTGCAGGACAAATTCTCAAGTCCCTCAATTTAGGGGTTGCATAATTGAAATGTACCAATTAGAACACAGACCTTTTGGTTTTAGATGTTTAATTACAGGACATGTATGAAATTCAGGTTGTGACCACTCTCTTTATTCGTTATTGTTGTTTGTGGCTCTTCATTGTATCTCATCTTAACTGTAGGTCTTTGTCTTGTCTCATCCTATTTTGAAACGTTAGAAATATCTAAGACAGAAATGTGTCCCTCTCTCCACGTCAGGCCTCAGGATCCGAGTGTTCAACTTCTCCCTGAAGCTGCTCACCTGTCTGCTGTACATCATCAGAGTGGTCACGGACAACCCCGGTCAGGGCGCCAGTCCCAGCGGGGGCCAGCAGAACGCTCCCAACGGCAACAACAAATGGTTTGTCTCCACAGCGAGGAGAACTGATCATCAAATCCACAGAGGCACTGATAATTTGTTGTATCTTCTTTTGAGAACAATGGCGATAAGATATTGGCAAAGTGCAGATAGATGATTTAAAGCACACAGCTAGAGGGGGACGTCTATTAAATGTGTTATCTTTCCTTAATGGTTTTCTAAAAGGGGCTGTTCTCTTATCAGTCAGGACCAATCAGCTCCTTTGAGTGATTCATTGTTCTGCTAGCTTGTTTATTTGTCTACTAGTTGACTGCAGGGAGTTTTATATGTTTGGATAAAAGTTGTCTTCCAGCCTGTATAAGAAGCTATGTGCCTCCATTAATATTTAAGCATAGTTTGTGCGTTCATTCAAATTTATGATGAGTTTATTTTTGTATACGTGTCACTTCAGTTGTCAGACGCTCTGGTGTATGGTCAGCCTGGGGAGAAAAACTGGGCTGATCAAATGCTGAGATGAATACATAGATCAACTCATTAGTTGGTAATAAAATGTTCTCTTCTCCTCGTCTTCATCACTACCCTGCAGCATTGACTGCCAGTGGAACGGATCGGTGCAGGACAGAGAGATTAACTGGTAATCAACAGAACTTTAATTTGTTGCCTCTAGTAAATCATTATTCTCTTTGATCTCTCAGCCCCTTGTTTTATTACTAAACTTTAAATGCAATAAAGTGTTTCCATTATGAGATCAATCCTCAATATTTATTAATAGCCAACAAGGTGTACAATAACTGGAATCTTGGTGATATGAACGTCCTGTTTTGACCGTCTGCCTATATTTATCTTTATTTATCTTTAAAATTAATCTATATAAAATGACTATTGATGTTGACAATATCGATTGTTGACTGTTAATAAGAGTATGGCTGTTCTCCACTGTGTCCGACAGGGAGCTGATCTTCTGGGTGGACAGAAAGGTTCCTGTCTGGGCCATTCAAGTGAGTCCCAACAGAGTTTTAACAGGGAGAGTATTAATTCAGTATTTGAACGAAAGTGATCAAATGTCCAACTCACAGATGCTTTACTTGTTCAAATAATATAAAAACAGTGAGTTTCATTCTCATTTAATTGTTTCTGAAAAGCTTGATATGTGAGATTATGTATTAATCGCTGTTTGGGTTTGTGCAGGTGATTGTGGCCATCATAAGTTTCCTTGAGACTATGTTACTAATGTATCTGAGCTACAAGGTAACACACACACACACACACACACACACACCAGCATGAATAATACATTCTGTATAATTAGTTCTCGAAAGTGTATGAGATTGACAATCCATAAATGGTGTAATTATCCAGAGTCACTTGTCAAGGCTGCATTAAGGAAAGACTGTAGACTGTAATAATTACAGGATCTAGTGGAGGTGAAGTATTAAGTAGTTTTAGAAAGTGAGAGATGACAATGAAGATCTGTACAGTGACTCACTGTCTGTTTGTCCTGTCCTGAATGAACTGTTTCTGATTTCAGGGAAACATTTGGGAGCAGACATTCCAGGTGTCCTTTCTTCTGGAGATGCTCAACACAGTCCCCTTCATCATTACAGTAAGACTCTTTATCATGACACTCAAATAACAAAGACTTTAAATAAAGATGAACGACACATCTCCACTTACTCACACTATCCAGAAATGAGGGCAAAGACCCCGGGGTTTGAATGCTGCCATCTTAAACATTTGGGGCTAGAGTCTGTGCAGCAGCGATTCAGCAATGGTTTCAAGGTCCTGCAGATACACTCTCTCTGGACCAATCAGGAGTCACTATCAGCTGTCAATAGTGAGGTTTCAGCCTCTTTTTTTTAGCGTAAATTAACTAATTAAAACCAAATTTACCAGGAAAATTACCATAAAAAGAAAAAATGTGTAAAAGGAACTACCTAAAAATGTTGAGAAAATAGATTTTGACTTTTTTGCCTGGTTCATGATTCATCTGCTAACATAGAGGAGGCGGGGTTTATTGCCTTTACCACAGTCAGCCACCAGGTGGCGATCAAGATGCTTTGGGTTTACCATTGGGGAGTCACTACATCGTACATCTTTATTTACATTCTCTGAAACACTCGTTGTCCTTCCTATCTGGAAAATGATGCTAATGAAAGAAAAAATAAATTCTGGTTTTGACCCTAAAGTGTATTCACACCAACATTTAATGGCTTCTTCCCTGACCTCATCCTTCCAGCAAGTTTCGTGAAGATTTGTTCAGTTGTTTTTGTGTAATCTTTCTCACAAACAAACAAACCCCAAAAACGCACAGGGGAGAAAACATAATCTATTTTTGTGTGTTAAAATGTTGAATAGCCTGAGCATCTTTCAGCATGTATACAGTACTTTTCAGATTTGTGGAGAAGTGTGAATATGTGAGTGACGTTGTTGTGGAAGGTGTGAAAATCAGTGACTTGATGTGTTTCCCTGTCTCCTCAGATCTTCTGGCCGTCCATACGGAACATCTTCATCCCCGTGTTCCTCAACTGCTGGCTCGCCAAATGTGCTCTGGAGAACATGATCGTGAGTTAAAACCATTATCGTCTTAACGGTTCCTGCTAATGACCTCTTTTTAATCAGTGTCTTAATGACTTGGTTAAGGCGAGACGCTTCCAGTCACACTACCAGTTCAGCCGATTTAGTCAGGCCCTCTCTCATTTCCTGCTGCTATTGACAACAGAGTTGCTGCTGCACTGGTTGTGCTCTGATTGTGTTCACCCTACCACTGAAGGAGTATTATCCCTCTCTGTAATCCATCATGTGCTGTGATTCGTGCTGTTATTCTGCAGCAAGGTGCGTCTCAGAAGAAGCATCTGTAATAACCTGCAAAAAAGTTAATGATGTGAAGGATTCCTTGCGGTAATAACTGAGAGAAACACTCTCAGTTATTACGTGTTAATGTCTGTATTTAAGATGCATGTTGAGTTGATGAAGTATTTTGTTTGCAGAATGATGTGCACAGAGCCATCCAGAGGACCAACTCAGCCATGTTCAACCAGGTCCTTATTCTCATCTGCACCTTGCTCTGCCTGGTTTTCACTGGGTGAGGCTGCTTCTTCCATGATGTGTGAAAGACATCTTTAATCTTCCCACTCGTATTATCACAATAACATTCCTTAAATTAATTAATTATTCAGTTCAACCCTCCAGTTGTTTATTGTCTTGTATGAAGTTTGAATATCAGATGCATTAATGTTTTTGTCCGTCTGATAATCTCAAACTAGGCTTTATAAGCTGCAGAGCTACACTACTACAGAGCAGAGTCGATGCTGTTGGTTTTTTATTTTTGGGGTCTTAGAATTCCTAATAATTATTAAGTCCACCCCTCAGATCAGATTAAAGAGTCGGTATTCAAACTGGTAAGGAACTGAATATGCAGGACACAGAACTCCAAACATCAAAATCAAACAAAGAAATTATGGGTTTAACTTTTTTAAATTGTGTACATTTCTCAGGGAATCAATACACACTTGAAAAGAAAAAATTGAACTGAATCAGTCTAAAACCTCCTTTTTACTGCAATTATCCCCAAAGGACATTCCAGGACACATCCAAAAACTTCCAAGGAAATAATTTTTAAATAATGACCCTGTAAAATGAACTATTAACTATATGCAGCGTGAACATTGTAATTTGTCGATTTATTTGAATTATTTAAATGTTGTAATCCTAGTGTTGATATATTCAGTTACTTACTCTCTGTACTGTATGTAATTTGCGCAGCACTTGTGGAATCCAGCACCTGGAGCGAGCGGGCAAGAACCTCTCTCTCTTCAACGCCTTCTACTTCTGCATCGTCACCTTCTCCACCGTGGGCTTCGGAGACGTCACCCCCCGCATATGGCCCTCCCAGCTGCTGGTGGTCATCATGATCTGTGTGGCGCTGGTGGTGCTGCCTCTTCAGGTATGGAAGACGTGGAAATAACTCCGGATAACTTCTCCTTTGTTATTTGTTGGGTTCGGCTCATGATGTTGTGTGTCAGTTCGAGCAGCTGATCTACCTGTGGATGGAGAGACAGAAGTCTGGAGGGAATTACAGCCGCCACAGGGCGCAGACAGAGAAGCATGTCGTACTGTGCGTCAGCGCGCTCAAAATAGACCTGCTCATGGATTTTCTCAATGAGTTCTATGCCCACCCAAGACTGCAGGTAGAGAGATACACAGATACACTATGTTATGATATAAAAATATATGCATTTATGAAATTTGTAGACCGATTTTTGGACATTAACATCCTTGACATGGTTCTTCATGCATTCCACAGTTTATACTGATGTTATGTTGCTTCATCTTAAAGGATTACTACGTGGTGATCCTGTGCCCAAGTGAAATGGATCTCCAGGTGCGGAGAGTTCTGCAGATCCCTCTGTGGTCCCAACGAGTCATCTACCTGCAAGGATCAGTTCTCAAAGACCAGGATCTGCTGAGAGCCAAGTACGTAGCAGTAATGTAAAGAAAAACTCTGAATCTGGAGATGAATGACTTTTTGCCCCTACGACAATGTATTTGAAAAACTATGTTGTGGTATTGAAATTTTACACTGATTGGCCTAATGAGGGTGCTATAAGTAAGCATCAAGTGTGTAAACCTGACCTCAAAACAGTGCACTACAGTTTATGCTGAGTTTAATTCTAAATTAACCCAGACTTATTTTTTAGTCATCTGTCTCTTAAAACAAACATTTTATAAAAATAATTCTTCTTTGGCACCACACCTACTCACAAGCTTGTTTTTTTTATCTGTGCCAGCAAACCAGTGAATGAGACCTACTGACATGTGTGATCCACTGACTTCAGCATGTCAAACGTAGCAATGATCTACTGACATAAACAGTATATCTCTATATCTACAGGATGAATTAAGACAGTCCTGTTTCCCAGAGGATATAAACTAATGTTTTTTTGATATCTAACTTTGCCCCCTGTTCCACAGTTAGCTTTCCATTTGTGGTTTTAAGTGAAATCTCTCAACACTTGAATGCATTTTGATTTATTTTGGTACAGTTGATCATATTCCTCCTAGGATGAACTTTTAGTACAGTACAAAAATCAGTGAGGAATCATACCTACAACTACATTCTGCTCAGTCTCAGCTGCAATTTGGGTTCAGTGCAATACAGGCTCACATTCAATTTGTGTAAATGGTTGAAGTAAGTTGAATGTTCCGCAGATATGTGAGCACATGTTGTTGAAATACATGTTGATGGAACCTTTCATTGGTAGGATGTGAATGTCCTTCCATTCCTCAGTATCTCTCAGATATGCTTTCATTCCTTTTCTTTTTGTAAATAGGCTTGTTGGAGCTATTGTTCGGCCCTGCACTCAGACAACAGTGTAATTATACATTCCAGCGTTGCCCATTTTATTAAAGTCAGACGTTAAAAGAACCATTTTCAAGATCTGACGAAAGAAAACATGATCCGTGCACTTTCATTTGATTTGATTATGAATGAGCCTTTTGGGAAATTCTACAAAACTACTACTATAATTACAGTAGTTATAATAACTACTACTACTACTAGTATAATTACTACTTATATACTTATGCTTAGTTTACTCATGTGAGTCACTTATCTTTGGTAGTAGTACACACAGTGAAAGTAGTTGAATAAATTCTTCTATACCTCCTGACGAACCTTTTTTTTCCAGTCTAAGACAAGAACCTTGACTGGGCTCCGACAAAAAGATGCTGCATTGTGGGAAATGTGGGATCCAGAATCCCAGCAGGCTTTTAATTTCTGCTGCTTCGATTAATCATTTATGTTTTTATCTGTCTCCCACCCTTATGTAATCATAAGCCTCAAAGCAAATACATAGGGTGGCTTATTACAAGAACACAATAGTCCGGTCAAAACTATCTCACTAAAAGCAAAAGAATGAAAGAAAGCGGGGAACAACATACATCAAATTAAGTATTACTTTGATGCAGCCGTGTTATGTAACCTGAAAGTATACATTTGCATTTGAAGGTTTAGGTAATTAGCGGTATACTGGGTGTGTGTCAGGCTTCAATCCTGCATCTGGCACCTTTTCAATTCCTCCCACACTTGTTTTGCATTCTACGCTCTGCTGGCTGGGCTAATATGCAAAAATCAGTTCCACAGTCACGGCACAAATATACATTAACGAGTGCCTTTCACAGTGATCCTCATGTGTTTGTCTACATGACTGCTGCTGTCATTTCCTATGACTCGTCAAAGGTCATGCCAGAGAGTCGTGATTTTTCTCTGCAGCTCTATAATTGAGTGATTTGCTGTTTTCCTGTATTTTGACTTTGTTCTATGACGTGTCGACTTGTGCAGGATGGACGACGCCGAGGCTTGTTTCATTCTGAGCAGTCGTAACGAGGTAGATCGCATGGCTGCGGTAAGATGAACAGCCACTGAACTCTGACTGTTTATCAAATCTGAACTATTTGTTTACCCAGACTCAGATCATTAGTGCTGCAGGTTATGAAGGCAATAACTCATTGATTAAACAAAGGTTCATTTGCAAAATGCAAGAGAGAAGAAGCATGATCTTTGACTGTTTCCCCTCAGGACCATCAGACCATCCTGAGAGCCTGGGCCGTGAAGGACTTTGCTCCAAACTGTCCCCTGTACGTCCAAATACTCAAACCTGAGAATAAGTTCCATGTTAAATTTGCAGGTGAGACTTTCTAAACTGTTGGGGATATTTGGCATTCACATTTTTACGAATATCACATTAGATTCCTGTCGATAGATCATGTTTGATCCTCCAAAGTGTTACTTTAAGAATTAAAGACACAAGACATGACTGTAAACTGTATAGACAACTTACGTAAAACCAGAGTACGAAAAGTGAAGCCAAGGCAACTTCTTTATTCTTTTGAATGACCAGCAGAGGGCGACTCCACTGTTTGCAAAAAGAAGTCTGTGAGAAAATCACCTTAATTCTAACTTGATTTATAGCATCAGTAAACATTTTCCTACAGAGTTTATGTTCAAGTCCCATTTAGAGTCAAATAGCTGATAAAGCACGGTTTGAATTGGTGCATGGCTACCATGTGATTGAATGCCTGCTCAATGGGTGCAGGTCGCAGGTGTAGGTGGACGTCCTTCAGCTGTCACTCAGGTTACTTCTAGCTCCAAAAACAGAGACAGCGCCAGAAAATATGCCAAACGACACTTCACAAACACACAACATGATGTGTTACTTTCTGTTGGCAGGTTTATTTCTGATGTTTGGAAAGAAAAATCGACTACGCGTCAATTTAGCCAAATTGACTCGTAGCTTTCTAGCTTTACGCTCTTGATCCGAAAACAAATAAATGTGTTTTCCAAGTTTTCCAAATATTTCACTGATAAAAACATCTTACCTGCGTTAAATCATAGATCTTTCTGTTTTCAGATCATGTTGTTTGTGAGGAGGAGTTCAAGTACGCCATGTTGGCTCTCAACTGTGTTTGTCCCGCCACCTCCACCTTGGTCACGCTCCTCGTTCACACCTCCCGTGGACGGTCAGTCATCCGGTGCAACCACCTCAGGCTTTTTGATCTCTCCTTACTTCAATCCCATAGTTCAAATGTCTTCACACCTTGATGTCTGCTCATGTTCAGCATATACAAAAGGGCCGGCGCTTGCTTCCATCACTCTGTCACAGATCGGTGAATAAGCCCCAAGAAAAGAAAAAGTCTGGGTTCATTGTGGAAATCAGCAGGACCTTACAGGAAGAGGGCATAAATGAAAAGAGAGAACAGGCGGTAGCTACATTGATTTTTTTTAGGACGTGTTCCCTGTAAAGCTTTGGGAAAAGTAGATTTTTCACAGCATGCAAATGGAATGACTTTTAAAAG
The DNA here is from genome assembly GCA_038501795.1 of Pseudopleuronectes americanus. NCBI lineage: Eukaryota > Metazoa > Chordata > Actinopteri > Pleuronectiformes > Pleuronectidae > Pseudopleuronectes > Pseudopleuronectes americanus. The sequence continues at coordinate 7,158,350 of CM076733.1, forward strand.
CTGATTTCAAAGGCTGAGAGAAACAGAATCAATGGGCTTTAGCATATACTGTGTCCTTCAGAAAGTGAAACCCTGTGGATCTTTCGTAGACAAAGTACTACAGGTTTTCAGATTTCACTTGGAGATGATGATAATTGGCAGCATGTCATTCGACCTTTTACGATAAGTTACAACATGAGCAGCTCTCCAGTAAACCATCAGTTTGTGCTTCAGCAATTAGAGTCATTACCAGGAAGTCATTACAAAGGCCACAACAGAGTCAAGCTGACTGACACATGGATGAAGACATCTGCTTTCATTTGGTAACCAAGGAGACGCAGCGTGACCCAGAGGGTCTGCAGGGACGGTGGGGGAGTTAGATGGAGAGTTTCAATTTTCCAAGTGTTTTCACCATGTAAAGACCGCGTGTATAACAGCATACACAGTTCATTTCTAACGCGTTTAAAGCTTGACTCATCTGTTGTGCACTTGCTTGTATTTTCTCTGAATGACTGCAGAGAAGGACAGCAGTCTCCTGAGCAGTGGCAGAGGATGTACGGCTGTTGTTCCGGCAACGAGGTCTACCACATCCGACTGTGCGACAGCAAGTTCTTTGGAGAGTATAACGGCAAAAGCTTCACATATGCCTCCTTTCATGCTCACAAGAAGTGAGTTGACCTGTGAGCTGAAGCATCTGCTCTCAGATCAGATTCTTAGATTTTGACCTGGTATAGTCTCCTATCAAGTGTAGCTGCAATTTTCTTTTGTCTCATCATAGTTTGATATAATTTCCATTCACCTAAATAAATGCAGAACAAAGATCAGATATATTGAATATATCGTCTTGCTTAGAGTGATATCAGATTCAGATTTATCATGCTTTCGAGGAGCTACAGGAGATAGACAGAGCCCGATCGCTGCTTTCCAGATTCTCCAGTCTTTATCAAACTAAGTTAATTCTTCCCAAGAAAGGCAAACCCCCAAAATGTTAAACAATCTCTTTTAGTATCAACGATCAATTCGTATTAATTGAGTCTTGGCTTGAAATGAAATGACACCATTTTCCCTCTGGTTTTTCCCTGATGTCTAGGTATGGCGTGTGTCTGATTGGTATAAAGAGGGAAGAGAACAAGAGCATCCTGCTGAACCCCGGCCCACGCCACATAATGGCTGACACAGACACCTGCTACTACATCAACATCACCAAGGAGGAGAACTCAGCCTTCATCTTTAAACAGGAGGAGAGGAAGGGCTGCCCCGCCGGGGGGATCTTCGACGGGCCCTCGCAGCTTCCTGTGCACAGCATCATCGCCAGCATGGGTGAGAGAGGAAAGTGTGATGAATTCGGATAAACTGGGAAGTAACTGGTTCATTAAACAGATGATTATATTATCCAGGCACTGTTGCCATGGATCTTCAGAATACGAGTCCACCCGACAGCTCAGTTGGTAAACTGGTACCGCCCAGTGTAAACGGGACAGGGAGCCGTCGGCCCAGCATCGCTCCGGTCCAGGAGCTCGCCGACTCCTCCTCACTCCTGCCGTGTGACCTCCTCGCCGACCAGTCAGAGGATGACTCAGTCTTCACGGATGAGAAAGACCAGTCATCTCCTGAGTAAGGATTCTTACAGTCCCCTTAGGAAACCATATTTAAATCCAGTCAGATTTTGTTTTGATCTGAACCAAAAATGCCCTGTCTCACAATGTTGAAGAAAGCCAGAATTATTTTTTTATCCTGGATCTACCCCTGATCCATATTAACACAAACATGTTATGTGAGCCTTCCTGACCCACACAGCGTTCTTCCAACAACTTTTGTAGAAATCCATCCAGTAGTTTTTGCGTAATCCTGCAAACTAATAGACAAATAAACAGTTGAAAACATGAACTCCTTGGCAAAGGCAGTAGATTAGTGAATCTGCAAACAAGAAATCACGACTTGCTAACCTGAGCAGTTTTGAAATTCTGTGTATGCCGTGTTTGATGTTTTTTTGGATTTGTTGGCAGGTATGTGAAAGGTTATCCCCCCAACTCACCGTACATCGGGAGCTCGCCCACCTTGTGCCATCTGTTGGCTGAAAAAGCCCCGTTCTGCTGCCTACGACTGGACCAGGTGGGCAGTCGCAGTCTCTCCAACTTAGTCACCCAGTTATTTATTGCCTTCATCATTCCGTTACACTCTCTGTCCTTCACCTGATAAAAGCAAACCGAGAGTACAATTTGATTTTCTCTCCTCCTGTGCAGGGCTGCAGGCACAACAGTTTTGAGGATGCTAAGGCGTATGGTTTTAAAAACAAACTCATCATAGTGTCGGCTGAGACTGCCGGGAACGGCCTCTACAACTTCATAGTGCCTCTCAGAGCTTATTACAGGCCCAGGAAAGAGCTCAACCCCATCGTCTTGCTGCTGGACAACCCGTGAGTTCATCGCAACACACGTACGACGCACACATCGCTCCTTTCTTTCGCCTTCATTTTGTCTTTTCAACGCTGCACAGTGGGAAATGTTAACCACGTCAGCAGAGCACTTAGGCCAAGGCTGTGGAGGCGGGACTCCATTGTCCCTCCGGATGCTAGGTTACTGCTGCCACTCACGCTGACGGTGTGTTTAAAGCAACAAAGAAAGAAGATGCTCTCTGTATCACCAGACAGTCGCCATGGCAACATGCTGTGCCTTGAACCTGAAGATTATACAGTATATTGCTACGAGGGGAGAAGAACGATGAAGAAAAGGATTTCTTTGGACAACCCCAAAGCAGGCTTTCATCGACCGCCCTGATGTGTTCATTTCCAGCCCCCACACGCGAGCCCTCAGGACCCTCATAGAAAACACGCACATAAAAATAAGCGCTTCCTCCATGCCGCCCGCACCCCTCTCCATCACTTTTGCACACACAAATACCAACACCCACACACTCTGATAGGTAATTCAGGCACTGACGACAGCCTTGGGTCTCTAATCAGCAGGACAAGGCAGCTGTATAATGTTCTGTCAAAGCTAGTGTTGGAGGACAGGCAGCAATAAAGCGACGAATATCTTGCTTTATTGCTTAGCAACAGATGGACTCACTGTTGGGTCGCCCTGGTTATTTGGCTACTGCTTTATATCATCTCATAGTAACCACACACAGTCATTAAGCAGCCGTAAAGTAGTAGAGCGAGGGTTTACTAGGCCTGAAAACAGTCACGATTGTTGACTTGAAAGTGACTAGACTGGATTTGGGAGAAGTCATTTTAGAAAACAACGTAGAGATTTTATTTGTCGACCAATATCTTCTTGATATGATGCAGATCATGTGTTCTCTTCATTGATTTTTACATTTGCCCCGTTCAGAATTTCAAAATATCACAAACAAAACTTCATATCTTAAATAACATTATGGTTGTTTGTCAATAATGTCAGGTAACCTGTGTTGGCCATAATTTAAAATATCATGTGCACTAAGCAGAAACAGACAGTGGACGGTGACCCACCTGACTGTGGAGGACTTCACCCAGCTTGGCAGCTTTGTCAGTAAAGACGATACATGAGGAGGTCTGAGAAAGGTTTTGGAAAACACCCGGAGCATTTGCAAGACTTCAGCCCATCAGACAGAAAGCTGGCGCGTAGAAAAAGGCGACATGAACAATGGATGCCTCAGGAAATCACGTCGAGGTTAGGACAGGCCCAGATAGAAGCAGATCGCTGATGCATTATCTGCCTGAAGGAACGACAAAGACTAGAAGAACAGAAAAATAAACTTAGCAGAAGAAAGAAATGCTAAAAGTTCGGAGTTTATGATGATTTTGTTACTCATCTTTCAGGTTTGCTCCAAGTAACTGACGAAATTAATGTCTCTCATGTGAGCAGCCAATTCAATCATAGTAATTTCATTCTATACAAACACCAAACAATGTATTTTTGTGAACTATGTAAAGAATAGAAACAAGAATGGTTCCATTTCATTCATGTACATATATATATATGCTTCCTTTAGGCCAGATAATCACTTTCTGGAGGCCATCAGCTGCTTCCCCATGGTTTACTACATGGCTGGGACCATAGACAAGTAAGGCTGTCATATTATCTTCAGTTGTTCATGTTTATCATATTTAATTAACTTTTTCACTTAAATCAAACCTGTCTTTTCTCTGACATTTTATTTCTTTTCAGATGCACAGTACGTTCTCAGTAATTTGGTGTCAGATGCTCTTATGCTCATTTTGTGTGTGTGTGTGTGTGTGTGTGTATGTGTGGTTCAGCCTTGACAGCCTGCTGCAGTGTGGAATCATCTACGCAGATAATTTGGTTGTTGTGGATAAGGAGAGTACAATGAGTGCCGAGGAGGACTACATGGCTGATGCCAAAACTATCGTCAATGTGCAGACGATGTTCAGGTAACTCATCGGTTTTCATCAAAATGTATCACTGATGAATTATGTCCCGACAGTTTGATATAAAGCCTACAGATGTGAGCCTCCATGTTTGCAAATAAATAAGAAAAGCGATGGCTGAAATGATTCTGAAGGTTTTGTGACGAATTGTAAGTCCCGTCTTCTGACTCCTCTTTGTCCTTTTCCCTGTGGCAGGTTGTTTCCCAGTCTCAGCATCATCACGGAGCTCACTCACCCGTCCAACATGAGGTTCATGCAGTTCCGAGCGAAGGACTGCTATTCACTGGCTCTCTCCAAGCTGGAGAAGGTAAGAGGGCAGACGGTGTGAGTTGTGAATATGAAAGATGTTTTATGTTTCACGCCAGTTCATTGAAACATTCCGCACTGTCAGAGAAAGCCACGGACCTTTGAACGCTGTTGGACATTGCTCTGCTTTGTGTGTGTCGACAGAAAGAGCGCGATAAAGGCTCCAACTTGGCCTTCATGTTCCGACTCCCCTTCGCTGCAGGCCGAGTGTTCAGTATCAGCATGTTGGACACGCTGCTCTATCAGGTTGGTGCACACCTAAGGCTGAGCATTTATCCTCAGATGACTTTTCAAAAGCAGATTAAAGAGTTGGACGTGTTTTCAGGCAGCAGAGGAACATGATCACCTGCTGAGACAGAGCAGCATCACAAGGCAAAAGTGCCCTCTAGTGTTCAGTCACTGGTTTGTTCATGTACACTGTGGTAAATTGTTCTCTGTGATTCCCTGTCAGTCTTTCGTGAAGGACTACATGATCCTTATTGCGAGGCTGCTGCTGGGACTGGACACCACTCCAGGATCAGGGTACCTCTGTGCTGTGAGTTAGTTAATAACCAGAAGACAAAATAATACAGTACCATGCTCATGTTGCATAAGCTAAAAGCACATCTACGTGTTTCTTGTTCCAGATGAAGGTGAGTGAGGAGGATCTGTGGATCAGCACCTATGGCCGACTTTTCCAGAAACTCTGCTCCTCTAGTGCCGAAATTCCCATCGGGATCTACCGGACAGAATCGCACATTTTCTCTTCGTCTGAGGTGAGATCTCACAGAGCAGTCTTCAGGTTAAATATCAGACTTTCAAAAATATATTTGTATTTATTTGTTTGTTTCAAATGGGCTTGTAGTCTCAGGTTTACAATGGAATATAAAACCAGACTGTGACTCTTATGCAGCAGCTATGTGAGGTTGTATTGCAGGGCTTTGAGCTACTATCGGTCGGGGGTAGAAAAAGACTCATGACAATTTATAGATGTATTAGTATTGAATATTATCAAATCATCAGATAATTATTGTGGAAGCTGCAGAGGTCACTTCATCTTCTTCTTCTTCTTCTCAGTCTCAGGTGTCAGTCAGTGTGGACGACTGCGAGGACACCAAGGACAAGGGGGACGAGGCCCGCAGCAACGACCAGTCCGATCACCCCCTGCTGAGGAAGAAGAGCATGCAGTGGGCCCGGCGGCTCAGTAAGAGAAGCGGCAAGTGGCAGGGGGCGAGCCGGGACTCGAACAGGGACCACGCCCAGCGCATCGCCCAGCAGCGCCTCAACCTGTACCGACGCTCCGAGAGGGAGGAGCTGTCCGAGCTGGTCCGCAACCGCATGAGGCACCTGGGCCTCCCCACCTCCGGATATGGTGAGTTCAGACACATCTGAGACTGAGACACACAACAGCTCCCTGCATTCATCCTCTAAACCTTCATGTTTCTGCTGGAGAGTTTGTATGACTCTCGTCTCTCTGCTGCTTATAGAAGACCTTACTAATCTGACAGCCAGTGACGTCATGAACAGGGTCAACCTTGGCTATTTACAAGGTCAGTATCTAAGTCCGGATCATATAGCAGACAGCAGGCATTACATCATCATCATACAGATGGGAGTGGTCCAGTTTGCTGAGTGGACTTTCTCTTTTTCAGATGAACAGAATGATCATCAAAACACCCTCTCATATGTCCTGATAAACCCTTCTCCGGACACCAGGCTGGAGCTCAACGACATTGTGTAAGCATGACTTTGACTTTGTATCGCCCCCAAGTCACTGAATACAACGGGATAATGATAATAACTTTATTTGTATAGCACTTTTCTGCTAGTCTAATCTCTTCTGGCAGATTACCAAAGTGTAGGGACCCTCATGCTTGGCAACGTCTCTGTGTCCTTTGGTTTTCAGTTTGAACTGTTTATTTCTCATCTTTTCTCAAACTGTATGAGTTGTTGATTTTTGCATGTGCAAGAGATGATTCCAAGCTAAAAAACTGCTTGATGCACAAAATGGAAGCATATACATAACTTATATATGTTTATGGTATCAATGTGCTGTAAACAAGCACACGCGAACGAATTAGTGTTTAACATCCCGGCTCTGAGTGCTGCACTGCATTTCTGTCATGTTATGAACCAGTAAGTGCGGGGAGAATCCCCTGCAGCATTGTTTTAATGGGAAAAGGCAAACACCGAAGAAAGTCCAGAACCCAGCTCTGCTTTTACTTAACCTGAGCAACAGCGCCCTCTGCAGTCACTCTTGGTGATGAAGCCTGTTGGGCTCCGTGTCCCAGTGCTTTTCATGAAGAGAAAAACTAAGTGTACCAGTCTCCCTGACAGGAGCCAGACGAGCTGCTGCTGTAAGAAATACACCAAAATCTTTTCAGAGTTATTCATATTTCAAAATTTCTCTTGCTGAATGTTGGAGATAAACACTGGTTTGTAAGGAATTCTCTGTATAACTGTTCTACAGTTTGGCTGAATATTCTGGACTTGATTCAGTTCAGTGAGTTACACACTTCTCACAGGAGATGGCTGGTTACCCTCTCACCAAAGTTATATAGAGTCAGAAGAGACGCTGGGAGAAGTGGGAATGAAAAAATCACAATAATGAAACATTTGTTGACACTTTAAGTTGCTAAGAGACAGTTCTCCTAATAAATAATAATGTTGCTTCATGCTTCAGTTGGCCTTTAAAGCTTTATAAGGTGATCATTTATTAGTGCGGCAAAAAGAGAAGGCAGCCCACCATATATTTAGCAGTGTATTGAGTGAGCAATATTTAGCTCCTCTTGTTCGATGGAGAGTGCGCCACGTGGCTGAGAGTGTGACCTCAATGGTGAAGGCTTGGTCGAGTGCAGTGCTCCCATCATTTCATCATCTACTACCCCGGCTTTCTTTCTCTCAGGTACCTGATTCGTTCGGACCCTCTGGCCCACGTCCCTGATGAGCCCCCCGCCCACAGCAGCAGCCTGAAGGAGATGCACGAGTCCGGCCTGGACCCCAGAGAGGACACGCAGCTCTAATAGACCGCTGACCTTCACCGGTGCACTTACTCCTCCTCACCACCCCCCCGCACTGTTCAGTGGGGGTGGGGGGGGGGTCTGGTTTTGTCCACACGGGTCCAGTCTGACAGAGGACAACCTGTGGCATAACGTTTCAGAGCTGCAGTCTACAGCTGTATTATATGAGTGCCTACTGTTCGGCAGATGACAGTTTGACGTCATCTGTGACATTTTCATGAGACACAGTATGTAAGGGTGGTCGTTTCTGTGAGAGCTCGCTCCAGTGGGCAGTCGAGGACGCTCTTGTTCTCAATTGATTTAACTATTTCAGTCAGGTCGCCTGCGAGCTAAACTGATTGGCCATACAAAAGAATTAAGATCGCAGGATAACCCATAGTTTTACTGTAATTTTTCATGAGAATTATACCTTTTCTCTTTTCTTTTCAATTGTTTGCTCCCTCTGAAAAAGTAACCTCAGCATCAGAGGTTGCAAATATGAGGATTTTCCTTCTCATCTTTACTTTTTGAGATGACCAGAAACCACATTCAGATATTCTAATCTTACCTGGACCATACTCTTACCTATTTACCATTATAAAACCTTCAACACAATGTGACTTAAATAAAATGTGCATTTAAAGATTTTATTTGAAGCTTACTTTTATAGCTGAACCATAGAAGTGTCAGTAGTAGCGTCTACAAACACTGGTGGTATCTTTATATGTTTGCTGTCTGAGGTTGGATGAGGTTTTTGGACAACAACAAGAGCTTAGTTCAATCCTTTAACCGTTTTCCATGCCATATATTCAGTATTGTGCCATAAAAGTTTCATTTGATTTTGTACTACAGTATATTAGTAATCAGAGAACCTCATTCCACTTTCACCACTGCTCAGTGATTTTGTGGCTGTGTGGCTGAGATCTGTATTTTTAAAATGCTATTTCTTGTACACAAGAGTTTTGGATTGCAACTTTCTGACTTGGTATATATTTAAATGTTGAAAATATTTGTAGGTGAGTTTAATTTGACCATCATTTGCACATTATAGTGCTACAATAAGAACAAAGCAATTAGAATTGATTGAGTTGTCTAATAATTTAGCGTTTGAATTGATATATGCCTTCAACTTCGGTTTTGCAATATGAAGTAATAGTTATAGATAGTTTAGTTGAGATTTATGCATTAATAAACAGGTTATATATCCTCTTTTTAATCCTCATTAGAAAGAATAAACATTTAATGAGGAATTAAACAGGTCTACAATACACCAGTGTTAATTATTTGATATTTTGTGGAGGGGTGGGGTATGACCCAAAGAAGCAGGCCCAGGAATTTCTTTTGATGTTCTTCAAACTTGTGTGTTTTACAAACTCTTCATTAAGTTCTCAAAAAACAATTTTTGGACCTTGATTTATAAAGTAAAAGAAAAAATGGATTATTGTGAATTTAAATGTGGTTTCATAAGGGGACTGGGACTGTTGGGCCTTGGTGGGGGTATGAGCTTATGTTTTCAGGATTTGTATCGAGTGCCAGAGGTGAACATATATCACTAATCTGAGGTGCTGTACAAACCTTCCCCAAGGATATAGAATCAAAACAGAAACATAGATTATAAAGGCCACTGGTACATTCTAATGCCACCTTTCCTTCATATTTACAGAGTGAGTTTTGCTGAGGTGAGTTATCACATAATCCTCAAAAAAGTTTCATCAGCATCAAGTTGCCAAAAATTCTCTGCATTATTCAGGTGCAGCACTCAGCAATCAGTTCGTTTTTTGTGCCATTATGGCGCAAATCTTTTTTTTAAATACTTTCATTTTCTTGAACCGTCATTTGGGAGACTCTGCGACTGATAAAGATGTTTGTATTTCTGGCTGGAAGTTTTTAGCTTCGTCAAGAAGGTTCTTGGTCAACTTCCTGACTAATGTATGTTGCCAAAATGTTTTGATGCTGCTCAAAATACACTTTAAAGGGAGATCAGTGTGTGACTGTTTGATTTTCTGATCATTCTTTAACCGTGTGCTGTCACAAACTGAGAAAAATGCAGGAACCACAGTTTCCTGTGACAAAACACAAGGAAAGGGAACATAATGCAAAAGAAGCATTCCAAAAAACAACAGTCTTTCATAGTTAAAAAGTTCAGAGCCACAGTGGCAGAATCATGACATGTGCCTGTTTTAGCCTGGGCTTGTCAGCTTACCCAGCATGCTGCATGGAACTCCAAAGAGAAACAGCAGCCGGAAGGAACGATAATGCAAACCATGACTCAACCCAAAGTGAGCCACGGGTACCAGGGAGAAGTGAACAGAGTGTACCAGAACATCAATCTGCAACCGACGTGACACACTCAGGAAGGCAATCAAGGCCAAACACTTAAAACGCTCAGTGCAGAAATCTGAGTCATAATTCTGAGCAATGATTTCATATTCACTGAATTTAGAGTTCCTCAAAGTACACATGTTCTGTGAAGACCTTTAACGTTTAGTGTCACATTGACACACACAAAATTAAATATACCTTCATAAAAACAAGTTTTAGTCTTTAAATTATATTCTCTTGATACAAGTGCTATATATTTTGTTGTATTTGTACTGGTGTTTATTTTCTAGTACATATATCGGCCGACATATTGGTATTGTAAATGTTTCACTCCCTCTGCCCTAGAACGAAGTGGTGAGTAACAGATGAACATATTGGAAACACTAAGAACCAGACAGACCAGGACAACTTTAGCAAGAAAACATAGCTAGTTGCACTTTATTATATTTCTTCAAAATAAATAAACAACATAACACAATGTAATAAGTCTGAGAACGTCTCTGATGACAGCCTGTGACAGAATAAACCTCAAAATAGTGCCTGCTTTTTAGTAAACATAACTTGTACATAAAGTACAAAAAATACTACTCAAAAATGTACAAATGCAGCAAACAAATATCAAGTATTGTGCAATTCCTCGACATTATACCAGCCGCTGACAGTCATCACAGGGATATTACTAGTGTACAATGCCAGAAGCTACGTTGAAATATAATGCTCACGAGAATCCTGTGAGCTGTTAATGAGCAGCGAACGGCTCAGTGGCAGAGCTCAGTTCATTTTGGTTCAGCAATACGAGCCAGTCAGGGATCTCAGATGACTCGTGTGGGTACGGATATATAATGCACTACTGATGAAGTATAATGCACTGAGTCTCGAAAAGCGCTTCCTGTGTGGAATTAATACTGGTACAATACACCCTCCTCTCGAAAGACGTAATCTCTCCTCCACAAAAAAACGTAACAGCAGGTCCCGAAACAGAAACACAAGTTGTCTTGTTGCTTTGCTCCATCGTTCTGTTTCATGACAGTTTTTAAAGCATAAATGAGAGTAAACATTCAGAGACGGATGCTCAGGCGTCATCGCGTTCAGCTCCCCCCCCCCACCCCCCAACCCCCCCTAACACAAATACTCGCGCACTTCCTCAAACACACATTAAAATAGAAAAACAACACTGGACGTGACCACTCACCAACATCCATCCCATACTTACATAGAAAAGTTTCTTTACTTTCAGAAAAGCATTGACCAGTAGAAGTTACTGGTGAACAAACAGGAGCTCTGTATGTCGAGCCTGGATTCATAATAATCACAGCTGAAGGTGTACATTTTTTTGCCGAGCTGAAATAGCAAACGTTACGGTATATTATCGAGTGATTGTTCAACACTGCCTGTCTGTAGTCGCACTTGGTATGAGTGTGTGTTAGCTTTTGTCAGTAGCATTCAGCAGTATTCGACTCCAGGGTCCATTTCCTCTTCGCTGCTACAGAAGAATCCATCATGAGCGGTGCCTAGTCACAGTAGGACGTCCCAACAAATCAAATCAGTGTGACATGCAGGAGAAAACGCAAAAAATAAATAAAAAATAAAAATAAAGGAGTGCATTCAATTGGCAGGTGGTTCACACTCTTGCACTGCCACACACTGACATCTACGCCCTCCATCTAACATGATCGCATGTCATTCATCTCCAGGATTATTGGGTCCGGCCCAACGCATGTAAATAAACAGAAACTGGAAATCAGGGTTTCTTCTCCCTCTCACTTCCTCCGTGCGCTCCCTGGTCTCTTGATCTGCCAGAGGTGGTTGTGGATGGTCAGAGCGTCCACGCTGACCGACACGCTCTTGGTGGGGATGGCAGTGAACTGCTTGCGGTCAGAGCTGTATTTATAGACCTTGTCAATCATCTTCCGGCTAATGTTGCGCGGCCCGGTGCCCGTGAACTTGACAATCTCCTCTGTGTCTGGGGAGTAGGAGTAGATGGCGCGGAACTGGCACCCGCCGTCACGGAAGAGGATGATCAGGTGGTTGGCGTCGCACTTTTCCAGCTCCTGTGAAACAGACATAAGACCCGATTCAGCACATCGCATCGAACAGGAAGGGAAATGTTACTGTAAGAATAATAGATTTAATATTTTCTTCCTAACTTTCTCTACAAATTACACAAAGTTTACTAATAGCTGTAACAATAGAACTTCAAGTGATGACACTGACCTCCAGAATAACATTCTTCTGGCCCTCATTAACCTTTCCAGCCAGGCAGCAGTGAGCGATGGCATTAATGATGATTGGCTTGTTGGACTTCGAGCTCGGCTCCTTGAAGAGTTTAGGACCTTTTACAAACAAAAGAGAGAGAGAAATGTTATAAAGTCAGATGAGAAGATTAATACCACATATCCCATATCTGTAAATTAAGTATTGGGCTGGAGCTTAGCTATCTTAGATGAGCATAAGTCTCGAAGCTGGGTTGGATGTAGTGACCACTTGGGCTGAATCTAAATGTGCTTCATGCATAACCTAAAACTCGAAGGACATTACTTTACGTATGACAAATGTCTGCAAGTCCGGAAGGTTCTGGACTAGTAGCTTGGTAGCGTCGTTGATAAGACAAAGGTCCAGGCCGCCAGAAAAGGATCCAGAGCATATCCCATCATAAAACTATACTCTGATTGGCTCAGATGGCTCTGATTTCATATTTACAGATTTGATCAATCAATAACGATATGTCTTTTCATCTACCTCTCAGCAAAAATACGAAAAAGCACATTTCCCCAAAATGATAAAAAATTATTTTGTCTTTAATCTAGTTCTTAAAATGTTAATGGTCAAATCATTGTTAGGTGATAGTATCAATAAATCAAAAGTTGTTTCTACATCTCTACTCACCGTTGTACTCGGTGGACATGATGGAAGAGGCTATGGAGCCGTTCTCCCAGTCCCTCTCCATGTTCCTGCTAGATGCTCTGCTCAGCATCGGGAATGACTCCACAGAGCAAACAGAGGCAGCCCTGAAGCACAAACATATGGGTCAATCAAATTACCACTATGATAGGCAGAGTGGACGAGTCTATCCTCTCTTGACTTTACACACAACTTGGGAATCCTCACCTCTGCGGCTCTGCCCCTCCAGATATCACACTGTCTGTCTCCGTCGCCAAAGAGAGCGTGGATCCTCGATGACTGCAGCTCAGATCGGCTGAAAATGACAGATGGACTTAGTGCCAAATGGTTGTTTGCCCGATTCCCCCACTGTTCCATTTCCATATGCAAGCAGGAACACAAATAAATAATGTAACGTCACTCTAAATACTAACAGCCTACAACCCCATGATTCAAACAAGGGACAGAAATCTGCTTAAAAGGACAAGTAGATCATAATTTATTCTGAACCAGCTACTGTATAAACTCTGGTCTTTTCCAGTCCAGGGATTTTATGGGATGTGTTTGGCTCATATCACATCATGCAGAGCAGGTTAGAAGGTTCACCTCCCCCGCAGCCTGCTGCTGAGCCCTGGGCTTTGATCAACATGGACCCCTTCAGAGAATTACCTGGACAACAAACGCACACACTCAGAGCTTGACAACATTTACACGAAAATACACACACTCACAAAACAGCACATCATATTATACAACCAACTATTCTAAACAACAGACTGTATTGAAAGATGGATGACGCTTTACCACTTGACATTTGACCCAATTTTTTTAACCAATCAAAAATTTAAAAATAGTAGTGTCAAGGTGAAACACGTTTGGGGAGCTGTCATGTTGTCCATCTTTATATATAGTCTATCTTTGTTGTACACAAACAACAATACAACATGACAACAAGACAACATGGACAACACTAGACAACACATATATGCTGTTCAAGTATCTAGGGTGTTCTTACGTGTGGTGTATCCTTTGGAGAGGCTGTTGTACTCTTCCCGGTGGAGGGATTTCGGTCTGTTCCTGCGGGACTTCATCCTCGGACGAGGCTTGACCTGACCTTGACCCTGCTCTTCCATCAGGGACTCCTGCTTCCTCTGCAGGTATTCTTGTTTAATCAGCTCTCGCCTCGCCTTCTCTTCGTCCTTACGCACGCGGTCCTCTTCCGCCTTCCGCCTTGAAGAGCAGGATGGAGAGTTGAACACAATCAGATTGTCACGGCATGAAACACACACAAACCTTTAACCCTATAATTAGTGTATGAGTGTGTGAAAAGAAAAAGTACCTTATCTCATCCCGTTTGAGCTCACTGTCGGCTTCTTGTTGTAGTTTGCGTAGTCTCGCCTCTTCTGCTTTGCGCTGCTGTTTGAGGAGGAAGTGAGCGCGACGTTTTGCCATCTCATCTTCCGCCTTCTCCTCATCCTGGTAGATAAATTACAGGTATTCACTCACTCACTGTGTTCCTCAGACGCTACTCTCCATAGCATTGATGTGCTCTTGATGATGCTATATCACAAAATGTTAAACGTCTCAATTTCACCTTAAAGAAGAAGCCCAGCCCAATATTCTGCTCGCCCTCAGGTGTGCAGTCTGTGCCATCTGGATTGCCATCCTCCAGTGTACCCATAAGCTCTGACAGCTCGACCTCAATCAGTTGACCTCTGACCCTGGTACTCTCGTCTCCAGCCAAAGCCTCTTTTCCTGAGTTGTCAGCTTCTTCTGTATTTGCAGCCTGTGAGGCAGATACAGTTGTACCGTAGATGACTGGTGGGTCCTGGGACTGGGTTGGTTCTTGGAGTTGCCCGAATCCTTCTGCTGCTAAGCCATGGACTCTGAAGGTGCTCTTTCTCTGAATGTTTCTCTCTAGCCTGGAGCTCTCCATAGAAGCCTTGGTCCCCTGGTCTCCACATGGACTTTCACTAGGAGAGGGAGTGCACTCTGGGGACTCAGTATTAGAGGCCACTATAGAGGCCAGCTTGCTGTTCTCTTTATTCTGTTTTCTCTCCAAGGCTTTGCTGCGGCTGGAGCTAAGCTTGGGAGGTCGGCCTACAGGGAGAGAACTGCTGCCACCGATATCTACAAAGTGGACTGCAAAAGATTTGGACTCTGAGGTAGAGGTGGTGGATGTTGTTTGTGTCGTTGTGGGAGTTGTGGTGGTTGTTGGGGTTGTGGGGGTTGGGCTAGCTACAGATTCTACTCGTTCTGGAGGTGAGGCCACACTGTGCTTCATCAGCATGTCCTGCTGCAAGGAGAGCTGCATCATCTGCTGCTGAATGGAACTAATCGCGTCATTGAGAAGATCTATGGAGCGGGAATACTCAGGGCAGCCAGGATCGGCCCCATTATTTTGGGAGAGGGTGCTCAGCTTGTTGACTCTGTTCATGTGTGCTCCCTCCTGATGGCCCATCTTTGCTTGGACCTTCAGCTTATCCAGACAGGAGTCATCCCTGCTGGACAGGGACTTCACTTTATTCCTATAAGCAGCTGTTTCAGATTCCTGGGAGTGTTTCAGGGGCAAAGGAAGTGTCTCACTCTTGCCTCCACCCTTCTTGACGATGTTCAAGAAAGCAGCTTTCCCCAGCTTTAGTCTCTGCCGTGCTGACAGGGTCTCCATCTTCTTCTTCTGGTATTCTATTGCACGTCTTTGTTCTTCTAGCTGCATGTGAAGTTGCAGCAATTCTGAAGGCACTACTGGGAGGCTCCCAATCATATTATTCCCCAACCCGGAACCAGGCTCCTTCCCAAGCCAGCTGGAGGTGAAGTCAGTCTTCAGTTGCCAGGGAGGGCAGGGGTTGTTCTCAGAGCCATCAGGTGTGGTCTTCTGGGAGCTACTGGTACTTGAAAATCCATCCCGGAGGCCAAGTTTCAGGAGCTTTCTCTCTGCGAAGCTGGTCATCTTGACACTGGCGCTGCCCGAAGCGCTGCAGCTGCTTGCCCAGGATACGGTGCTGAGGCAAGGGCTTGAGCGTCCACTGCCGCCTTCTTTATCGTCCCGCTCACTCACCTTCAAGTCTTCTCTCAACTTGGCTGACTCGCCCTCACCGAATTCACACACCTCCCCCTCATATAAATATTTTCCCTTTCCTCTCTTCATCCCTTCTCTGGTTTGCTCAATCTGATCGTCCTCCTCCTCATCTTCCTCAAGGTCTGCAATGTCTGAGTCAGAGTCGTATCCCACCTCAAGTGTATTGGAGAAAGAACTGTGGTGCTCCGGGGACAAATGAAGGAAAAATCCTTGGGGCTGTGGTTTTCCGGGCGGAGAATTGCCTAATGAACCCTCAGTGGGCGGCCTGAGGCAGGTAGGCACTGACTCTGCAACAGGTAATGTAAAGGTTCTTCTATTACACTCAGCCCCAGGGGACATTCTCTGTGAGGTTTTCGGGACAATCGTGGCCGCTTTCCTTGAAGCCGCTGCTCTACAGCGACCCTCACCACTTTCTTCCTGCTTGTTCAGGCTGATGCTCTTCTCTTTGGCTGGCTTGGAAATGGCAGGCATCAGAGGCTCCAGATAGTAGCTGTCTGCCTGATGGTCCGAAGTAAAACAACCAGTGTCAAGGCGAGGAGAGCAATGAGGTTTAGAGACCTTTGAGGTGGAGGTTGCATCCTGGATTTCTAGCTCGTCTTGTTCAATGTCACTCCCAAGCCGATGTCGAGAAAATGCATAGGGGTGGATCACAGCGACAAGTTCCTCCTCCTCTATTTCCTCCTCTTCGTCTTCTATGCGTATGTGACTCAGAAGGCTCTGACCACTGAGTCTGTGGTGAGACAGACGAGGGCCTGACCCCAGCATGTGTTTCGGGGTAATGCTCATGATGTTCGAGGCCAAGCTGTCTTTGCTGATGGAGCGAGCAAGGCTGATACTGTCAGCGTCGTCCTCCATGGGATAATGCAGGGCATAGGGCACCGGCTGCGATAAAGGCCTGGACAGGAACAGAGGAAGGAATACAAATTAGATGAGCTAAGTGTTATGAATCATGGAAACAGAAACTGTAAAGGCTGTAATCCCACTGCTCACCTCTGCCTCCTCTCTTGCCAGGCCGATACTGAGCCCTGGTGCGGCCCATCTGCTCGAGCCATAGAGGCGGACCTATTTCTCAGCACTAACCAAAGAAAACATGATCCATATCAGAAAAGGGAATTCTCAAACGTGCAAAATTTGAAGTTGCAACTTACAGTTTAGATTTACAACTCAAAATATTCCAGTTATTAAATGGTTTAATTAACAAGTCGGAGGTGAACTAAGAAAGATACAAGAACACACGTCACATTAGGAACATTAAGATCACATACAAAAAACAATCTCCTTGTTTATTTTTTCTTCTCCCTTTTCTCTGCTTGAAGAACTTTCTTTGTGACTTAATGGATCTGAATCTGCACAGAGAAAGTATTTTGTATTACCTGAAGTACTCTCCTCAAGCACCTTCTGTTGTCTCTGTCTCAAGGGCAGTAAAGATTGAGAGGAGCTTGATGTGCCTGGTATAGAGCTGTAAGAAAAAGACAGATGCTTGAGTTTTAGATTTAATCCGGTTTGAATCTAGAAAAAAAGTATGATATCGTGAAAGGTTTTCTGAAAACATTACTCTAGTCGTATGTATCCAGTATAACAATTGTAGCAAGGTTTCACGATTAAAATATATGGGAAGATGCTACGATAAGTGCACTTGGTTTTTGTCATATTCATACAAGAGACCTTTCCCAGAACTGGTACAACTACAGTATATGAATTGGTAAACCTGTGGGTTGAAAGTAAAACTCTCTGTGTGGTGTAACAGGAAACAGTTACTGTGTAATACCTTAGGTCAGAGCTCTGGGGCATGGTCAAGACATCAGCGGAGTTGGATGACGTCAGGAAACTACGTTTTGTGACGTTGGAGATGGGTGTATGGGATCGAGAAGCTTTAGGCTGGAGCAACAATCTCACTAGAAAAATAGTAGAAGAGATATGAAACTATTACGGTTGACCATAGTGTTTACGGAAAGGAAAAGTGTATTTTTGTGAGTGTGTTTTACCGTCTCTAATTTCGTGAAGGTCCCTGGGCTGTACAAAGTCTGGCTTCACGCTCTCAAACCACCAGAACAGCTCAGCAATAAAGACCATCATGTTATTCTGTAAGGAAACCAGATCAATGGGACAATAGGACAGTGTCATTGGAGCCTGTTTTAAATGTATTTTCTGTCTGTAAAGTGTTTTTGGGCTTACCTTCAGGACCGGTGGAGAATACAACATGTCTTCGGGCTTCAGGTAGAAGCATTTGCTCAGGTACTCGTTAGAAAACTCCCTCAATAACTCTATGTTGTACATGCTGTCTGCTATGGAAGGAACCTCCTTCAGACAGATATCTGCACAGAACAGGATAACAATGGTCATTACTATTAGGCTATTACTGCATAGGGTCATAGTAGTAGGCAGATCAAGAGCTTTTTTATCCAGTTTCTTGTGTAAATCTAATTATTTCACCTGGCAAGAGTACATATAAATATATTTTCCAAAACGTCAGACTGACAAACAAATCATACAACCTTAGGCAACTATCTTTTTCTACAGTGGATTCAGTCACCCTGTATTACCATACCTTCCAGTCTGATGAGTTCAGGGCAATAGAAGTGGATCACAGCCAGCAGAGCTGTTCCGTCACACACGTCCTTCAACAAGTCGTCCAGCAGGGGGAAGTGCTGAAGTGTCCGACCTGACAGGTGATCTCTGCGGTATCGCACCTACACAGCAAGAGAGAGCCCGACTTTACATATAGTACACAAATTTCATAACATATTAAAAAAGATCATAACACTGAGTCACTTGTCACACACACACAAACACACCATTTCTCATATAATATTTAGAAATATCACTTTCCATATGACTTATTATCAAGGTCATTATTCTCATTGAGCGGCTGTCTGTAAAAGTGTTTGATGATATTTAAATATTGGTATCAGATTGTGTCAGATGTTGCAAACTTCATGTCGTACGTTGATAATGTTTGTATGTCACTCAACTGGCAACAATGTTAATAACTTTCACGTATTATAATCAAACTAATGCCAGGTCTGGACGACACAAAGTTATTGTCTGATACAGAAGTCATTGTGTCCGAATACTGAGTCATATATTCTTGTGACTTGGCCATGAGACATGACAGACCACAGGTTCTTCAGGAAGTATGTCCCCGGGCCCACTGTACCATGCTGTGAGGTTTCCCAGATGTTCATTATTGTGCCATGACGCTAATTGTTGGGCATAGGCCTGATGTAATTATCAGGTTGATATTGTGTAGTGCAAACCAGATACAACACTGAGATGGCTTTCATCACTTGTGCATGTAATAAATGGTTAAAAATGCAAAAACAGTAAAGGTCAGGAATGAATAAAGGAAGGGGTCAATGGTTGATACATTCCCAAAGTAAAGAACTCCACAGGCTCTGATACACAATGGACCAGAGTGTGCAATACAGGCTGGTGAGGGAAGAAAGAAAAGAGTGGGAGGAAGTTAATGAAATGAGAAGAGCCGGGACCGGTTGAATGGATTTGAGCAATTTTAACACTTGGCTCCACACACATTGCGTGATGGTGACAGTGAGTTAAAGTGCCAGGTAGCTTTTCCCAGTGGACAGCAGAAAAAGTGTTGAAAGGAAAAGTGGATTGTGGTTGTGTTTGAAAATGTTAGATGCAAAAGCTCACATGGAAATTGAAGAAATTACTAAAGGGTTTCATGCAAACTTAAAACAAACACGCAGAGGGAGAAAAGGGGTTGGGAGAATGCTGTTCCTTCATGTGCCACCATGGGGCACTGTGACATCTTCAATTTGTACATCACTCTCTTTGTAAAATTGCTTTTGATTCATTTCTGTGTTTTGCTATCAGTCAATTTAGTCATTATTTTTTAAGGCTCCTCTGTTCTATCTGATCAGACAAGCACATACACACACACACATACACAAGTAGACACACACACACCCCACACAGACAAGCATACATTCACACGAGAGATCGCTACAATTGCACTTACTGGTACAAGCTTCCAGTACCATTTGGAGGGAGACTAGAGACAGGAAGGAATATAATTTAGGTGGGAGACACAAACAGGGACAGCAGCAGACAAGGGTGAGAAACAGAGACAAGGAATCAGATTATCCCCTGTTACCATGGGGACAGATCTGATCTTAACGACTAGAGAGGGTTAGACAGAAAGTGTTAAGAATATTAAGGGAGCAGGCAAATGAAGAGACTGGAGGTGTTTGTGCATTTTGTAATTGTGATTCAATAGAACGATTTCATGGCAATGCCATACTTCCTATCAAAATGCCACAATGACCTCACATTAAGGTGGCAGAAGTTCCAGGATTTAGAGAACGATCCTCGAAATGAAAGTAGAGATAGAAAATCCATTGAGTGAGTGGGCAGACGCACAGTGTCAGACTTTGAAAACCCCTGACTCAGTGTGTCCACACTTGAGAGACAAGAAAATGTTTGAATCTGTTTTCAGACGGTGATACAAGGTGCTCATCACATCGTAATCCATGGAATGTTTGGATTATAACGACATAAACTAAATATCTGAAAGCTAATGCACCCGGTGCCTAGAAGATGCTTGTGTACAAGACAGCCAGAGGAACAACAGACAAAGGCAACAACATTACTCAAGAAAGACAGTGTTAAACAAAGAGAATGCTTTAGAAAAAAGGGACAAAGAGGGATAAAGAGACAAAACAAAGAGAGTGTGAAACGAGGGGAATAAATCGAGGCACACGGGTCTTACCTTCTGATGACTAGACGACTCCAGCAGATGTTGCTTCATCTTCAGCTCTTTCTCTGTGATCTCCCTCATCTTTATGTTCACCTGAAGTGGCAGAGACACCGTGAGTCAACAGCAAACGAAAGAATGAACAAACACTACCATTAAAACATCAATGGTGGTTTGGCTTTTTACCTTGTTGATCCAGAAGAGCATTGCGTCTTCCATATCAAAAGGGAGCTCCTTAGAGGCACTGAAGTTCGAGAAGCGCTTGACACTGGACACGACCTTCTCTATGCTGATCATCTCCACCATGTAGGCCATCATCAGGGCGTCAATGAGGTGGATGTGGGAGCTCTGGGAAAACAAAGATTTTGGGTTATATTGTAATGTCGCAAATGCAATAGTATCTCTGTGTTAGAATCAGTGCTCTTTTTATAGGAGAATATATTGCCTAAAATAATTGTGGTAAGGTAGTACTTTGCTCTGAGTCGCCATGGAAACAAGGCTGAATTTTTTAGACTAAATCTTTACCAGCCTACACATGATACAATTGCTGTCATTTTTTTGTTTCACACACACACACAGTGTTTCTGTTGCTTCTAAAAGGCCAGGGGTCAGCTACAGCTGTGTAAAATTACGCGTGTGTGTTTTGCTTTAAGCCCGACACATTGATTCCCTTTACTTCACAATGATAGGCACACCCGGAATATCATCACTGTGAAAGAAGACAGTAGGACAGAAAGTCGATTCATAGGGTTTTAAAAATCTATTACATGTGACGATGACAGTCAGAGAGTCTCTTCAATGTCTCCTATTGAGCTTGATACAAAACTAAGTAGCCTGGAGCCAACTTTACACTCATTTATACTGTGAGGGACAAAGCATCAGCCACTGCTTCTTGGGCAGGTAGTTGCCTTTTGTGTTTTAACAACAGTGGGATACGACTAATACATTGAGACAGTGGGTTTACTGTATATTCATATGAACTGATTCTTTGGTTCATTTTGCTTCATGAATATTTTAGATACACACTCTAAAACCTGCAAAACAGTCACATCCACTAATTAATTATGAATTTAAATACTCGTGGCTCACTAGGCATTTGGCTCTTGAAAGCAAAGACCTTAACCTGTAATAACGTTTTTATTTTTAAATGGGTTCAGGGTCATCTGAAATTAAATGCTGCAGAAGACTCCAGGGCATTTCATACACAGATCCTGTTACCAATGAGGACGTGAGCAGTACGGTTAATCTGCAAATGCCTTATTTATGATTCAACTTTTTCAGAAAAACTGCATCTATTTCTTTTTGAGCAATGTTCTCTAACCAGATTTAAAACTGATCTATTAAGAGATTGGGGGGAAAGTATGAAAGCATTGGCCAGCAGGTCCTGTTTCCTTGGTTAATGTGTAATTCACTCAATCTCAATATCAATTTTGGTATACAACTAGACAAAAGGTTATTTAAGATATATCCACCATCTTTAATGGAGCAGAGCTGAGGTCCAGATCAGAAACCGGGGTGTTGTCAGCCTCCAGGACATAGAGGCCTTTCCTGGACAGGGCCTGGATGACAGACTGGTGGCTCTGGAGCGAGGCAGCCTGCTCAGCGTGCAGGATGAGCCCACACACGCGGCAGTACAGCTCTCCAGACAGCAGCAGGCGGATGATGGGTGGCTTGATATGCTCCTGCTCATACTGGTCGGTGTAGAAGGGGTTTCGCTGGTCTGCAGGGACGTTGTCTAGAAAGAGGAAAGATCATAAACATGTAAACCTAATGAAATCTTTTTAAGCCTGGTTGATGAGACTGGGTTAGACAGTGACAGTTTCTATCTATAGTTCTATTAAGCCACAAATCACATCATGTGCATCCACACGCAAACAGGTACTGCACGTGTCCAGCAATGCATCACAATTTGACGTAACAGAGAAGCTCCCAGTACACAGACTGTGAAGGTATTAGAAAGTCTAAGAACAAACCAGTGCAGGAGGAAAGCACTGAGACAAAGTCGACAGTTGAACAGTGTGCCAGGTAGCAATGTGGGCTGATAGGTGGACCTCAGGCCTGAAGCCAATGAGCTAACAGGACTTAGCGGGGATACTTAAGCTGATGGTGCTGTCCCAGGCTGCCTGGTGTTCATGGACACAGACATGGGGCAGCTATTTTTATATGAGATGGACACGTTAATCCAGAGCTAAGGTCTCAAGCACTCACGAAAACAAGCTTCCAGTGCTTTCAGGGAAGATTCAGAAAGAAGGAAATACAGAGACTGGTGCATGAAAGAGTTATTGAGTGTGTTGGTTATTTATGTTTACGGTGAGGAACGACAGAAAATAAAAGGAAGTTCAGGATTATTTCTTCCATTAATTATCAATAATACTTAACTGAACTTGTAATTTTTCCATCCTGGGTTTTATTAGTACATTACTACTTCTGTCTATCACACCAGTCATTTTACTGTCCACATGAATTGTAGTGGTATTGGCGCATGCCCTCTTAGTAGACATGTCTTAAAGGAGTATATCGATATTTTCGGACCTTCTGGTTCTGGCAAGCAGAGTAGTATCGATCTTCTCATCTAACTCTCAGCACAAAGTGAATAAGCATTTTCCCAAAATGATGAACTGCTCCTTTGACAATAGAGCAATGCCGAATAGGCAGCTAGATTATTGCACACGGCCATTAGATTGGGCTGAGCAGCTTTCTCAACCACGATATAAACTTAGGTTGTGTACACACGCAGTTTAATAGATAGATAGATAGATAACCTTCATTTAGACAGGGTATTCAACTATTGAGAGCAGAGCTCTCGTTTACAATGGTGTCCTGCATTTACATAAACAAGTAAAGATAACAATACAGAGGAGTAAACATTTCTTAAAAAAGGTACAATACGGCCACATCAAGAAAACCAGGAGCATTCATCAACTAAAACTTCCTTTACAAAAAACCTAAACTGTTATAATGTTTAAAAAATCGATCTAGTTTAATCGAGTCCTGAAGTTTATTCCAACTAGGAGGAGCGTAGTGTCTGAGTGCAGTTTTACCAAATAAAATGCCCAAGAAAGTTGCCTTCTTAGCTGGATCTGAACCACATTTTGATGGGTTCTTTCCTCACCCATGTACTGTATTATTCCACCAAGTTTTGTGGAAAGCTGTCCTGTTGTTTTTGTATTATCTTGTTTACAAACAGACAAACAGACAAACATGCAAACCAAAAGGGCTGGAAACCCAACGTGACTGGCAGAGGTCGTGATAATGAGTCAGATCAAAACTGGGAAAACCAGAACAACTGGTGATCAATGATTCGGGCATCAATATTTAAATACTTTAAAAGCATTAATGCTGAGGTGCGGTAACCACAATATTCAATGTCATGATGACTAAGATAAAGAAAACAAAATTAATGATCAGTGCAAAACAACCACTCTCTCACTCTCACAAACAGGGGAGGTTCAGATTAATACAGCACACTGTGAAGACCTCAGAGGTGTCTTTCTCATCAGACTGTAAACCTACAGTGTCTCTCTCACTCTCTGTTGCTCCCATATATTCCTGAATCCCAGATCATGTGAGAAATACTTCTCACATCCACCCTCCACTTCTCGCTTCTCATTTGTGTTTCTCTCCACAAAAACAAATCTCCCAAGCCCCCCACCAGCCCCATTCTTAACACAACACTCTTCACCCTGACACGTCCTAAGTCTCAGCTGTCCCACAGTGTCCCCTCTTCCTCCCTGGTTGCCGTGGAGACGGTGGTGGGGGAATGCCAGCTTGGCCGGAGGTGGGGGCTGGGTTGCTGTCCCATTTCATTACAGAGGCCTGCTCATTGGGTCGTTTTATGGTCCCTGACATCAGGAGGTTGTTGTGTGTGTGTGTGTGTGGTGGAGAACAGAGGGGGGAGGCAGGGGCTACACTGTAATCCCAGTTTATAATACTCCTTAGATATTTATTATCCACCCGATCCAAGCGTTAAAGCCCACCCGGGTGTACATGTGGGTAAATCAAGAGGAGGGGTTTGGAGAAAGCTATTGTTCCTATTCTTTTGGGCACGAGGTCAGATAGATCAGCGGGGATCTTGCTGACAGTCAGGGAAGGGCTCACAGACTCTGAGCATTGCTGGGGAAAGACACAACCATTCTCTCCAGTGAGAAGACTTAATGGAGAATCCTGCAGAAGACAGTATGTTGAGAAAACACAGCCTTTAAGCTGATGAAGCCTGTGGTGACACTTGAAAGTCTGACCAGGCTGAAACAATTTAAAGCCTCTTATGGAATTGTCCGGTTCTTCAGTTTAGTACGGTTTGATTTGTGGCTCTTGACTGACCACACTATGTTTCATATCCACACACACAAGTAAAGAATTTATTTGGAAATATTATTATTACAGGTATTATTTACATCCTACAATATAGCTGGAGCCAACGTTAGCTAATTAAGGATATATCTATATTGGTGTATAAGCTAAGTCGGTAACAATAATTTCAATTAACACATTTTCCAAAGATATGCTTGACAAAGTTAGGAGACACAAATTTGTCCACCAAGGGAATTAGTATTTAAACTTTTTCGAACTTTAAAATGCTCTGCTCAATATATATCTTGCAATTACTCTAAAACGATTTTAAAGTAATTTTCATCCAAAATATTTGTATATTTTGTGTTTATGAAAAAATACTGTTAACAAATACTCGATGACTTAGGAGCATTGCACACTTATCATTTAGACACAACTATTATTACAACTAGTTTCCTAGAAGTTCAACATTAAAGGTCTCTAATATTTTGATTTGTTACATTTTTCTATTCAAAATGTCTCAAATGCAAACTTGAAAATGTGGAAAAACTTGATTCCTCTAGTCAGACCTTTGTAGAACTGAAGCTACTGCTCTTAGTTTCTCGTAATAACATTTCAATGCTTCCCCAAAGGCCATTAGTCCAACTGGTATGAGTCTAAATTACCAGGCTGTGTTGTGAACAACGACTCGCCTTTCAATCCAATCCCATTAAACACTTAAACATGTGACTGGCTCTGACTTTCACTCCAGCACACACAGACAAACAGAGTCCTCCCAGCACTGCCCTGTTGCTTGGTCTGCACTCTAATCTAATAAGCGTGTTTTGGTTCTTCTGACCTTCACACTGACACTCTCCACTACAAGGGGAGATACTGTTTTCAACCCTGAACTAACAGATTCCAGGTAGTTAGCTGTAATGCAGTTTCACAACCTGCAGTATGCAACCCAAATATTTAGATCCTGCCCAAAACCAAAAGTCCCCGTCTGTTTTGGCACTGCATCGTTGTGGTTATAACACAGAGTAAGCCAGCTTTGGCTTGAGTAGGATGCACCGGTCAGATACACCTGATGCGTACTGGCGTCAACAACTTACTAAGTGTTATAAATGGGTATTGGCCAAGAAAATGCACCGTCACTGTATCGTCAGGATAAAATGATGCGTTAATGTTATCCCTAAGTACATTCACTTAACTGTGGTAGAGCCGCAGAAAATCCTGAAATCCCTGGCCTCGTGTTAACCCACATACAAATTAGTACACAACTTCTCTGCAGTAAAGTACCCAGAATTTTAGAGAAATCTTTTTTGATGACACACCCCCGGATCTTCACCAAGCTATAAGAACAAGATAGCTCAACATTTTCAGTATACGGACATCACGGCAGATTGTTTTCAAAATATTAGCTCTTATCTTCGAGGGGTTTATGCTTCTTCCAGTGCTCTTAACTGCTCGCAGCCACAATTTGATAGATAAAACGCTGGATCTACAGCCGAACAATTAGTCGTTCAATACTATTGCAATAAAAGATTTATTGTTTTGGTGATTTTTGAAGCAAAAATAACAAACTTCTCATCTGTGGGGATTTCCTTTTTTGCTTTTGTGTTGTCGTAAGTACATCATTTGGTGTTGTTGCCTAGAAGCAATGTGAAAATGAAACTGTATCCGAAAAAAATAATTGACAGATTAACCTATAATCATAACTGCTGGAGTCTTATTTGGTTGATTATAGTCATCAGGAAATAATGCTTAGGAAATGTAGGATTTAATGCAAAATGTGTTATTTCAGCAATATTACATCTGAAATTATTTGTTATTAATCAATTAATCATTCAACTTGGGTCTGAGTAAGCAACTCTCCTGATAAGCAAAAGTCTATGATTTAACATTTCTTAATTTCGACTTAGCTGCTTTTCTTTATACATCCTAAACTAAAACCCTTTGGGTTTTGGACTATTAGTTGAATAAACAAGCAATATGAGGCTGGCATCTTAAGCTTTGACAAATTGTGATGAACATGTTTCACTATTATATCACTTTTTGTGGGTCAATTAACAAAGTAATTGGAAGATTAATAACAATAATGATATTGAATATAACTGCTAGTTACAGTCGTACACAACGTACAAAAACGTTTGACTCATCAGTGGCACTAACCAAGAAAAGTAGATTAGACTGATGTCAAATCCCATTGGGTTCTTTAATGTTCCTGGCACACTGATAACAAGAGGAGCCAATGGGATTATGGGAAGCAGGAAGCTTGATAGAGGAAAGGGTAATTGTTTGATGTTTATTATCGGTGTCTGATGTCTGTCCTAGATCATTACAGTGTCACAGAAAAGGCATAATTTGCTTGGTCATGCTGATATAGTGTAATACTGGTTTTTAGATTTCTGATATTTGTGAACGTTTTGTCTTAAATCTATTTGATATCTTTGTTTTTATCTCTTTTTTTTATCCCACAACACATTATGAACTCTGAATTTCAGGCTTTTGAACCAGGCAGTTTCCTGAGTCATTGCCTGCAGCACATGATATCTCACTGGAGTGATGGAAAGACTTAAAGTAGAGTTTATGTGTGGCTATGATGACAAAGGCTTTTCCTTTACTGAAGGACTTTCTCACTGTGTCTCCTTCCAAATGTATCATCATTATTGCTCATAAGGATGGTAGAAATCAGGGAGACCCCCCAGGCCTGCATGAATAGCACAGCTGACATCCTGTTCACACTCCCCAAGGAGCAGTCAGTGAGTGACACAAAAACCCACATTCAGTGAGTCCTTCCAAACATTTCCTCAAAGCCATCTCAATCATCATCGGCGATCAATACTCTTGCTTTTCAATTGATTATTCCGTGTCAGGCCTGGTGCAAATTTACGTATTCTGGGGTAATTAGAAACGAAAATAAACAGTGCCCACTAAAATGCAGCAACTCCGTCTTGTTTGCTGTAACTTTGTTCAATGTCCCTTAAACTACATCTGTGTAAAAACAGCCCCCAGGGCCTGAACAGCTCCATATTCCGCAACTCCACACTATGTTGAATCAGGGTCATAGTGCCACCAACTGATTCGCCATGAAAGATGACTTTTTTTTACCTCCACTGTGCATTGCATTAAAACCCATGATCAGACCACTGTACCATTGTCCAATCTGCTCTCAAATTCACACGTTTATCCTTCCCACGGATTGCAAAACGGGCTTGATGCAGAAATGTTTTTCCTGATCCCTGTCCACCCTCCCCGTGGCCACATCAGGTCCAGAGTTCGCTAGTGCTCAGGCCGAGACAGTGCTGCTTCGCAGCCCTAGTTTTTAGTGTTTTAGCAGAGCTCATCAGAGCGGGCAGGCCCAGTGACCTGAGTATAAATGACGAAGCGATGTCGACCTAAGCCTTCACTCACAACCACCGAGGTCTGGAGTGCTGCTTTGCTCTTGAGACGTAAGCATCTTTTCCTTAGGGAACATTGCTTTTAATAATACCATATAAACCATATAATGACAACATCATCTCAAAATCCCTTTATACATAGCTCCATTTATGGCAAATAACTGATGGTGACTACATGGATTCTTGCTATGTTTTAGTAGTGGTGGGCTATCTCGCCTTAAAGTAAAGACAACTATATACACTACTAAAATAAAACATACACTTTCACGAGACTAGAGCAGATGCACACATTCCCTTATGGCATATAGTTAATGAGTGTGGCTGTTGTCAAGACAGTAATCAGCCAACCACAATGATACTGAGGCCAGATATGTAAAGTCCTGGGAGGTTTACGGAAACTGGGAATAGGACGAAAGCATTTCTTGCTAGTTATACCACCATATAATGATTATAAGAAATGAAAAATCAGCATTTATCAATTAACCTTCTAATTACTACTTTCTCTACTCATTTAAATACTTCAATGAATAAACATAGTATCTTTGAGTTTTGGACATGGGACATAATAATAATAATAAAGATTTTTTTAATTTTAATTTTGTCCTTGGCTAAACTCACCAGCTTCATGAATTAGTGTGTTTTTCTCTGCTCTCCAGGACACAATGCAAGGAAATGGAATTTGAGTTTAATTATCAGGATTTTAATTAAGTTAACTGTTCATGCAACTACAGTGCTGGGACTTGACCGGATAAATACAATTTTGCTTCAACACATGAAGCTGCTGATGTAGTTCCGTTCATGTACAATAGACGGTTGCTTTATTACATGAAATAAAACAAATTAAAAATATCATACTGTAGAATTTGCATTGTGAAAGAAACAGGCCGCTTTCAGAGACTCAATGGTGCAAGGTAAACATAGAGAGCAAGCCTTACCGATACCATAGGCTTTGGCAAACAACCAGCGGAGATTTGCTTCTATTTTGGCCCTGGCAGAGTCATAGAGCTCCAGTGGTACGATCTGAGCCTCCATGCCTCCTCGTCCTCCTCCTCCTCCTCCTCCTCCTCCATCATCATCATCATCTGCTGCTGCGGATGCTGCTGCTGCCCTCCTCCAGGTGCTGTCCCTGCCAGCACTCACCTCCACATCCATCCTGCACAACGGAGGAGACACAGAAACATTAATGCCATTCCCAACCAGGTCCATGACATCACACAGTAGATCTAAAGAACAACAAGCAGGGAAGGGGCCCGGCTCCCTGACAGACACCACCTGCTCTGCTCATCCCAGAAAACACTGCACACAGAGGGGCTATCTGCAGGGGTCCAACCTGCTGGTGCTGCAGGTGTCTCTACTGTCACTATTCATGTGTTACTGCCATAAATCTACGCATGTGCCCTTTTGAATCACACCCTGGTGCCGTTATTAGCTGCTGGGCTGGTAATGCATTGAACAAGCAGATGTTGTCTAGGAGAGCTAGCTAATTAATGCTAACAATAACACCCATCTTTGCTAGCTGCTGCTGGTGGTGGTTATTTCCTCGCCTGCTCCAGTGGAGGCTGACAAGTGGATGGCCGGAGATGAACCGTGTGTGTGTGTGTGTGTTAGCTCTCTGACCCGCACACACACACACACACGCAATATTAGACAAAGACTCACCTCTACCAGCTCATGGAGTCGTGCCTCGAGGTGACTGCGATGTTAACACACCGACATACCGGCCCTGCGCTCCTCAGCTGACGGTGGAATAACGGAGGTGGAATAACGGAGGACTCCTCCCCGCCCCTGAAGCGCAAATCTCCGGCCTCGCAGGATAAACCCGCGGCTTGATGCGAGCTAATCCAAGAGTAATTACAGAATAACGTACAATGTCACTCGCAACCGCTGTCGAGGGAATGAACCATGTCCGGGTGGAGTGGCACCGAGGCTGCCGCTGACAGAGGCCGAGGAGCAGCGGCTCTGACGGGCAGCGCTGTTTGTGGGAGCCTGTCTCTATGGGGACCAGGGTTATCCGTGTAGTGCACCTGTTCACCTGCCGAGGGCGCTGCGGAGGGAGCCCTGACACCGACACCACTGTCTTCATCATATCTCCATATATATTATTAAGTGTTTCAATTATATTTTTTAATGATTCATCCATTGCGTATGATTATGATGCATCTACACTGACCTGTGAAGTAGTAACTAACGTTTTCAGAAGTGCAATTGATTAAAAAGTGTTAAGCTACCTCAAATTTCCAGGTAAATTCTGCACCACTAGCAGCTTTCGTGGTGATAATACTTTTTCTTTGAGGTAGATTTAGATCCATAACTTCTGTACAAAATCATATTTAGCAATAAAGCATTAGCAAGATAGTAGCATTTGGATGATATGATCGATACATCTAAAATAAGACAATTTTTAACAGCATGTTTTTATTTTTAACAACAATATAATTTATAACATCTTACCACATTTTATAGGATGATATATGTATGATCTTTATGTATATTATTTGCATGTAAAAGGGTATACTTGTAGGAGAAAAGGTTGTACTGATCAATGTTAAAGTACTCAAGTAAAGTGCATAATTGGAGTAATTCTGATCATCAGTTAGAAAAATCTGTTATCAATGATAAGAATATTGATTTGTGTAAGTTTCAGGGTTTAGCAACAGCGGTCTCATTTTTCACCATGGTACTACCAGTGTGCTACCACTAGGGGGCGACATACACCACCTCCTGCTGTGATGGAGTAGTTTCTTTTCATTATACTATGATGGCTGTTGCATTTAATCTACTTTTCAACCATAGAATACTTTAGAAAAAGAAATGATGTTCAGAAAATAGGAAATTTGAAGCTTGACAGTAAATTTTATTGAATCAAGACAATTTTTACAAAACATTTTGAATCAGGAAATACTTTGCAAACTACAACTTTGCATGAACATTATCTTTGAATTACATCTTCTCTTTAAAAACATCTTTATCTCTGGATTAGTTTATAAAACATGACATTTTGACACTTTAGACAACACTCCTTCACGAAATGCAGGCTATGCCATTAGACACACAAAGGTCCCCGGTTCTTTCACAAACATCGTTCTCCACCTTGAAGACATCTTCTGTTTTTTTTACAAGAAATCTCACAAATACATTGCTTTTCTGAGGAAAAACTAAAATCACACTGGCACTATTTGAAACTGTGGCAAATGTAACATATCAACTTCCTACAGCAGGTCTGCCAATTTAACACTTTACAGGTTAAACATGGTAGCCACAACCGTTGATTTGAGAGGCAACATGACATAAAGATAAACAGTCCTTCCATCATAAATTAGCACAAATTAAATACTCAGCACCAGCCCAGACCTTTATTCCAAAAAAAAGCAGGCTCAAGTTGATTCAGATGCATTTTCCATTTGTGTTGAAAAGCATCTCTCATCTGATAAGAGAAGTTTGTTCTGTGCTTTCAGGTCCCAAATCTCCTACGAATCTCTCTCGCTCTCTGAACATGAGTGGACAGTGTAATAAGTAACATGAGAGGTGACTCTTATATATATTTGATCATTAACTTACTCAGTGATAAGACTTATAATTGTAGTTCAGTAACAAAAACCTGTTTCACTTAAAAAGACAAAAGAGGTTAAAATATAATTAATTAATACTGACATTTTTTAAAGAATCTATAAAAATTGAAAAAAAAGTCTGTACAAACTTAATGCAATGCAAATCCCAAAACATAACATTTTTGAAGACCAATGCAACACAAGATTAAAATAAATCCAGTGAATATAGCAACACAAGAGACAAATAAATAGCCAGTGTACACATCTAGGAGTCACTTATTTCTGATATACACTCCTTCGTTTCTAATCTTCCCCATACATAACAAAACAAAAAAGAAATTAAAAGGCATAAATATAAAAAGCATCTTCTTTAAATTTCAGGTCAAAAAAAGCACATAAATAAATACAAAATTACTAAAACGGTTCTTATCGTTAGTATAAAAACTGATAGTGAAAAGGGAGCGTCTTCAGTCTTGGATAGGTTTGTCACTCTCTTTCTTTGTTTTCATATATTTCTCTCTGAACTTAAGAGTCAATTCAACAAATCTCTACTTAAACTGTTCTGGGATCAGATTCATCTGTGAGTGGATACTCGTGGGCGGGCTGCAGATGCCCTCCGACCAATCGGACATGTTGGAATGTGGGGACGAGCTGGACCATTGGTCAGGGGAGCCGGGGGAGGGAGTGAGGAACGGGTGGTCAGGGACCTGTAGCTGGTGGTTAGGTGTGTTGTCCATGGGGCCAGAGTAGCTGTGCTGGGAGGGAGGGGTGAGAAACTGGGTGCCGACGATCTGTGTCTCCTGCGGCATCACAGTGTGGATCTGCATGGAGCGGCCCAAGACGTTGTTCTGCTGCATGTCGGAGCTGGTCAGCTCAATGCTGGGGAAGGTCTGGTTAAGGGACTGGCCGACTGTGGTGGAGTTGGAGTTCTGGTGCTGGAGCTGCCGCGAGTGTGCCTGCTGCATCATGTGCGCCGATGAACTGAGGTGGCTGGTCTGCATATTCTGGTAGCCCATGATCTGAGACAGAGTGGCAGTGCTGACGCCATGCAGGGGACCCAGCATGTTGTGGGATAAGGGCGCTGCTTGCGTGAAGCCTCCCTGCTGGCCCATACCAGGGTGCATCCTGGAGACCCAGTCGCACTGGCCTCCTCTGCCTCCACCTATGGAAGCCGTGCCCTGACTATTGGGGCTGGACACAGGCATGTGAGAGAGACGCGGTGGGTTTAGGTCAAAAGACATGCAGACCATATCCTTACCCATGCTCATCTGGCCCATATGAGAGTCTCCATTGCCTTGTAGGTGATTTAGAGACATAGGAGGGGACTGCTGAAAGGGTGACGTCATTTGAGGAGAGGCCACATCAGATTGGTAGCCATGCGGAGACTCAAGGGAATCAACCGGCGAGAGGACAGCTGACGAGTCCAGCAAATTATTCTTCCCATCTAGAGACTTCTTCTTTTTCATCCTGTTATCTTTGCCCCCGTCCTTCCCTCCTTTCCCCCCAGAGCTAATTTTGCGAACCTTCTTAGCAGAGAGGTTGGGCTTCAGGTTGCTAAGGTAGTCATTGGGTGAGCAGAGAGGCGGAGAGAGGCTGGAGGTGCTCATGTGGCCGCTGTGAAGCCCAGGACTCCTCACCACATTGTACTCGTCCAGGAGGCGGACGATGTCGTGGTGCATGCGCTCCTGGGCGATGTCTCTGGGCAGCTGGTCCAGATGGTCGGTGATCTCACGGTTGGCAAAGTGCTCCAGAAGGACCTTGGCGGTCTCGAAGCTGCCTTCCCGGGCTGCGAGGAAGATCGGTGTCTCCTCCTAAAGGACAAACAAACCAAGAAAGGTCAAAAACAGGCAATACACAAGGTATAAACAATACACAATATATACTAGTGTGCATGTAAGGGAGTAATTACATGTCATGTCACATACCTTGTTGTCTTGCATGTCTTTGTTGGCACCATTTTTCAGCAGCACCAAAGCTGCCTCGACATTGTTTACAGCCGCGGCCCAGTGGAGAGCAGATTTACCTTCAGACAGAGAGGAACAAAGAGAGTTAATATCAAACGAGACCTGAGCACACTGAAAGATCTTAAAGGACTGTGGATCCTGGGAATCTTGATGTTGATAAAAACGTTATCTACCAGAGTCGTCTGTGGCGTTGGCATCGGCATGGCAGTTGATAAGTTCTTCCACCATGCCCTCAACCGCCAATCGGGCAGAAAGAATCAGTGGCGTTGTTCCATCATGCATTCGGGCATCGAGATCGGTGGCACGGTTTCGGATCAAAATCTGCATGAACAAAGTTTTGTTTAGTTCATTGCTTTCAAGCTGCAGGACAAACACAAATCAGACCTGGAGAGATGAGGTTACCTGGAACACTCCCTGTGCATCTGCAGCCACAGCGGCGTGAAGTGGAGTACGGCCCATGTTGTCTTGAACGTTGGCGTCGGCGCTGGACTCAAGGAGGCGTTTGGCGGCATCAGAGCGGGCATACCGAGCAGCCAGGTGGAGGGCGGTCTCACCCGTGCGGTCGGTCTGGTTGTGGAGGTTGGCTCCCTGGTAAATAAAGTCAGTGATGATTTCTGCCGAGGGGTCTTCTTCCTCTTCGATGTTTCCAGTCTCCAGTCCTCCACCGCTGCAGGAGGCGATCATCAGGGGAGTGAAACCATCTGAAAGAGAAAGGGCGAGGATTGTAATGAGTTCCCAATAATTTTTCAGAATTTAAAGGAGATAATAGTTCCTTTGAGTGAGAAAGTCTGACATCAAGTAATGTAAATGTGCGCACCTGGTCCTCTAACATTCACATCCATGCAGTCGTTCTCTATCTCTCCCTGAGGAGGCGTAGGGGCGATGGATGGAATACGTAGGTCGGCAGCATCCATGTGCTGCTGTGTCCATTTCCTGTGGTCAGTACGGTCGCTCAAATCCAGCATCGCCTGCTCCTCAAACTGAAAGACAAACCAATCATCACAACATTAGCATCGGTAGGTGGCAAAAATGAAAATGTTGTGATTGGAGAATTTTGTAAGATGAGGAAATCGCTAATCTTACCCTGAAGCGCCTGCATTCTGGATCCTCTTCATCCCATTCACTTTGATTGTCATCCATGAGATTGATGTCCGGGTTTTTCATGGGCCTGTTGAAAAGAGGCAGATTAGACCACATACATGACATTAAATACAAAAAGCACAAAATACCATCTGCTGCTGCCAGTAAAAGCCAAGAAAACACAGTTACAGGTAGAATTTTTATTCCACTTTCAAAGTCTACTTACTTCAGTCCAACAGAATCCTCTCCCAGTGGCTCTCTGCGTTTCTTTTTGCTTGGTTCAGACACTTTGAATCCCTCTGGAAACCAGAGCTGGCCGTGCTCTCTTCTGCGCTTACGAGACACCAGAACACCCAAGCAGATGAAACCCAGAGCAGCCAAGCCCAGGAAGACCACGTACATGGGGTAGAGCTCTGAAGAAGCTGGAGTTGGTCTCACACCTGGAGAGATAGTCAAAGTCACACAGGGTTACTTTAGGTTTCAATTTTGTGATCACTTTTAACCTTGCATATTGACTTAAAGTAACATACTTGTGACAGCTTCGATATAGGGAACATTGAGATTCCCGCTGGAGGCCAGAGCTCCGAGGAACGCAGCTACATCTGTGGCGCTCTGGAAACATTCTTCAGACTGCTGGTAACACTGACGGTTGTCGATCTCCAGGTAAACCACAGACCTGCAAGCAGAAATAAAAAGAATATGTTAACATTCATAAGATTTTTCTGTAATGCCAATTCAAATCATTTTATCACTCAGTTCTTGTGGTACGCACCCTTTGACTTGCAAAGGATCCAGCTCTCTGCGTTTTCTTCGGCTGACCATCGAAGACACGCGCTCCTTCACCTGACCCAAAACGTTAGCGGGCATTGAAGCCCACTCGGGCCAGCCGTCTGCAGAGCGCTTCAGCACGTTATGTTTAACCAGGTCCTGTTCGTTGCCATAGTAGGGGAAGATCATGGGTTCCCCTTTGGCATCGCGACGGAACACCACGTTGGTGTGGAGGACGCTGCTGATCTCTCGGAGGAAGGTCGAGGAGCGATTCTTGAGTTGTTCTGGTGGAATGTGAACCACCAGAACCAAGTGTCCGTCAGCCAGCTTCTCTGGCATGTTGTTAGCACAGTCCAGACCGTCCCATTCACATTCTGCGTTGTTGCAGCCCTGGTCGCAGTGACCGTCAGCATAGTGGTCTTTACAGTACTGGTCATACAGTGGGCTGCAAAACAGAAAAGACCAGTTAAGTATACTGAAATGTTTGCAAAAGCCCAGATCTATGGCAAACCACCAATACAAAATTGTCATCTGTTTTCCACACTTACTTGCATGTGCCTTCCTGTCCTTGGCAGTCAAAGCCATCATAAAGGCAGCCGGGACTGTTGCACTGACCATCACACTTCCCGTCGTTGAAGTATCGCCAGCACTGCAGAGCAGCCGAGCAGTTTTGCCACGGGTCATCGAAATTCAGCGAGCAGTCTCCTCCATCCCAGCCACAAGCATGGTTGTTGCAGAGGGAATCGCAGATGTGGTTGCCGGCCCACTCGTCACACTGAGGAATCTCACAGCTCACCTCCACTTCCGGAGGTGGGGTGATGTCCCGACCGAAACCTCCGATGAAGGAATAATCCAGGATGTGGCACAGCAGGCCGTTGAAGTTGCTGGGGCAGCTGCACTGAAAGAACGGGGCTTCTGAGGTGATCTGGCATGTACCGCCGTTGTAGCAGGGGTTGGAGATGCAGAGGCTGTCGGTGGGGGTCTGGCACTCCGGGCCAGTGAAGGATGGTGGACACAAGCAGCGTGGGACCAGGTGGCCTGACACACACGTACCTCCGTTCCTGCAGTTCAGACTCCCACAGGAGCGGGAATCGTACTCACAAGAAGAGCCAGTGAAGCCCTAAAGAGAAAGAAATGCACAGAGGTTATGATATTGTAATATACTTGAGGTTAAAAAAGTATTTTGTAGGATGTGATGGTCTCAGTAAATATCATAGCTGCACTCACAGGTGGACATTTGCAGATGAAGCCATGAGGTGTGTTACTGGCAACAGCACATGTCCCTCCATTTCTGCAGGGTCTTCCTTTGCAGCCGTCGAAAACTTTATCACAACGCTGACCTGGAGAACAGAGGTTCAACGGTTAAACACACTCGGGAACATTTAGACAATGCAGACAGGCATGTTGCATTCATGATACGTGCTATTAGGTGCACATCTGTACCTGTATATCCAGTACGGCATTCGCAGCGGTAGCTGTTGGTGAGCTGAATGCAGTTGTACGACCCTCTGGGATCACAGGGGTCGGACAGACACTCGTTCACGTCGCCTTCACAGCGCTCGCCCACGTAACCCGCCGGGCACGTGCACTGGTAGCCTCCAATGCGGTCCACACACTTGCCATTGTTGAAGCATTTGGGCTCGTTGGTCAGTGGGTCAGTGGAGGGGTTGCAGTCATCCAAATTAATCTCACAGTGGACGCCTATGGGAGAAGGAAACAGTGGGTTAGGGGAAATCGCTACCCCCTCTATGTGTGCATGTGACGTTATATGTAGGGGTTCAGTTTACCTTGTGTTCCTCTGGGACAGGAGCACTTGTATGTGTTGATGAGGTCGATGCAGGTGCCTCCATTCTGGCAGGGCTGAGACTGACATTCATTGATCTCTTTGGAGCAGTTTACACCATGGTACCCAGGGAGACACTGACGGAGAAAAAATAAAGATTAATCATTATAAGTAAATCAGTCACTTAAATAATATTTTTATAATCACATTTATTCAAAAGCAACTAAGGAAGTTTTCGGTAACTTTTTTGTTTGCTTTGTTAGGGTTCTAACACCCGAGGGATATATTTAATGAGCTTTTACTAAACATATCATCCTTACCTCACAACTGTAGCCTCCCAGATAATCAGTGCATGTGGCTCCGTTCTGGCATGGATTGGGTGAACATTCGTCTACTTGCTCCTGGCAGTAACTCCCGGTGTAACCTGCCTGGCAGCGGCAGTAATGTGTGTTTCCAGCATCCAAACACTGGCCGGAGTTTCTGCACAGGTGACCCACCTCCACACCTGAAATCCACAAGGAGGAAGTTACAGAATGTACAAAATCACTCTCAGGACTTTGAAAGTTGGTTATATCATTTGACAGCAATTGAGTTTTGGCGGGCTGTCGTACCTTGCTGTTTGGCTGCTACCTCGCAGGACACACTAGGGATGTCACAGTAGATGCCAGTCCATCCAGTCTGGCACTGGCAGGTGTAAGAGGCTCCCTGCTGCCAGCACGAACCTCCATTTTTACACGGAGAAGAGTCACACCAGCGCACAAGATTCTAACACAGAAACAAAAAGAGAAAATATTTAATGACCTGTACAAATGGAGGCAACCTGTGAAACAGACACAAAGCCGGACACAGTTACTGAGACAAAATAAGACTTTTCCTCACCTGACAGTTGACTCCTGTGTAGCCATTGGGGCAGGTGCACTTGTACGTCCCATACCTGTCAAGACAGGTTCCTCCATTGAGGCACGGTTTGGAGTCACACTCGTTGATATCATACTGGCAGTAGCTGCCGGTGAATCCAGGGAGACACAGGCAGGTGAATGCATTGATTCCATCCAGGCATGAGCCACCATTGAAGCAAGAGCTGCAAGAACACAAGAGAATAAAAATGTTAACATATTCCTTTACTCACTGTAGGTTGATAATTCAGCCAAGCTTGACAGTTGAATAAGTACAGATAATATTTTTTCCTGTACCTGTCAGTGCAGTCGTTGGTGTTCATCTCACAGTTGATGCCACTGAAGCCGGGAGGACAGGTGCAGGTGTAGCTGTTGACACAATCCGTGCAGTTGGCTCTATTTCTGCAGGGGTTGCTCTCGCACTCGTTTATGTCCTGCTCACATCGGCCTCCACGGAACCCAGGCAGACAGGTACATGTGAAAGTGTTGATGCCATCGCGGCACAGACCACCGTTACTGCAGGGATCTGAAACACAGAAAAAGAGGATGTAAGTTTGCTGTTTGCTGGTTTGAAGTTGAAGACAATATGGGAAGCTGCAAAGGTGTGAATATGCTCCATACTTGGTTTGCAGTCGTCAATGTCTGTCTCACACTTCTGGCCAGAATAGCCCGGCTGGCACTTGCACTGGTAGCCACCCATCGTGTTATGGCAAATTGCACCATTGCGGCATGGGCTTTTCACACATTCGTTGATATCAACCTCACATGTTTGACCTTGAGATAAAGCAAAAAGATAGTTTAAGAAAAAATATTTGCCATGTCCAGTGGATGGATGGTCGAACTGGCAGGACATGTAACAGATGATGAACAGAAATGAGTGGATGTTTACCTTGCCATCCTTCAGGGCAAATGCAGGAGAAGCTCTGGTAGTCGTCTGACTCCTTACATACCCCACCATTTTTACAGGGTCTGGGGCTGCAGGGGGCCAGCAGGATCTCACAGTTCTCACCTGGATGAGGACAAAGGACAACATCAGTATATGTGTTGCACTGGTTACATAGAGAACCTGCTCCGGCTTTACAACTTCAACAACAAATACTGAAACCACAAAAAGGCTGTTTCTAAATCAATGTTAAAGATTTTGTTTCTGAATCCCACTTCCTTATACATTTCCATGACGACTTTGTTAAACAGGAAGGCCCTTCCTGTTCTTCCTGTTTCCTGCTATTGTGTGATCACAGACAGGAAACAGAACAGGGCGGAAGTGGGAATAGGGCTTGGAGCCGGCTCCAGTACTCCAGCTTATATTAGCAACTGTGGTATGTTATTCCTAAACACACACAAACTCTGTTATCCCGGCAAAACAGACAAGCAGATCTTTCCACACAGAGGTGCCAAAAACAGACCATCCCTATTAGTGGCCACTGGCTGATGTTTTCTAAAACAACAGGAGATAGGGTAGGACAGGACCAGGTGGAAAGGGATGATAGAGGGTATGATAGGACAGGACAGGATAGGATAGCAAACTGAGTCTTAACTTAAGTACTCTGATCTTTTGAGTTTAAAAGCAGCTATATGTCATACCAGTGTAGGGCAGCAAACAGTTGCACTTGTATCCAGCCACATCATCGATGCAGGTGCCCTGGTTTAGGCAGGGGTTGGAGGCACACTCGTTGATGTTAGTTTGGCAGTTAGGTCCTACAGTGATTAGAGATCACACTTGGGTTAGATATCAGCAAACAAAGACACGCACTCAGTGTCCATGAGCAATGCAAAAGGAAGGTAGTAATGAGGGGTCACAGGGGGTTATAACTGACCAGTGAAGCCGGCTCGGCATGTGCAGTGGTATCCGCTGGTCATGTCCTTGCAAGTTCCCCCGTTCATGCACGGGTTGGACTCGCACTCGTTATTGTTGATGTCACAGTTTGCCCCACTCCATCCAGAGTCGCAGGTACATTTGTAGCTGTAGTGAAAATGTAAGAGAAGGTCAGTTGTGTTATTAACTCCACTTATGATGTTGGGTTTGTGTTTGTCTGTCTGACTTTCAAACTTAAAATCTAGATAATGAGTTCCCCTCTAATACTTTTTGGTGCTCAATCATCTGGAAATTTGATCTGTGCTCACCCATTGATGAGGTCCTGACATCTGCCGTGGATGCAGGGGTTGCTGCCACACTCGTCCACCTGAGACAAGCAGGTGGGGTCATTGTAGCCCTCTGGGCACAGGCAGGTGAAGCTGTTGGTGCCGTCCACGCATGTGCCCCCGTTGTGACAGGGGTTAATGGCACAATCATCGATGTTGATGTTACACATTGCTCCTGAAAGACAATAACGTTTGATTTTAGGAGGTGCAGCTAATATTTCTTTAGACAGACGTGAACTGATAAACATCTGCGCTGTTGGACACCTCACTTGGTGTTGTGGTATTCTTTGAGCCTTTATATGCTGCTAGCTGAGGTGAACTGTGTGGCTTTCGGACAATAGAGAGCGCTAACACTAAAGACTCCCTCCACATTCAACAGGCTGAAGCTGTGGCAGCTCCAATGTGTGCCTAGCCTGGCGGCCCCTGGAGGCCCTTTTGCCTCTCCCTCATTGATTGAATGGGGCCCTGTTGAATAGGCATAAGGAGCTGGATGGGAGAGGGGGGGGGGTTGCAGAGAGAGGGGGAGGGGGGCTGTCGCTACTCACCCTATTCACACATGCACCACACCACCCCCCACTGAAGTAACCTCACCCAGGGCTGTTTACAGGGACAGAAGGCCAGACCCATTTCACACACGGCCGAGTAACAATTAAAACTGATCCCCTACCCGGCTCCCTCCTCCTCTGTTCCCTCATCAATCAGGGAGGGAGAGCCCAACTGCCTGATCTTCAGTTACAATAGTCCTCTGTCCCTCTGTGTCTCAGTCCCGCCGTGCCCTCCACACTCACCCCGTCATCACAAAAAGATGGACGGGAGAAAGAGGAGGAGGGATGCACAGCAGCCTGCACACACACTTGTTCCTCCCTGCCCCACTTTTAGCATAATGACACAGCTGCTACCGGTCAGAACCGGATCTGCTGGCCCCAATGAAAGGGACGAAGACAAGAGAGGTCCAGGGTTGTGATTGGGATGAGACTTTGTAATTTAAGTTTTATATATTCTAGTTTATTACAGGTAGTCAAGTTTAAAGTGAATGTGAGTTATCAGTGGGATTTTTGGTTGATAATCATCCGATATGTGATTAAATGCCAAGCGATTTTCCTTTTAAAGTATCAACTTACAGACTCCTTACAGGCTGAAACATCACAGCCCTTTCAAGCGGCCGGCAAAGTTGGTGCTTTGTGTGTGTGTTTGCATGTGTAGCTGGCTGGGGACTGTGTTCCTCTCTCTATTACCCACACACATCCCGAACAGGCAATTCGACACCATTGTTCCGGAGGAGTGGGCCCGCCAGCCAGCTGTCCTACCTACCCCTCCCAAAGCTCAGGGGACAATCCCACCGCAGCCTGTAAACTCCACCCAGTGCTCGCTCACCTGTGTAGCCCGGCTCGCACGCACACTCATAGCCGTTGATTTTGTCGATGCATCTCCCATAGTCGCAGGGTTTTTTCTTACAGTCGTCCAGGTTCACCTCGCAGTTGAAACCTATAGAATTGGAGCAGAAGTGAGCAGAGTTCACGTTAGGGGAATGTAGAGATTTAAGCTTAAGAATTTGTCTCAGTTAAACGTGGATGTCTTAAAGTCTCACCTGCAGTGCCTTTGGGGCAGGCACAGTTATACGTGTTCTCCCTGTCCTGGCAGGTGCCTCCATTCTTGCAGGGCTGACTCAGACACTCGTTGATGTTGGTCTCGCACAGGCGGCCATTGTAGCCGGGGTGGCAGTAGCAAGTGAAGGAGGCCAGGCCGTCCTTACAGGTGCCGTAGTGGCAGGGGTCAGAGTAGCACTCGTTGATGTCGATCTCACAGTGCTGCCCTGTGTAACCTGGATGAGAAGAATACGAAAAAATGAGTATCAAGAGGGACAATGGTAATGCTCATTCCTGTAATTGTCATTGACACAGACAATTACAGCAGTATACAGAAATGAAGGTGGTCAGTTCTTACA
The DNA here is from genome assembly GCA_038501795.1 of Pseudopleuronectes americanus. Lineage (NCBI taxonomy): Eukaryota > Metazoa > Chordata > Actinopteri > Pleuronectiformes > Pleuronectidae > Pseudopleuronectes > Pseudopleuronectes americanus. The sequence continues at coordinate 7,200,782 of CM076733.1, forward strand.
CTAGTGACGTGCTTGAGGTAGTGGTGTAATCCATCTCAAAGTGAGTTTCAAAGTAAAATATATGCATGTTTACCTTCAGTACATTCGCAGGTGTACTTGTTTGGACCATCTGTACATTTAGCTCCATTTTTGCAGGGTGTGCTGGCACACTCATCAATGTCAACTTGACACAGGTTACCTGAAAAACCTGCAATTGGATCGGACAAAATACAGAATTTAACTCATATTTAGATTATGCTTTAAAGGTGCATTTTTTTTTATGAGCTTGTTTCCATCGCGCAAAATATAATAAACAAAGAAGAGGAACAACTAATTTGCATCTGAAGTATGTCTGGAGGACACTGGAGGTCCTAACAAACCATTCCTAGACACTCCACCCACCCCCCCACCCACCCCCACCCAACAGCTCTTACTGTGCAGTGAAATCTCTCTTTCAAACCACAGCATAATAGCCTCCAGCTTACCAGGCCTAAACCAATCCCTGCCCCCAATTTTGGCGCTAAGCTCCAAAACAAACTCTCGTGCCCGCCAAATATGCTAATGTATCTGCAATCTGATGTGCTGCACGCTGGTCACCCGAAAGAAGTGTGTTTGACACGATTAGAAAATAGTAAATCATTTACATTTAATCTTAGAACCATGCACACTCTACTCATTGACAGATATGTACGTTAATGATCCACTCTTTTATAGCCCCTTCCCTGCTGCTATTGTCTGACCTAAAAAGGGGATAAAAGAAACCTGAAGGATTGAATAACCTATTTCTAAGACTCCATTCACGCTATCATATCTCCGGACCAGATAATGTTCTCACCTTTGGTGCACTCGCAGTGAAAGGAGTTGATCTTGTCAACGCACTTGCCATTGTTGAGGCATGGTTGGCTGGCACACTCGTCTGTGTTCATGTGACAGAACACGCCCTCATATCCTGAAAGTTACAAAGTTATTAGTGAAAATGAGTTTCTTTTCTTACCCAAATCATTGTCCAAGTATTGAATAAGGCTCCAAAATGAGTCAAACATTTTGATGTTCCTACCTGGCATACAGATGCAGTGGAACCCTCCGATCTGGTCCAGACAGGTGGCGTCATTGTGACAGGGATTAGACATGCATTCGTTGACGTCCATCTCACAACGAGGACCTTCATATCCTTGAAGACACCTACACTGGAACGAGCCTTTGGTGTTGAGGCAGCGACCACCATGTTCACAGGGGTTGGCACCTGAAGCGTATAAAAACACAAGATGTCACACATATGTGGTCATTTATGTACAATAACTACCAAGGTTTGAACTTCTAATCTAAAGAAGAGGAAGGAAGCAGCCGGCTCTGTAACTTACCGAGAGAGCACTCGTCAATGTCCAGGTTGCAGGCTGACCCAGTGTAACCAGGAGGGCAGGTGCAGATTGCCTTGCCATTGACTGGGTTGGTGTCACAGTTGGAGCCCTTTTGACATGGGTTGCTGATGCAGGCGTCATCAAGGTGGCAGAGCAAACCTGTGAGCCGAAAAAATACACATCTTTTTGTCAAAAATGTATCATTACGTTTAATCACTAAACGTTATATAAAAAGAGATTAAGATCTGTCTAAGCCAGGGCCAGATCTAGGAATGGCATTGCTAAAATCTATAAAGTTAACAGTAAACAAAGAATGGCTTAAATGTGCATTATACTGAATCAGGAATTGTGCATGGATGTTGGACAGACAATTGGCTCCTCTGTGTAAATTGTGGCCCCTGATTTAGAAAAATCATTAATCCATCTGATGGGAACACTCTGCCAGGAGGAGACGTACCTGTCTGACCATGAGGACACTCGCAGAAGAAGGAGGCAACGCGGTCGTGGCAGGTCGCGCCGTGGTAACAGGCCGCGCTGGCGCAGTCATCGATGTTCTCACTGCAGTCATCGCCAGTCCAGCCGTTAACACAGACGCAGTGGTAGCTGCCGTGAGTGTCATGGCACGTGCCTCCGTTCTGGCATGCGTTGGGCATCAGCTCGCACTCATCCACGTTTTCGGTGCAGTACTGACCTGGCAGGTAGAAAGAAAAGCGGGCATGAGCACAGTGTAAGGGAACGTTTAAGAATGTGCACATTTTTTACACTTCAATAGGAAGATATTGTTAAAAAAAGTAATAAAAAATTACCTGTGTAATGTGGTGGACACTGGCAGTTGTAGGTGTTCACACCATCTACACACATGCCACCATTCTGACAAGTGTGACCTGGACAGTCGTCGATGTTAATGTCACAGTGCTGACCTGTGAAACCTGAACAGAGAGGAAGAGGAGGCTGTGGTGAGTCATAGAAAAGGATCTGGCAACACTTAATTGTGGTTAACAATCAAGATTCATTATTCCTCTTGATATCACGCTGCACTTAAGTGAGAGATAAGGTCCATTTATCCTTTTTTATCCTTGTGGCAGATTGTTTTATTGCCCTGTAGATGACAGAGCGGCTTGTCTCCTCCTCAAACATCAAACAGCCAAGTCTGATTAACTATCAAACCGCAGCTCTGCAGGTGCCTGTGCAGCTCCGCTATCTAAACGCATTCCAGCACGGACACCCACGAGAGACACACAGCGTGGGTTAAACTTTAACACACAACAGCACATCATCCCTTATTCATCTACATATCTGAACAGCCTGCTCTGTGCTGGTCATACACACACAATCAGACAGTAGAACAGCAAAAGCATTGAGTCTTTCAGAGCAATAGAAATGTGCTTTGTACAATGTGGTTTAAAGGGAAAAAGTTTCTACAAGACTTCCCAACACGGCAACACAATGGAATTACCAAATAGATTGACTTTATTGAGCTTTAAAAGAAATTTTTTGTTGTGTACTTTTGTGTGTGTTTGACTTCATTGCCAGTGTGTGTTTGTCTATACATTCATCTGTAAGTGTGGCGGTTGGGGATTATCTGAAGGAAACGTCTGTACGACTGCATCCTGTCGGTGGAGGCTGGCAGGGGGAGAGAGAGAGCGGAGGGGGTGCTCTTACCACCCAATCAGAATTTACTACAACAACAGACTGGTTTATAGGTCAACTGATGTAATAGAAAAACAAAAGTGTTTGTGTTTTTGTTTCTAGACGAACCAGATCCAACTCCGTACTGCAAGATAACCACTTTCTTTTTGTGCTAACATACGTGTTTATCTTTATAAACAGACACTGAATTTGAATTTGCTGAAGCAACAGGCGAGTGACATGATTATGGGGCAGGAAGCTTTCTGTTTGACTAATCACCATTGAGCAGGCTTTGAAAACAGTCCATGTGGAGAGCAAAATAGGTTCAAATGCATCAGCTATCACGTTTGATTTGATTGAACTGATTGGCTGTGAGGATGCTTATGAGTAGAAGTATGTCTGTTAGATACCTGGCACGCAGCTACAGTCATAGATGGTGTCTCCCTTCTGGACGCAGGTGCCTCCATTGTGGCAGGGTGAGGGGCTGCATGGCATGTAGCGGGTCTCGCAGTGTTTGCTGGTGTACTCGTGAGGACATCGGCAGTGGTACGAGCCCACCTCGTTCACACACACGCCACCGTTGACACAGGGGGAAGGACTCTGAGCGCACTCGTTGACATCTTGCTTGCAGGTTTGACCATGGAAAGAGGGCGGGCAGGTGCAGATGTAGGTGGAATCGAAGGCTGAGCACTGGCCGCCGTTTGCACACGGGTTCGAAGCACACGGGTTGGCGAGCTGGCATGTTTTGCCTGGAGAACAACACAGCAAAAGAATGTTATTAATAATTATGGTAAATGCAGTGATGAGACAAAAATTCACATTGAGCATATAAAGTTTTTGCTGCATACCTGACCACCCAGGTGAGCAGCGGCAGCGGTAGGTCGTCAGGGAAATGAGATCACATGTTCCTCCGTTGCGACAAGGGGAGCTCATGCAGGCATGGTTGTTGGGGGTCAGGCATAGTCGGTCGGTGAAACCCAGGCGACACACACAGCGGAAATCAAAGGTGTTGTCATGGGAAACTGGGCGGCATTCGCCACCATTGCGGCAGGGTGAAGGGCTGCAGGGGCTTGGGTACTGGCACCGGCTGCCTACGTAGTCACTGGGACACCTTGGAGAGGAGAAAGGAGAGAGAGAGAGGAAGCAGTTGTGGTTAGAAAAGTGGGATCTTTTTTTTATCATGGGTACAATTATCTAAACAAAAGAGGAATGAGAGGAGGGGGGAGATGGGGAGGGGGAATGAAAGTTTCCCGCCCAGCGATGTCCCACTGCTGCAGGACAGGGATGGCATGTTGTTCTAGTGTGTCTCTCTGGATTAGACTCCCTCAAAACCCTGAAAACACACTCTGCTGGGACAACAGATGCCACAAAATTGTCTAGCCGTAACAGCCCGTTCCCATCTACCTTTCGGCCCCACGCTGTCCACACTCATCCTGTATGATCGTAGAGATCAAGGGGACTGTGCCGGCCTCTGGATGTCCTATATTGAGCAATGAATTCAGGCCCTAAGCCCCTGGTGCTTCCCTCCCATGCAGAACCAAGGACAGGATAGAAGCTGCTACAGTCACATAGCTCATACTGGCAGCTTATGACTAGAGAAGACTCACAAACAGAAGCTGGACAAAGACAAGGACAGAATAGTTTTTTTTGCAAAGTGACAAATCATGAGGATCTCACTTATTGGGTTTTACAACCTGCACCATGCTCAGACATTACTTTATATGCAGCTTGTACAGCTGCAAAGTCCTCTGGTCACGTGCAGGATCCTTTTTTAAGTCAGCAAAAAAGGTGTTTATGTTTGAATTGGGGCTTGTGCGAGAGTGTGTGGTTGTTCATATGAGAAGTGTTTATGTGCGAGGGACGGCATCTGTTGGCCTCCCCACTATCTCCGCAGGGAGCAGGTGCGCATGTTAATGAAGGCAGCTGTTGGACACGACTCCTCCCCCCACCCCCCCCCTCCTTTCTCCTCCTCTCTCCCCTTATCCGTCCCTCCCTCCCCTCTGTCCCCTTGTCAGATGGGGGTGCCGACAAGCCAACCTCTCCTCCGGGGATATAAAGAACCCATGTGAAGTCAGCTGTTGCAACTTCTGTCTCTTGAAACGCCCCCCCGCACCTTCATACCCGAACCACCGAGTTCACTCTTGATTCCTCTCTTCCTTACCTGTTCCTCATTTAATTTCCCTTTTTCCCCCACCCCACTATCAACTCTTTCTCCCCTTCGACTTTCTCGTACAGCTCTATGTTCTCGTTTCTCCCCCTGCGAGGACTCTTAACAGTTCCCAGCAGTTTGCTTTTTACAGCGTTCCCCTTTTGTCACATGGGACTGCTGAAAACTCCCTTTGTTGACTTAGTTAGGTGAGACCAAATCTGGGAGTTTTTAACAGTCCTATGTGCCCCACACACAGATCCCAGACAGTTGCAATTGGCAGACGATTGTAAAAGCTTCGGGGGGAGGCTTTGAAGTTTCAGTGCTTGACGTTACCAAGAAAACACACTGAATGATCACTGTTTTGGTATAAAAATCCGTTCTCTGTGTGTGTGTGTATGTGTGTGACTAACTGTAATAGATACTCTTTGTCCTGAAGTCACTCCCGTCAGAGATAAAGATCCACCCCACACATGCTGCAAAACGCCGCACACACACCACGGCAACAGGTCTCTCCCAGCGATGCAATGTCCCCTCAGGCCAGAGCAGATGCTTCCCCGACCTCTGACCCCCCCAAACACTTTTGTGACTGTGGGATGGCCTCTTTGCCTTCTCTCTCCTCTCTCCCCACGGGGCCTGATCTGCCATCTGCCACTCTGGGGGTGACTTTATCCTGCCGACACAAAACCAGCCCCAGTGTGTGGTGGAAATGCCGCCGCTGAGGAAAATGTTATGTAAATGACTGCCGCCTCATGTCTGTGTGTGAGTTTCACTTTTATACTGTGTGGAGTTGTCGCTTCATGTCTTATTATTTACGAAAGTATTACGCATAACCCTCTTCTCTGTTCGCTCTCACCACCCCCTCTTTTCTCTTTGAGCAGCCATTTGTCTCTGTCCTTTTCTCTTTCATTCATTTTGGTTAGTTAGCTAATGTTCCCTAATAATTAGCCAAGTCTGACCCCCCGGGGTACACATCTGTTGGTAAGACAGAGAGCACAACAGCAAAGTGTGGCTCGAGGAAATGAAAAATGTGCTGTGCCTGGAGGGATCTGAACTCCCAGCACAAGGATCAGTGACTTTAAAACTGCAGTAGGGGCTTAACACTGACAACAAAAGTATGTGCACCATACATAGAATAAGATATACATTGAATTATTTGGTCAAGTGTCTTGATTCTTTTTAAAAACGTTCCTGTAAAATGATTCCCCCTCTTACTATTTCTTAATTATTCAAGCAAACCCTTAAAGTGTGATAATCGTAATTTTTACAGTGATTGAGCCATTTCCTTTCCCAATTGGAAGATTTATGAGGGTCAGTCACACCAGCACGGACACAGCGCCCACTTCCATGCTCAAAACGCCAGATGACAACCACCAGGGTCGTAACTTTTCCACAGTGCAGTCCACTGCGTGTGACTGAGTGATACACCTCCGCTGACTGACAGCACATTCAATTCAATAACTCTCAAAACACAACGTCCCACCTTGCAGTCCAACAAGGAGAAGCACCTGCCTGCCACTCCACTTTTCTTTACGATCATTATCAGTGACAACACATCTGCCTAAGTACCTCATAGCCTGGAGTCCATGAATCAGGTGCATACGTAACATGTAGCCACAACGTCCGGAGTTGGAAACTGAACTGGGACCATTATGACTTAATCCCCACTCTTTCTTGGTTCTTAGTAGAAATACCAACTGCATTAAGGATATGAGAGGTAACCATCCATCCCAAAGGATAACTTTTCCATTCTGGCATGTCATTTAAACGCAGATAAAGAAACGTCTAAGTGTACGAACATTTAACCCATTTAGCCCAACTGCTCGGACTGACCTGCCAGAGCAGTCTGTGTTCTCTACATGTGTCTGCTGGTGCTGGTGCATGTGAACTTTCAGCGCCCACTCGAGCCAAATAGCCTCTTATCTCTCTGCTCTGACAGCGCAGCTTTGATGGTCCCACTCTGAGGATCCCCAGACCCCTGGATCCCCAATCACTGCCCGGTCTCTATGTGTTGTTCTGAGGCCACCTCAACACTAAATATCAGTCTATGTATTGATTATTTTCTTACTGTTAAGCTCAGCTTCTTTCGATCAAACGTCAAAAGCAATATAGAGTTTCTGTATTTCTCTAGGGTAAATAAGATCTAACCTTTTTTCCTTAGTGTCTCCCCCAACCTTATTCACAGCTGTATCTCAGGGGCCCTGGCATCTTGGGAATGGGCCTAACTTAGGGAGTGGCAGCCGCAGAGCTTAAACTCCAATAAAAGCTGAACACCAGCAGGCACACTTGACCCAACCATGCTCCTGATTCGCTTAAACCCACATGGAGCTAAGCTTTAACAGAGACCTGCCCGGTAATCCTATAGTAGGACAAATGACGAGCAGCATTCCTTAGGGGAGAGTGGAACATCTTCTTGCTACTGGTACTGTTCTCTCTCCATGCTGTCTTCAATGGTGAGGCCTTTTATCGTCAACATGCAACATCACAAAGCTCCGTGCAAGATCATAGAGATGTGATCAAAACAACCACAGCAGACTTTCACTACGTTTTCTATCTTGCGTCTATTTCTGTTTGCCTTCTTGCAGTATTTGAGATATGTAGCGAGACAGTTGCGATGTTTTCTGGGTTTATAATTAACACTCACCTCAGACCAGAACAGTGTCTATTTCAGCAAAGCGGCATCGACAGTCAGCCAGCCACGCAAAGGCAAGGTTGAAAGGCAACAACCTTTCGACCTGCCATGCCCCCATTACTGCCTCACAAGTGGAAACTAAATTTGACTCAAACAGTGCTGTGCCCTCACATGTTTTAAGAGACCTACACCAAAATGACTGAAGCGCCATGGGAAACAGGAAGCCCCAGACCTTCAGATAACCTCTCAGAATCATGACCGAGAGCTTCCCCATTACGGTGATTCGCCACCACAAACTAAAGCACGCTTTCGAGTCTAGACAAAGTTTTTCCACAGGTTGTTTTGAACTTAGTGGTTGACTGAATATGATTTTAAATCAAACAGACGAAATCTGACTCATTGACTTTTGTTTTAACGTATCAAAAAATAATAGGTAGGAGGTATAGCTTTAAACAAATGATGAACAAAGCGACCTGTATTTAGCAGACAAAAGAAAAAAAGTATCTATAGTGACATAACCACTGGTTGTTGTCGCACATAAAAACAACATAAGTTCAATTACAAGGTAATTAGTTTGGCAAAGTAACAATAATTGCTGAGTTGCCGTTATGTTACTTTAAAAACACATTTAATGTATTATTTTCAAAATAACCTTGTTATAAAGAGTTTGGTTAAAATTAGATTTTACTTCACATACCCTGAGGCTTTCTTTCATTTAGGGTTTGTGGCTGTTATTACTTTTATTCTGATGAAATAATCAACTTTAAAACATATAAGTTGAAAACATTACCCACTGTTCTCTAATGCTGTGTGTTGACAGAACATGTTACTCAACCTCCTCTGTTGTTATTGCCCTTTTACCAGTGTAGGCAGCAGCATTTAACAAGAGAGCTTTGAAACTAAAGCTGAGCCTAATAAAACTAAGAGAGAGAGATACACAGCAGTTAAATAAACAAGACATAAGCCAGATCCAATTTCAGGGATGATCCTGATTGACGAGACTCAAATTAACAAGGTCAGATTATTTTTTTTTACCACCAGGAAGGACATAAACCAACCTTTCCACAGGAAAGGCAATTGAATATCAGTTTTGTCCCAACATAATCCCACTAAACCCTTCCATTAGACATGTGATTACCACAGTTTTTACCAAGCCTAACATTGTTCTCTATGCCAACATGTGATTTTTCTCCCTGCTCTCACACTCGTGGGAACTGTGCTAAAAGGGGATTTAAGCCTAAAATCTTACCACTCAAATCTATGTCGCCATATGTTTAACCACAAGCAGTAAAAAACCACAACGCACAACATGACTCACAGCTAACTCCAGGAGCTGCATATCTGGGTTTAAAGCATTTTTTGCAATGCGATCATTGACCTCCCATTGAACATTGTGTAACTTGGATAAACATCTTATCCTCACGCGGCTCATATCAGTCGGAATCTGGAGCATCGCATTGACCCGGCTGTCACGGTGCCAGCCTCTTCTTCTCCTCAAACTGTGTGTCAGTGATAAGTTTCCCCCAGGAGGACGTTCCACACATCACCACACACATTCAGAGGGACATTTGGCAGTTATTGTGGCACAACATCAGCCCCCCCACCCCAGTATAGGGACGCTACACTCTGACCCGACACGACCCCCCACGCCACCCCGTGACTGCTCGGTTTGGCAGGGATGAATGATTAATGAGAGGGAAAGCGAGAAGGAAGAGAGAGTGAGGCTGGATGAAGAGATGCTCTTATCCTGTCCCTTTTTTTTTAATTGGGCCCGAGCAGAGATGGGCACCACAATAACAGCTTTGTGGAGGAGGAGGGTGGAGGGAGACTTTCAATGTGCACACGTGCGTGCGTGTGTGTGCGGAGTGTGCAGATTAGATATTGTGAGTTTGTGGCCCTGGGCTAGTAGCATGGGCTCTTAGATGGTCATAACCACATGCCCTGAGGGTAGATCAGGCCACCCCTGAGCTTTTTACAGATACAGACAATATAACACAGGTGGAAATCCCAGATATTTTTTCCCTCTTGCACAAAATATCAAACATAACCAGTTAGCAACTCACAGACTTCCATGTAGCAGCTAATGGGAATATGTCAGCATATTAGGTTTCTCAAACTAGTGATAACCCCGCCAAAAGAAACGTCCCACAAGCTGCCTCTCTGTCTGTTCCCACTTGTTTGCCTTCAAATTTCTGCACTTTATTCCAATTAATCTCACTCTCTCGACATCCAATCCAATTACATCTCTCTGCCATCTGGCTTTCTAATGGAGATCACAGGCCGGTGAGGTGGGGGGGGGGACGGAGACGGAGGAGGGGGGTGCATCTATTCAGATAGCAGAAGGGGGGGAGTTTTAAGGTTAGTGGGGGGTTGTGGCAGTGGTTCGATGTGTGTGTTGTGGGGTGGCTGTGGCATGATGGGAAGCCCCACTCAGATTAGTCATAGAGCATTATTCTGACTGCAGGACAATAGGCGGCGGGCGGCGGGCGAGCCCCAGCTGTCGCCCATGAAAGAGCAGAAAAAAAAGATTTAAGACTGGACGCGTCCTCTCACTTTGCCGGCGGAGGGGTCTTGCATTCATTAACAAGCCTACTGATGGAGGTGGGGGTGGGGGGTGGGCTTTTTTGTCTGCAGCCTTCCCTCTCTCACCTCTCCAGCACTCTGGAATTGCATTCTCTTTTCACTTCTTCACTTCTTAAACTCTTTTCTTCTTCCGGGGGAATGTGTGCAGCCTCACAGAGCAATGTGACTCCTGGAGGGGTACAGGAGCACCACACCGGGCCAGAGGAAACTCAAGGGCCCCCTCTGGTTGCTGGGCACGGGGCCCGCTCAAAGGCTGGAATGAAGAGGGGGAATATGTGGCCTCCTTTTCTTTGCAACTAAAAAAAAATCCTTTCAAGTAGCAAAATTACACTACACTGCACTTCTAAAAGTTCCACAACACCTCAATGAGCTATGCTACAAAGCGGCAAGATAGCATTAAATGTTAATGCAGTTGAGGTCTTAACATCTGGGGCATTGCATGTTGCTGCTTTTTAGTTGTGCTTGTTACTTACTTGCATTCTCCATTTCCATTTAAGGTGGCCTCACACCTTCCTCCGTTCAGGCATGATTCAGTGGGTAGTGAGCATTTTAGACCTGTTGAATGCAGGAAAAACATTAAAACTCATCCTTGATTCAACATGAAGTCACATAACAGACATGAATTTAAAGTGCATGGAAAATTACACATATTATTAGTGCATTGTCTAACAAGCCGTTTGGGATTAAGTTGGATTAAGCATCCCAATTTAAATTATTCATCAGTGAGATTTTTGGGACACAACTTTATTCACAGGAATGTAATATTTAATGCACACTCGCACACGCCTGCAAGTCCTGGCTGATCTTTTTAATTGATTTGTTACACAGTCGCCCGTGGGGAATATTGGGTGGCTAGGGGGGGTTTACAGTGGACAGCGGTGAGTCCGGAGCGGACGCGTGGTGCGTGGCTTGCGTGGGGGTGAACGCGCAGCAGCAGCAGCTGCGGGGCTCAAGATGCGGAACAAAAGAAACCAGAGGCCAGCACGAGCCATAAAACACTCTCCTCGGGCATTGTTTACCACCGGCAGACGGGAATAACAGCCCCTCCTCCTCCCCCCGCCACCACCACACTCTCCCACACTTGCAGACAAAAGGTGCACCCCTCCCCAACGTCCCCCCAACACACGCACGGGCTTCCATTATCTCCCATGTTAGTCAAAACCGGTTTCTCGGAGCAATTTAAAAAGAGAGGGAATTCCCTTTCTTTAAAACTCACTGTTTTCCAGTTAAATATAATGAAAGTGTTTGGTTAGAATAAAGAAAACAGCCAATTAGAGGCAGTTGTATAAGTTTAGTTCCACAAGATAACACGTTTATAATTCATTTGTGCATTAAAAGTAGGCTTATAAAGTTGATAACCTGTGCAGACCTTACTAAACAGTTAACTTTGAGGTGCGCAGCCAAAGCGCACCGCAGCGTATCGCTCCTGCACTTGTTGTGTGACAATTAAACATGAATCTACTCAAATAAAAGATGGAGTGTAGGGGATTCCTTGGACTCGTAATCTTCTGCTCGTAATAAAATGGCTCTTCGAAATTAACCCGGTGCTGATCAAGTTTACAGGATTTTGCACCAACTTCTCAGAGGAAAGATTAGATGTGGTGGAGCTTCCTTCCTGAGAACCGGCCGTGGCGCGCAGCCTCCTGCCTGAACGAGTGTGTAAGTCTGTGTGTGTCTGTGAGTCTCAGTTTACCTTGTGAGAGGACGATCGCCGGAATCAGAAATGTCAGTTTCACAAAGAAACGATACATTCCTCCTCTTCAACTTCACAAATGTCACTGAATCCCGCGTAGGGCTCTCATAGATCCAACAGTTTGGTACACTCCAGATGTGGGCTTGAGGTGAAGAAAAAATATTCCTCTGTATGGGGAAAAAGTTAAATCCGACACAGAGAAGAGGAGGAGAGAGACGGAACAGCGCAGGAATCACTTCATAGATGTTAACCGGTTGCTTTCCGAGTTCTCAATGAAATCTAGAGGCAACTCTACAAGTTCCTCCCACTCCTCCTCCTCCCCCCCGTTCCTCCTCCTCCTCCTCCTCTCCCCCTGTCCTTTTCAGACTCCAGATAAAAGCTGCCTCTTTCTCTCTCCACACGCTGTTAGAGGCACAGACACACTCTCTCCTCTTGCTGTCCAGTGTAGTCTTTTGAAATAAACAACATTACACATTGGTGGAGAATAAACACATTTACTCAAGTGTTCAATTTATTTGGATACAAAGGCATTTGTATTCAATTTCTTCAATTTTACATTATATGTCTTTTTACATTTACTTCATTATATTCTATCTATCTATCTATCTATCTATCTATCTATCTATCTATCTATCTATCTATCTATCTATCTATCTATCTATCTATCTATCTATCTATCTATCTATCTATCTATCTATCTATCTATCTATCTATCTATCTATCTATCTATCTATCTATCTATCTATCTATCTATCCATCATTCATCTAAGGGATCTCTGCTTATGTTTAAAACAATAACCTTCACTCAGTAGCAAAATTAATTCTTTAAACTTAAAGACGTAATAATGTAACATTTATTCTGATAATTATCAATATGGTTCGGCTGATATGAATTTCTTTATAAATTGTCTGTTCACAATCTTTGGCCATATCGCCCAGCACTATAATTTTGCCATATTACATGGAGGACTTTACTTTTGATACTACATTTTGCTGATAATACTTGTGTACTTTTACCATTTTCACAGGTGTAAAGCACCATTATATTTATGATTGAAAGAGCTGAATGATTGTTGCACAACTAGAAGTTAATATTTAATGTTATATCAAAAGCCCGGCAATCCAATCCAACAGTTTCATTTGCATATCAAAACTACCAATAATTTCCAGGGTCTTAAATACACATTTAGAATAACTCTAGTGACCCCTTTTTACATTGTATCTCTATGTTTTATTCAAAATATACTATTGTACAGTAATTACAGTACAGACAATGAAAGCTCTTTTTTTCGCCCTCTCTCTCTCTCTTAGGGCAAGTGAAACTGTCAGGGAGTAGCTGTGGAGTTTCTGCACCCCAGGGCAAAGATTATTTTATTATGAAGCCCACGCACATGCTGGTCCTTCTGTCGGTGTGGCGGCCAAATGGACTGATGCCAAAAGGGGCTAGGTCTCTCGAGGTGCACGTAGTGTGGGAAACACGGGGATGAAAGAGAGAAAAAACAGGGAGAGTGTGCAGCTACAATTATATTACGTTGCAGAAAGAAAAACACAAATGTGAAGTGTTGACGGAGGGTGTTGGACATATGAAATAACAAAGATGTGTACAGGCATGCAGTGTGATAGTAGGCTAACACCTGAACCACCGTGAGAAGTGTTAGATCCATCAGGCACACGCTCGGCTCAAGTGGTGGCGTGCGGTTAACACATGTCCCCCGTCCTCCTCACACGGAGTGAGGCGCATGGTTCCATCCTGTAAATCAGAAAGTGCGGAGAGCGTTGTCTTATCTGCCATGAAATCTGAGCTTCTGTTTTGGCTTGTGAGGCCCTCTCTGACTTGAGATACTTGTTTG